>QJNS01000007.1:0-678728 GCA_004154925.1 Monosporascus cannonballus
CCCCCCCCCCCCCCCCCCCCCCCCCCCCCCCCCCCCCCCCCCCCCCCCCCCCCCCCCCCCCCCCCCCCCCCCCCCCCCCCCCCCGCTGACCCCCGCTACCGCCTCGGCATCTTCATGCACAAGCACCCTGAGGCAAACTCGTCCAAATCCGCGTATTCGATGGCCATCTTCGACCGTCAGGTAAGTTGAACTCTGGTTAGTGGACCCTAGATTAATAGCGACCTATATGTGGGAACTGTTGACCAGAGGCTGTAGAGAAACACGTTAACGTGGCATGACACGCTATTAGAACCCAGCAGCACGAAACAGGCCGACATCCAACGCTATTAGGCTAATGTGGCCTCGCCCTTCAACCCCCCCCTGCCACCTCTGACTATAAGCGCGGGTTACGACCCTTTAGAATTTCTCTTTGGCAGGGTGCGCAGGGAGGTGCAGAAGGATCGTACTTTATATCAGGTCATGTCCTGGACGATTACAGCCATGGATAGTGTAGACAGACCCATAGGCGCCCCGTCCTCCCCTTGTTTAGACCTCCGCGGGTGGTCGTCGCCCGGTCGGGTGGCACTGACGGAACTGAGAGCAGAATCTTAACCAGATGCTGGGGAGGGAACTCGACATGCAATCGGACATGCGCCGGGCGGTGATCCCTACGTTGCTCGTGTTCCTGATGCCACTTATGTCCCGGGCCTGCGGCGGCCCTGGCAGGACTTCAGCATCGCCAACAGCATAAACATGATATCGCGATTCAGAATCCGGGCGATCGGTGGGCGCGAACTTATGCGCTTTCTGCTCGACCAACAGATAAATGCCTTCAACACCGCACTACTGGGGCAGGTTATTCCTCTCTGGATACAAAACAACTTTTGTATGTAAAGGGGAACGGACTGTTTAGGTTTATAAATTCGCGCCTCTCGGAATTGGGTATGAAATTGCTGGATAGAATTCAACCCAGGGACTTGGAACTCTGTATCTCCTTTAGCATAGGGGCATGGCAGCTCGGTGTAGAGGTCCAAGCGCATGGTACACGCCGTAATACTGGTGTGGTTATTTCGCGGTTTGAGAAGATAACAGACGTTTCCTCTCGTCTTATTATTTCTAATATAGCATTTATTTCCATGTTTTACCAACTCGGCAGCGCAGTCCATCCCTTTGTACAGCCCACCAATCACTTCCGACAGCTGTGAGGGCATAAAACAATCCATTTGGATCGCACTGATCCTTGACGGCATCTAAAGCTACGTAGTTACTGCCGTAGAATGCCGTTTGCCAATCCGTCGCCTCAAGCCCTCTGTGAGACCCTGACATCACACACAGAAGCATATAACTGAAGAAAAGTGTATTAACAGGTTGCCTTGACCTGTAGAAGGTCCTAGCCAGAAAGTGAAGGTAGCGAACCCTCCTTTTATACACGTAAATACAGGTGGAGCTGGGAGAAAAAGGTACCAGGGGTACAGGAAGTAATTCCCGCTAGTGCTGACTGGCTTTACTAGGTCTGACACCCTCGTTGTCGAAATACGAGCCACCACCCGGCGTTGTGGCTTCCGACGCTGGTATCAATGTATAGGTCATCTTCTCTTGAACCTCAAAGTCCGCTGTGGGGTTGTCGTAATCCTATGCTCTGTGTAGAATACCCGTTAGCAATTGGATGGGAGGGCACTAGTCAGTTCATGAGGATGAAAGACGAGGAACGAAAATAGATTACACGCCGAATACGCCGTCAAATTTAGCTGTGCGCTAAAAGGGATTCACGGAACTGGACTCCCCCAGAAGAGAACTGGGATGCATTGAAGTAGTTTCCCCCCATGCCGCCGCCGTTGCTGACGATATATATCTAGGAGCCTCCAGTAACGTAGTTGCCGACCCTTTGCTCTCAATCAGAGACCGAGGTATCAGGCTATGCCCCACTGCCCTGCCCGGTGATGTTGCCAAACGGTATCCTGGTTCTATACGCGCAAAGGAACTTGGAAAACTCTTTGATATTATAGGCTGTCCTCGTCGTTAGCCTCTTCAGTGCAAACCATGCGGTCACCCTCTTTCTTATTGTATGACTTTCGCGTCAAAGGAAGCTATCGTCGGTTCCAGCAAAGCTTGAAGGTCTCCCGTCTTAGCCCAGACCTAATTTTGGTCATCAAGACGAACAATCCCTGGGAGAACTACCAGACGCCCCAAGTCCCTGCATCCGCCATAGTCGGAAGGGACATAAGAACGTCTGACAACAACGTAGAGTTCATCATCCGAAATTCGCGCACTAGTGAAAGTAATATTTGCGCTTGCGAATTTGAAGTCGGCATGCGCCCTAACCGTTGTGGACAGGACAACGGCGTATATGCCGCCACCACCAGCAGGTTGCACCAGTAGAAGTCTTCATTTTCGGTTGTGCTTGAAACCGAGTGTTTGCCAGTGGCTGTGATCACTACCCACTCAAGTAGTTGGCCAGAACCGAGGCCAAATCTCGAGTTCAAGGACCCATGCCCACCGCCATGCAAGAACCGCCCGCGATTCCCACGGTGTCACAATCCCCAACAATGGTCACTATCAGTGCGTCAGCTGCGGAGTAGGCCTCAGATATTTGGACATCTGCACCCAGTTTCAAAGCCTTGCCTCTATAAGCTGATGAGGAGTAGTTTCGAATAAACTCATATCCTTCAAATGGTGTGCCCAGAGCGCTATCGCGCCCGTTGAGTTGCCGAAGTAGTCATAACCGATATTCCGGATGACAAGTAGGATCTATTTATCGGCTCCGAAGCCGGTGGTAGTCTGGTAATCCTCGATACCCCTGGCGTTGGCAGGGTATTGGAGATAAGCGCCGATGACGGTCTGGCTAGAAGGAGCTGTGAAATGATCGCAACTGGCGTTGGCGAAGAAGGGGGTCATGGGGTAGGAGGAAGTTACGCAGTGCGTATGGGGGTAGTTCCACACAGCCTGCAGGGTCGCGCAGGCATCCGCACCGTACGCTTCCGGTGCGCCAGAGTGGCAGACTGAGGTTATGGGAACAGTGGGTACGAGACGTCCGTCCACTCCCTTATTAGAGGCTGCCCATTCAACACTTGTTGGTCAGCATGTGTCACCAGGGAAGTACCGGCAGGTGCTGGAATTTGAAGTTCACATCGAATCTTTTACCGGCTCAGGCGCAGCGTCCTCGGGGAGGGTCGGCAAATCGATCCCAAAAGCGATGGTAGGCCATCACTTGAACGACATCTGGGTCCAGAGCCAACTGTTAGTGCCACAATTAAAAGAGATGAGTTATACGGACATAAAGAATCCCACTATCTACATCATGCAAGAGTCCACTGTGGTTATATCCCGTATATGTTCTTTAGAGTGGCGGTATAGCTAACAAAACTTGGAAATATAATCATGCTGGTTACGCGCATGGAGGCTGTTGGGTTCAAATTGGAACTTCAAACCTTACCTATGCATAGTGAGTCAATATGCTACATGTTACATCTTGACGAGTCTTCCGCGCGATCCGTCCGTATCCCTTGCAATGTGCGCTGGTCAATTTGGAGTTGGTCAACGTACATTGTGGAAGGAGCTGCAAGAAGGGTACACGGTCATACTCTGCTAGTATGTATATGCGCAAGGCTTCAGTGATGCATATATTTAGGTGCGGTAGGTTAGCCCAGGCTTTACGCCAGAGATGCCATTCACACATTTGAGCTCTTCATTTATCCTCTCGACATACTCAGGCGCCCTACCGAGTTCGGTCAAATACCTAGGAGTGTTTTGGCGAGCGGTGTGCTATGGTATGAGTGAAAGGTTAGTATAAGTCTCAGAGTCTCATAGGCTAAAGATTAATGTTGGTCTATCTTCCAAAACGATGGCTTGCATGCTATCCCCATTCAACGAGGTAAGGATGTATTTGAACGCGGTCTCATCCTCATCGCCTCTAACATGACGTAGTGTATGAGGCCCTTCTCGAGGTATTGGGAACTGCCCGCGATACGGTCTCTAACTTCTTTCGCCGCTCGGCAATCTCGCGCCAGGCCTTGATCATAAAGACCGTAGGTACCAGCCTCAAACTGATCTGGATAGGGCATGGAGCCGGACCTAGTGGATTTGAGAAAGAATAGGCTTTTTGTAGTTAGTGACGAATGGTGCCATAGCCTGTCACGCACATGCCAAACGGCTTGCCCAAGACGAAGTCTCCTATAACGTCGAAGCCGAACCAGTGGAGAAGGTTTCTCACATGAGACACGTGATGCGCCTTTGCGTCGGTCTCAATACACTTATCGAGAACCTCGATATGCTGCAACATTTTCTTCTCCTGATAATGGAGGAAGCCGACATCAGTGTCGGGGTTCATGCAGTCCAGTACATATATATCTCAGAGGCATAATACTTGCACGAATTTCTGGCTACTTTCGAGCATATACCACATGTTTCCCTTAAGTCTCCACCCGGCTAGACAACGGTAACTCGGCAAGGAGCATGTCGACGACTCCTCGGTTCAGGCCATTCTCCACATATATAACGGCATCATGGAGAGCCCCGTTGACCAATCCCTCCTAGTCGTCGCTGTTTCTCTCTTCATGCGTGTTCCTCTCTACGAATTTCCCCTGGAAACTTCTCTACAACCCGTGACATGTTGATTTCTCGTAGCTGCGTAAAAATGCCACACCCGGCCTCCAGCGCCGTTGCCCAATGGTATGTCTATCATGGATGCCAGGCCCAGACTGCAAGCGAAGCAGGGAGTCTTCCTCAACGTTATGCGCTAGTGCTATGTGGTGATGAGATGGGCCTCTAGGCTGGCCACCAGTGACGTTGCAGCCCTTGCGAAGAAGCAGTCTGGCAACATACAAACAACGGGCGGAGACCGCGGCCAGGAGTGGCCACGGCGAGGTGGAATTCCGCCCCCTATGAAGAGACTCGGGGAAGCATCTCGGAGCCCAGTCGATAATCCTCTCGAGTGTGTCGATATCATCATCGTGTGCGATATTCCAAGGGAGGACTGGCTCGTTTGGTTTCACGCTCATACCGAGAGATATCCGAAACATACCATTTCAGAATTCCTCATGGAGATATGGGTGAAATCCTTTGCACGTTCTCGTTCGTATTCCATATCTTTATCAACGAGTACTGTGAGATTTAAGACCTGATAGTGTCCCGCCGTAGTGTGGGGCCTCACATTTTTCGGCACTTCAGGATCTAATAAGTACGATCTCACCAGTGAAACCTGAAGGGGCTTTACATATGAGGGAGAGGTTCAGAACCGTCATGGGGCGTATTTAGCCCTGCAACAACCTGGAGCAGTAGCTCATGTGGCAGGGTCGGCAGCGATGCGTAAGCCATGGTCTCAGTCAATGAGCTGTGGTTCTGCTTAGTCGTATTTTGGCGAGCGATTTGAAGTGATTGGATGGTTTAACCCTGCCAACTTCTTTTCGAAAGGTCTTCACTTCATTCTAATAGCTTTCTACCACACCCGTCTCATGCTAAAAATAGGGGTATCCTGTTTACGTAATTAAGTTTACTAGCTCCGGCTGACTCCTAGAAACAAAACCAAGTCCCAACCTTCCTCACCCTCTCATTCCACCCTCCCTTTTCGGGTTCGATATCATCCTTCGTATACACATCAGTGACGAGGTCCATTTCGCTCGCCCTCCTGAACTTCGTCTTCTTCACTAACTTCCACACGACGATCATGAGCGCGAAAACCGGCAATTCGATATAGTAACTGACGAAATCGACCGGGCTGAACTTAGGACTGAAGCTCGACCACCCCTGCACCAGGACGAGGAGGCTGTTCAAGACGACGGCGGCGATGGGGCCCCAGGGGTAAGTCCAGTTCTTGAAGGGCAACAGGTGCTCTTTGCCTTGGGCTTTTATGCCCGCTCGGAATCGCAGCGATGCAATGCCGATGGTGATCCACGAAAGTTGGTTGCTGACGCCGATAATGGCTTGAAGCCAGGACCACAGCTGGCCGGCACCGATGAAGGAAGCGCCGAACAACAGGCCAGAAATGACCGAAGTAAAGAGAACGGCTACCCAGGGTACCTGGAAGCGCGTGAGGTGGCTGAAGAACTTCGGCGCATGCCCGTTAACGGATAGCGTATACATCAAACGTGATCCGGCGAAGAGGGCATGATTTCCCGCCGAAATAACACTGGTCATGATGACGGCATTCATGAACGAGCCAGCGACTTTGGAACCAGCCATCTGAAACGCGATCGTAAATGGAGACGTCCGAGTCTCCTTGTTCATTAGGCCTGGGTAGGTGTAAGGGACGTTTAGACCGATCAGCAGCGTCGAGAGAAGGTAGAAGATGACGATCCGCCAGAACACATTCTTGACAACCCGCGGCAGCTGTCGCGCCGGATCCTTCGTTTCACCCGCCGTGATGGCAATGGACTCGGTGCCTCCGTATGCGAAAGAAGCCGTCACGAACACGCTCGCGAAGCCGCCAAATCCGCCCACGAACGGCGCCCCGGGGATATTCCAGTTCCTTCCGCCGATGTACTCCCCGGACGTGTTCGCGCCGCAGTTCACCGCGATGCTCAGGACGATGAAGACGACGATTGTGACGACCTTGAGGATGCAGAGCCAGTACTCGAGCTCGCCGTAGGCGCGCACGTCGACGATGTTGGCCAGGACGATGAGGAACCACACGATTAGGCCGAGCGCGTACCAGGGGAAGTCGTCGGTCCAGTACTGCATGAGCAGCTGCAGCGCGACGAGGTCGGCGGCCGTCGCGACGGCGTCGTTGAACCAGTAGTTCCAGGTGATGGCGAAGCCGAAGGCGTCGTCGACGAAGCGCGTAGCGAAGGTGCAGAAGCTGCCGGCGACCGGCACGTATGCGGCCATCTCGCCGAGGCACAGCATCGTGACAAAGACGATGGCGCCGACGATGGCGTAGCAGATCAGCAGCGCCGCCGGCCCGCCCGTCGCTAGCGACCTACCCGTGCCGAGGAACAGTCCCGTGCCGATGGTGCCGCCGATGGCTATCATCTGGACCTGGCGCGCGGACAGCGATCGCCGCAGCCTGTCCTCGGCCACGGGATGGCGCGATGACCCGGTGTCAGAAGCATCAGCTACGCCGTGGGGGGAGCCGCTGCTAGGCACACCCTTCTCGTAATCGGGGTCCATGGCCATGGCTAGCTGAGTCGATGTTTTCGCTATGAGAAGCAAATGCCCAGCTCAGGGTACCACGAATGACTACTCCGTCGAGAGAGATACATAGGAAGGAATATAAACCAGCGAACCGCAAGCACGTCATTCTTGGCGAAGATTACACGTGGGGTACTAGATCTTATATAAGGCGGGATTTACGTGAAGACATTGCTCCTTAAGGAAGGTGTTTAATATACCATCGAATAGTTCCAAAAATGATCTTCACCTAGGTATCTGATGCTGGAAGTGGGGAACGTTTATCTCTGCTTACTATGCATTTACAACTCCCAGGAGCATTCTTTTGTTAGTTACCTCCATCCTGATCCACCGTACGATCAGGTAAAATCTTACCCAAATTTGTATACGAGTAAACATTTTAGTGCGTTTGGCCAAAATGTTCATGTATATTTCTTATAATATCTATAAATATCTATATTCTAGCCTTAAAATGCATCTCGCGGTCCAGCGAAGCAACTAACAAAGGAGACCCCTGGGCGTTTGTACTGTACTTTCCCAGCAAGGGACTGGGACACCGTTGATGACTGCTCAGCCAGGAACTACGCAATCTAGGGATTGGGCTGTTGCTATAAAGCGTCTCTGGGCTACCTAGTGCTACCACTAACAATCAGGTTTCCCCGCATACTGGAGCAAAACCTCGAGACGCTACCCGTGATCTTGCAAGAAATATTCACGGCGACCGGCTTCCTATCTACCTACCATGAGACCATGGATATAACAAGGTTGCTTATACTGTAATGCAGGTTCAAAAAGAAACTTAATCCATCTCCATCCCCATGGGCGTGGATTGCATGCATGTGACTCACTGGGCGCGATGGTACCTCCTTAGCTGCTACCCGATAATCCACCAATTGACCCCATTCCAATACCTCCACAGCCCCGTATCGAAGGCCGCCACCATAGCATCTTCAAGGGAATGCCGTAGGCTTGCTTCTGGGTGCCCATCACGATCCGCAAAATCCATAACCAAGGGGGGCCTCTTCAAGACTGTTATCCCGTTCGATGAGCAAACCGGACGGCGAAGTTAGCCTTGTTCGACCATTTAAATGGCCTGTTTCTAGATGGAGCTGACCTTGTTACGTCGGCTGTCCTGCGAAACGACTAGCAAAGAAGAAGGAGAAGTCGGGACACTTCGCCGTCTCTGTATAGCCGGACTACATCGTGCGCGACTTGCGGATTATGTTCGGTAAAGGGCGAGGGACTTGCGCAGTATGCACTAAAGAAAAGCGCGCGCCCAGCAGCCCCCCAAAGGATCCACAATAGTTTCCAAGCCGGTCCCTGAATCCTCCAGGCCGCACCAACCGCAATCAGGATATTACGATATGGAAGGATTCTTCTCATGTTGGTGGTACCCTTGTCCAATAGACTACTAGGCAGTCTGATGCTTTTCAGACATCATTGTACCCGATGCAAGTCCTCGCCGCGTTTTTGTCAGCGAGCGCCCAAACCCAAGCTCGACCAGCTTCACCCGTATACAGCCCCACGAATGCATCATCCCGACCGGCATCTTGCAACCAGCCTTTATCTACACCCCGCGACTGATCCGCCTCGGCGTTCGCCTCAGTAGTGGAATACGCCAGTAGCTTCTCGAATCTATCATCATCTGGTTGTGTGAATGCGAGAGCGTTGCCGACGATGCCGTGACAGAGACATGGTGGCTTAGTTAACAATCCCCGATTCCAGACGTCGGCTCGACCTTTCTCCACAACCGCCTCGATCTTCTTCTGGAGATCAGGTGGGAAATAGGTTGCGATGGAGCTTAAAGATATGATGAATCCGGGACTGCCGTGACAGAATTGGACGAGCCGATCGTCATGGTTCGAATACTCCTTCCGCGCTGAAGAAGGGAAGTTGCCGCTCGGGTACTGCATTTTGAGCAGCGCTTCCACGAGATCCTCAAGGCCCGACGGATGGTTTTGTGTGCGGGACAGGACTATTTGCGTGATGATGCCGATATATCCATGCGCAGCACCCAGATATTCCTTTCCGTGCCACGTCCATGGTAGAGGCGTGTCTAGGATGCATTTGATTGTCCGCTCAATAGTCTGCGTCAATGCTGCTGTGACGGCCTCAGAGCCCGACTGGGTCTCGAAATGGGATCGGCATAAACGTAGAAGATACAAGTATCCGGCACGTCCGTAAAGCCATTCGTTCGAGCCTTCACTACTTCCATTGATGGTCTTCTCGTAGGCGCAAATCCGTTTTGCCAGATCCACCTCGCTGTGCATGATACTCCGCAATGCCAAGGAGGCGAGCAGCTCATTAGCAATACCACAGTGGTTTGGATCGGGCGAGCTTTCGCGAACTTGAAGGCCTAGCTTGAGATATTCCCCCGCCCAGTTGCGATATGATTGCCGCTTGAACGTGGTTTCAGGGTATAATAAAGAAATACGGTAGAAGAGATATGCAATGGAGGTCGGGCCACTGTAAAGACCACTGAAAGACCAACCCGTTGAGCACGTGTGCACCGGAGGGTTGTAAGTGACGATGCGAGTAATGGATTTGAGGAATTCGTCATGAAAGTGCGGTGTTTTGCCCGCCTCTCGGTGATGAGCGAAATAACGACCCGAACGAGGCATAATAAGACAAATGCAGAGGGTGGCGAGGATGATCCAGAAGTGTTTCTCTCGGATAACCTAGAAGACGTCGGGTACCCAGCAGTTCTCGTAGTCACGGATGAAGGTTTATCATACAGAAGTAAGACGCATGTCGAGGGGATTCAATTTAATGAATTCCATTGGTGCAGGAGAGTGTCGTTTTGTGTTCAACGTGAGATCATCTAAATGTGATGTCATACTCTGTCATAGCCTCCAACGTGTGGCGCTACACTCTCCCTTAATTCGTACACAAAGACGGAATTTAGGTAAACGGTACCTATGTGTTGGTAAGGCGCCTAGGAATGTGAACAAGTGAGATGATAGTTATTCAATTTGATAGTTTGAGTTATGAGGTACCCAGTTCTCTACAATCCAATTTTACCCCTTATCGGATCAATATCTGGCTTTTGGCGCCGGCGTGTGGAGCTTTATAGGCACTCCTTCTTTAGCATTTTGTGGCTATTTGACAACACTCCCTAACCCTGCGGTAGTTTTCTTCTGCACCAGGTTGTTTCCTCATGGCCGAATCTCATGTGCCCAGCACATTAACATTTGGCTATATATCCCAACTGCTGCGGGATGCCTTTCTTAGAAATGTGAAAGCGGACTAGGTATCTGACATATGGCAACGTGGACGCGCAATACAGCTGGCAAAGGAGGAGACAGTCGCGACATTTTGCTGTAGACCGCTTCCATTCCTCGATGGGCATATCGGTTCTGTATGATATCCGTTGTCCTCCAAACACTTAGGGTAAATGCACCATCACTATTATCGAAGACTTGCCGAGATGATCATAGTGCCATGCCTGCTCAACTGAGGCGGCACCGACAACGAGCATGCCTTATAGTTAGTCGTATCTAAGAACTGGAGAGTACTAGCTCTTGAAGATACTAGCGAACTGGAGTATATCCCCACGGTGGCAGAAAGCATAAGGAAGTAATGGACGATAGCCGCATCTACGCGACTGATGAGTACCCTAGCGGACGTTTATCGGCACTTGTTATGATTAGCAGTCGTGTGAGCTGCAAGGATCGTGATGTCTCGTATAAGGGCACCGATGATTCAAAGACATGCTGCATTATATATCAAATTGTGTCTCCTGGTGGGCCGAGCGGAACGGTTGCATGGATAAAAGAGCTGAGGATAGCTTTGAGGGTGAAGTCCCATCATTTCATCTGGGCATGCGGAGACGGCATCGAGTGCTTACTGCAGCATTGGAAGGTTGACAGTATGGGTAAGTCCCCTCGCATATTCTTCGCTGAGACCACTTGGGAGGATCAACTGGGATGACATCCAACTCAGGCCAATGTTGGGCTTCCACCGAAATGAATTTCTCGCAGATCGCCGCACGAGAGTTGCGAACGCATATTCAAGCCACCAATATCATTGTGCTGTTCTTCGACCAGTAGCCAAGTCTTAAACTGCACGGCATAGAGGTTGCGGTCTCCTCGACACAGTCAGGGGTAAATCTACCTGCACGGATAGGCAGACAGCATATAACCGGGAGGAATAATTGACAAACGTGCAGGCCGCAGCTACAATTTTGAAAAGACATCAGATGTACAAGTCGTTAGAACAGACCTCTCAACTTCGGGCTCTAAGAACTTAATTCACGGCATTCTTGGCCGACTTGCGAGCCTGAAAAGCCAGAACGAACATGAGAGTGCAATCTACCGACCTAATCAATTATTCAGAACCACGGAGTGCCTCAGACCACCACTGGTTGAGACGTGGACTTTGACTCGGATGTCCTGGGTGCACAACAGACGACCAAATAAAATAAGAACGTATGGAGAGTAGATGCACAGCTCTTGAGGATATATTGACTTGTAGGAAGCTAGGAAGCGTTGATCCCATTTGTTGTGGATGATTTACTGATATAGGGCTCTTGGGCTCCGATATTGCTGCCCAATAGAAAAGGAGAGGGGGAGGGGGGGGCCTTTCTACGACAATTTCCTTGATGGAATGAACGACGTTATGGTGAGTTGCTGAAGGTTATTAAACTACCAATCACCTCTGTTTGTTGAAACATAGTAAGAGAACTTGATACTCAGTAAGTGTGAGAGTAAAGCGTCCACACAATTCATCGTGCTCGTGATCTAATTATCACTTTTCATCGTATATTGTTAGGGTTAGCGGAAACAAGTAGAGCTGCCTACGGTCTTAATAGCAAGTCAGCCAAGCGCGTGTCGATAAGGGAATATGGTGTATCAATGCCATGATTCCTATTTGCCTGGGCCTAGATATACCTGGAGACTTTGTAGGTGATCATTGGCAGCTTGTTGCCTATTATGCCTATGGTTTTATGGTCGGAAGATGATAAAAAAGAAAAAAAAAGCCGCCATCCCACATTTGTATCACTATACCATGTGCCGATGCTCTCAGAGGAGATGGCTTGTGAAGTTCCGGATGCAAAAAAGGAAAGAGGACCGGCCAAGGATGGTTTAGAAATCTAGGATGAGTTCATTACACACTATACCACGTTCTCGTTAGGTTTCTAGGTCAAGCTACTAAGCTGTTTTCAAGGTGCATGAGCGCCGGAGATCGCGATCGCTTATGAATCGGGGCGCGACCCTTGTTTTGGCAAGGCCGTAGCCGAGAACCCGGACGGTAGACGTCCGCCTCGGCAGCGCAAGCGGCTTACTCACCCAATGAGAAGCCACCGTGTGGCTGGTAGTACAGACAAAAGTTGTCTCGGACCGACCAATGAAGATGGTCTGGAATTTGTGTTATAGCTGAAAGTAGTAATAATACAGATTCGGTCGTTCCACTCAAACCAGTGATTTAATCCACTAATCATTAGGAACCATCAAAAGGGGATGATTCGGACTACAGAGCTAATGCGTCGACTATATATGAGACCGCGGCTACGCAGAGATCATCGTTGAGATAGCCTATTCTGCGTGCAGTGTCTCGTCGTCCATAGGTTTAACACGCTACCGTCAAAATGCGCTCATCTGCCGTTCTGTTAGGCGTTGCCGCCTCCCTGTTCCGCCCCACCGCGGCCCACGGCTTCGTGTCCGGCGTGAAGGTCAACGGCGCCGGATGGACTGCCGGCGCGGACCCGGTCTGGTACTACTATCCCTCCGGACAGTCTCCGGCGACCGCGGGCTGGGACTCGCTCAACCAGGACCTCGGCTTCGTCGAACCTGCGAACTTCGGGACGAGCGACATAGCCTGCCACAAGAGCGCTAGGGTCGGCAAGAACTTCATCAACGCCAAAGCCGGTGATACCCTCACGTTCCACTGGAACACCTGGCCTGATTCCCACAAGGGACCGATTATGTAAGCGTCTTCATGGCTTATCTGCCGCTCCCTGGCTGCATCAAATTTGCACCCGCTAACTTATGAATTCGATAGGAATTATATCTCCCCCTTCGGCAGTGGGTGCTTGCATATACTGACTGTGCCGTGAATCCAAGTATGAGGCTTACTCATATCACAAACAGCCAACGCAGGAAACCTCCGATGGAACAAGATTAGTCAAGGAAGTATTGTCAGCGGTACGACCTGGGTAACCGACAACTTGATCGCCAACAACTTCACCTCCTCTGTTGCCATCCCGAGGAACCTGAAAGCTGGAGACTACGTCATCCGGCACGAGATCATCGCCCTCCACAGCGCTGGTAACGACAATGGTGCTCAGGTAAGTAACGCATTTCACGATAGCTTCTTTAACGGCATTGTGGGCCGCTCCCTTCACCTTCTGGCATCTATAAAGATACAAAGATGGAGCAGGGGCATGAAGCTGGACAAGGAGCCAGTGTGCCGTTGAAGAATAATTAAGTTTAACTCAGTGGGTTCAATGCGGCTAACGAGTGCAACAGGCTTATCCCCAATGCCTCAACCTCAGAATCACCAGCGGCGGCTCAGTATCCCCATCTGGAGGCGTCGCTGGCAGCAGCCTGTACAAGCGAACCGACCCTGGTATTAAGTTCAACTTGTATACATCTTACACCAGCTACCCGTACCCCGGCCCTGCCTTGTGGACTGCCGCCAATTAGGGGGAGGACGTTACTTCTTCCGCCCGACTCTGGGCATTGAATCTGTCAAATCACCTGATGATTCGTGAATAAGGGGGGAACAGTCTACGCGGAACTTGAGATCACTTATAAAGACGTCTGAGGAGATAGTCTGGTTCAGGCAGATGGCCATGTATATAGGATTTTGCCATGCGTTAAGATATGAATTGCCTTGGGCTCCAATATGCCGACGCTTAGAAGTCTATCAGAGATGAAATTGTCCGAGCATCATCGTACTTGGAGGAGAATACAGAGACACAGTTATTTCCTCTTCTCTCTGTCCCTCACCAGCTGCCAACAGGCCGCGGTTCTAGGACCCTGTAGTTTCACCTCTGTAATGGAAATGTCGGTACCTCGTCTCGTCAATGCGCCAGTACCGGGCGGTTACTCACACTCACCAGATGTGCTCCGTCACGTGAAGCTAATTACGGGAATCTGGGCAAGGGTATACCGTCCGGCTAACACCCCCCTGGTACGACGAAGCCGAAGTCGCCATCCGCCTCCCGTCAAAAGAAATAATCATCCGCGTCATGCGGGACAGCTGCTAATTCCCGCTGTACATCATATAGGCTATTGTACGCAATGCCATATCTCGGCCGAAGAAGAGGTGGCACCCAGAGACACCGCATTATGCCGCATAAACCATTGGGAAGCGGCTCGGGGTTGGCCTCTACAGCCTCTTATGCTCATCATCAGTAGACTACAAATGTCAAGGCACAGATATTTGGCGCTCCAATGCACCTCGACTCGTGTAGCCCGTAAAGCTTTGAACCGCAAGGCGTCCTCCTGCCAAGTAATAAATAATGCTTTGCTATTGTCGCAACAGAAGTGCGACTTTCCTCGATTGATGTTTCCGAACTGTACAGAAAGATATCGCCCCGCTTCTCTTTTCCTTTACATACGAGTGGGCCGTTATAGTCCCTGAGCAGCAGCGTTAAGTTGTAGATGCCAGGCAATTCAAGGAATATCATCCCAAGTATCCAGTTAGCCGACATGAAAGCTCAGCAGCTAAGGAGTCAGTGTACAGTGAGCGGAACTGTCTTGTTGCTGTAATGCTGTTATACAATACACTCCATCTGAATAATCTTCAGAGTGTATCCCTCTATCAGCGGAACGCGAATGCTGTCTAGTCACCCGTCCCCGTTATCACGCAGGCTTGTTTTGTTTCCCAACTTTCCAAATAATCAATATTCTACAAGTGCCCACATAAAACCGCTCACCCTTACTCGGTAAATTCCTTAACCCACCTCTCAATCTCGTCCAAGCATCTCATAGCCTCATTCTGGGCCTGGAGCTCCATGGCGCGGTTCTTGTACCTGGCGTCCGAGAGGACCGTCTCGACGCCCTCCCTAATCCGCTCGGTGGACGGGTTCTGCGTAAACAGGCCGACGGCGTAGCCGGCGCGCGTCGCGCGCATCGTGGCCTCGGTCTTGTCCTCGGTGATGCCCGCCAGCACCAGCGGGACGCCGTTGACCACGGCGTGGTTCAGGGCGCCGAGTCCCGCGTTCGACACCATGACGTCGGCGTGCTCCAGCACCGTGTCGTACGGGATGTAGTCTACGACGCGTGCGTTGGGCGGGACCTCGGTACCCTCCGGGAGCGTCGCCCCGCGTGCCCCCAACGCGGCCACGACGAGCACGCCGTCGTCATCCGCGCGGTCCGCGAACGCGCGCATCGTCGGGATCACGAGCTGGTCCAAATCCCTCGCAACGGTGCCCTGGCAGACGAAGACGACCGTCTTCCTCTTCTTCTTCCCGTCATGTTCGTTACTATTACTACTACTGCTGCTGCTATTGGCGATAATTTCGGGCCACCAGTCCGGGTACCGGTCGTCGGGGCGGGGCTCGCGGCGCGGCAGGCAGCCCACGAAGTGGATCTTGGGGTCGAGGTCGCTGAGGGGGTACTCCTGGGCGGGCGAGCACAGCTGCAGTGTGACGTCGGGGGCGAGGAACCAGTCATTCATGGGGTCGGGCCCTCCGGGGGGAAGCGAGGTGGCGCCCGCCTGTCGCATTATCTCCGCCAGGGCGTCGAGGGCGTGTTTCGCGGGCCCGGTCTTCACGAGGTGGAGCAACGCCGCGTTGCGCAGGCGCCCGGACCCGGTCGAGTCCGGCGGCAACCCGAGCATGTAGGGCGCCGTGTCGATGCTACGGACCGAGAGCCCGATGGCGCTGAGCCCGATGGTGCGGGGGAAGACGTTGCCGAACCCGCGCGGTGCCGGGCGGCCGTACCGAAAGGGCAGCACGCCGCCGGCGCACAGCTCGGCCATCACGATGATCTGGCGGTCGGGGCCCTCGCGAGCGCGCACGTCCTCGAGCGCCTGGCCGAGGTTATCCGCGAGCCGGGGGATCGGCTTGATGAAGACGTGCAATAACACGAAGTAGAAGGTCTCGAGGTTCTGGGGCATCGCCTGCATCTGGCCCAGCACCTCGGGGCCCACGAGGTCGAAGAACCCCGGCGCCTCGGCGAACTCGGCCCCCATGGCCCGGATCCGGGTCTCGAAGTCCTTGCTGCAGTGGAACACCACGTCGTAGCCGCGGGCGATCATGCCGTGCGCCACCTTCAGCAAGGGGTTGGCGTGGCCCTCGGCTGGGTACGCCGTGAAGAAGAGGAGAGGTTTCTTCGCCATATTGTACAGCCGATGCGGGCTGGTATACTATAGGCTGGTATTCAGGTGTGCGGCTCGTTAGGCGGCGGTGGACTAGTGGATTAGTTCTCCGGAGAAAAGACGAGCCCGCAGAACCTACACATCCCAGAAGGCGACGTGTATTTTATAATACGCAGCACTACAAGTTGGCACACCGGAAGGACATTCGAATTGCAAGCCTATTGGTCTCGATCATTGTGCTAATGTCCGCTTCTAGCACGCAATGAGGGTCTAGTGACGGCTTGGGCCGACAGCGTAAGCATCATAGCATTTCACGGCAGCACCCCAGCTGGGTGGATACGATTATGCTATCTTACAAATGCGAATTCATCAGCAAATATAAGCAATCACGCACGACCCAGGCCACATCTCTCGCAGTATCGGGGAATGTTAGGTCCCGGGATCT
This sequence comes from Monosporascus cannonballus, assembly GCA_004154925.1. Classification (NCBI taxonomy): domain Eukaryota; kingdom Fungi; phylum Ascomycota; class Sordariomycetes; order Xylariales; genus Monosporascus; species Monosporascus cannonballus. Next base: position 16,796 of record QJNS01000007.1, read on the forward strand.
TTGGGCTGCCCTGCCCTCCCAGTTGACCTTGACGAGATGTCGGCGTTCGCGATGACTTGTACTCCGGCGTCATTGTCCGCGAACGCGAACGGCTTCGAGTGTTAAGTGGCTCGCGTCTGCATTGCACCGCCTCTGCCTAGCAGCTACTACGGATTCAGTCAGACATCAATTCTTTCAGAAAGATCTTCCCCTTCTCCATAAAATCTCCATCGCCTTATTCGTCGCTTGCTCTCCCTCACTGCCAGGGGGTATCGTTGAGATATTTAATACACCTCTTTGGGCCTGGTCCTTATTCCCAAAACCGCTGCCAGGTTCTTCCGCCCCCTGCCCCAAATTTTTGTTGAAAAATCCTCGCAACGAACGCCAGTAGATATGCTTGGTTGAAAAAGACATTGACTCCTAGGCCTTCCCTCTTGGCCACATGCTGTGTTGAAAATCCAAAATACGCCATTTCATTACCATCCCCCCGACTTATGTGGCCGCAGCCGCACCGGAGCCGTTGGTATGCCCGGTATCACCGTTGGATGCGTTGTGGACACCATTTGAATCTGGTGTGTTATGTACGTCTAAATTGTCGACATGTAGCCCTTCTAACAACTCGAAGATCGTTCGTGGTTGATGGAAATCGTTGTTAACTATAACTCTGCGTCAGTCTGGCTCGCTTCACCCCCACGTGGTACGCAGGACTTACCAATGTTGACCAGATACCATTCATCCATGATCTTGTCAATTAGTACACGGCTCGGAGAGTTGGCATCGTAACAATGAGCCCAGTCCTTCCCCAGTCTGTAGGCCTCGTCCCTCCAGGCGAGGAAACTGATGCTCTCCACGATCGTCGGCTGGACTATCTCCTTGCCAGGGAAGACACCCCAGGTAACGGCATTCGGGCCTTCCGAGGGAGCGTTCGTCTTCAGAGGCCCGGTCCTAGTGACCGCATAGTAGGTCAAGTCCGGGTGGTTATGGATCCGCGAAACTATCTCGGGGAACAACTCAGGCGGGACCAGCAGCTCTAGGTAGGCCTTTTGGTAGACGTAGCCGTTGGACGGTCCCCATCCGTGAACAGGGTGAGACGATTTAATACCGTTAACCGCCGGCTGAGAGTTGATAGTCAACAGGCCTCGCTGGTTGAGCTTGATCAGATCCTCCCTGATAGAGTCGGCCTCGGCAGTCAATGGCGCCTCGCTCCATGGCAAGGTTTGAAGGTCCTTCTCTATGTAGCGAACGAAGAGGGTCGCAATATCCTTGATGCATTTGGGCTCTCCCCACTTCTTGCGGTTGGACTCGTTGGTACCGGTCAGGCCTATGCCGTAGGCGTCCAACTCACCGAAAGCAGGCGAACGCGAATCACCCCATCGGCCGTTCGGAAACTCGTCCCACTCCTGCGTTCGCGATACGTACGACTTGTTACGGTTGCGCCAGAAGATAGGCCGGACGTCTTCCTCGCGGCGGCCAAGGCCGAGGGACTGCTTCCAGGGCAGTGCCTGCTTGCGCGGGCGGGTGGTCGTGGGCAGCCAATCCAACTCTTCCAGGACCATGCGCGTGGCCTGGGCTAGATTCATCGTATAGAAATGCAGGTGAACGATGCCGGCGGCCATGATCTTCCGGCACAGTTCAGCCACCAGCGTCTTGCCAACTTCCCTGACAGCAGCGTCGTCGTTCTTTACAGGTTCCAAAGCAGTCATCCAGCTCTCGGGGATCTTGCAGTTCATGTGGTTTGCCCTGCGGAGAAAACTGGCGTAGGTGGCGATGGGCATAATCCCGGGCAGGATTGGGACGTTAATACCTCTTTCTCGAACCTTCTTCATCCACCGTATAAAGTTATCGGCATCGTAGAACATCTGGGTGACGATGAAGGTGGCGCCCATGTCGACCTTCTCTTTCAGGTGATCCAGCAACTGTTCCTCGTCCTTATTGTCGTCGCAGCCCTCCGGGTATCCAGCCACACCGATGCCGAAATGGTTTCCGTACTTCTGGCGGATATGGGCAACGAGGTCTCTTGCGTACTGGAACTTTTCTTCGGTAGCAACCCACTTCTCCTTTTCCCGCGGGGGATCGCCTCGTAAGGCCAGGATATTGGTGCAACCGGCCTTATACGCCCTTGCCAGCGCATCGTTGACCTTCTCCTCCCCCATATCAGTGCAGGTCAGGTGCATACAAGTCTCCAGACCGAAATAAGTCTGAGCCTGTACGACCATCTCACAAGTCAACTCGGCTATTCGTCCGCCGGCGCCCCATGTAATATCGATAAACTTCGGTCCGAAGTCATACATGCGTTCCATGCGGTCGTAGAGGTTCTGTACACCCTGGGCCGTCTTCGGAGGGAAATATTCGAAGGAGAAGGACGGCTGGCCCGTCCTCTCAGCGTCTGCGATCATCTCTTGAATATGCATTTTGGCGGTATTATACAGTAACGGGCAGAAGCAAGGAAGAAAATCAAATAGTCAGGACGGAAATGAATATATCAAGGATAGAAAGCAATATAATCTACCAAGGAGTCAGCAATTAGTTGATCTATGCATCGTATGGCTGCGAAGTCATAAAGAAGTCATCCGTAGAGACCAACAGTCAAAGTGCAGGTCACACCGTCTCCCACAGCCGTGCGACGGACGAGGGCGTAGGTGCGGTATGATAGAATGCAGCTCTGCTTGTGAACGGGACCCGAGTAACAGGAGCTGAAACGAATAGATAAAGAGAGATTGGTTTCACCGACTTAAACAGTCTTCAAAGAACACTCGGGTGACGGCTCTCAATTCCAATGAGGTGTCTTGTCTCCTCTAAGCGATTTAGGCCGTCCCCCTTTCCCGACCGAGACGCTCACTTCACCGACAAGTTGCGATGGAAAATGGTCAAGCAAAAAGAGTTGAGAGAAAGAGAAGGTCTACGTCAAGGAAATTCTACGAAGCACAGCTTCCATGGGACCCCTAACTCTACAGCTCTAGCGTGGTGTTACGACTTGATGAACATCCTGCCCAGCCCCTTGTCGGCCCTTGCCTTAGCGCAGCACCCCCCACTTCTTGGTACCGGGGTCTCATTGGTAACCGTATACCTACATATGTACCTGCACTCTTCTGGAGTCTTCCTTTCCTAGCGTTACTGGACCCTGACATGAAAGACTTTGAAGAGACGAGTTTCGGAAGTTCCCAATTTTTCCCACGAGCTGGAAGAGTCGTGACAACAACTCCAGCAAGAAATATCTAATTCAAAGCGTTTGCTTACCCGTCTAACCCTATAATCCCGCTAAACCCGGGACCATGTTGTATTACCCCTCCTCACGGTGGGTTGCTTTACCCCTCCACGCCCTATTACTGCCAAGACAATTATTTGCTCCGATCGCAAGAAAATGCCCCGCGTAACTCCGACAGCCCCCCGATTCTACACCAGCCCTTCACCGCTCAATTGAGCTTGCAATATCGCTTTGGAACCGGAGTATCCCGGCGGTCCTCCTCCAAGGTCCCCCTTCCGAGCCCTATACGGGCAATCCGGGCAACGTCACCATCCAGTTCAAAAGGCAACGGCTTAGAATTGCTGTTGCCTTGGCCGAAGAAGAGATTGACCTAATCAGCTTGTCTAGCAAGTCCTTGATGCAATCCGTCCATCCATCCACTTACCCATCCTCTGAGCTCTCCAGCCAGCTAGGTAGATTGCTGTGGTCTCCTATCAACCGCCTTGCTACTGTAACCCTTACCAGAACTGGTCGGTGGCGTTAGCGTGCCGTCTGTGAACGGCAAGCTAGCCCCGAGCTCGCAGACCAAATCCTGGCAGCTCAGCCGTGTAGCGATGCGGGCGAGGGTTAGCAAGAGGCGACCAAGGAAGTTCGGGAAGTACGAGTCCGGGAACGAGAACGAGTACTTGTCGGTGGCTCCGTCAGATCTAGGGCCGGGATCTTCGGTTCGGAGAACTATGGGTATAGAAATTGTGAAGGCGTTTAGAAATAACAAAGCAGGGGGTGCTAATGGCGGTGAGATTCTCGAGTGTCGGGGATGCTGTCTGCGACGTGCTGAAATTGCCGTTCCCGAAGGTTGAGCTGTGATTTTCCGATAATATCGGCAAGCCACACTCCTTGGGAGACCGAAATCAAGTTCGAACTCAATTCCCCCATGCCCATCCCGGAAGAATTGTGTCAGTAGTAGTCCAAGATCGACGTCCTAGTGGAGTGATGCACCGCCATGATAGGTTAACTCTCAGGGGATGAATTCTTGGTGAGAATTTCAAGCTACGGAGTGAACGCTTCGTATATGCTGTTTTGTGTTTGAAATATGGCTTATTGCTGATGGTGTGTTATGTATAACTTGCCGCTTCCTTCCCCTCTACATACTAAGCCGGGATGGGGGGACAAATGAGTAAGCCCAGTCACCACTTGCTTTATCGACGTTGGGCTAGAACATTCGGAGCCCACTTACGTTCTGTGGCATTGTCATTGATGCCGATAACTGTCGGCGTTGGTGGGGTGTTTTGTATTCATCTACAGCCGTCCCAGCGATACCAGGTTACTCCTGAAGGATACATCAGATTCTAGCTCTATATCACCATAGCAGCAAACATTTGGCGTAGCCTGAATCAAGCCTAAGGATGAGTAATCGACAACTTGACACTCAAGCCTAACAACTAGGAGGCATGAGTGGTATCATCGTACATGCATACCGTTCGTGCGTCCAAGCAGAATGCCAATATATAATTCATGAAGATTATTTGGAATACGTTCGTTTCTCGGATTAGATCGCACTGCATCCGTGGGGACAGTAGCTTTCGTCGTCGTATTGTGATGGTACGTTTAAGGCTCTGAGCGTATTACACCTGCGAGTATAAAAAGCTCGTCGCAAGATGCAACAGGCTTTCCAGACTGATACTGTTGTGAATGTCTATAAGCATGCTCCTATTTTCAACCGATATCGGCCCTTCGAAAGACGCGTACGTCATCTTACGTTTGAGTTAACCCCTTGATATCTCTTCAAGGTCGGTTAATTCCGACTCGCCAGGTTTATGTGAAACCAAAAACAAGGCGAATCATGTGCTGTCCAACCATTAATGGGTATGAGTGTTTCTCGTAGCAAATTCTTTTGATTATCCTATCTACTAAATATGTGATGGGGGGATATTGATGAGATCCCGTAAAATTGGGCCGATACTGAAGTTGCTATAACTACCACCATAAGCACTATGACGCTAGGATAGGCGGTTGCCGGTGAGTGTCAATACCAGAGGAGCTGATTCACCACGGAGTCTCTACGTCTGTTGAATTGTCTAAAACCTAGGTCAAGTCAATGACCTCGTAAGGCTTGCCGTCTGCGTGGTTGGGAACGGCGGAACTAGCGCCAGAGTTGGGGGACTTCCCTATCAGCGGCTTATCAGGTACGGCGCTTGAGGAAGACGAGGCTGTCGTAGTGTCCTCCAGGTCGATAACTTGACCGGGATGCTGCTTTTTGTTCCGCTTCTGCTCATGTTGAGGAAGGTCATCTGAAGCAGCATCAAGGCTCTTGGGAGCTTGAGATGACTCTAGCGGTCTTTTTGTACTACCCGATGCTGATAGCGCATCCGAAATAGCGGCTTTCATATCTCGGAGAAGGCCTGGATAATCAGGTTTCTTGGGTCTACTGTCGTAGGGTGAGGTAAGCTGCGTCACGTGAGAATTTGCCGCCTGCTGGCGGAGGAGCTCGTCCAATATCTTAGGCGCTCGTTCCCGAACGTGTCGCTGCAAAAAGGTTTTGCCAGGAACCGTGGTCTCACGCCGAATGTAATCCAACAAGAGGCATCGCCACGCCATGTATTGGACGAAGTTGTTGAATGCTGGGTTGTTATCCCTCTGGGGCTCGTGCTTGTATGGCTCGTTATCCAGCAGGGATCTTATGGTGATGAGAACTGCGTGGGTGAGTAGGAAGCGCCCATCAACGGTGCCAAAGATGTGGAGGCTAACCTGTGTGGCAATTCATGCCAAAGGCCCATGGCTCGCCCGCCCATGTCCCAAGTATGCTGAGGCAGACTTTACCCTCGGCATACAGGTTTGGATGTATTCTCTCCCCGGAATGTTGAACGAACTTAACCTCCGGCAGCACCTTATACCCTTCTTAGTTTTATAATTGAAGACGAATGGCGGCACTCACCAGGGGATATCTCTCAGGGATTTTGAAGCAAAGTTTGACAAGCTTGTGCTGGTAAAGTGTGTCGTCTGGTCCTAGAATGTAAGCCTCAAAGTTAAGCAGATGATTATCCTGAAAATGAACAAAATAGTCCGGGTTCTCTTTCTCAAGGATCTCCCTCTCCCTGGTCATGCGCTTTATATGCAAGGGCGTCGTCATGGTGGAGGAGGTCCAAGAGCAGGATATGAACGGTATACAATGATGGTGGATAAGATCAAGTGGTCCCTTGTGCGAGCTCTATGAGGGTTCGGTGAGAATGTGGGAAATTTCAGATGAATGGCAAATGTCAAAGCGCAGCCAGAGGCACTACACGTCGGTGATGAAGAGGGCTGTGGCGTTCCCCGGGAGCTTTGACGATCTGTTTCCAGACCTTGGCGGAAGCCGCTGAGCAAAAACTAGCGGAGACGCTAGATTGTAGCATATCTTGCAAGTAGCAGCCTCCGAAACGGAGAAAGGAAGGAAGAAGCGCGAATGCTAGGTACCTAAGGAAAAGAAGACTTCTAGAGCACTTAAATATCGATTCATTAGGGTCTACCTACTACAAGATATTGTTGAAAGGTGGAATGCCGTCCCAAATTCGCTCCTACCAATGTGGCTGAGTTGGGTGTGGCTGGTACCCATCTACCTGGAGCCTAGGTAAGCCATAGCCCCTTACGAGTAGACGGAGCGCTGATCAGCAGGCCTAAGTATTTACCCTTAAGGCGCCTAACCACAACACCTAGGACTACCGGTATTCTCTGATCACCAAAAAGATAAACATGTCGGACGCCTTTGGGGTGGCTGATAGGATGCGACTGGCCGACTTCTGTGCCAATATAGCATATCCGTGAGCCGATACCCTCTCTATGCGTACTTTTCCTTCTCCTTTGCTAGTAGTCGGCTACCTATGATACGCCCCATTGGCACCCGGTTGAGCCCTGGCCTTCTAATCGCCGTACCTCTACAGTGGGGGTGCAAAAGTCTCGGTAAATTTCTGCACGCTCCACAAAAACGCGTATTTCTTCCACTTTAACGCCAACACCCTTTATACTTCAATCATAAGTAAACAACCTAATTTGGGTCCAATTGCTTCGCGAAAAGAATAGTCGCCTTATACAAGAACGAAATGGAAGTCCGAAAAAGATTTAGGCGACGGCTTTATCGAAATCGCGAGAAAATACGGAATATCTTTTATTACCGTCTAGAGCGTTTATAATCGTTATACGTATCAAAATTTAACCTAATTTTTATTACGTTTAAGTTACCCATATAAATTTCGGCCGGTTTATGAAAGATATTTATAACGATTTATCAACTTTAATCCTTTTATATTTATCGTTAATTTTACCGAATTATATTATTTATATATTTTAAATAAATTTTAACGGAATAATTTTGCCGGAAAGGGATAATATATTAATACGTATTTTAACGTCCGTTTTTAATTCCGGAATATACGAAATAATTTTTTTTTTTAAATTTTGGAATATTACGATAAATTTTTCGAATAATAACGAAAAGTTTTATTTAGCGATAAAACGAATATGGACCGTAATTATAATAAACGGGTGCAATAGGTTTTCCGCCGAAAAAGTTTTTAATATATTATTTTTATTTTATTTTAATTATTACGTTAATTATTAACCGTTTTTTAAATAAAAAAAAATCCCGTTTACTATCTAAATATATATAATCCTAATATAAAAAACCGGCCAAATACAAATGTTTTAAGGTGGTATCCGGTATAAAAAACGAAACTTCCTAATAACTCTTAATAAGAACTCCGAAACCGCCCGGAGCGGAATAACCGGCCGCGTTTATCGTAATTATTTCGATAAATATCTTCTCGAATATCTCGATAACGACTTTATTTTTATACAAAATAACGTTTTTATTTATATTGCCCGAATCGTAAAAGAATAGCTTTAAAGACAAGCCGTCGAAATGCTGGAATAACCTTTATATTCGCCCAATTTAAACTTTATCGAATACGTATAAAAATTATTAAAAAAACGCATCTAAAAAAACCGAAACTTAAGTTATTCAGTAATATGCAAAAAGTATTAGATTTACTTATTATTATTATAATTACTATATGGAAAAAATTTATAAAAAGTATACTAAATAACTTAATAAATAATATATTAAGATAAATCGAAGTTATAAATGCAGCTTAAGGCTGGTATATAAAATATTAAAGTAGCTTACCGTATGCGCAATTTATTTATCTATATATGATTAAAATCGCTAGGAATTTTATTAAGGGTTGGTGGAAAAACGTATAAGTGAAGTTGTGAAGGTGGTAGTTGGAAATATGGGGTGTGGAGATTAAACCGAGACTTTTGCACCCCGACTGTAAGTTAGCCAGACCCACCAGGTCCCAAAGGACGCGCCATGGCATTGCTCGCTCGCAATCTAGCAGTCTAGCACCGCTGCCATCGAACTTCTCTGCCATACTATAGCTCTAGACGCCAAGGGCGTCGAAGAGGTACCTGACTCGAGCAATCCGAGGCTGGGTCTCAGCTCTATAATTTCGAGTCTCTTCTTGTCGTGGCACAACAAGGATGCCCGTGGCAGTGTCCTTGGTGGCCGCCGTTGCACCTGCATCATGTTAAATTACTTCCTGCACACCATTCTCATCTGTATTGGCTGTTAAATGCTGACCATCGTCATCACTGTCGAAGGATGAACTGAAGATGCATTGGCCGTCCGAGTATAGTCACTCTGTGCTCCATAAAGGGAGAAGCAAGGGATTCGTCTTCGGCAGCAAGTGCCTCTCCAGTAAACACGAGAGGAACCCATAGGAGACGGCCAGTGATCCCTCAAACGGAAGCAACATCACAGGACCAGATCCACCTAGTATGGGATAGGCCGCGCTGCAATAGTTGCCTCCATACGGCAACCGTTGCTTGCTATGGATGTCGCTATTGAGGAGAACGGTTTCCAGTTGGCCGCATAATTATGCTCGTACGCCGCGTTCCTGGGCTCTTGCCCTCTTATCAGGCCTTCCAACACCCTTTTTCTTGGGCTGTGGTTCACTAATTGATATGGACGCTTCGAACCACAATTAGATGGTTTCCGATGGTGAGTGGCCGCGCCTTGAATATATCCTAGACACATAGCTGCCTTGGCCACTCTTCGCAGTATTACAAAGCCCCTGAATATCTAACCAGCGGTGCATTAGCCACCGTTCATGCTTAAGATCGGGAACAATCGATCTCATATACCGTACTGGCCGAAAAAAGACGGCTCTCGCGATACATCAACGGGATGTCGCGACCATACCTTAGAACCATTGCGGTATATCAGGAGGCCCCTGAGCACCGAATGAACTCCAATGCGCTAGGAAGGCCGGGTTTCTTGTAGCTCCGGTTAATGTATATCTCTTCCTCAGTTCCGGATGAGCTGTTTTACGGCAAAATGGATACCTAATGTAGAACAGTGTCCCATAATCGTTCAGGATCTAGCAGCAAGGTGCGCCGTAACCCGAACTGCATTACTGCATTGGTTCTGCTATTACTTCGAAAGCCGCCACAAGACCTAGAGTAACGTCCTGTCGAACTGGATGATGAAATCACGGAACCTAGAGACAGTAACGTCGAAAGCTAGCGCCAGCAACCCAAGAAACATGAAGTCCAACGTCCCAATCACCTACATTACTCGTTAATTCACTCATCGGATTTTGTCTTTCATCTTCCCGGCCTCCATACAGTATTGCGTCCTAACTCAGGTTCATGATCCTCCCGTTTACGTCTTCAGCGGCCCCTGACATGTACAGCACACTGCGACATGCTAGGCGGATGCACCATGCATCTGACAGTTTGTCTTGCATAAGACATGCTATCAAGTTAGACTCATGCGGCAGATCTGTCTGAAACCCAAGAAGGTAATTGCGTGCTTAGGGAGTTGACAGTCGCTACCTCAGCATGCCTCTTTTCAGCTCAACCACTTACGTTACTAACTATCGAATGCCGCTAGTTAACTGACTCTCGATATAGGTATATAGCATGTTAGAGATTTTATCTCTGGGGTGAAGCCTGAAATGACACGTTCTGGGATTATCATCAGACATGCCCGCAGAGCTCATAGTTCGCCAGCGACTGTGATCCCGGTTTGTGGCGAAGCCCAAACCAGAGAAGCGATTTTGTTATATAGGCCATTGCTACTTGCCTTATAGTGATCTGGGAGATGGGACCTGGAAACTTCCGCTCGTAGTGGAGAGGCTTGAGATGTTGTAGGGGTCGTGTTGTAGGTGGTACCGTGCCATTTACGGGAGGGGCCTGACTAGCGAGGCCCGCACTCGTTCCCTGGCGGTGCGCCGGGATATGGGAGCTACAACCTACCGATAAGATCCTCCCCGCGACCGGCCCGAAAATTGACGTCCCCATTGACGACCTACCCAAAAACGAGTATCACTCGCCAAGACTCTAAGGGTCCCATGATTCAACGACCCCGCTTCACCCTGTTCCGGCTTCAGCAGAATCACCGGGGGCGGCGGGTTGATGCAAGTGAGACTATTGTAGGCAGCCACGGAGACGGGCTATTCCTAGTGAACACTGCATCCCCGCAAGGCCCCGGAGTATGGGAGCCCCACCGCAAACTTCTTCCCAAGATAAGCCAACGCTTCGCAATGCCTAGCCAGATCTTCCATGCAGATAAACACTAACCGAAAGAAGGCACTGAGTCACACTTACCTAGGCACATATCGATCGTCACTGATGACAGATTTCTGATTCCTATAAACACGTTGGGCAGTCTCGTAGCGAATTGGCTAATCCGATGTGGTAAGAGTCAAGCAACTGCGATCTAGGAGCGCACATGAGCTGACCGGCGCTCGCCTAGGCAGCTTATAGGGGAGCCGGCCAATAAGCAGGGCTCTCTCCACATGACCCCACAACTCAGCCCCATCTTGCGCCCTTCGTCTTGTCAATACAAGGGCGGACGCTAGCCCCCGCGCTAGCACAGCTGTATTCTCCTGCTTGTCCGGTACACCTACCGATAAACGTTGCTTCCAATGAGCAACCCTCTTCGAGTCCGATAATGAGTGGCTCTTTGCAATATGCTCCTGTAAACTTTAGCAATGTTCGGACGACATTAATTCTGTATTTCAAGGAACGGCCCGATTGGACACGTTGTGAATCTCTTTTCCCCGTTTTGGTGCTCTAGCTGTGCTTACGTCACTCTGTCCCCCTTCATCGCTATCTCTTGGCTAGGTCGGCACTGGATATACCGGAATTCTCTTTTATTCATTCGTACCCTTAACCTTGACCCCTTCTCCCCGAATAATTCCATAACCGGCCTGCAAAGTCTCTTTTTGTAAGCTGAAGGAACACGGATCGTACTCTTCTTCCCCGCGCCCTTCTGCTATGCTCTCGACATATTGACATGCCCATCGTCCATTGACTTGGGCCTTGGAGTATTCCGGCGCAAGCACGCGCCCTTTAAATGACCACAATTAACGAGCTGGGAGAGATGGACATCGTGGACTGGGGCGCAGCCGCTGCCGGCACCGGCTTCGACTTGCCTGCCGTCTCGGAGGACGTAGCCAATTCACTAGAGGCGGCTCTTGCCTCTGATCAACCAGACATGGATCTCGTATTTCAAGACATCGACGGCGACGAGTGGGCAAACTGGGCCATCGAGCACTTTACGTCGACTCAGATAGCCAACGACGCCGGTGTCCCGGCGGACCCCAACACTAACATGGAGGGCCACGATCCGTGTGCCACCATGTACTGGGAGACCCCGGAGACTCCTTGCAACCATTGCGCCGTAGGTGGTTATCAGTGTAAACGAATCCGGGAGGGTAAATACAAGGGCTACTGTACTAGTTGTGTTGCGCTGCGATGCGGATGCAGCTTCGGGCCGCTGACCAACAATCTCACCGCCGAGGCAGGCGCGACATTCCCAGCAAATCCTTGGCCGATCATGGGCGATAGACCAGAGACGTCAATTTTGCTCGAGGACGACTTGGCCGCTATCATCAACTCGGAGGCCCCAGGGCTCGTCTCGGTGGCAGATGAGAACGCCGAAAAGCAACCCCCACCACAGAACCCTCAGAATATGCCTAAGATTGGCGCCAGGTTCTCCAGGGAGTCAGTCAAGATCCTTAAAAACTGGGTATCGACCCATAGCAGGCATCCCTATCCCACCGAAGAGGAAAAGGAGAACCTTCAGAGAATGACCGGGCTGAGTAAGACGCAAATTACGAACTGGCTCGCGAATGCCCGACGACGCGGCAAGATTCACATAACGAGGGCTACTTCTCCTCATATCGGCCGTGGATATGCCCAAGCCATTGACATTCCCCAGCGCCCAGGCACGCCAAGCCTTTTTGCGAACATGAACCCTCTGCAGCGTTGGGCCCACTCGCCGCCGGAAAATGAACCCGCCTCCGTTACGGCCATTGCCCGTGCCGTGTCAGCGTCATATTCCCAGACGTCATCCACATCTGGCCGGAACAGTCCTTATATCTCCACCTTCTCAGATGACGGGTCCAGCAGGTCTCTGTGCAACCAGTCCTCGGCCAGCAGCTTTGGGACCTCCCACTCCAGCGGTGGGTCCTTCGCTTCGTCCTTTTCCCATAACTCTCGGGGCTCCTCTGTTCCTTCGTTTGTTCGGACGCGGGGCCGACGTCGCCGTAGGAGGGCTCCTCCGAAGCGAGCAGAGGAGGCCTTAAGCCAACCTCTGAGGACCTTCCAGTGTACTTTCTGCACGGAAACCTTTAGGACAAAACACGATTGGCAACGGCACGAGAAATCTCTGCACCTGTCCCTTGAGCGATGGGTGTGTTGCCCAAGCGGGCCGAGGGATGTGAACCCCGAGAACAATACCCTTAGTTGTGTCTTCTGTGGTCTGGCCAGCCCCGACGATGCCCATGTGGAGTCACATAATTATTCTGGCTGCATCGAGCGGACGCAAGTGGAAAGGACCTTCTACAGAAAGGACCACCTGCGGCAACATTTGAAACTAGTGCATAATGCCAAGTTTCTCCAGTGGTCCATGGATAAGTGGCGGGTGAATTCACCAGAGATCCGATCGCGGTGTGGTTTCTGTGGGATCATCATGGATAGCTGGTCCATGCGAGTCGATCACCTGGCCGAACACTTCAAGACGGGTAATACCATGGCGGACTGGAAGGGTGACTGGGGTTTCGAAGCCCCCGTGCTCCAAATGGTTGAAAACTCTATTCCACCCTGTGAGATGACCGGCATGGCTCCTTTCGCACGCTATAGCTAACATATTGTGATAGATATGATCCACGATGAAAGGCAAACACCTCTGCCGTACATGGCGAGCCATAACGGTCCATGGACGCCGAGTAACGCCTACGAGCTCCTAAAGGTTGAACTGCAGTATTGGATATCTAACCGGATTAACGATACTGGTAACCCGCCGACCGACGCCGAGATACAATATGAGGCCTGCCGTGTGATATTCAGTGCCGATGCCCTGTCGAGAAGCCCTTCCGGAATCGAATCTTCCTGGCTTCGTGATTTGGTCATGTCTTCTGATGAAGTGACTGGCAGTGCAGTGTATCGGCCAATCCGGAACTCGGCAGAGGGTTGCATGTCCGCACTTCGCATCAATGGCAAGAACAACATCTTCGAGGGCTGCCCCTTCGAGAGGCAGCTGCAGGAGTATGTCAAAGCCAAGGAGCTACTTGGCCTAACGGCGATGGACCATGAGCTCCAAGTCGAGGCGTGTCGAATTATTAGCAGGACCGAGGAGAGTTCTAGTAATCCTTCGGACCAAGTGGCAAACTGGCTACTCAGGTTGATACACAACTCGCCGAAATGGCTAGAGGGATTCAGACAGCGTGCCCACCTGCCTCGAAGCGAAGATATTGTGCACATCGACAAGCGATCCAAAGATGCAAAGACAATAGATTCTACCATCTACAATTATAGCAGGCTGGAGCGAGAGTTAGCAGAGTTCCTTCAAGCACAGCGGTCGTTAGGAACCGAGCCGACAGACGCCGCTCTGCAACGGCAAGCCCGGGTTATTATTTACGATATCGATGACGAATGGAACCAGACGGCCGCTGATGACAGAGAGTGGCTATCGCATTTCCGACAGCGACATCCCCCCTTGAATGGGTCGTCGACGTCCGCCTCAGGCGGCCTCTCGACGGAATACATCGCATCACCTTCTCTACAACGCGGAAGGCAGTCTGACATGCGAGGTCCTGACATTACAGCCTCGCCGCTAGGATCGGGCAGCTCTAACACGGAGCACTTGGGGGGTTCGGCATTCTCCAACACCAAGAACACCCAGATGAAGATAGGTGCCTTGTTCAATGACGCCAATTGCTATCGTCGCCTCGCTCGGTGCCTCACACGCTTCGTAGCATCGACAATGTCGACGAACAACCCGAACCGACACGTCCCGACCGACGAAGAGCTCAGGCATCAGGCTCGATGGATAGTCTATGACGAGTAGGTAACCAACATGGCGTTCCCCCCACGCGGCGACCCCCGCCCATGGAAACTCCCTAACTAACATGAACGATGCAGCGACGACATATTCAATCAAACCGCGGCCGACAACGTCGAGTGGCTGCTGCGCTTCAAGCGCGACGTCGGGCTGCTCCCCAAGGAGTCCGGCCCCGGGCTTAGCGAGACGGACGGCTGGCACCCGCGCGAGGGCGGGACCGGGTTCGCGCCGCCGTACGTGTACCCAAACCCACAGGCGACGATCGAGCCGCTGCGGGCGGCGCCGAAGATCACGCTCGACGGCGTGGGCGGCGACAAGAACAGACAGGACGAGGAAGCAGCGACGACGACGACTACGACCACGCCGCCCTTCGAGTTCGAGCCCGATGCCGCCACGGCAACCCACTTCCTGCAGCACCTCACGCGGCGCTACCCGGCGCCGGCCAAGATCTTCTGCTCGCGCGAGCTCGAGAGCGGGCTCGCCGAGTACGTGCGCCGCGAGCTGCACCGCTCCGGCGGCGTGTTTCCTAGCGACGACGCCATGCGCGAGCGCGCGCGCCAGATCCTCGGCATGGAGAAGACGCCCTGCGACGACCCGGTCCTGCTCGGCAAGTTCAAGGCCGCCATCCAAGGCACTGCCATCGCCGTGCCCGTGCCTTCTTCGTCTTTGATGATTGGCGGTGGCGGCTTGGGCGCCGCGACGGCTGCCCAGCAGCAGCAGCAGCAGCCGTTATCGTCGAGTATCTCGGGCATCACTGCGGGTCTCCGGTCGATGGCGGCAGCAGCGTCAGCCGATCCTACAAACGTCACCCTGCAGACGACGACAGCGATGGACGTGGATGGCGCAGACGTCGGCGGGTTCAGCTTTTCGGACCAGGAACTTGACGACCTGCTACTGGACATAGGCCCCACGGGTTCGGGATCCGTAGAGGGGACCGCGCAGCCGCCGCAGCCGGACAGCGTAAGCCCGTTGGAACTGACATTCAACAACAACCACAGCAGCATTGCATCGGGATCCGGTTTCAAATTTTGATTTTATTCGAGAGATGATGTTGTTACTGAAAAACCTAGCACCGCTGGGATGGTCTTATTTCCGCGCGTGCTCGATACCATTTGGGAGGAGTGAGTTGAGTTTGAGCAGGATGGCGTTTGGGGTTTTCGGGTTTTTGGGGATGAAATGAGATGAAAACGTCGCGTAGGATATATAGTATTTGAGATTGAATATAATTTCGTAAATTAACCTGCTATGTGCTCTATTGCTTTTGCTGCCGTGGACAAACGTATGAGTCTACAATACGAAAGATAGGTTTTGCGCCGATGCGATGCTTGTAATCTCAGCTAAAGAGTGTTTATGCCGGGAATCAACAACTGGTGTTCTATCGTCTGCATCTCTATAAATTCCCATCATATTGAAGTCAACCTCACGCAGGCCTGTGACCTTTTCCACACTCAATACAGATGGACGAGGTATTCTGACAAGGTGCCATCGGACTGCAATTTCCAGTCGCGTGATTGATTACACATACCAAAAAAAAGGTCCGTCCTTTTCAACCAAACGTTCTATCCATAACCAGCCAACCAACCGACCACACTGGCGCAGTTGCGAGAAACAAGTAGGAAAAGAAGAAGGCATGTATAGTGACAAGAGGGGTATCGTAACGAAGAGGATGTAAGGCGTGCTAGAACGCGACGGATAGGGCGGGGGCACGGAGAACGGCGAGGTGAGTATACGCTAGATAAAGCGCGCGTTTTATCAAACTGGGTTGGCTGGCTAAATGGTGTGGATGTTGTCGATAGACGAAAACGTAGCCCCAGAACCATCTGCGTACCGCAGGCGTCTTGGAGACTTCCCGGGCTGTAATGCTACCACCCCCTGCTGCCGCCACCACTCTCCCTCCGCGGTATGGCGCTGCTCCTCGCCGCCGTAGTCGCGCCGCCCGAGGAACCCGGCCGCGCCGCGAACGGAATAGGCGACGAGGCCGTGAACCCGTGCCCTCGGTGGCCCCTAGCCTTCTCGGGGCTACCAACAGGGGCGAGCTTCCGCGCCTCGAACGGGCACGACTTGCTGTGCGAAGTAGGAGCGGGCGGGAAGCCGACATTTGGGTCGAGGATCCGGATGGGTCCCGACAAGGGGGCGGCCGCGGGCGTCGGGCCCTCGGGCTGGTAAGGTATGAAGAGGTCCGGGGTCCGGGCGGTGGCGGTGGTGGCCGGCGTAGATACGGCGGGCGGGGAGCTCCCCGCGAACGTCGGTTGGTCCCTAGCGGAAACCGGCGTTGTCACGATGCTGGGGACTGTAGGGGCCGGGGTGGTTGGCTCGGCTTGTAGCTCTATCGGTGCGGGTCGGGTGGCCGATACTGCTGTGGGCTCAGCAGCTGGTTTCCCTTTCGCAGCCGCTTTCTCGGCTGCCTCGCGCTTCCTTGTCTCCCTCTCTTCTTTGGTGAGGAACTTGATCTTGATCCGTTTCATCCCATTAGTAATCTTGTCCATGCCGTTCCCGGCATCTGCGGTAGGCTTCGGTGGCGACTTTTCGGATGTAAGACCTACTGTGGATTCCCCGCCAGGTTTCGTGCAGGCGTTATTAGATGCCGGGGGGGATGCTGCTCCAGCAGCCGCTTGGCTCGAAGCAGCACTAGCCTTCGGTGTCGTAGTTTTGGTCGCCGTCGGGAAATTTGGTGACCGGAGGGCTTCCTTTTTTTCCGGTGCTGTAGGTCGCGTCTTCTTCGCATTTAAGTTCCCGTTGCTTTTCGTGCGAACACTCATAGAAGTACTTGGCCGCATACTTGGATGACTGCCAGGCAGCAGGCCAGCAGAGGCTGGTTCCGGTGACGCGTTCGAGGCTGTAGCCGGCCGCGAGATAACGCTGGATGCTCTGCTCAGCTGACGTGAATGTGCTGGTTTCCCTCGAGCGGTCGCCTGTAATCATATTAGATCGCCTATTTTGATGTTTGAGGGTTGGTTGGGGGTGCGTACCTTGTCTGTGGCGAGTGCGCCGCCGACTGTCTTCCTCCTTGTCTTGGTATCGACATCGCTGTCCGGATCTGTGTATCTAGTAGGTTTCCGCTCTCGAAGAGACATGCGGGTTGAAGAACGAGGCGGAAGGGAGGCAGCAACGTCCGCCATCTCACCGTTGATCGAGCCGAGAGACTGATGCTGCTTAACCTTAGTCGCCTCCGGATTGAGCTCCTCGTGCTTGCAACTGCTGGTTTGTCGGTGGCTTGGGATAAGGATATTGCTCAGTTCGTGAGCGGCTGCTGGCCACGGAACATCCGGAGGCGGAGGCGTTATTGCTCTAATCTCCACTGGCCGCCCTCCATTCGAACCATTGTAACCCGACAGACTTCGACGGACCTTAGCCATCTCAGTCAGCTTAGCTTCAGAGGCCCGAGTGGGAGAACAATAAGTCGGCGCGGGACCATCTCGAATCTTGATAGGCTTCGGAGGTGTGGGGGCCGTGTAGGCGTCAAGTTGGTCGAGCTCCGAAGCGGACCACCAGCTAGGATCATACGGAAATGCAGGAAACTTTGGCAGAGAATCAACCTCGCTCGACGCACTCTGCCGGCTGTCTTTTTGACTCGGCGATCTCATCCTGTTGCCCATCTCGTGTCCAAGCCCACCATTAACGTCTTCTCGAGCGAATACAGGATCGTTCCCCGTTAGACCGCTTAAATGGCTCAATACCCCTGAGTACAGAGCTCGATCGCTGTAGCCGCCCTCAAGTACGCTGATAACTCGGCCATCCACACCCAGCCCTTCCTCTGCTGCAAGCTTGACAACGTCTCGAGTGATGCGGGCATAGAACTCTGTGGGGACATTGACTTTATGTCGCTGCATGCCCACACCCTCCCACTCGCTTGCGTCGAAGCCGGCAGACAGAAAGATCGCGCCTGTAGGCACCTGACCCAAAGCTTGAAATCGTTTCGTCTGCAACCGCAGATAGTTTCGAGCCTTCTCGAGCAGGATTGAATACTTCGACTGGTACAGCTCCCAGAATTCGACCTCTGTCTTCCATTCTTGTAAATGGACGTTCCATACGTTCTGTCCATGTGCATTGTCGATGCAAAGACTGGCATTCTTCACCTTCTCCTCGTCGCCGTATTCGCACGGGTATGAGTTAATGTCGTGAAGGCTGAAATAGCCGATCGAGGTCTTCTTCCACGCGGCGGCATTCTTGGCGAGCCCGCGCTTGTTGTGCGCCCATGCGATGGCCTGGGACCCATCACCGTGGTGCAGGTCGAAGTCAATGATAGCAGCATGCGTCAAACCGTGAGTCAGCACTCCGTGCATGATGCCAACCTGGACGTTATTGACCCAGCAGAACCCCGAGGGGTGTGAAGCGGAGCAGTGATGGCCGGGAGGACGCACAGCAACGAATGCGCGCTTTTGAGGGGAAGTCGAGAATACGATGTCGACAGCTTCGCATACCGCACCCAGGGCCCCTTCAAACGCGCTCTGAGACTCGGAGCAGAGGTACAAGTCTCCTTCGTGCAGCTTCTGAGGCGGTTCAGCGTCTGACCCTCGATTGATGTCAGGCCGTCGCAACTCGTTGCCGATCGTTGCCAGCTTCGTCTCCGCCGATGCACACATCATCTTCAGCTCCTCCATCCACTTAGTGCCATGGACGTTGGTGACGGCAGACGCATCCAAGTGCAGTCTGCGTTCCGTTTTCAGTATGAGAAAGGGGATGGAAGGGAGCGTGGTGGGATCCAGGTTGGGATGAATCGGGACACTCCCTTCGCTGTGTCTTTCACCGAGTCTGACATATGCTGTAGATACACCCAAAACGCTGGCTTGGATCCTCTCCGGGCGCTCGACGATGGTGCTCAACAGGCCTTTCGACGAGCGAGGCCGGGAGAAACGGTGGCCATAGCACGCATCGTGTAGAATAACGACCGTTTCCGTAGGACGAGTTGATAGTCCAGCGTGTAGAGTGTCCAGTTCCCTCTTGAAGTATTCATTGGCAACGGCGGCCACAGTTGGGGCAGGCTTCTCGACAATAATTGGGAAGTTGCTCGGCTTGCCGGTTGAGGGCCTGAGGTTCGTCGTGCTCGTCCTCCGCGAAAGGGGCCGTGAAGTGCCAGCGACCGAGCGTAATGAGGTGGTAGAAGATTTGCGCATAAGGTTCGGGGTGGCAGAACGTGAACGAGGGTCATCATTAATGGAGCTAGTTCTGGAGATTGGGTTACGTGCTGCGGTTGACGGTCGAAGGTCGCCTCCCTTGGGCGAACCTGAAGAACTGGTACGATGCGAACTGGAAATCGAGAGCCTGTTCAGCGACTGCGCCAGCTCGCCATCCCCTGGCGACCTGTTGGCCGACTGCAGCCCGGAGGAAATTCTGCGTTCAGGGGAAGCCATCGTGCTGGTTGGCCCCGACAAACAGTGTCTTGTCGGCCGAGTCAAGCAGGTTGTAGATAATCAGATAGCTCAGTTGGCAGGCGGTCTGCCGTTGTCCGTGATGTTGGCCGCTAGAAAAGCGGATTCTGGAATCCAAGAAACAATGGTGACTTATATCGTCGTTCGAAGTTGGCTGTATGTTGTCAGCCGGAGATGACTGCACCTCTCCTGCTAATTAGCACGGAACCCCCCTTACCAGGCAGACCAAGCTCTAGCAAGGTAGGTTAGCTCGGGGAGTTGAGTACTTCATAACCGCGTCGCGTTTGGGCAAAGACGATATTTAACTTTAAGGGCTTATCGGGCTGATAAGGAAATAGAGTGGTCGGGGGATTCCCGAGCAACGTGTCACACCCCCCACTTTCTGACTTGTACCTACATGAAGCCATGTATGCGCATACGTACGTACTTAGGCATCGAGGCATTCCAATGCGTCAGGGCCGTGTACACGTACGAGGCAATGCAGCTTGGTGACGAATTACAAGCACATTTCAGGTAATCGGCAAGCCAAAGAACACATGTGTATGCGCATTGATTTAGTCTAGGCGTATTAGCCATGATGTGGAGCTTCTAGACTTCGATGCGCTAGTAGGGTTGGTCCGTAGAGTTAGTTACCTTAGGTATAAAGTAACCGATCAAGAAATTAAGTCTGAGACCACGTGCCTTTTACCTAAATACCTACCTAAACGTGTCTAGTCACTTGCATGTAGCTCAAAGCCTATCATACTATTGAGGTCTTTGCTTTTTCCTCAGTTGGTAGTTGGTTACTTCCCGGGCTTATCGATGCTGCCTGCGACTTCGTATATGTACAATGATTCGTCCCAACCAAGTACACTGCATCCACCCGCCCCTCCTTGCTCTGGGTGTCCACTGCCCAATCAACTAATCAACTTGCCCTTTAACCCCCCCACTGACGTCTTATTGCATAAAAGTTTATTATCTGAATCACCAGGTCCCTCCCAAGGACTCGGCCGATTGCGGAGTCCTCGAGATTCCGTCCATCACATGCAAGACCGCATTGTGCAAAGAAATGGATAAGATCGTATAATATCGAAATCGCACCTTCATAATTCTATCACGGATTGAACTGCAAAATTCAGCAGTCGTCAACGAGTACAGATACAGAACGTCCCCGTACTCCCAACGGCGCTTGCACTAAGATTTGGAATCTGGGGTAGGGTCGGGCTGGACTTCTGGATTTCTAAGCAACCTCACCTCACCTCACATCCCTCAAGTCGCCACAACCCTCCGACGTCTTCCCATCCCATCCCCCGGCCCTAACTCAAACGACGCAAGGTATTATACTTCCCGAGAGAATCAGGGTCGACCTGCCGGAACAGATCCAGACGCGAAACGCAAACGACCACCATGGCGCCGTCCCTGGAAGAACCCGACCCCGTCCAGGACGTCCTCTCCAACCCCCTCAAAGCCCGCCCGCAGCTGGTCGCCCCAGAACCCGAGCACTGCCCGGGGCCGGAGTCCGAGCGCGCCGGACAGGCCGACTCGTGCGCGGGGTGCCCGAACCAGGCGATATGCGCGTCGGCGCCCAAGGGCCCGGACCCGGACATCCCGCTGATATCGGCGCGGCTGTCGAGCGTGCGGCACAAGGTGCTGGTGCTCAGCGGCAAGGGCGGGGTGGGCAAGAGCACGTTCACGTCGCTGCTGGCGCACGCGCTGGCGGCCGACGAGTCGCGCGCCGTGGGCGTCATGGACGCCGACGTGTGCGGGCCCAGCATCCCAAAGATGATGGGCGTCGAAACCGAGACGGTGCACGTCAGCGGCGCCGGCTGGTCGCCCGTCTGGGTGTCGGAAAACCTCGCCGTCATGAGCATCCAGTTCATGCTGCCGAACCGCGACGACGCCGTCATCTGGCGCGGGCCCAAGAAGAACGGGCTCCTGAAGCAATTCCTCAAGGACGTCGAGTGGGGCGACCTCGACTTCCTGCTCGTCGACACCCCGCCCGGCACCAGCGACGAGCACCTCAGCGTCAACAGCTTTTTGAAGGAGAGCGGCATCGATGGCGCCGTCATGCTGACCACGCCCCAGGAGGTCTCGCTACTCGATGTGCGCAAGGAGATCGACTTCTGCCGCAAGGCCGGCATCCGGGTGCTCGGGCTCGTCGAGAACATGAGCGGCTTCGTCTGCCCCAAGTGCGCCCACGAGAGCCAGATCTTCAGGGCCACGACGGGCGGCGGCGCCGCGCTCGCCGAGGAGATGGGCATCCCGTTCCTGGGAGAGGTGCCCCTTGACCCAAGGATAGGCATGGCGTGCGATTACGGTGAGAGCTTCTTCGACCATTACCCGGATAGCCCGGCTTGTAAGGCGCTTATGAGGGTTGTGGAGGGGCTGTCGCGGGAGATTGGGATTGATTCCCAACAAC
Organism: Monosporascus cannonballus; assembly: GCA_004154925.1. Classification (NCBI taxonomy): domain Eukaryota; kingdom Fungi; phylum Ascomycota; class Sordariomycetes; order Xylariales; genus Monosporascus; species Monosporascus cannonballus. The sequence continues at coordinate 39,112 of QJNS01000007.1, forward strand.
CGAAGATGGTGTCCGACAACATGTCAAAACCGTGACAAGATAGCAAAAGATTATAAAGACAGTAAAATCCCGCTATCTTCAAGGCCCGACATGACCTCCCTGCTTGCTGGGCAGTGTCCGTGCAATGGCGAGCCAACCATGACCCCTTAAATATCGATGCCCCGTCTATATGGCCGTGATATCGCCTATTCCGGGTTCAACTGTCGCCCAACTTCTTCGGGATATCCTCCAGCTCCTCCGCGCTCTCCAGGTCGATCACCTTCCCGACCTCGACCGTGTTCCGCATCAGCTCCTTCGCGCCCGCGTACATCATCCGCGCCTCGGCATTACACGTCGTTGGGAGGTAGTACAGCAGGACGTAGGGCACGGATAGTCGACCGTCGGACTGCACATCCACCGGAATTAGCAGGACTTTCCTTCCGACTCCTCCCAATCGTGTGTCCGGTATCCTCTCGTCTCGTCTTATGTGTCAAAAGATAGGATAAAGGCAGCATCGGAAGAGGGCAGGAAGGGCGAACAGGAAACAAAGGTGGCGGGGGATGATGGACCACTTACGAGCGTCAAGGGGTAGCTGAGCAGAATGTACCGCGGCGAGTTGTCGGGCAGGTCGTCGGCGACCTCGTCGAGCGACTTGTAGACAACCTTATCCTCGTCCTGCTTGATCTCGTGCGTCTTCTTATCTATGTAATCTGTAGTGGGTGATTTGGCAAGCACCGCAAAGTCAGCCCACGCCGGCGCCGGTATCGGGATCGGGAAGGGTCGGTCGTAACAGAAAACGTCTCCAAAGGTGCGCGTTCGTGCAGGGCACGGGAGCAAGGCAAGGGGGGTTGTTGCGAAAGAAGGCATAAAGACGTACATACAGATGACGGCTTGCGGACCGCTGGCGCGCGACGTGCCCAGCCGGAACTTGCGCAGGTGGTCCTTGGTCTCCTGGGAGAACGTGTAGAGCCTTGCCTCGGAGCTCTATTAGTAGGTTAGGAACGACGTCGGTTAACCCAGGTAGAGGCAAGAAGAGGGGTTCGGTCGGCCGCTTCAAGCCTCTGGCAAACGCACCATCTTGTCCTGGGAGATGTCTCTGCCCGATTTATATAAGTTGAGCAGGGCGTAAGTCACACCAATGTTATGCTCGAAGCTCGAAGTAGGAGTTCGTGGTCAAATATACATACATATAGTTCAAGCGCTGGTGTGTCGCATGCCTCGTATCATCCATCAGTGAATCAACGCAAGCAGTAGAGCACAAACCCCACCACGGAATGCCGACAGCCCACTAGCTTTACCTAGAAGGTGCCTAATGTACGCCGTATATCCCACCGGTGGGACCGTGTGGCCCGCCCCCCCCCCTCCTCCACCACCCACTACCAACTCGGAGCGAAGTCCTCAACGCTGGCACCTGTGACTGAATCTCGTTGTTCGGAGCAATCGTTTTGGAAGGCCCGCGAAACTTGACGTTCACTTCAGGGATACATGAGCAGATAGAAACTGACAACCCTGCCTCATGTTCCCGCGGCTCTCGCAGGTCGCACGCCATCTCTCTAAACCACGTCCCAGCTTCGGCCATACATCTGCCGCCGCCCCCGCTGCTATGTCCATGTCGAGCGGCCTGGCGTCGAGGATCATGGCGTCGGCCGATGAGCGCAATTCGCGGACAATCCACACGGCGGCATGCCTCATTATCGGGGACGAGGTCCTGGGCGGAAAGGTTCGAGAGCAGTACCTGGCTCGTTCTTGCCGTGTATATATCTCTTCTGACGGATCTACAGACGACCGATGTATGATGTTCAAAAACCGAAGGCGTTGATTTAATCCGCTTATTCATGCATGCCAGCTCCGGCTAATACACCCTCTAGACAAACTCGGCCTACATGGCCAAGTGGTGTTTCTCCCTTGGCATAGTATGTCTAAAGACAATTGATGACCCCGGAGATGCCGGGCCAGAATCTGACCGGCCCTGCAGAACTTGAAGAGAGTCGAAGTTATCGAGGATGACGAGGAAGAGATTATAGAAGCTGTGCGGAGGATGAGTGACCGCTACGATTTCGTCGTGACAAGGTATTATGAAATCCTACAACGGGCACCCAGGAGCCATCGAGGCAACTAACAGGCACACAGCGGTGGAATAGGGCCAACGTGAGCGTCCGGCTGTGGAAAAGCACTACCCGTCGCAGAAAAACTTATCGGAGACAGACACGATGACATAACCTACCAATCCATCGCCAAGGCCTTCGGCCTCAAGCTGAAGCTGCACGAGGAGGCCTACGAGCGGATGAAAAAGCTTAGTAAGCCGCGCAAGTCGGAGCCGGACTTCAGCTGGGACGTCGAGTCGCCTACCAGGACGGCGCGGCAGCGAATGGTCCAGCTGCCAACCGACGAGTCGCGGGACTTATCGAAACAAGCCCTGTTTGTCCAGGATGACCTTTGGGTGCCCATATCCGTTGTCAATGGTAACACCCACATACTGCCAGGCGTGCCGGGGATATGTAAGTAGTTTATCTCACCCGCGGGGTTGTGTGCAGTTAGAGTAGGGGAGCGAGGTAACTGACATTCGCGGGGAAAACAAAAAGTCGAGAGTCTGCTAGAGGGCCTTAAACCGTTCATCGTTGATAGGCTCGCGGATCCGGAGGGCAAGGGCATCAATAGGATTATCATCTCGACGCCCATAGCCGAAAGCGCCGTAGCCGGTTACCTCACCGAGCTGGCCGCCAAGGTTGCACCCCATGGTGTCAAGGTGGGTAGCTACCCGCGCTGGGGCAAGAAGACAAACTCCGTCACCCTCGTGGGGAGGGACCTGGCATACCTGGAGAGCCTAGTGCCGGAGGTGGTCGAGAAGGTCAACGGAAAGCGCGTCGTCGTGGAGGGAGAGGACGACGAGCCAGAAGAATTACCACCACCAACACCGGAGAAGTAATGTACGTATGAGACACGGCAGGCAAGTCCGCTCGTGACGGGAGCCCCGTTGGTGCTGCTGCTACGATGCAACCATCAAACGGAGAAGGTAGTGCACACTCGGAAACTCCGGCTGCGGCAGCCACTCGCACATCCGCATGCGGATCAACCCCGCCCGCTCGGTTTATTCCGGCTCCTGGTTCCGTGTCGGGGCCGTGTACAACGAAAACACAATTGCATCCTTTGTGGCCAGAGCCCCACTCATTGGTAGTCTCGTGTAGACGTCCTTTAATGCGTGCCATCAGGTGTTGATTTAAGTCATGAATCGATTGTAGGCCCGTATTTCCCGCTCGAAGAGCTGCTTTTCGTTCAGTTTCTGAGAAGAGGTACTTCGTACCTTGCTCGCAAGGTTTGTATGTATTTTGTTGTCCGACCTCGACGCTCGACCGCTTGCTTTATTGTGGGCCGGGGGCATTCTTATTTAGTGGGCCCGAGGTTTGTTATCGACATTTGGTCACACATATATACTATTTTTTTTTCTTTTTTTATTAAAAAAAGTTGCGTCTATGGTCCGATTAACCATTGTTATGAACGCCGATGTTTATAAGGTATATCAAAAGACATTGAAGTCGAAGTTGTACTTAGTTAATATCACAAGGGGTCGAGTATATGGATGATGGCCTAGATTTCATCCACCTTCGGCTCCCATAGGATAATCTCATCTCGTTTCGACATGCGGTTCGACAGAGGTGCGTCACACAGCGGGGTTCATCTACGACTAGCTAAGCATTGGCCCCTGTTCTGGTGATCTCCGTGATTTGTTCTGTGCTCGGTATGGGAAATGAGATGGTGGAGCCCTGGAGATGATGGAAATTTTCGAGAAAAACCGCACATGACGGATGCAGGATAGAGCATAGGTCTAGCGCCAGCACATGCGCTGTGGGCTGCTAGGCAAGACAGGCTAATTATGCGCCCTCGTTTGCATCTCGCCTATGGGGCTTCAAGGGTTATGATGTTATCCCGGGACCCCTGCGTGACTGGTCAGTGCCCGGTATCTACCTGGAACTCGATCCTTGGGATGGCCAATTTGGAATTCTGCAGACCACTATTGCGGAACGCACGGTGAAGCACACTACAGAGCAACGCGGGTCTGATACTTCTTTGTCGCCTACTAGTAGTCGCACCACACTGGTGCTATGTCCGCGAAGATGCGGCTGGATGATTGGCGAAAATGACATGATGCACGTGTTGTATCTACTATTAGTCAAGATCAGTCTTGAGGCGAGCTCTCTGTTATCGACACGAGGCTGTTCATGCCGTCAGGATCCAAACCTAGGGGTGATCTACCTTGAGTGCGGACGGAGTATTGGTGTAACGTCTACCGGAGGAAGGTGACCCCAGCAGTCCAGCTAGAGTCGTTCGTTTGCTGTGGAAGGCGAGTATTAATACTACTCTTATAGCACGCTCCAGCAGGGTATTCTGTTCTGAAACGGCGCCCCCACAGATGCTTATCCGAATGGAGAGGTATAAAGCTACGTTACTTACTCAGGTCGGGAAAGCCTCGAAATAGGCTCGAAGATCTACACACTGAGACAGCCGTCCGAGGGGGTGCCCCTGCGAGGTCACTGTGGCTTGCTGCATGTAGCCTAATTCGACGCGGCTACCAGCTCCGGACGAAGTCTGTTTAAGCTTGTTTGTGTCTGACATGGTCTTTGCAAGCGATTTCGCAAATCCCGGTTCGTTGGCCTGTGGTGTGCTGCTAGGACAATAGAATCTTCGATGTCTCGCCTCCATGCTCAGGATTCCATGGTGTCAGCGAGCGAGCATTGCGTCGTATAAAGCGTATATGTCTCAGCACGAAACGATCGGGAAAAGGTCTAGGCGGAACACAATCGCGTTGAATCAGGTTGCATTTTCGCGAGGCTGATGTCAGTATAGTAAGCACAACGTCACTCATGGTCAAGTGGCACAATAATCAAGGCTACGGAGCTAGCCGCGGAATCTTCTGGCTTACCAGTTCTTGTCCGTTGATGGCGGCTTAGAATCCTGTCACATGCTTCCTCGGCCGATCAAAGCCGTGTTGTGCGGGAGAGTCTCGAGACCATATCACGTCCATGAATCTATCTGCAACATAGTCCTCGGCGGAGGATCCGTATGTGAGGAGCCGAAGTAGCAAATATGGGGTTGGTCGCCGCTGCCATGGAGAGGGTTGAGGACAAGGCTGGAGAAGTGAGAATCCGTCCACATAGTATGGTCTTGAGCACGGCCAACCAGGATCTCATGCAGGTCCGGTACCTGCAGTAGCTAGGCAGCTTATACCTATGGGCAGACGGCTTCATGAGGGTCAAGTGCACGCTGTGCGGTAGAGAGTATGTCGGCTCGTTAAGGCTATAGCCTAATATAAAGTTCCTTTCTTAAGTGTCGATTAACTTGCCTTGGCGAACCGAAAGCCGTTCTCGGTTTGGTCCAGAAACGACAGGGTAGACAGGAACGTTAGCAGGCAAAGAAAAGATGCAGGCAGCCGGAGTTTATCGTTGGATAGACAGGTACTGTAGAGAGACGCTGGAGAGATAACTGCAGTTCACTGTTAGGTGCGTAATGATGGTTAGGGGTATCTCTCCCCACATATTTACCTATGCTCCCCTGCAGCTGGGAATCACAACTCGTTGCTCTTTTTATAATCAGCCTTGCTATAGGTGCAGTAGTAAGAACAAGGGAATAAACCGAATAATATATAAAAAGAACGAAGACGTAACAGGACCTGCAGTATCGAAGAATAGTACCTACCGGCCTGGTAGGCATTTCCATGTACTTACAATATATGTAACTATTGGGGTTCAGTATGTACCCAGACTGTTCAGCCACAGTAATGCACAACGGTTTGGCGCCGCCCGACTCGCTTGTTGGGGGTATTGCTTTGCCCATACATATACTGACACAGTAATATTGGAAACATGTCGAGCTAGTTCGGGCACGTAGGCAGGTAAATTTAACAGGGACTATTAACACGTGCTTGCTAGGTGTTGTAATGGCGGAGCGGCCCACGAATGCATGCATGTATTATGAGTGTCCCGACGAGAATACTTCACATACAGTATGAGATAATACAGGCGCCACACCACATGTGCATAGATACGTTCAAGTATCTCCGCGTCTCCATCTACACGTGGGTTTTGCTAACGAGAAGGTACCCTGGTAGGTATTTAGTATATAGGCTATGTGCGGTACATGTCTAGAACATACAAATGATAGCGGTCGTACCCATTGTCATTGTTGACCCTAACATAAAGTTGGGCGAACCAAGTCGAAACCAGAACCAAGTTCACTTAGTAACCACCACCACCCCCCAAATATTGCCTTTTTCGCTTTAAGGTTTCGCACAGTCGCCGAGGGAGACTGATCACCCATCCAGCCATATTCTAGGTATGCAACATTCTCCACCACACTGAAAATATCTGTACAACCGCCGCTATCACGCACATGGCCACTAAATATCGTATATACCGGCACGTTGAAAGGGAAGAAGACACTATGTTATTACAGAGCACCCACCCGCAGTATCATGATTCATTAGGCATTTATTCGCTCATCGATATTATACCAACCACCTCCATCTCTTCTCTGTATGTATGCACTCATGTAAATCTACTGAGTAAGGCCGAATGGAAACGAAAGGAAGCTTGAGCTGAGCCGAACTGGATTAGACTGTACTGGACTCTACGGAACTAGGGACTAACGGTTACACTGAAGTAAAGTTAGGTACCTACCTAGGTAGGAAGGAAAGGCATCCTTTGATCTATCATTCTATCCTACATACACGCCACCAATTTGGTTCAATCAGAGCCCGCTTCGAAGTGCTCACACCACTTATCAGCCATTTCAAGGCGCTTCGTCACCTCCTCTCATCAAAGACTCCTGCAAAGAAAACATAGGTGTGTTCAATTTCCAACTCGTAATCGTCTGTCCAACGATATACGTGCAGTGAAGAAAGAAAAAGTCGGGCCTTATCGACTCCAAGCTATGCACATTTAATATGTACTAAATTACCAATTTCAGGTACTGCAGCTTAGCCCGAGATACAAACTACACTAACAGCCGGAAACCCATACAGTACCCTTTCTTACACCACACTATTTTCCCTCCATACCATCCATATCCAGTAAAGCATTGGCACTGCTAGTTAGGACTACCTAGTAGGTAATTGACCCGAACTTCGACTCCCTAGCGCTACCTAACTTTACCTAGTAAGCAGACAAAAAGAGCAGACGACCCGGAACCTCACGTCCTCCAGGAGATCGCAATAGCTCCCCACAATTCCAATAATATTAGCAGCTCGATTCCTGGGGGCTTTATCCGCCATCCTATAATCGTTCCAGGGGGTTGCTAAAATCGAGTTCTGCTCTTTCTCTTTATTCAACCCTTCTCGTTCGTGGCAATTGATTAATTCATGCCAACATAAACACAACATCGCCCTGATCAGCATAGCCTGCCTCGGCTATCTATCACGATTAGCATAGTCTTACGACGCGACATTCTTTCTTCTCGAGCCCTTCGTTGTCGCGCCATTTCCTAGCGCCCTTTTTTGTCGCTACATCTCACCGATTCTCCTTCATCTGCTTTGTCCACACATCTTAATCCTACATCTCACGTGGCCGTCGTGACACTAGGTGGTGACGACTATCATTCACGATGGCATCCAAAGTAAGTCGTGCACTTCTTTGGCACGTTGATACTAGGCCTATGGCCTATATGCCCCTTTAGTCGTCGTATGTTATTGCTCACATATCACGCCGACAGTTCTTGAGAGAATACAAATTGGTCGTCGTTGGTGGCGGAGGTGTCGGTAAATCTTGCTTGACCATCCAATTAATCCAGAGCCATTTCGTCGACGAGTACGATCCTACAATCGAAGGTAGGTCCCATTACCGGAAGCCATCCCGTCCACATTTTGGACATCGCATTCCTCTTTCTTTGAGATGTATGTCTTCGTACGACTTACCATTCGTTATCTTGCAGATTCGTACCGCAAGCAGTGCATGATCGATGATGAAGTCGCTCTACTTGACGTTCTCGACACGGCTGGTCAAGAGGAGTACTCGGCTATGAGAGAACAGTATATGCGCACTGGCGAAGGTTTCCTCCTAGTTTACTCGATCACGTCGCGACAAAGCTTCGAAGAGATCACGACATTCCAACAACAGATTTTAAGGGTAAAGGACAAGGACTATTTCCCTATGGTCGTTGTAGGCAACAAGTGCGATCTCGAAAGCGAGCGGGAGGTTCCAAGAAGTGGTACGTATTAGAGTCACAGACACGAAGGAAAGGCCATGGTGGCTTGATTCTAATGGGTTATGACAGAGGGTGAGGCGCTTGCCAAATCTTTTGGCTGCAGTTTCATCGAGACGTCGGCCAAGTCCCGGATTAATGTCGATAAGGCCTTCTACGACATCGTCAGGGAGATTCGACGATACAACAAAGAGATGCAGCCCAATCCATCAGGGGGCGGGGCCAACGGTGGTTCCGCGCCGCCGAACAAAATGAATGTCGAAGACGGTGAGGCGGACGCCGGCTGCTGTTCCAAGTGTGTGGTTCTATAGTTATTCGTCTCGGCTCCTGTGGAAGAAAAGCACGCATACCGGCCACGGATACAACGCACGGGGAATATGGTGTAGGGTTCGGATTGCGCCGTTTGGTTTTCGGGTACCAAATTCGCCGAAAAGGGCTAGGGGTTGAAGGCGAATCTCGCGGATGGAGCGAGTAAAGCTTGTTGCATGCGGCGCATGTGTCATATACCCCCTTATTCATGATCGGATGATCACGAGCATTTGAAAAGGAAGATATACTGAAAGCAGAGTGTGGAGACACTCTCAAAGGAGACCCACGAAGACAGCACTATCCAGGCGGCCTTCTCCGCGGATCCTGTTTGGAACTACCGGAATATTTCGATGGATCCTGGTGTCTGAGGGGACAGGGGGGCCAATCTGGACCATTGACTTTTCAGCTGGCCATTTTCATATACTTGTAATGTTTTCGACCTGTTCTCTCTTTTTATTTTCTTTACTCCAGTCCTAGAAGCAGTGTGGTTCCCTGGGTTATAAGAACTCTTCATCTTCAGACGCTCCGCCGCTACATTGGCGCTCTCCTAGCATTTTTATGATAAATCTTAAGTGAAGTTGACTTGTGAAATCGGCATCGCCCATCAGTGAGAAGTTATCTAATGTTCCTTCTACCCACTACATTTCTAAGACACCCCTTCCCAAGGGGACCTTAGCTCAACTTTGGCTACAATATGCCTGGGAAAAAAACACCAATGCATATACAAAGGGTCCGTAAGTCTAATAACCCACACTCACACCACTCTCTAAGGAACAGTGCGGCTGACAGAATAGGGGATCGTTCTTGGCTGGAACCCTTGGTTGTAGGGCGAGGGGAACAATAAAAACGCCTCGAGAGAGCCCTTTGTCGAACTAGAGGAGACGTTTACATTGTTCAAGCACCATGGCCAACAATGACTGAACAAGCAAGCACACTGCGGCGTTCACCTGTAACTATGCAGATGTCTCTGTATCGAGGCTAGGAGTTGCCATCCGCTCCCGTATACGACGGATACTTAGCTCGGCCGTTAGACGCTGACAAGGGCTCCCTTTCCTCCCATCACCACGATATCCAGAAACGGCCTGGTAAGTTAAACTCGGGAATATCGTGATATTCGTGAGTAACATACCCGAGAACCATACAAGGGTAGAGATCTAACCTACAGTTCCTCCATAACGCCCCAACACATTCCAATATGTCTGCGATTCCCAGAAATAGCGCTCTCCGAAACCCGGACGGCTCCGTGATGGAGCAGTACATACCGCGGATGCCATTTTACAGCCCGCAGGCGACATATGACTATTTCTTCGGCGAGTCCGCTCCGGCCGAGCGCCGACAGGTCGACCTGCCGGCTTGGATCAGGGACTTCTGGAGGGACCGGGCCTTCGCCAATGGCTGGTGCGAGAACTGCCTTATCGCCGGCACGGGGTGCGTTTTCACTCTCGACAACGACCAGTGTGACGTTTGCATAGAGCATGGCCTCCGCTGCAAGAAGGCGAAAGGCCCGAGAGAGATGAGGCCTCAACCGGAAGTCCCGAATCAGGCACCTCCTGCAGCGGATGAACACGGTATGTTGATTGATCCGGCCCTACTTGCTGCCGACGCCCGGAGGTTCGGTGACGCAGCTTCTTCTGCCCAGGCCGGCCCGAGCTCTTCTGCTGCCGCTGGCCCATCTACCAGAAACACCTTTGCTAACCAGCAACAAAGCCAGGGAGGCAACACAACCCTTGCGTATCGAGATGTCGCAGTGGCTGATAGCTGCACTTATTGTCGTGAAAGAGGTACACAGTGTATCACGACGCCTCGAAGCTCTAATGTATGTGCGATGTGCCTCACCTTCAACGTGGAGGGCTGTAATGTGCGGCCACCTGGGCCCCGATGCAGAAATTGTCGGGGAGATAACGGCCCCTGTATGCCCGCAGCAGGTGCGGCTGGCCAGTGCCAGCGGTGTGTCGACAATAATTGGGCATGCTCTCTGGGCGAACCCCCTGAGGAAGGTGACGACAACGAGGCGACCCTACCCGGAAAAGGAAAGGGCACGGCAACCGTAGCGAAGAAAAATAGATATCGATGCAATATGTGTGACGAGAGAGAGCTGGATTCTTGCGACGCCGACGCGGACCGTAATCGCGGGTGTACTAATTGTCGCATCCACGATCAGCGCTGCCGCTGGGGTCAACGGTACCTGGCCAATCGGCCGGACGGTCTCCTCCCTCCGCTGTGCTGCGATCAGTGTGTCAATAGGGAGCTGAAGAACTGCTCGTGGCGAATGGCGGGCAACAACTATCACTCCCCGTGCTATCAATGCCAAGAGGAGAATACGATGTGCACGCACAATGGCGTCGTTCCAGACCAGCTTGCTCGCAGGGGCCACACCCACCTAATGACCACCCAGCACCTGCCGCAACGTCGGCCTCTGCACATGGCCGAGAGGACAGCGGCTCCAACCTTGAACTGGCAGGGACAACAGCGCGGACGCAGTGCCAGCCCCGTTGATCGTGATAGAAACTCCCGCTACAGGGACCGGGACGATGAGCCCGAACGCGGCGTTAATAACAACAACGCGCCCCCTCCCGTCAATAACAATCTGCCGCCCATTGACCCCAACGACTTCGGCCCCCGCCCGGACCCCGTGACGCACATTGACCCGCGACGAAGGTACGCCGTCCGGGGTTCCCTCGAACCGAACCACGAGCTCCAGGGGTTCAAAAGGGGAACTCATTGCATGCTCTGCTGTAACAGGACTGGCCACAAGAGGCCCTGTGACGTCAACCATGGCGGAGAGGACCGTGAGGGCGCCCACGGCTGCACCCTTTGTGTCAGGTGGGGGGTCGTCTGCAGCCTTAAAGTTGGCGATGACCCCAACGGCATCGGCCACGAACCTATTCCGCCGCACCCGAATCGAACGTTGGTGGGCGCCCCGATCGGAACAGGTTGTGTGCCGTGTACCGCCAACCGGAGGAGGTGCGATCGCAAGACCCCTTGTGATAGTTGTGTTCAGTCTGGGGACCGATGCACCAGAGAAAAAGCCCATGGCGGGTTCCGGCGCGGCGTTAGCGGCGACTCCCTGCCCACTTATTATTCCTCCATCGAAGCCAGCTATGGCCAGGGCCGTACCTTGTCCCAGTCCATCGCGAACCAGGACCCGAACCGGGCCGCCCTGGGCGTGCCCTACGAGCAGCCCCCCGACCTGCACCTCCAGTACTTGCAGCAAGTCCTCCGAACGAGGCCCGAAATGCTGGTCGATCTCGGTGTCTGGCCCGAGTTTAGGAACCCGCAGCCGGTGCTTCAACTCCTCAACGCTCCTCCTCCTGCGCAGCTTCAAAACGTCATCAATAATCTTGGCCCTCCCCCTCCTCAGCAACCCGAAGCTCCTCAGCACCCCTCAGCTCCTCAAGCTCCCGGACCGGCTCAGAACGGTAACGCAGAGCCGGCAGCGCCTAAGCAGCCGCTTTCGTCCTACCAGGCCCTCGTGGCTCAGCTCACGCAAGCTCAGGAACATGCCGAGTTCGGGGACAACTACCCTGCCCGCGCCAAATTAGCCGGCTACCGAGCAGCCATGCGACTCGCGCGGGATCTGTCGCATGTCGCGCAAAGGTTCCCGCACGATGATATTTACCAGCAACTGCGAAATGATATCGCACGGGGAGTCCCGGCGCACCAGTCTACCGGCGTCGACGTGATCCGGCGCTTCCTAGCCCAGGGGCGGGCGAATGCAGAGAACCATCCGCTCAACAACCTCGAGCACTTGGCGATCCGGTCCCCGCCTCACATCAACCACGATGCCCTGGAGGTCCTCAACCCAGGCGGGCGCCCGATCCGGCTTACCGCGGCGTTCCCGCCTGTTTCCCGGCCCTTCTCCCCGGGTCCCATGGTCCCGGTCTTCGACTTCGGAAACTCGATGCGGATCGCCGAGAACAACGTCTTCGACAACTCGAACGTGTATCCCGCCGGGCACCCGGAACGGATCGACATGACGCGCGTGCGGCGGCTGCCCCAACACCCGAACCCGCTCCCTGAACCATGTCTCGCGGATATCGCTTTCGTGCGGCAGGGTCCGCTCGAGGAGCTCCCGGGCATGAACCAGGGGTGCGATGAGTGGAGGGACGGTGCGAAATGCGGCAGGTTCACCCTGGAGCGCTGCGCCTCGAAGTGGCACAACAGCGCGGTGCCCATCTGCGATGACTGCAACAACGACTCCAAGGACCGCCTCTGGAACGAGTGGGCGATCGGCGGCGCCATCCAATCGATGCGCGCCTACGCGTGTTACAAGTGCCTGCTGAGGGCCGCCCAGCCGCAAACCTACAGCCGGACGGGGTTCCGCGTGTGGGGCTTGGGGCCGGGCGCTGGCGGCGTCGACCCCACGATCCGGTCGCGTCGGGGCACGGATCTCAACCCCTTCGACAACGTCAACAACGGCAACATCGAGGGCGAGAACGTGGCCACGGTGACGCTGGGCGGATTCTGCGGGCCCCCGCTGCCCATCACGGGCTGCAGCTGCGGAAAGAAGCTCTTCGGCACCCGCATCTGCACGCCGCACCGCACGCAGCACGTCATCGACATGCGCGCCGCGGCCGACCGCATCCGCGAGTACGTCAAGGACTTCCACGGCAAGATGGTGTGCCCGTTCTGCCGCGTCAACGCGGGCGTCGACGCCTACGGCTTCGAGGGCGAGGAGGGCGGCTACGGCCAGCGCCTTGCCTGGGCCTGCCTCGCCTGCCACGGTTTCGTCCTCGCCGGCCAGGGCGAAAACGGGCCCATCGACGGCGCCTGGCAGCAGTTCGGCGTCCGCGCCGCCCGCCCTACGACGATATCGATAGTGACCAGGAGTCCGCCATCGAGGTTGATGGTGAGGATGTCCCGATGACTGGGTAAGTAAATTAAGGCTCCCTCGTTTCTCCCCTCTCCGGTTTCCCTACGAGACTATGGTAAGATTTTCTTGTACGCTTTTAATGCATGGAGTACTAGGAAGAGGTAAGATTCTTGTTTCGTGTTTCCTTCCAATAGTGCACTAGGAAGGGTACAGTTAGGGTAAGTAATTCAAGGTAAGTCACAGTCAACTGCCTAAGTACTATTTGGCTTAAATGATAATTCATGCATATTATGGAATTCTTCCTTATGGCATCTTTCTTTATCTCGGTGAAAAGGCCATTAAAAGGAGTATTGTATTAATGAAGCTACGTGTTTCCTCAAGCGTCTCCGATATGTTCTACAGATCGTCCTTCAGTGAATAAACCAAAGGCAAACAAGGTATCCTAATCAGCGACGTTCCTAAACGCCCTTCCATGCAAAGCTTGCTTAAACAAACTAGAGTTCCCGTTTGTAAACCAAAAAAGGAGATTCCGCAAGCCAATGGTAAAACACTACCGCCAAACACCGTACATCCATCCCTTCATGGCCATTCGTGTGACTACGCTTTCTGATGGGGGAGAGGTTGGTGGTATACCGCGATGCGTTCACCAATCTACGGCCCAGCCATTCTGTTCTAAGAACTCCTCGCAAGCCTGCTTCAGATCGAGGTTAGGCCGGAGATCGGAGACTCTCAGCGGCTGCCTAGTGAGGGGGTCGGTTGGGTGTCTTCGCAGGTGTTCCATAATGGAAGCTCTCTCGTACGACTTGCCCGTCAGGGTCTGTGTTCGCTGTTAGTCACCAGGTCTTGGTAGGTGCAGTTTTAGCCAAGGGAACCGCTTACAATGACTGGATCGACCATGATGCAGAAGCTTATGTCATCGATCGCCCAGTCGGGCACCGTCCGCTTCTTCTCCGACTCGGGCCTCGCCTTCTCAAATGTGGCCCTGAGCTGCTCGATCTTCTGTTCCCACTCCTCCTGCACGGCTTTCCGGTCGATGCCCGTCTCGCAGGACTTGAGGACCTCGTCCCTCTCGCGCTCCATCAGAGCGATGGTCTCCCGCTCGAGCTCCTGACCCTGGCGTATGCGCCGCTTCTCCCTCTCTTCCCACCGCTTCTGCTTGCAGAGCAGCACCTGAGCCGTGACGTTGGGCAGCGACCTGTCGTTCGTCTCGGCGCAGAGCCTGTGGGCGTTGAGGGCGCTCTCGAGGGCGGCCTCGTAGTCGCCCAATTGGACTTGGGCTTGCGACAGGATATAGTAGGCTTTCATGTTCTTGTCGGCCGAGAGCTTAAGACAGTTCATGCAGTCGGAGATGGCCGAGTCCCACATCTCAAGCTTTAACCGGGCCATGGCGCGGTTTGTGTATAAGGCCGGATTCGTGTCGTCGGCGATAATGCTATATGCGACCGCGACAAAAACGTCAGTCTAATAGACGCCCAGATGCATTCCGGCGAACCAGGTGATATAGCCGTCACTCCAGGGCTACCCTCAGCAGGTTCACCAACCCCAGGCACAGGACACGTACGCTTTAGAGTAGAGGCTCTCGGCGCCAATATAGTCCTCCCTTTTGAAGTGACTGTTTCCCTCCTCCTTGAGCAGGGCCGATTTGGTTGGGTCCCGTGCCATTGTTGCGGGAGACTGCGACCTGCGCGATCGGACTAGATCAGCTTAACAACGGCAGCGATGATGGTGACGTTGGCTACGGTACTGTAGAGACCGCGGCTGCAAGCGATGAAGATGAAGAATATGTTGCGCTCGATTCAAGTGATGCGACTCTTTGTGTCGCCTCGTCGTCGTGTGGCGCAGCGCACCATTGGCAACACAAAGGAAAGGCTGATTATGACGTTGGACAAGAAAGCTTGTTTTATATATATATATATAAATGTATGTATATATATGATGGACTAGACGCGGTGGCCAAGGTAGATCTACCTCGAAGTGACCCGAAACAACGCTGGTGGGAATTGAGAATGGAGGGAAGTGGATTAAAATCGCGATTTACACGCGAACAACAGAAAGCGTATTAAATAATTCACCACCCACTAAGTTTGCGACGACGACAACAACAAAAACAGCGTCATCGCTGGTGTGCGGATTTGTCAGGCGATGAGAACCGCCTTTGCCCAACTTTGGGCCGTCTGGAAACTTCGAGAATACAGGGGTGACAGGGGGCCGGTTGTCATGGTTCCCCCGTTGTTCCCTTTAGGTCCGTCCAAGTGGGGGAATTGGCTTTGAGCCCGACTGCCCGGCTAGCTCACTACCCGCGGGTGTCTCTCTATGAGGCGCATCTGGCCGGCGCCGATCCGCCTTGCCCCTTTCGGTTACTTATCTAAAGTTCTAGGTATTCTTTGTCTGCTTTAACGGCATACTTCTGAGGTTTCTTAAGCAAGCCTCGAGTTCTTGATATCCGTTGTTATTTAACACATTGCATTAGGTATATAACAGGCAGGACAAGACTAGTTCCCTGTGATCATAGCTCACCCTCTGCACTAACATATCTGTTAGAGCTGGCAAGTGTTATCTAATATTACGCCTTTCAAGACGCATGGCTTTCATACTGGCAGTACTGGTCACCGGAGTCGCGCTAATCCTTCTTCGTGTCTAGGAATAGCAGATGTCGATTTGAAGTTTGGCATGGTTCTAGCCTTCCTCGCTAACTACTTCTAGGTAGTGAGTTGAACATATGCTGTCCAGAGTTCTGCGTACAAGCCGCAGGATCATTCTGGTTAGTGTTGCACAATCCCCAGTTCTTTCGTGTCAAGACAATTAAATTACCAGGCCGAAAAGGAGAATGTATGCATTTCTCATATAATTTTATACTAAAAGCTACGTGACCTCAGTAATCCCGTAGTAATTAATAGCCGCTGTAACAATTATAACGTAGAAGGGATAAAGGACGAAAGCCTTATAAGGTAACGCCTTGTTAAATTTTAAAATACGGTAAATAATTTTATGGCAATGAAGATTAAACCTTTCATTATATTAGCCGCTATTAAAGCATGTTAGGTGTATTTTCTGCTATGATCCTGATAGGGGTTGCTAGGGAAACTGGGTGTTGGGTGGCTCGTGCGGCCCACCTTATATGTATACGTTCCTGGGGATGGAACCACAGTCTTTCGCTATCTCAATATACTGAGCTTTTCCCTAGTGATTAGTATATGCGCTACCACTCAGTTCCTGTGCCATATCATTTTCCCTATAAATTTATATGAAGGGTACATAATTTATATGTAATTCATGGTGTGAAGACGGATCTAGAAATGTGGAGCATATGCGGTACTAACTGCAAAATTCCCAGAATATGGGGGGTAGAGAGTCGAATTCCGAGACAAGACGTCGTCATTCTGGCAATAATCCCTTTCGACATGTGTTGCTTTTGCTGCTCTGCGAGGGGGGCTCAAGCTCACCCAGCCACAGTGGCTTCGCGTCGGTGACTAACATCGTGACTGACCCAGTTGCAAGGTAACCTTCAGATTCAATGGCGTGATCATAACATTGAAGACTTGTCCTCAGTGCTAACCGATAAACAACAAATCAGGCGAAGATGACGTCGCGAAGGAACTCGGAAGACGGGGTCACAAGGCCCTTGCTGGCTCCTGAGAGAGTCGATGAGGCCAGACAACCGGGTCAAGGTCCGGCCTCCCTTACTCGTAACACGGGGACGTTCAAGCGGAACTTAGGCGCTTTGGACGCCTTCGCCATCGTCGTGAGCATCGTCGTTGGTAGCGGCGTCTTCACTTCCCCGGGATCCATAGACACCAACGTGCCGTCTCCGGGCGCGGCACTGATTGTCTGGCTAGTCGGTGGTCTTTTAGCATGGACCGGGGCTAGCACCATGGCCGAGCTGGGAACGGCGATCCCGGGAGAAGGTGAGCCAACTTCTGTTTCTACGACCCCCGAAAATGGGTCAGGGGCTGACAATCGCGATTAGGCGGCGTGCAGCCGTACTTGCAGTACATATTCGGCGATATTTTCGGCTTTCTGGCCGCCTGGACGTGGATCATTGCAGTGATGCCCGCCACACTTGCCATCCTCAGCATTGTCTTCATCGAGAGTATCTATTCAGCGGCAGGTATAACCGATCAAGAAGACAGGATTGACCATAAGCTCTTGTCCATAGTGATCCTAGTTGTCATCGGTGTGGCGAACTCTATCGGCACCAAGGCGAGTACCCGGCTGAACAACTTTTTCGTCATGACCAAGTTTGTCAGCATAGCCGCTATTGTCTTAGCCGGCTTGGTGGTCCTCGTTATTCAAGCCTCCAACCCCGATAGGGATATTGGGGGCAGGGACTGGTTCAATAAGTCTTGGTTCGGCAGCAAGCCGGAGTGGAATGGCTTGAGCGATTGGGAGATGCTCGGCTACTACTCTACTGCCCTATACGGGGCTTTGTGGGCGTACTCCGGTTGGGATAAGGTGAGTTCGACATTTCTATCTAGGTAATTGGTCCTTGAGTAATAACCAATGCCACGTTAGGCAGTCTACATTTCTGCTGAACTTTCTGCGCCGGCTCGGCAGCTCCCACTAGCGATCAACACCGCAGTGCCAACCATCGTGCTCTCGTTCATTGCTGCCAACACAGCTTACTATATCCTACTCCCTTGGGATATCATGTCTACGACAGACAGTGTAGCAGTAGTAAGTGTCATCATACGCACCAAAAGAGATTGATGACTGAGACGTCGTCACCTGAAGACGGCGATCACTCGCCTCCTTGGTAAAGGGTTCGGAATTTTCGCCGCCATCCTCATCTGCCTCGTAGTGGCAGGGTCACTACTGAGCAATTCCTTCGTCGCGGGACGCATGGCGGTTGCCGCCGCGAACAGAAATTGGTTTCCGAGCCTGTTCGCCGTCGTAGGTCGAGTCGGGGTCAAGCCCCGGCCAGCTGCCGACTCGGACTCTCCCGCCCTCGACGCGGGAAGAGCAGAGTCCGACGCCCCCGTAAATGCGCTCATACTATCCACGATCCTGTCGATGTTTTACATTCTTTTCGGGAGCTTCCGCGCCCTGCTTACGTTTAACGGGTTGGGCGAATACTC
Organism: Monosporascus cannonballus; assembly: GCA_004154925.1. Lineage (NCBI taxonomy): Eukaryota > Fungi > Ascomycota > Sordariomycetes > Xylariales > Monosporascus > Monosporascus cannonballus. The sequence continues at coordinate 57,478 of QJNS01000007.1, forward strand.
GTTCTTCTTCCTGACGGTTCTAGGGGCAATCCTCCTGCGATTTCGCGAGCCCGATCTGCAGAGGCCTTATAAGCCTCGGCTTCTGATCCCGGTAGTGTTCGCGCTGGTGAGCGGCCTCGTCGTCATCAGAGGCGCCATATTCACGCCGGCTCTTGCTGTCGTCCTTATCTTCTTGTGGGCCATCGGGGTGGCTTTTTACTGGCTCAGGATGCGATGGATAAGGTTGGGGGAGCAGTGACTATCGCGCCACGTGCCATACTTGGGGTACAGCTAGGGGTATTTGCAGGAGAGAACAATCTGTCCGTCTTCGGTTACGGCCCCGATCTGTGAGCCAGCAAGGTCTTCTTCGGAAGGGCCTACGCGGAAGTGTGGATACCTCTAAGGGGGCTTGAGCAGTAGCTGCGACACGTATACTGCAGTATGCAACTCTTGCTAATCTTAAGACATGAGTGTGGGGTGCTTAGAGCCACGGAAAGCCACGGAGAGCGTTAGCTAGACCCCTAACCATTCTAACTAATAGTGGTCTAGACCTGTCCGCCATAATCTTCCAGGTATTATACGCACGCTAACAAGATCAACAAGATAACAGAAGCACTTGTCAGTAAATACACCATATTATACACAATTCTTTAAATCAAGTTATGAACGCCTAATATGAAGGGTAATCGCCATGGTCTATCATGGTTTATGCCACGAGAGTTAAGTAGCTAGGTGGTGGTAGCTCATGAGCCTCATCCCTATTTGTATGCACTTCTTAAGAGGCGGTTCAAAATTCCACTATCAGTGCAAAATAGGCCAATCAACAGGAGTCAAGTACCTTAGATTTACCATTTCACGCAACGCGCCGGTTAGCAGTTGTTAGGAATAGTTCGCTCTGACGCCTTGTGGCCATCTAGAAGATATGTTGGCGCACCCTCCCAACTACTAGTGCTTACGGACAGTACTTACCTTCCCAGATAGGTAATTACTAGGTAGAGGGATCATGGATCAAAATCGCGTTAGGAGTACACTCGATCCCTTGTTTTATTGTAGGGGGGCCTCCTACCACGATACTGGGTAGAACTTCGATATCACAATAACTTTAACGTCTGTCCTATAACCACAGCATTATAAGCAATAGTATATGCAACCATAAACGGACCTATCGAAACGCTGTTATTTAAATATAATATTGCCATATAATAGGGATGCGTATATATCTGAATTATGCGATCAAAAACTATTAACAAGTATTGGGTCCACTAAATAAGAATGCCCCTCCTACAATAAAACAAGGGGTCGGTCGAGTGTGATGCGAAAGGCGCGAAATGCGGATGCCCAATTTTCCATACGCAATCATTTTACACATTCCGCGATTGAGTTAAGCGATATCGGGTCCAGGATGTATTCCGCCAGGAAGTGAAGAAGCATATCATCTAGCCACTTTTTAATAATAACAAGGCGTGGATTATTTCTATTTGTTTACAATACCGGAGCACCGGGCTGGCAGGGACCAAGTTAATCCTGCATATACAGTATCCACCGGAATGGTAACCCCGCTGGTCCCCTTCGGGGCACCGATGCGGCACGCGCACTTCGCCTTTGCACCGACCTACACGCCGCTCAACCACGGCAGCTACGGGGCGCACCCGGTGTCAGTGCGCGCGGAGCAGCTGGCGCTGCGGGCCGAGGCCGAGGCGGCCCCGGACCCGTTCATGGTTCTGAGCTTCTCGGCGCGCTTGGCGGAGCAGCGCAGCCTCGCCGCCTCGCTGCTGCGCTGCCCCGCGGACGAGCTCGTCTTCGTGCCCAACGCCAGCATGGGCACCGACACGGTGCTCAAGAACCTGCGCTGGGACGCCGGCGACGTCGTGCTCTGTTACGAGGTCGTCTACCCCGCCGTGGCCCTCGCCCTCAGGTGGCTCAACGAGTACCACGGCGTCCAGGTCGAGACCGTCGAGCTCGCGCTCCCGCTGTCGGACGACGCGATCGTCCAGGCCATGGTGGACGCCGCGCGGAGGATCAACGCCCAGGAGGGGAAGCGCGTCAGGGTCGCCATCATCGATACCATCGTCAGCCTCCCCGGCGTGCGCATGCCGTTCGAGCGCCTCGTGCCGGCCCTGCAGACCGAGGGCGCTCTCGTCATCGTCGACGGCGCGCACAGCATCGGTCACATCGATATCGACTTGAGCAAGCTGCAGCCGGACTTCTTCGTTACGAACCTGCACAAGTGGTTGTTCGTCCCTCGCGGGTGTGCGGCGTTTCACGTGCCGAAGAGGAATCATCACCTTATCAGGACGAGTTTGCCCACGAGCTTTGGGTATGAGCCGCTCGATCCCCAGACTGGAAAGCCGCAGGGCACGTTCGTCGACACGTTTGCTTTTACAGGTGAGGTTGCCGCAGTTACCGCTAACTGGAGTTCTGCAACGTGTTAAGAGTTTCCACGAGATGCTAATGGCTTTCAGGCACGAGCGACCTTACGAACTGGCTTTGCGTAAAAGGTAACCGACTCACCCGGCTATCCACCCTCAATATACGCCTTCCTCGGCAATTCGCATCTAAAAAAGGCTTTATTCACGCCTGCTAACTTGTCGCCCAGCCGCACTGAAATTCCGCAACGAAGTCTGCGGCGGCGAGGCAGCCATCCAAGAATACTGCATCACCATCGCACAGCGCGCCGGAACCATAGCGGCCGAGATCCTCGGCACAGAAATCATGGACTGTCCGGGGTCCTCCCTACGGAACTGCAATTTCTCCAACGTCAGGCTACCGATCGATCTCGACAGCACGCCATGCCCGGAGAAGGTCACAGACTGGTTCAAGAGAACTGGCGTCGGCGAGAGCGGGATGTACTATCAGACGGTTCTCTACAGAGGCCACTGGTATTGGAGGATTAGTGGCATGATTTACCTGGAGCAGGCCGATTACCGTAAAGGGGCCGAAGTCCTGAAAGGCCTCTGCGAGAGGGTTAGGAAAGGCGAGCATGCCCCAAAGGCGGCATGATCTGGTGGCCAGAGAACGGCCGATACTTCCCAAGGGGTCTTTCCGCGTTACCGGCCACTACAACAGAGAGCCATACTGACACGATTAGAGATCGTTACATGAAGACATTGGAACTAGGGCATGGCTCAATGCCATGAGGGGAAAGACAAATGGGAGAATAGCCTACCCAATGGACGGCTAGCCAGATGGATCGAATAGGAACTGATAAGTGATGACTTCCGCTTTGACACGCCGCGTCATCAAAATGTGGGTGGACATGAGGATAGAGTGCAAGTAAACGCTTTCGCCCGTATGCCGAGTGTTCAGGATAGCCCATTACCCCTGAATCTGGAGGTGTAGCTTCTTATCATTCGACTACAGATAAACTTGATATATCCAAGCACACGAAATCGAGGTGAGATTTACACCCTCTACATAGCATACATGTCATTGTAATGTGACAAGCAGACTGGCGCCTGGTTTACTGTTGCCAGGCTACTAATTATACGCAACCTGATCGCAACTGCCTACTGGGTGAGTGGATCCGTCCGTACTTACTGATATTCCACGTCTTGGACCTTCCAGAAGCCTTTTATATCTCAATCCACCCATAAAGCCAAGTCTCCTTCTCGTCTCACTTGACGATCTTGCAAGCAATCGGTCCCTAACTCCACATCATCTCCCTTACCCTATATTCGAGAACCGTGAGAGGTTGCATCGATTATCACGTTTTCCTGAGAGCATCAGGACGACATTCTCATTAGGTCCCTCTTGATACTATTTCCGGCCATGGCGAAAAGATCTAACGAGCGGCCCTGCAACTGCGGGATCTGCCATTGCCAATTCTCGACTCGTGCGGCTCTAAAGTTTCACAGGCGACACGCCCATCCCACTTGTGGCCGTTGCAGGACCAAGTTCGACACTCCGGCTGACCTTAGGGATCATCAGAAGTGGACACTTCACTGCTACTGCGAACTATGCGATGTCTACTTCAGGAGACCGACAAACCACCTCCTTCATCTACGGATACCCAATCATCCCGCGCAACACCATTGCGCTAAATGCGGGCGCGGCTACCCAGATCTGAAGGCAGTGGAAGAACACTGCTGTAGCTGCGACCGCATGTTCAAGAGCATCCGTGGCCTTGAGTCCCATTACAGGAACAATTCCAACCACCGGGGGATTCCCATCGGACCAGACCCGACCTGTTCCCTCTGCTATGAGACGTTCCACGACGAGAAGAAGCTCCGCGTCCACCTGAATCTGAAGCATTCTATGGTCAACTGTCCCGCCTCTCACGAATGCAATCTGGTATTCGCAATGCCAGTGGAGATCGTTAACCATTTCGATCAGGGGGGATGCGAGTCGATGATGACCTTGAATGATGCACACAAGCATGCCGCGTCTCGACCAAACGATGCTTTCACCGGCGCCGCTGCCATGGAACCCAGAGAATGGATCACGAGCCTCTTCAGAGATATCCCTCAGCAGTCATCATCCTCCAGGCCAACTGGAGACTCGGCTACCGTTTCCACAGCTGCTCGGCCCATGAGATCTCAAAACTTTATTAAATCTGAGGATAGCATGAAGTTGGAAGACGAGATTAAACGCGAATACTATTAGATCGTTTAATCGAACATGGGGTGCCACAGGGCCCCAGCACTCATAATCCTCAACATGACACGGCGGAGTGAGTTTGAACGCGAGGTGGAAGCTCCGTACATAACTTAGGTAAACATATATGCGTTAGACCGACGGCATCACGCTAGCAAAACGTTGTGGCTATGACGAGAGAGGGCCACGTAGTGACCACATGAAAACGGTAAAATAAGGCAAGTCAGTCTACTAAAACTTGACTGAAGGCAATCATTAGCTTATTTATATAGCAGCTGTTGCGTCGATGGTGCAAGCGTTTAATACTAGCTTATGGCGACGGCAGAGGTTTCTGGAAGGGTAATGTAAAACTAAGCAGACTTTATGTCAACGTCTCATATTTGCCTCCCGCGAGGTAACGAGAGCTTGTGTATTAATTCGTAAAACTTGAGTACATAGTAGACAAACTCCCCCGAGATATTCTTTGCCGTTGACGACAGCATCCGTTTTGGTTAGGGTTCTATGAACACCGTATCAACGATATTCCCGTATCCGTATCGAAATCAGCTGAATCAAGACAAGTAACGGAGCAGGAGGTGATGGATCCCAACCAATCCAAGTTTGGAGACCAACAATTCCTCCAGCTGGTAATAGACATAAAGGTCTTCGGGTACTTAGCATTCATATGTTCAGGGTCATAGTAAAGTGCAATACCGCTCAACTACCGCGGGAAAATATGATAAGAAGCTTCATTGCCATATTCCATAGCACATACTATACAACAAAGGACGCAAAGGGAATCCTGCTGCAGTGTCTCGTACAAACGCTCCTTCTCACCGAACCCAGTTCGTGAGAAACCTCTCAAAATAGGATGCCCGCTTGCCTACTGCTATCAGCCATCCCATATCAAACTCAATCGGCCGAGCGGTTGTTTGGCAGAGCCTGGGGTCTGGGCGCCCAGCAGGGCAGTAGGTCTCTCTGGTACCGCCCTCTAGATCGAGGACCGTGCAGAACGCTCCATTACCGCCACCCTCGCCGACGAACTGTTCCCAAGAGATCTGTCAGTCTTCGTTATGTCACGAGATAAGGAAAAAGGGGGAGATGGTTCCGGACTGCACTGTGAATGCGCTTATGCCCTCTTCTGAAGTCAGGGGCCGACGGAACTTCAGAACGGTGATATCTACCGCTTGCCAACCAAGTATAAGTCGTTGTGGCATACGGATACAATGTAAGGAATGCCGTTGTTTCCGATTGGAGCCTTGGGGCAAGTCATATAACCGATGATTGATAGTTGGTCGTAACGTATAAAACGTGTTTCCGAATATGAAAATGATATCAATCTTCACAATCCTCTACTTGGTTACATCGCTGTCCAGATAAGAACTAAAACTGAGGAAATATTAACTTATCTCGAAAGTGCCAACAGTCTATCGTAGTTACGGGTACGAGTCGGAAGGTTCGAGTCGATTCGTAGGAGAATTGAGCAGAACGGAGCCATTACTTTCGACGTCATCTGACCACCATATCTTTTCTCGAGCTCTGCTTAGTGCTCCGATATAAGGCACCCAAAGGGACTCGGGCATTCGTCACAGGTTTTATATCCTATGGATCTTTGCTTGATACTGTTTTTATGATATTATAATCATTGGACCACACCATGATTAATGTTGCAGGCGACCTTTGGGTCGGCCATGGGGCCAACATTTTTATTATCATGTAGCACTGCTATACTGTCAAATCTAAATAGTGCCGAAAAATTCCGAGGTACGACTCTACAGCGGGACACTATTAGATCGAATATATACATGGAAACACATTTATATATACATTGGCAGGACATGCGTTACTTCAACATGTCTCTGAATAAAGTACTCTTGATTCCACACCTGCCAACTATCTTGCTTTTTGCCCGGAAATTGAGCGAAGCGGGTTACAAGTGGCTCGGCTGAGCAGGGCAATACCTGTCGCCAACCCCTTAACCGGTTCATCCAGTTCAAAATGCTCTAAAGTACTACTTCCGTACATTTGACCTTTCGCCTGACCGTGTTCATATCACCAAGTATCGATGATGTTGTAGAACATGAGCTTTGCCACATAATCCCCAACGACCCCCAGTCGCGTCCGTAGTCTTCAGCATCCGCTAGGGAAATGGTCTCCAGTGGGTCCATAATTTCAGCGCGAGTGGATATAAAAGGCTCAGGGCGGCTCTTGAGAATAAGGGTATCTCACGAGCCATTAACGATTTCGATAGCCGTCGGGGCCGTTGACGTCCAGCTGGAGTCGCCGTGTTGCTAGACTTCGACGAGGTCTCCTCCCCCGGCGTTGATCAAGCAAGAGACACTGCTTCGTGTCTGCTCCAGGGTATATCCACTGGGCTGTCTTTCTACTTCCCCCTTGATGACATTTTCACAATACGGCGTGCCGCATCGGATTGGGGGTTTATAGTACGCGGATATTGCGGGAGTAATGGCCGTCCCCTTGCCAGAAACTGCGAGACAGTAAGAAGTAACAATAGTTTTTCATATAGTTACCTGGCTAAAAGCTATCAATTGGCGAGGATAGCATGAGATCAGTGAATAAATCCGGTATGCCTACGTCACGGGGCGGCTTCGTATCCGTAAAGTCCCCGCCTTTACAGTCTACAAGCTGTCGTGTTATCCATGAACATGGCCCTAGGGCGGCCACTTACCGATCGCCCCATCATGAATTGGCGTAACTGGCGGAAAAGATCCTATAGATGGCGTAATGTTTGAGTTATATCTCGTTGTTCTCGGAACTGGCTGGCGGGGCGTTTCGGAATTCCAGCATGATTAGGAAAGACAATACAGATCTCGAGGTAGGCTGTAGTGCTTACCTTGGATGATCGGGTAGATCATCTCCCAGGCTTGATCGATATCCTGTCGACGCTTGGCTCCGGTCAAGACTACCTTGCCTGCTGGCCGTTAGCCCCTTAAGTGCGAGATTCATTTTTTTTTTTTAAAAAAAAAGGTCTCACGAACCGCTGACAAACATGAGTATGACCATCTTGGGCCTGATCATCTTGTAGATCAAGCCGGGAAAAAGCTCTGGAAGCTGATTAACGTGATTTCATTGCCAACCCCAAGGCAGCGGTAGCGAGGCGATACGTACCAGGCTCGTAGGAGCTAAAGCCAGGATGATGGGACGCGAGACGCTCCAAGTGGATGGGAAACTGGACGTCGCATTTGGAGGTCATATTGTGCACCGTGTATTCAGTGAGCTTGGGCTCGTAGCCAAGCTTTTGGAGGGTGCGGCCGAACTTGCGCGCCGCAAGCCTCGAATCAGATTCGGATTTTGCGCCAGTCACCACCACCTTACCCGAGGCGAAAATCAGCGCAGTCGTCTTCGGCTCCTTGATGCGCATGATGACCGCGGAGAACCGTCTGGGGTTGTATTCGGCATTGCGGGCATGCATTGCTATCGTTTTTAGATCAAGTCGACACTGCACATTGACCGTGGCCTGGATGTTCACGATCTCGGGCATGACACTATCACCTGAAATCCCGCCATCATCGTCTCCGCGAGGCTTGGAGGGCGCTGCCAAAGCCGCGGCTCCGCCGGGGAGCGCGTGGACGAAAGCCTGGGCCTGAAACGCAGTGAACGGTTGTGAAGCAAAGTCTTGGTTCCGGTCCATCGTGATGGATACGCCCGCGAATAATTGAAGGAGTACTTATCCAGAGTACAAAGAGTGTGGCAAGGGCACAGAAGGAATCGCAATCGCAGAAAAGGAATGCAATGGTGTTGAGAGATCGAGGCCCAGCTCGTGTGCAGGTTAGAATTGTGGTTACATATAGAAAAATCACGAGGGTAATCCGCATTTACGACAGAGTAAGTGAAGACTTTGCTATGGCATGGGCAATTGGTGTTTGCTTCTTTCCATTGTTCACATGTGTAGATTTGATATCCACCCACTTCCCTCCACCCCCGTCCCCTTTCCCCAACTAGCCTTTGACATCTATCGACAGATGCGTCCCCTAAGATAGTCTACTCCCCTTGGGCCTACACTTCGAGGTGTGATAGTGGCGCTCACCGGCTGTGGAAATGTAGAGAGTATTATAGGATACACTCCCGTGTCCAATTCTTCGAAGACTGAATGTGGCCACCGCGCGGTTAACTCTCTTCCATATGACCTATCTGGCCACATTCAATATAGGTTCATTCTTCAAGAATGCCCTATCATTTTACGTGTTTGATTGCACATGATAGAATTGTCGCTTTCCTCGGGATTGGGCTCGAGGTGGACGGCCAAGGCTCCCCCTAACCCAGGTACCCCTCGAGCAGACGACACAGTCCAGTTATCAACCTATGAATCCATCATTCACAGTATAATGAGGAATTCTCGGTGTTTCTGGAACATAGCTAACCAGAGCAACGCCAGATATAATAGAAACCAGCTCGTCAGCCCCCTGGACGCCATGACACCGACGCATCGAATGACCGCGGAGGGTAGGCCGCCGATGGGAACCTCACAGCAGTTCCTAGCAGTGGCCTCAAGCGCCTCCGCGCCCTCTCTGTCCCAATGGCGAGGGCCAAATAAGAGGGGGGGGGGAGGGGGATGAAAATAAAGTCTCTACGATTATAGTAGCAATGCCCGAACTGCCTTAGGAGCCCAATGTTTTCGTTAAACACTGATCTGGGACGCTGCTCAATACGAAGCAACTGGTCACAACTTGCAGATCCGTCCCAGGAACCCGGCACTCTGTCGAGACGCGACCAACGGAATCCGAATAAGATGGCGAGAGGCCCAATTTACTATGTAGAAATGTCGTGAAGTAACTTCATAGAGGGCATTGAAGAACAGACACATAGCTCGACATAGGGTTTGAAGTGTATCTCTACAACATGGGATGAGAAGCCTGAGAACCTCGACGACGATGAAGGGCAGCCTGAAGAGAAGAATAGGAAGCTAGGATTAGATCTATGCCATTCCCAGAGCGACAACGCCACCGTCGACTGCACTACGTTTGTGTGCACTACAGGTTGAGATGCCTAGCGGGTGGCACACTCGCGGAGAGAGAGCAGCAGGTTTCCGTGCAGACAGCAGAGAGAGCCCGCGCAGCTCACAATGGGGCCGGGCTTCGACATCGCAACTCGGTAACCTAGAGGCGCCGTCTCCTACGTACAGACGACGCGGCGGCTGGCGGTCATGTTCCGAGTCTTGAGTGTCTTAACGAGCTTCCGCCCGTTGGCTAAGCATCTGTGACGGTGATGTCTCACAGATGAGCTTAGCCGGATTGGTTGTTGGGGAGGTGACGGTACAAGCACCTGGCTGTAGGTCCTGTTGGAGCCCCTCAAACTCAAATATGAATATCGAGAGAAGGGAGACGTGCGAACTCTATCGCGATCACGGTTTCAAGGACTAGATTTTTAAAACCCTAATGCGGCAGTACATTCTGGAATGGTGGTAACGGTGGCAAATAGGCAATAACTTCTTGACTCAGAACTCTATGTGAGGAGAGGTGTTTCTGATTCGCCTAAAGAGCAGAGATACATCGCAATGTTCTGGCCATAAAAGGCCTTATGTGTTACAGCTAACCACCACCCTTTTCTTCTCGTGGTCCTTATGCGACCCCCTAACAAAGCACCATCCAATACTACGACCGAACTGGCACCGCCTCTTCTAATCGATACCACAAATCCAGATCGCAGCGCTGGACGGGCGAAATGGCCACCGAGAACCTACCTGACATCGTCTCCAGCGACCCTGCCTCTACAGCTGTTACTGCCGCTACCGGCCTCTACCACACGCCCCCTTCATCTGCGGGGCGTGTAGCATTCCGCGGCACATGCCCCTTCGGCGACTACCTCTGCTATTATCCTCTCTCAGATCACGCGGAGGACCTCCCCAAGTTCCTCGGCGGGATAATCAGCGTGGTCGTGATCGTCGCCCTGCTGATCTATGCCAGTGTCAAGCGCAGGCCTGGGCGCCGGCTACCGACGATGAATCCGCGCGAGGGCGCCGATACGGGTCGGGATATCCAGCGCAGGGCGGCGGCGCCACCACCGTACGAGTCCCCTGCGGGGATCGGTGATCGTGTCGTGGTGGATGGTTGTGGCCGAGATCCGACGGACATCGCCGTCGGAGACAGGCCGCCGAGTTACGGCACTACCCTCATCGCCGACGACGTTTCAAGCCATGATCCCCGGGATATCCATCGGACTCCTGATAATTCTCCAGTTCTTGGTAACCCCCCCCGACTCCTAGGACCCCACATGTTTATATTCGCGACATTGTTCCACAAGCTTGTCTTCGGTAACAAGTTCACAGGACCCTCCTCGCGCATACTGGCAAACCCCCTTCCTACATTCATGCATCAGCCACTACTCGGGTTGGACGTGCCAGGCAGTGATCGCCATGGCTCGAGCCTTTCTTATCGTTATATTATACGTGTATTCTCCTCTTGGGCTCATCCAGAACAGCAGAGGGTTATTATTCCATAAAATTATTATTATTCAACGATTCTTGAGTCGCAACCGTGCAAAAGAAGCCGGGACTCACTGGTCACGAGTACTCGATGCAATGTTGATATGTAGGGTGCTTGCTTTCCTTTCATACGTAGAAGATAGCGCTGTGCCTCATTTGATTTGCCGTGCGTGACCAGTCCCGTGGGTTATGATCGATATACTGTACCGTCGTGTAGGGATTTTCCATGGCATCAGCGGCCTCGCCAGGGGCCGGTGTAATCTAGTGATCATGACGGCCTAGTTGAAGAACTTCCCACCACAGCCACCGCACAGCTCGGGGGAGATTTCGCCAACGAGACCGCGGATGTCCTCCACATCGGAGGCCATAGCCAGCAGCTCGCCCAGCTTCAGACACTTGGAACCGCACACCGCGCACGTGTTCGAGACGCCCGGCGCCATGATAGGGATGCCCGTGGTCGCGCAGTTTTCTGTAAGGAGGCGAGGTCAGCTGATGGGGAACTCAGCTAGCAGATACAAACAGGATCATCCAGCCTTCCCGGATAGGCCGGCCGAAGAGAATAGACGTACCGAACACGTGTCCTTTCACACAACTGGAAGCCTTACCGTCGGGCGTAATCACCGTCCCGCAGAACGGACAGAGCCTCGACCGAGCGACCCCCGCAAACTTGCGCTTCAGCGGCGTATCCGTGGCGCGGTCCCCGGCGGACTCGATCCCGGGCACGGGAGGGCCGCCCCCGTACATCCACTCCCACATCCTGGCCTCGGTGCTCAAATTCGTGGTAGGCGCGGGCGAGTCATCTTTGCCTCCGGGGGCGACGTGTCGACCAACCAGCACCTTGCACTTCGTCCCCCCGAATGTTATCCTGTCCGGCTTTAGGGTGCTCTGGGGAGTCACGAACACAGCCGTAACGCCCTTGCCGGGGCTCGACGCCATGCCCCAGATGCGCATCCGCGTCGTGTGCACCTGGTCGGACGTGTCGAGACCGCGCATCCCCGCGATATCGTCGCCGTCTCCGTCTCCGTCTCCGGGGTCGTAGGCGGAGTCGCCGTCCAGATCGTCGTCGTCACTACCGTCCTCCCCCTGCTCAGCGTTCTCGTTCTCCGGGTTGTATATCATCTGGAAGGCCAGGGCGCGGGGGAGCTGGTGCTGTATCGACTGTTCGATCTCGGCCGCCCACCGCGGCTCGCGCTCGTGCGTCTCTGGGTCCGACGGGAGGGACAGATTCGCCTGGTGCCAGTTGTCGTTCTTGCTTGTTGCGCAGAGACGCACGAGGGTGAAGGCCGGAGTCGAGGTGGCCAGCGAAAGTGATGGGGGATAGATCACGAGGCCTTTGGAACAAATGAGACGAGCCGGAATGGCGGGTAATTTTAGAGGGGATCACGTACCCGTAATAGGATTTGAAATCTCGGCGCTATCTTCATGGATGGGATATGCAGTGTCGCACTCGTAGACCGAATGCTTCCGAGAAGCAGCTGTAGATGCACCGACGCCGAATGGTAGCTGGAATGCTTGTACCCGAGCAGGTGTTGCGACCAACCCACGGCAGACCTTCTCGTTATCAACCGTCCAGATCTGATGGTACAGTCAGCGGTGAGTTAGCCTCCAGTGGACGGTTGGCCGACGAACCCAGTCTTCCCACACGACGAATGCATCCGGCCCAAGAAACAGACATATCCCGCTCGAATCCACAGGAGCCACATCGACCTTGGGCGTTTCCATATGCCTCCAGGGTGTTTTGACCGTGACTTGTCTAAAGCCAACGTAGTTCTTCGCAACGTAAGAGATTATGCTGGATTTCGAGTTACCCTGATTCAACCAAGGGCTCCAGCTTATGGAGAATGACGACCCGCCTGTGGTATAATCCGGGTCTGTCGGCTAAGCCGAGATGTTAGTCAGACAAACCAGGGGAGCTGCTGGGTACATACGCACGTCGAGCAATCGATGTGGCCCTTCAGCCAGGAACCTAGCGACTTCCTCTACCCGCCATTCTCCGGCATTGCCTGGCGCGGCTTCCGCCTTGTGTCGTGCTTGGACGGAAAGGACCACCACCTCGTTATCATGAGTGGCATACGCGAGCAGCGCTCCAGGGGCTCCGGTGTCCCTAGCCCACGCGAAGGCTGTGATGTGGTCATCACGCTCGACGGTCTCGTCGGCCCCTACGGTTGGGACATGCAGCGCGCCGCCCACGGCCCAAGGGGCAACCCAGGATCGCAGGGTCCTCGTGTTCCTGCCCTGGACTTTGAGAGACCCCATGCCGTCAGATGCGCTTTCGCAATACATGGTGATGGCACCACCGCTCGTCAGCACAGCAAGCACCGGGCGCTTCATGCGGCCTAGTCCGCACGGCGACCATTCCAACGCGACGACGTGGTTTAGGGACCCGCCCATGCCGGTGATAGGGGCCGGGGTCAGAGTTGGATCGCTCTCGAACACTTGGAACTCCTGCCCTACAGCATCGAACAACGGCCGGTTCAGTTCCGGACGTCTTAGCTCAACGACCGGGAAGCGGAGGGCTACATCGTTGTATTGACGGATGGACTCGTAGTTGGCCTGCAAAAATTTGGCCGAGGGGGGAATGAACTCCGGGAGGTAGATATAGACGGAGTCTTCACATCCAAGGGCCAATTCGGCATCAGGCGACCAGGCGACATTGTGGGTGGTCATAGGAACGGCAGATAGGCTGATAGACTCGAGTGTGACCTTTGTCCTGGGTTCCTTGGATGATGACATGGTAGGCATATTCCGGATGCACTAGGCGCGGCGAGATTTTAGAGTTGAGATATCACCGAACCCACAACAGGGACGAGGTGGAAATGAGAACCGGGTCTCGATCAACAAGAAAATTGGTGGAAATTAGGTCAAGGATGGATTACGATTGAGCGTGGCAGGTGAGATGCAGGGGCTTGGGTCGACTTGAGAAGGGGGACATGATGGCATGGGTGTGGTGTGGTATGGTAGTGCCGCTTGGAAGTCATCTGAAGGGCTCGACTGGCCGTGCAGGCATGGGGTCGATCATCTATCTCTACAGCCTGCGCGTCTTGCACTTGAAATGGCGCATCGACTGAAAATCGACGTCGGAGGTGGAAGTGAAGCTGAAGTAGGTAGGTAGCGGTTGGCGACGGTTGAATAATTTTCGAGAAAGGCTAAACCCGCCAATTTTACTGATAATTGAGCTGCGCAGGGTCACGAATTTGCTGGCAAGCGCCCCCTTTTTAAGAGTTACCACTTGTATCATTCGAGACCAACCCACCAAGACCGGAACGCTTCTGGAAACTACACAATTATTCATTTCATTGCTACAGCTGTTACTTCAATATTCTTACTGGCCTTCATTTCTTCCCTGGTGATTCGAAATACGACCCTAGAGCCCACAGCGCCGTACAGCCAGCGAGTGCGCCTGCTCCTATAAGCTTCTTCATCCACCAATCATCATCCGTAAGTGGTTTCGCCTGGTGTATCCGCCTCTTAGTCCGGTTCTGTTGCGATTCGGCCTCGGCTGGATTGGCCGTGCTGTTCTTTGCCGCAGCCTCCTCTTCCTCGGCCATCTTCGTCAGCGCTGCGATAGTCCTGCTCAGCGCCAGCATCTCCTCGTCGATAGTCGCATTCTTAAACCCATCGACTTCGACGTTCTGGACGTTCCCGAGGAAGTCCGTCAACAACCGGCTTCGTGCGGCCTCGGCGCCGCCCCGGAATAGATCGTACCGCACGCCGGCATCGGAGTGTATCTTGTCGTAGCTATAGCTATCGAAGAGGTCGCCAATAGTCTTCCTGCTGCTTAGATCTTTTACCTCGGACTCAAGGAACTCGAGGTTGTAGTATGTGTATCTGTCGATAACGGCGACTCCGACATCGTTATCGGCGTGGTGGGAATACGACGACTGATCGAGCTCCGAGGAGCCGGTGGCGATGATGTTGGGAGAGTAGAACTTGCTGTACATAGTGTTTGCTTGACATGTATCGATCATGAACAGGATCTCATGGTATCTAGTCGGTCGCAAGGTTAGCCAGGCAGCCATCAACCATGGATACTGCCGCAGCGGCAGATCCGAGTAAGCCTTACCTCCTCTTCTCCCACATCTGCTCGAAGGCGTCGGCCAAGTCGAACGCGCCAATCTCCTCGGCGTCTTGGAACTTCAAGAACTCGTTGCCTCCGTGGCCGGTCATGTAGATGAAGATATTGCTGCGGTCGTCGGTCAGCAGCCTCTTGCTCCTGGGCATCTCGTCCCCGACGCGGTCGGTGAGCAGGCGGATAAAGTTCTCGACGGTGACCTCGTATCCGCGGTAGTCGACCTCGATGTTGTCGCCGTAGAGGTCAACGGCGCGGTCGGAGTTGCTGTAGACGGTGCCCGGGAAGGCGTTGCGCGGGTTGCAGGCCATGTCGTCGGGAAGCATGAGGATGATCTGGGAGTCCGGGATTCCGAGGCGCTTGACGGTGCGGTACATGGACAGCACGTTGGCTAGATGGCGGTAGTTGAACCAGAAGCGCGACGTGCCGACCAAGACGGCCCAGTTGCTGGTATGTTCGGCCGATACCAGAGGAACAGGTGCCAGCAGCGCCGATGCCAACAGCACCGGCAGCTGGAGTGCTCTCGACAGCTTCATTATGGGCCCCTGATATTCGACTTGATGGAACGCTATATGGTACGCATCTGGACAGGATTCGACATGGATCACGCCGGGTCGAGATGGGGATGACTATTAGTGCTATTAGTCGGGGAATTGCTGCCCCTTAGCTGAGAGGTTCCGGGTGGATGCGATTAGTCAGGATGGGATTTGCATCGAGACCGCAGCAGGCATGTTGCAGTAAGTACCAGTGCCTTGCTTCGTGGGTAGGTACTTTGCGCTAACGGCTTAAGAGTTAGCGCGGGGTCGGCCCCATGCCTACCTAATCCTCGTTGCCGTTAACTGCTCCTCATCATCTTTGCATCCTTCTTTTTACAAAGAAGCAATCTCGCCTGTTGAATCCCCTCGAGCATACAATCGACAGAGTTCATCTTGTCGCATCTTGCTTGACAATATCCTAGGCAGCAAAGAATAATCGTTAGAGTGTCGGCCTTGATCTTATATAAACTGACAGAGTTGAGAGAGCATATTTGAATCACATGTCAAAAGTGAACTGCCCCGAATAACTTGAACCCTGCATCCACACCCGATGGAGAATTTTCCAAATACAGTTATTACATAGGTAGCTAGTCTAGGTAAATGTATGACGATATATGGCAACCTTTCCATTCCATGGCGACCCCGCAATGAGCCTACGTCGCTTCAATATTTCTTAAAGCCGTGTCGCAGCCATGGAATCAAGCCGGCCTCTTTAATAAGGAGTAAGTAAAGCCCTGCTGGGGCAGAGACGGACCGCCTCGCCTCAGAAACCTCGCGCGTGCGTAGCGTAAAAAGCCACTACGAGCTTAGGTATAAAAAGACCCTGCTTTAAGAACACAATATTGATCATCCTCCATCGATAGATAAGGTGATATCAATTCCCCCTTGTGGCAGTAGTCGTCTACTTTAGCGTCTGCCTACCTAGTAAATACAAATAACTAGTAAACAGGGGCGGCCTTGGCTGCCTTGGCCCTTGGTTGGTAACACAGGCCTTGGGCCTTTCCCTAGGTCACGATCGTCTCCATGTTGCCCGGACACACACCTTCTCGACAACATTTTCCTGAGGTCTCCTTCTCACCCTCCGTGCTCCTGAGCCCCTCCTCTGTGTTTGTCTGAGCTCTTGAGGGTTACAGGTGCTCGCGACACACCGTTATTTAGGTATCTCTTCTTGTGCACTCGGTTTTTAGAATACCTAGGAGGAATAGGGCATGCTTTTACCACGAAATATGACATTTAGTCAAGGAAGTTACTCGCTTTCAATTCGCTTCGCTTATGATATCATAATTCCGGCCCAACCGACTTCTTCCTGATTTAACCGACCGACCTGACCAGGTTACGGCTGTTACGGTGCACTAACCGCCTACCTCTCATATCTAAACACGCGCGCAGGTAGCTGTTAGCACTAACAATCACCGCGCCCATAGTGGACGAGCTGCTCCCGACTCGGGTCCTTCGTAGGACGTCAGCGCCTTCCGCATCATGGGTCGTCCGCCGGCCTACATCTTCGTTGTAAGGTTAGTTCGTCCCTTGTAGTTGAATGCCTGTCAGAGTCCGTAGCTAACCTGTTGATGACTGCAAATAGGCATGGAAAACGCCTCGATGCTGCCGACAGACAATGGCACCTTAGCTCGCCCACGCCTTACGACCCGCCCCTAACCTATGGCGGTTGGATGCAGTCTAGAACTGTCGGGGCCAGAATAGCATCCATCCTCCAAGAGCGGGAGGCAGAAGATGAGGCCGCTTCTCGCAGGGACACTAGCGACACTAGCGACGCGCAGCAGCCCAAGAGAAAGAAGAAGAGGTACAGGATCATTATTCATAGCTCGCCTTTTCTTCGCTGCGTACAGACCT
This sequence comes from Monosporascus cannonballus, assembly GCA_004154925.1. NCBI lineage: Eukaryota > Fungi > Ascomycota > Sordariomycetes > Xylariales > Monosporascus > Monosporascus cannonballus. The sequence continues at coordinate 74,927 of QJNS01000007.1, forward strand.
CCATTGCCATAAGCGCCGGCCTTGCTTCCAACCCGTTCCCGTCACTACCGTCACCTTCGAATAGTATTCCCACGAAGAGCAAGCATGCTACATCTACCAGCGCCGTCCCTGCATTGTCTTCATCTGCATCCCGCCACATCCCGAAGTCTGTTCTTAGACTTGATTCCTTCCTCGGAGAATGGCTATCGCCCGACTACTTTGAGCACATTACACCGCCTCCACGGTCCATGCTCATGTTAGCGACAGCCAAGGCCGAACTGCTGCGCCGTGAGAACTATAACGACTACCCCCATTTTCACGCACGCCACACCCCCCATACACCCGGACAGCTATGGAGCGCTGGGGCGGGATCCACCCCTAGATTTGGCAGTCCTCTAGCTTCTTCCTCTATGATTCCCGGTTCGGGCAGAGCATCTGGCCTAGAGAACCTATCGAGGTCGAACGATCTCTTAGCTGCAGATGGTGGCGATGGGCACGGAACCCGGAGATCGGAGCAGAGGGAAACTCCTGGGGACTGTTTCCATAATCCCCCCGAAAATCGCATTTACACGTCACCCGTCCCGGCATACGCTATCTCTTCGAGCCAGCCCATTCCCCGGGGATACGTTGCTCACGCTCGCGATGCTTGCGTCAACGTCGATTACCAATGGGATTCAACCCGAGATTGCCTAGGCTGGGGCGACGGTGGAGTCCTGCCCGAGGAGTGGGCGGCGATGCACCAAAGATTCCGGAGAGGCCTGAGGCGGCTGGTTGATTGGTATACCACTGCCGAGAATCCCGGAGAGATGGTAACCAAATTTGCGACAAATACCCGCACTCATAAGCCTCACCTGGAAGCTGCTGGCCGTGAAGTGTCTGCCGATGAATATCCTGAGGATGTGGGGATAGAGAACGTCGTTATTCTTGTGTCTCACGGCGCGGGATGCAATGCTCTTGTTGGCGCCATCACGCAACAGCCCGTTCTTGCTGATGTCGGCATGTCTTCTCTCACTATGGCCCAGAGGCGGCCGGAATTCGACGACTATACCAACTCGAGCAGTGACAGGCCCGTCTCGTCGCTGGACGAAGGTCTGCTTAAAACGAGGGCTTCGCCAGCAGATATGTTTGAACTAAAATTATTCGCCAACACCGACCACCTGCTCACTCCCACGCCCACGACGGCGAGCAGATCCTCCTCCCTCTCTGGCGCTAATGGTAGTCCAGGCGGCTTGTTTAGCGGTTCTTATTCGTCGGCTCTGAGGGATATCAATTTCGGCGATTCCTACGTGACATCTCCCGGGGGCAGTCGGAGCAATTCGCTGAACGCTTCGCTGGGGAGTATTCGGAGGGGGCCACACAGCGCGGCGCCCGCGATAGGGCCGGCGAATTATACCAGGTCCAGCATCGGCGGCGTGACGGTAGGAAGCGGCGCCACCAACCTTCTGGGACACCGGCCCGGGCCGGAGCGGTCGGGTTCCCTGGGTCTCTGGCAACCGAGACAAAACGACGGACCCGAAAACAAGAAGCCAGAGACGCCTATGTTGTTGGACTTCAGCCACGAGAAGGAGACGGAAAAGAAACCGGAGACTACCGGGGAGGCAGAGCGTGATCCGCTAGGGAAAAACGACGCCAGGCCCGCGACTTCTCCGCAAAAGGCGGAAGAGGAAAAAGAAGAACAGCACGATGCGAAGAGCGAAGAGTGTGATACATTTGACCGGACCCCAGTCACGCATCTCTGGGCGGGGACGGGCAATGGAAGTCTTTGGGGTGCGCCGAGACCTCCTGGTGAGGCCGAGAGGTCGCGGGATTTCAGCTCTATGAAGAGGCGATGGACGATCAATGAGCGGTAGAATGCCTCTTGTTACTATACTAACCCACCACTTTGGCTATTTTTTTCTTGGAGGAGACGAACTCTACTCTATGCGAGCATCAAGGTAGGATGTATATGCGGCCGGGTTGTTCGGCATCTGGTCTGAATGACGAATAAGCAGCATTCGCGAAGCGGGCATAAGCGTATCGGGAGGAAGCTGTTTACAAAAAAGCATGAATAGGGATTATGCATTTCTCTCTACCAAACACATGTCTTGAGTGTTCTGATATCTGCTCCTATCATGAGATTTTACATTCACTGCTTACCGTAGTCACTATTCCAGATCCTGTCCCATAGCTCCTTGTCGACGGCGAACTCCCTCGTGTAATCCCTCTCCAGCTCGTGCGCCCGTCTACCCAGCAGCACGAGGCTGTGCAGCGGAGGGCCCAGCGCGTCGTCGGCGTCGCAAAGCTGCCTCAACGTCCCCGCGACGAACTTCTCCGTCTTCCCCCCGACCCTCGCGGCGCCGACGGCCAGGCTATCGGGGCCGTAGACGCCCTCCCCGCGCTCCTCCTCAACCTCGAGCATTTGCCGCGCGCACTGGCCGACCGTCATGTACCGCGGGGGCTCGTAGACGCGGCGGCCGCGCGCCATGTTCTCGAGGCTCTGCTCCTTGACCTTGATGTCGAGCAGCACGAGCGTGTGCAGCCCGACGCCGCGGTTCTCCCTGACGCGGTCGTAGAACGACGACGGCCGCCAGTTCTCGAGGAAGAACACCATCGACACCGTCTGCCCGAAGTTGTACAGCTGCAGCCCCGTCGCGCCGATCCCCGACAGGATCGACGCGTTGGGCACCGTCCGCACGGGGATCGAGAGCTCGCGCGCGCGAAGGACCAGGTCGGTGTGCGTCGTCGCGCTGGAGGGCACGGGGTGTCAGTGAGCAGGCGCTTAGGGGTATGGAAACGCTGGGGTTGTGGTAGGGATTGAGGCGCCGAAAGGGAGTCATACCCGAACGGATCACCGACGACGAGGAAGGCGACGTCCTCCGTCTGCGCGTCGCGGAGGATCTCGTCGCTGTTGGACTCGACCATTTCCCGGTCGGCGACTACGATGGATCGGCCATAGTAGCTCTCCTACTACTGTCGTTAGCCGTTAGCTGCTGGCTTACGTAGTGGCGCGGCCGGGAAGAGGAGAAGACTCGGGATGGGTTGGCCGCAATATACCAAGACTGATTGGTCGACTAGCAGGATGCTCGTGTACGCCTCGAGATAGACCCTGGAAGCCTTCTTGACGATCTCGAGGCCCTTGACGGTGATATCCGTCTCGTCTGAGAGTCCGAGCCCGACGAGGTAGAGCATTGTTGCGGTTCCTGGCGTCTAATACAACAAAGTCTTAAGGGGTTTTCCTTGGGTAGGTCAGGATGGGCACATAATGAGGATGGATTGATTGCCGGTGGTCAAGTTATCGTGAAATTTAATTTGGCGGGGTAGATAATCAAGAGATGCAACTCGTTCGCCTACGTGCATAAATGGCGGGGTAGCTTCAATTGAAGATAACCGATAAGCGAAGGGACCCATGGGAGCGCGATTCCCTAGCTTTATCTAATCGCAAGCTGGAACTTAGCCAAGACAAACGGTAGCAAACACCGACATCAATCTCGCCCCTATATCGTCACAGTCGCAGTAACACATCTCGCGGAAGCCCACACATAGATACCAGGGCATCGAGGGAGACGAGAGAGAGCTAGGTCATCGAGGCACCGACTTACAAGAAAGAAAAAGCACCGCCATGATGTCTAAAGACAAGGGTTCCGCGTACGGCACGCCCGCCACCGACACGTCGTTCCGCAAGACATGGGACCTCGACGAGTACGCCGAGAAGGCGCGGGTGCGGGAGGCGGAGCGCAAGGAGGAGGCCAAGGCGCGGTACGAGGCGAAGCTGGCGGGCAAGAAGTACTACAAGCCGCTGACGGGCGAGGAGTCGATGACGCGGGCGCGGCGCGAGGTGCTCGACCTCGAGGCCAGCGTGGGCAAGACGACGCTGGTGCCGGCGGGCGCGGGCACGGGCAAGCGCGGGCGCGGCGCCGGCTTCTACTGCGCCGCCTGCGACCTCACCTTCAAGGACAACCTGCAGTGGGTCGAGCACGCCAACTCGATGCAGCACCTGCGCAACATCGGCGAGACGGGCGAGGTGCGCAAGGCCACCGCCGAGGAGGTCCACGCCCGCATCGAGGAGGTCTGGGAGCGCCTGCAGGAGCGCCGCAAGGCCGACGCCACCACCCTCGCCGAGCGCCTCGAGGTCCGCAGGGAGGAGGAGGAGGGGGAGAGGGAGGCCCGCCGGCTCAGGAGGCTCGAGGACGCCCAGAGGAGGAAGAGGGAGAAGGAGGACGCCGAGAAGGTCAAGGTCGAGTACGGCGAGGACGTGCGGGTCGAGGGCGAGCACGACGAGGATGATATGATGGCCGCCATGGGGATAACGGGGTTCGGGACTTCGAAGAAGAGATAGGGGGTGTTGTCCGTACGGGGGCGGCAACCGGGGGGGGGGGGCGTTAACAAGCATATCTACGGCGTTTGGGAGTAAGCATCGACAACTTCGGCGTTTTGATCGGGTTTGGGTGTACGATCCGGAAGATACCACGTATATCTGAATGGGTTCATTTTCGGACCAGCACCAATACGACGCGTGATAATGGATATCTAATTATCTACGGTTCACAGCAAAGCTGACATCATAGTGAATAGTTTAGTATAAGCCGATACATGCAAGTTGCGACGTGATCCCGTCTCGTGGGGGCAAACCTGATTCGCAGTTCTTCGCCTAAGCGGATTCAGGGGCGAGATAGGCAGGGCTTCTTCCGGTAGATATTGTGCCCCAACGCGAACAACAGGGAATCGCAAACAGCGCTTGCCCAACGACAGGTGGGATCATGGCTGAAGCGTTCAGGGCTTTAATTTCAATATAATGCGGTGCTCGGGCGGGTCGCCCAATCTGGTTCAAATGTTCATATATCCGTCCTGGACAAATTATTCACTACCTAAATAGGCGCTGACTTGAAGTAGCTGGGCTCCCTTCCCTGTTATGGCGATTCCGTGGGTACATAAGAATGGAACATATCTGGAGGTGCCCGATTGTATAAGACTCCTCGGTCGACCCGAGCAGTCTCGGAATGTCCCGAATGCTATAAACTTTTGAGAAGAAAACCCCCCGGAGACGCTTATATCGCCCACTCACCGATAAGCTAAGGTTCGCGTGAGGCATTGCGGCATACTCAAACTTCAAGCCCACCTGGGGGCAGCGGTAGACCCTATAAGTGCATATTCGCAACAGCAAATTGCCACACGCGAAGCGCCCTACAAAAGATCATTCTAGCCCGATAAGCCGCCAGTACTGTCTTGTACCTCTGATAAGGGCCCCGCAATGCGCCATCGCATATAAACCCACCAACCAACGAGGCGACTTAGTCTGAACTCGACACCAAGTGCGGCCCAGGTCCCGACGTGTTGGGGGAGGACAACACAGCAGCAGCGGGCGCGGCGGATGGTCTTGGCTACTTGCACGGCGTCCCTACCTGCCCTAAGTTGCATCACACCTAGAAGACGACCGTCACACGAGAGACACTCGCCCGCTATTATAGACTCTAACGGGGTTTCACATTATACCTAAAATGTCATCGGCTACGGCATCGTCGTCCCAGACGACCGGCGCCGCCCGGTTACTGCAGAGACAGCTGAAGGAGATGCGGGCGGCTAAGGACCTGCCGGGGATCTCCGTCGGGCTCATCAACGACGAAAACGTGTTCGAGTGGGAGGTGATATTGATGATCAACGACGACTGCAAGTACTATGGAGGTATGCCTCTCTCTCTCTCTCTCCCGTCCTGGTCCTTCCGACGGGCTCTCTCCTCCTTGCTCTACCAGCCAGGTGCCCGATCGAGGCGAGGGAATCCGAAGACTGACACGCGTATCCCGCACCACGACGAACAGGCGCCTACTTCCGCGCGCACCTCCTCTTCCCGCCGACGTACCCGATGCTGCCGCCCAAGATGGTGTTCCAGGAGCCCGTGCCGTTCCACCCCAACGTGTACCCGTCGGGCGAGCTGTGCATCTCGATCCTGCACCGGCCCGGGCGCGACGAGCACGGGTACGAGCACGAGTCGGAGCGCTGGAGCCCCGTCCAGACCCCCGAGACCATCCTGCTCAGCGTCATCAGCCTCTTCGGCGACCCCAACGACGAGAGCCCCGCCAACCTCGACGCCGCCAAGCTGCTGCGCGCCGAGCGCGAGACCGGCGACCGCGAGTTCCGCAGGCGGTGTCGCAGGTGCGTCAGGGAGAGCCTGGGCGAGGACTGAAGAACGTGGAAGGAAGTGCCACCGTGCTGGGAGGCTTCTTACGTAGGCGGGGCTCGGTGAAGGCCGGGGTGGCAGAGTTCCGAGCAAGGGAATATGCTGAGCGGGCAAGGATGAAGTAAGTGGTCTGGGAAGGGATTACTGATGGCTGACAAGATGGACGGATGGATAGCGAGGTTTCTGCGCATACATAGGTACTCTTTCGGCACGCATGGGTATAGGCGTTTCCGGCCCGGCATGGCATTCCCTCTATAGCATCGCAATTCATGAATTCGCATTTCTGTAACTCGACCTCCGCTCGTAAATTAGTCGATGACCCCGAACACACGGCCGAGCACTCTGTCCCACTCCTCGTCCCAGCGCAAGCTGCCTTCTTTCCTAGCCCCGTTGCGCAACGCCCGCAGCTCTGCCGCCCCCTTGTCGCTGAACAGCCTCGCCAGGATACCCGCTAGCTCGTCCGAGGTCTCGAACCCACACCCGTTCTCTCCCTCCTTGACTAGCTCGCCAAAGCTCTCGTACTTGGAGTATGCGGCAACGGGGAGTCCCGCTCCGAACATGTCGACCACCTTCATCGGCAGGTCGACGCCCGAGCTCGACATGTGCAGACAAATGCCCAGATCCGCGCAGCCGAGCAGCGTGGCGTAGTCCTCCATGTTGAGCCACGCCGTGAAGATGCGCACGTTCGGCAGCTTCCCCGAGTCCCGCAGCTCCCGCATCCTTTCCTCGTAGTACGTCTTCTGGGGGCCACGGCCCGTGATGATGGCGGCGAGGGGCCGCGCCGACGAGTCCCGGGCGTACGCGACTAGCGCGTCTAGAAGCAGTCCGAAGTCCTCGTCAGGGGTCCAGGACGTGCTGCTAACTACCAACCGCGTCTGGCCGGCGATGATGTCCGCGGCGAGGTTCCCGGTCTCCGGGAGCTTCCCGAGGAAGTCCCGCCGGTCTGCGAGCGAGCTCAGGGGTTGGAAGATGGAGGCCGGGCGGTCGTGCAGCGTCAGGATCGGCGTCTTGATACTATAGGGCTCCTCCTTGAGCTGCCGCGCCATTGCATGCGTCACCGTGATGTTGGCGGTCGGCGCCGCCTGCCCCAGCACGATCTCGTACGCCCGCGAGATCTCGACGAAGGGGTGCGAGCGCCCCTTGGTCCCGGCCAAGATCGTCCAGCCATAGTTGTGCCAGTCGATCATGAGGTGGGTGTTCCGAAGCACCGACACTACAGGCGCAATTGCCAGGGTCGGGATTGATGGGGGGTTCTGTGGGTCATATTAATAATTTTTTAACTGTAGTCGTCGTCGCAAATCGTACCTGTACAAGGAGCCATCGTGCAGGCTTGGTTTGGTAGCCGAGGACCCAAATAAGAGTCCACAGCTGCCAAAGCACTTTCAATGGCCCCGCAATGAGGAAAGGAAATGACTTCGACCTCAACAATTTCGGCGGAGGTGTCAGGGGGCGGATCTTCACACGGGGATTCGTGAGCAGATCTGGATGAGGCGGAGACTCTGGGGGGGGGAGAAGTTAACATGTGCACGCCTTTAGAAATATAGCTGGAGCACCCGCATACCGTGGTAACCGATCAAGTCCACACTGCCACCGTGTCTCGCAATGCTCAGGGCATGGTATTGCATCCGCGGGCTTCGACCAATGTCCCCTAGGACTAAGACCTGCACCGCGACCGACTCCTTCGATGCGGGCGAGTGCTTGACGTAGCGGGAGGGGAGGAGAGCCACTGCCACCAACAACCCCACCAAAAGACCACAAAGAGTTGCCCATAGGAATATAGTGAGTAGAGCCATTTCTTTTTTGGCGCCTCGGCGGAATCTGGTCTGTGATGCTGATCGGTGGTGGGTTGAGATACGGCCGACGAAGATGAATCGCCATGCGGCTCAGACCGCTTCCCTGTGCACCTTCCTTTTGCACGTGGCTCTCTCCGGCGACCCAGCTCCAGGTCAGCGATGCATTGGCATTGGGGCCGTGCTCATAATAACAAGAACGGGTTTAACTATGAAATCGGGTAAAGGATTTGGGCTTTTTTTATACTAAGAATATGTCATGACCCTTGAGGATGCCAAATGGTATTAATTCAAGTAGGTGTATATACGTTTTTAAGAATATGACAAAAGGTGTAACGCTCATAACCGTACGGGATTGGAGTAACGGTTATCGCAGTATGCGGCATCCATACCCAATATACATTTCAAGGAACACCAATACTCTTTGAACGCGGACATACTGACACATATAAGCGCTAAAGGTCTGGAGGGTTGTTGCCTCAACTATCTCGCTACTTTGAGCTTGTAGAATTACTTGATTAGTATTTAAGGAGAGGTTTTCACCAGTCCACGTATTCAGCCTTACGATATCCATGCAAAATAGTCCGATGTCTACCTGCACAAGCTCTAGGTTCAATAACATAACAAATATGCCACACCAACTCATCTTTAAGCATAATCAAGATCTGACGTCGTACGTGGCTAACTGACTTGGGCACAAAGATGAAACATCGTAGGGAAATAAGCATACCTGCCTTATGCAGTGCTTACGATGGGTAATCTTATCGTTCAACGCATCATAGCTGTGGGGAATGGGGGACCTGCAGCAGCGCTGATGATACTGGGGTCTTGGGACGATACCCCTGGTCGGCGAATCAATTGATGGAATCAGGGCCCAGCTCCCCTTCTGGAGGAGGGGGGTTTTTTTTGGACCCAAATCTATTAGCGGGCCTTATTTGGTAGGTGGCAGGGGTAGTTGGCGGTGGAGAGTGCTAACGACAGCGGGCTGAGCGGGTTATTGATCATTGATTGGGAGGAGGAGCGATACGGCTACAGCAACTCACACAGTCTGCTGCCCACTGAGCCTGATGCGGAAAGAGAGAGACATACAGAGAGGGAGAGAGACAAGCGAAACCGCATTCGTCCACTTCAAACCGCCGTCCTGCCTTATCTCAACTCGCCTTCGCCTTCCAAGACCTCCCGTCTCGATTCTCGACATCCTCCACTCTCGTCTCTTTTGTCCATTTGTCTCATTCTTTGATTGTTTACAGATTGAACTACCCGGGCCTCCATCCAATCGTTATACGGCCTCCGTTGTCGGGTCTTTTGGAGTTGCAGAAGGATACAACAAAAACAAACCCCCGTATCCTTCGTTTTCTTGTTCCTCCTGAGGCGACGCCGGCGGGAATCAAGAGGTACCGCAGGGTTGCCGTGTACAACGCCCTGTCGAATTTTTCATAACCCAGAATTCAAATGCGATAAGACGCGAGATAACGGGGTCCCGACAGACTCCGAGGCAGTAATCGATCGGGTTTATTTGGCATAATAGGAGGTTGTCGAGTTCGAGAATCTCATCATCATCAGGAGGGAAAGATGGCATCGTCGTACGCCCTACCACAACCTCCAGTGCCACACGTCCACAGCCATCACGGCTCCGATGGTCATTTGCATGACCATTCCCATTCTCATTCGCATTCTCATTCCCCCTCCCACTCGCATTCGCCTTCCTTTGGCCACTCGAGGCGCTCCAACCTATCGAATGGCCATATCCATGCCTTCAGCCAGAGTCGCGATCATGCACACCGTCACGGCCAACAAGACGACCATGATCATGACCACGCTCACGATGATGCTCACACACAAGCCCAGCAGCATAACCTGTCGCAATACTGGACAAACTCCTTCGTTCCGATGCAGCGGCGAGATAACAGGCCTTCTCCGCTGAGACAGCTTGACGAACAATCGAGACTAGGCGACAAGACCGACTCGGTACTGCCGCTGCCCGCCACTCCTTTATACGAGCCGCCTCCCAGTGCAGTCGCACACGACCACGGCCACGATCATGACCACCATCACCGTCATCACCCGGACCATTCGCACGACGCGGCGGGATATTCCAAGTTTACGGCGCTGTTGCTGCCCCACACGGCAAAAGTACCTCTGATACATGCCATCATGACGGAAAAGGACTCTCGACGCATATTCTACTTTATGGGGTACGTATCCGGTGCAACTGTGGCCTCTCTCGCCCCGGGGCTAATATCTTGTCTTTGCAGGGTGAACTTTACCTTCATGGGTGTGCAGGCCGTCTACGGCTACCTCACCGACTCGCTGGGCCTCCTGAGTGACAGCATACACATGTTCTTCGACTGCGTGGCGTTGGCAGTGGGGCTCTTCGCCTCGGTAATGAGCAAGTGGCCGCCAAGCGAGAGGTTTCCATACGGCTTTGGGAAGATCGAGACGCTCAGTGGCTTCGCGAATGGCGTCTTTTTAATGTGCGTCTGCTGCACGTTTCACCGTTAGATGTAGGAGCTAATAATTGCAATTCTAGACTCATCAGCCTTGAGATCATGGTTGAAGGGTTCGAGAGGCTCGTTGAAGGGCGAGAGACCAAGAGGTTACAGGAACTGTTCATCGTCAGCACTCTCGGTTTGGTGGTGAACCTGCTAGGCATCTTCGCATTTGGTTCTCACGCCCACCATGGACACTCCCACGGTCACGACCATGGGCACGGACACGGTCACAGCCACGGCCATGACCATGGGCACGATCATGGACATGGCCACTGCGACCCGCACGGGGGCCACGGACACGCCCACTCACACCACTCCCACGACAACGAGAACATGCACGGCATCTACCTGCATATCCTCGCCGACACGTTAGGCAGCGCCTCGGTTATCCTATCCACTATATTAACATACATCTTCCCGTGGTCGGGCTGGGACCCTCTAGCCTCCTTCCTCATCGCTTACTTAATTCTAATAACGGCGATGCCCCTGGTGAAATCCTCGGCGCAGCGCTTGCTGCTCACCATCCCCGCCGACACGGAGTATAATTTGCGCGACACGCTATCGGAGATCACGAACCAGCGGGGTGTGGCCTCGTACGCGGTGCCGAAGTTCTGGGTCGACGACCGCGCGGGCAGCGATTCCGGGGGCAAGCTCCTCGGCGTGGTGCATGTGGCGGCGGTGCGCGGTGCGGACATGGACGAGGTCCGGGATAGGGTCAAGAACCACCTCGCCAAGCACGGCATCGACCTCACGATCCAGATGGAGCGCGAGGGCGACACTGGTTGTTGGTGCGGCATGGGACGGCTCAGCCCGATGTCCTCGAAGCCCCCAGTTGGTTACTAGGTGTGGATGTCTTTGCGGGAGAAGGCCGGTGGCCGTCTGGCGGTTCTAGTTTCTGCAACGACTTATTTTTGTCTTGCCATGGGGGTTGGACAGGGTACAAAGGGGTGTATTGGAGACACGGACGGGGGCGAAGAGAAGCAAAGGGAGAAAAATAAGACGAGATACCCGTATGTACGTTGCCATTCTTATGTATATATTTTCTCGGACTACCTTAATGTACACTGGAAGTTTGCCCACGATTGCCTTTTCCCCTTCTCCCTTTTCCCGTCATTATTGCCTGATCAGAACTCGGATTTTGAAGTCCCTTGATGGTTGCAGGTGAATCGTAACCTTAATGTGCCATTCAGCCGGATCAATCAAAAAGTGGGAGGATTTTTGGCATCTGATGATGACGAAATTCCCCGCGACCCGGAACGGGGATGTACCTGATGCAAGGTTTGTCATTACCTATTGTGGTTAGATAAACTATGTATGTGTTACTAAGTAAAAGCGCATCACTCCCTAGGTACCTACCTGGTAGCTTAACGAAGGTAGCAGTTGGGGATGTTCTACGAACATCCCTTCAGCCGACCCGGCCGGTCACATGCGTGACATAATTGGATTCTTCTGCGCGTTACTTAATGCTGGATGGAAATTAGTAAAATCCAAGCAACCTTCGGGACTTTCATATTTGAGCCTTTAACAGCTCTTAAGGTATCTACTGTTCATCGCACGAGAAGATCTCCCAGTGGAGCAGAAAAGGGACCACCTAGTATCACATTATCGCTACCGGTGTCATCTTTATCTGATTGGCATAGACCCGCACGCCGTCATACTTGCCGAGGCATTGGCCTGTGAAGCTTCTCGGATCGAGTTAATAACTCCCTGATGAGCCGAGCATATTTGAGCATATGGTTGTGTCTTATGCCGCGTTCCATTGAGCTGTTGACAACTGCTGCTGAATTCTGCATACCTCTAATTACGCCATTTCGATTTCAGACGAAGGGGCCGCTCGCTTAGATAACGCACGCCCTGCGTTTTAGTACGAAAGCGACAGAAGATAAGACAGGCTACTAGACTCAAAGAATACTCAACTCGAAAAGACAGCAACCAACACTAGGCCAAGCGGGATTCTGAGCAGCAGCCGAATAAAAGAGCGAGCCTCAGCCGATTACCAGCTCCCGGCTACCCGCTGCTGCTCCCACTATCACCACCACCACCTCCTCCTCCCGGCCCAGATCTTCCACCGCCGTCACCCCTACCTAGAGTGCCAGTCACCCCACCATGTCCTCCCCCAGCAGCAGGGACGGGCCGAGAGCCGCGGGCATTAACGAGAAGCTGCACGACAGGCTGCCCGCGGCCGTGGCCGACAAGCTGCCGCACGTGCCGGAGACGAAGACCGAGCTTGCGTCGGAGCTCAAGGCGGAGGCCCAGGTGGCCGCCAACAGCTTCTGGTCGCAGATCCGGTCCTTCGCCGCCGGCGGGTTCGGCGGCGTGTGCGCCGTCGTCGTCGGCCACCCCTTCGACCTCGTCAAGGTGCGCATGCAGACGGCCGAGCGCGGCGTCTACTCGAGCGCCGTCGACGTTGTGCGCAAGAGCGTCGCGCGCGACGGCCTGCGCAGGGGGCTGTACGCCGGCGTTAGCGCGCCGCTGGTCGGAGTCACGCCTATGTGTTAGTAATTTCCCTCTGCTTCTCCCCGTTCCTTCCCCCCAATTTTTCCTTCTCCCCCTCTTCCCCCTCCTTTCTCGATTCCCTCCTTTCCCTCCCGCGAGATAGTATCTCCCCCCACGGAACCAAGGGACTGACGATAGCTTGCGATGAAACTCAACAGTCGCCGTATCCTTCTGGGGCTACGACCTCGGCAAGCAGATCGTGACGAGCTTCTCGCCGCCGGCCCCCGGGGGCGCGCTCTCCATCGGCCAGATCACGGCGGCCGGCTTCTTTAGCGCGATCCCCATGACGGCCATCACGGCACCCTTCGAGCGCGTCAAGGTGATCCTGCAGACGCAGTCGCAGCGGCTGCGGCCCGGCGAGGAGCCCAAGTACCGGGGCGGGCTCGACGTCGTGCGCCAGCTGTACAGGACGGGCGGCTTGCGCTCCGTGTTCCGCGGCTCCGCCGCCACCTTCGCGCGCGACGGGCCCGGCTCCGCCGCGTACTTCGCCACCTACGAGTACATCAAACGCACGCTGACCCCGCCGCCGTCCGTCGACCCGGCGACCGGCAAGCCCCGGCAGGGCGAGCTCAGCCTCACGGCCATCACGCTCGCCGGCGGCGGCGCCGGCATCGCCATGTGGATCCCCGTGTTCCCCGTCGACACCGTCAAGAGCCGGCTGCAGTCGGCCGAGGGCAACGCGAGCGTCGGCGCCGTCGTCCGCGAGCTCTACGCCAGGGGCGGCCTCAGGGCCTTCTTCCCCGGCTTCGGCCCCGCGCTCGCGAGGGCCGTGCCCGCCAACGCCGCCACGTTCCTCGGCGTCGAGGTCGCGCACCAGTTCATGAGGAACGTGTTCGGTTGATTGATCGACTGATTGGTTGGTTGATTGAGCGGGTGGTGGATGGCGGGCCGGTGGTGTGGACTCCTGATATGATATGGTGTGGTGGGCCGGACGATGGGTGGGGGTCGGGGGTTTCCCTCGTTCGTCGAGTAAGGAGAGGATCATGCCCCATTAGGGTAGGGGCCTTGGGACGTTTTGCCGGGACATATGCGAAATTACCCCCACCCCGCCTTGCCCCTTATTCGTCGTTTCGGAAAACGCTCTCCCCCCCCTTCCCAGAGGCTTCCTTTGCTGAGGCAGGGAAGCCGGGGTCCATCTGAGCCCGGGTGGGAATGGTTGGAAAGGGGCTCACGATCACCGACCGCGCTATTCGTCGCACAGCGGACGGCGGGCGAAAACATCTCCGCTGTGTTCCAGCGCACGGCGCACTCGGTTGGTTGCAATACTCTGGCGTGTTATCATCTTCCCTCTTCGAGGACCGATCGAGATGGATGCGGGGAGCTGGTGATGTTTTGTTTTATCTGCATAGATACCTAGGTTCGCCAGGATAGAGGATGGGGTCGCCCTCAGTTAGAGTAGACAAGACATAACGGGTTATATACCTCCCACACACACGCACAGAGTGTGTGAGAGAGAGAGTCAGCTATGCCACCTTACGAACTGGCTTCCACGTGTTCGCGCTAAGACTTAGTGATATGTAGGAGGTATACCAAATATGCGTATATGGATATGTGGGCCGATGTTGCATTTGGATCTATGAGTAGCACATGGGTAGGTTAGGCCCCGTCGGACGGAATAGCCACGAGACATATATATGCCCCTAATAGTTGGACAATGGGTTACAACACCCCCATTCTACAAACCCTAGGCCGTCAAACGATACCAGGCCATTCTGTTGATACGGTATTGTCTCGTTCCCAAACCTTGGGATGCTGACAGCAGTGAAAGCTCTTCACGTAGATTAACACGCCTTGCCTATCTAAGTAGAGCACCTGTAGCGGTTGTCGGGTTTGCAAGAAGCCAATTAATATTTTTACATGTAGTCTACCATTTTCTCATCCAGCTTTTGCACAGTAGGCTCTTGCCGCCGGCCCACAGATGCTCAATGGAAATGTGGGAGCGCACGGCATAAAAAAAAAACAACGCCTGCATAGTGGTATCATAAGCCTTCGTTTTCGCCTCATAATATTCGTGAAATGCCGGAGAACAATCGACGCTGGGTGCGCTCAGTCGATGTCCTCATCATAGAGGTCCGAATATTCTTCTCTCAAAATGGCGCCGAGATGTCTTTTGCCACAGTTCTCGCACTCGGGCGACTCGTCCTCATCCTCCATCATGTCCATGAACATGATCTCTTCCTCCACATCGTCCCATGGTAGTCCGCTAACCCTATCATAGAGCTCCCATTTGCGGCTATCCGGGTCGTCTAGCTTGACTGGGACTCTCTTCCATATGGTACGGCAGGAATGGTATGCAGAGGGGGGAGGTTCGTCCTGCTCTTTCGGCGCGGGTGGGAATTCGTCCTGGGGGCGGGGGGGGTCGTGATGGTCATGGAAGTGCAATCTGCCGGTATTGCTCATAGCGCGGACAACCTTGGATGAATAATGACAGACCTCATCATCGCACGGCAGCAGTCGAACTCCGTTCTTGAGCGCGACCATGGTGGGCGCGTGATCGATTAGGAGGCCCTCGTCTCTCAGGAGACCGCCCAACTCGGTGCTCACGCGAAAACCAGCATCGTCGCTGGGCAGGCCCGTCAGCACCACCTCGTTCAGCGAGCGTCCCATCTGGTGGCAGGCTAGGTCGTGCAGCTGAGACGGTGGGAACATCAACATGTCTTCGCCAAAGTTGACGAAGTCGATTCGGAGACGCTCAAGACTCGGGAGCAAACGCGGACGCTTCTGGCTCTTCAGGGTCTCCAAATCGGTCGAGTCGTCCGCAGGCTGGAAGGGAGGAAGCATGGCCTCGAGGAAGTCGATGAGTTGATAGTAGGCATACACCCTAAAGCCGCGCCGGGCAAGGGTATGCTCCTTGGGCCGCCTGTGAACCACTAGCTTGGGGGACTTCTTGAAGTCCGGGTGGTGGGTGCTTGGTAATTTGCGGGTTCGGTCCTCATCGTCATAGAACTTGGCGATGATGCGGAAATTGATAGAACTGATAGTCTGGCGATGAACGAGGGGCACCTCGGCGAAATTTCTGAGGGCCTCGGGGGTGGTGAAGACGAAGGAGTTGTTTCTCCACAGCAACTGAGTGCCCTCGACATGATATGCTTTACAGGTGGCCAGGAAATGTATGGCGATCTGGTTAGCTTTGGCCTTCTCACGGGCTATGAGGCGGTCAGCTTTGGGTTTGGAGAGCGGGTCCACAATGGGAAACGGGCTCGTCATGGCGTATGAGAGAATTCTGAGCTGGATCTCGACGGGAAGATGAGGCAAGACCTTGCTTCTCTTCGAGGAAGATCGGGTGACGCGAGCAGCTAACGACCGTGCGTCCGAAGCGCCCTGTGGTCGCCAAGAGATGCCATTCTCTCGGAGAAGTCGCTTCAATGCCATGTTCTCCTCTTCGAGGCGCCGATTCTTGGTGCGGAGCGGCTGATTGTAATAGATCTCGGCCTGGTCGGCCTGATCACGGCACTCCCACGCGGAACTCTGAACGATAGGTTAGCACGGGGTTGCATCGTAAAGGGCAGGTGGGGCCGTGGGAATATTTACCATTTCGTGAGAAATTTAAGACGGAATCATGACCGTGTAGATGTCTGATAGGTAGGTGGAATTTAATAAGGGAGGGACTTGCAGCGGAAATTGTGGATTGGTCGCAAACCGTCTGAGAGTGGAGGAGAATACTTGAAAATGGAGATCCCGGGGATAAAAGTGAGGTCAAGTGAAGTGAAGTGTGGATTGAGAATGCTGTCGAGGCCCAGGGCAATCAGGCGAGAGGTGAGTATTTGGTTGTTTCCTCTCTACTTTACTCTCGTCGCTCTCAAGCCTCGCAGCTGATTCCTGCTGATTGCTCGAAAGATGCTCCAATGCCAGTTGATAATTGCTGATGCTGATGTGGTGCAAAATTTCGGTTTTGGGAAAGCTCGGGTAATCGGCGCGTTCGATATTGAATACGAAGTAGCTGCGTCTCGATGTACGCACAATACTAGAAGTAAATACTGTAAGCACCTAATTCGCAGTAAATGCATAGATGTATGTGTGGGTAGACCTCAGGCATTGAATCACCCCGAAGACCTTATTTGTTAGGTTATAGTGCATAAGCCTTAGGAAGGTGGGTATTCTGCATCGTAGAACCAGCTAACCTAGCTACAGAGGTACAGTAGGTACTTCGATGTTAATCTCGTTTGCACAGATAAAGCCAGGAACAGGAAATGCGCATTCAGCAAGTACCTACATATCCAATTGAAGGCCTACTAACTGCAACGACAACCGCTTCAAGCGGCGCCCTTCCCTAAAAGGGAGCTGAGGGCTATTCGAGAGTCTTTTATTGGTTCACTTAATACTGATTAGTAGGCGTTGGCCCCCAGTTCAAAAGCTGTTAGTACTGCAGACCTTTATTATTGTCGATCCTTTATCTGTGTGACGGCTAGGAGGATTTAACCAATTATTAAACCTTAGTCTCACGAGTTTATGTTGGCAGGAGTATCGTGGGATTCTAAGCAATGAAATAACTTAATTACGTTTTGTAATACTAAGAATATCTTAAGTAACGTTATTATTTTATAAGTTGATATTACGTTGATTATTAAAATAATTATTATGTATATTTATTTCGAATTACTAGTATATTATTAGTGAGTTAATAATTTATATTATTAACTTATTAGCTAATTGTTAATAAATTAATAATTTATTTCGTAATTTATCTTATTTAATTTTTTTGATTAATTTTGCGATAACCGTTTCTGAAGGCTGTAATTTACCTAGTTGTAATGCGATTTTCTTTTTTTTTTTTAAAAAACATTTAATTTCCAAATTGTTTAATAAGTTTTTTTTATTATATTTGATTATGTTTTTAGGCGTCGCTTTTGTAAAATTAAATAACGTTATATTTTAATTAATTTAATTAAAATAAAAGATCTCGAAATTATTGTATTAGTTAAAAAGTTTAATTATTAAACTTTAATTATATAAGTCTATATTAATATAAATATCGTAAATATTAAATTAATAAAGTAATTTAATTGTATTTCACAAAATTGAGAATATTTTAATTAAATGATTAATAGTATAAGTTAACCTTTTTTTATATTTTATGAAGAATTACGAACGTATTTATATATTAAGTTATATATTTAGTACAACGATATCTGTTTAATTAATCGTTAATTATAATCGCATCGATCGTATTCGATCGTTAATCGAAAGTGGTTAAATCGATTTTAGTTGACCATTTTATATTATATAACTTTTCGTTAATCTTAAAGATGTTTACTATTAATGATTAATATATTTGTTCATTATATTTTGTATATAAATTTATTATTATTATTATTTATTATATCGAGTTATATTTTTAAAATGCCTAAATGTAGAATATTAACTATAAATCCCCTAATATTTTGTTATTTATTAATTAATTTGATATAAATCTATTTTATTATTTTATTTGTTTTTGTATTAATCGTTTTAATTATATTATTGGAAGAGGTAAAGTTCGTTATAACTTTTGCGTAAACTAATAGTATGCGCATTATGACTTTGACAAGGTAAATTTCTATGCTAATATGTTTTACTTTTTTTATCGCCGTTTTTTAGTTATTATACTAATAGCTCGCGTATTGCGAAAAAAAATAGAATTATAAATAGAAAACAAAAGGCCGAGTTTTTATTATAAAAAACCTTAACTCATCTATAACATTTCTATTGTTAAGAAAAGATTATTCGTAAAAAAGTATCTGAAATAATTTGTCATAGTGTAACAGCTGGATGGTTTAACTAATTATTAAATCTAAGTCGTACGAGTTTATATTAGAAGGAGTACCGTGGGAATTTGGAGAATAATACTGTAAACTTGCTATGTTTCGTAATATTAAGACTATTTTAGATAACAATAATTTATTACAAGCTGTTATTAGTTAAATTATGGAAATAGCAAACGTATATACATTTTCTTATTATTTTATAGATTATTTTTAGTTACGTCGTTTACGATAAATATAAGTTTTAATAATTATAATTAAAGTTTTATAATTACGGATATGTTAATAACTATTTATTATGTAATTTATAAGGTAAGTCGTTTTATCTTTCTTATTACGGCCGTTTTTATAAGCATAAGCTTATTAGATTATAATACCATTTTTGTTTCGAAATCTTGCCTTAAGATTCTTTTTTGGTAAATAATTTTTTTTATAATTCTCCGTATTTTTGAAATTCGTCGCAAATTTCGTTCTTTTATAGTTCGTTATATTAACCTAGCAAAAGTATTCGAAAAGTTTGTAATACGAAATATAAAAAATATTTTGCGTCATTAGGAATATATAGTATATAACTGATTTTGCGATAAGATAAAATCTTTTTAAAGTATTCGTCATAAGTATTAACGTTTTACGCGTAAGAAAAGTTTGGTAAAAAAGCGTTTATTAAATTTTTAACGTCATTAATTTGAAATTTAAGGTTAGTATTAAAAAAACAAATAAAACCTTAGCGCGGTTTATTCGATTACGTAAATTAAAAAAATATCTAGTTTATTTTAAAAAAGTTATAATAATATAATATAATTTTTAATTCATAAATAAATTAAAAATTAAAAATAAAAAGAAAAACAAATTTTCGCTAAGGTTGCTGTAATTATATTAATATAAACTGTTATTCTCTTTAATTTATTTAGCTTTAAAATATCGGATTAATTTTTTACTAACCTTAATTAGAAAACCTTTTTAATAATTCCGTTATTGCTAGTAAAGAATGTTTTAATAGATGCTAAGTATTTATAAGATTTTTTATATATTTTCGAAATGTGAATAATTTTTTATTTAATTAAATATTAAGTAAATCCGTTTCTATTACGACCTAACAGGCTTCGGTCTCAGGAAACGGTCAACGAGGATAATACGGACCACCTTCTAAGTCACGTAATGAGTGCTTAGCAAAAATCTGCTAAGCACGATTAATTAGCACTGAATTATCGTTTAACAAAAATTTATTAAGTACGGTTAAACAAAAATAAGTAATAATATTAAAAGTTAATGTATATATATATGTTTATTATTTTCATAATTTAAATAATCTTAATTTATAATATAATATCGTTATTTAAAGTATTTTTAAAATTACGAAATAAAATTATATTATTTTATTATTATAAACTTTTACGATATTCTTGTTAATGTAAACTCGTACGATTAAGGTTTAATAATTTATTAAACTCTTTAGCCGTTATATATTATAAGCTTTTATTTTATAATATTATTAAGTTTTGAGCAATATCGATTAACGTTATATTTACTAGCAAACAGCCTAAATAGCCCATTTACCAAGTTTTTAATTACCCGGATACTAAAATAAAATCCGAAAAAGAAAAAAAAACTTCGTTTTTTCGCAAAGAAATTTTTCGACGTTTAAATGCCATAAACGAACGCATCTTTTAACTTAAAAGAAATAATAATAATCTTACGACGTCCTTTTAAGCCGCCTATAAGAAGCTTAAAAAAAAAGAGAAAATTCTCGAAACCGGGAAACCCCTTCGAACGAATTAAGTTATCTAGTTAAATTCCACCAAGGAATTAGAAGAAATCTTTAAATTTCCTAAGCTAAAATTTTTCGACGGAACTTTAACTAAGTTATAATTATTTTTAACTTAATATCGAACTTATTTCCGGTATTTTTCTATTTAATTTATTACGTCTATTATATAAATAGAATTTGCAATCGGATAACTTACCGGGAATACGGCCACTTAGTTTAAGCCCGTAATAAAAAAATACGTTACTTTGCCAGTCGAAAAACGAAACCTAGAAATTATATAAGTTTATAATAATTACAAACAATTTGAATTAGCATTAACAAAAGTTTTCGGAATAATAAACGAAAAAACAAAAGCCGAAATATAAATCCAGCAATTACGATAAAAGAGATCCGCATCCAATTACGGTAATATATTAATTCAATTAGCAGCTAAATTAAATTAGGAACAAAAATCATTAATAGCTAAATTCTTTAATAGCCTGAAAAAAAGTATAAAAAAAGTTTTTTTTAAATTGGATCGGTCTAATTATTTATCGGATTACATTGTTATAGTAGTCAAAATCGACGACCGACAATATACTTGGCGCATTAAAGGTATTAAAAGAAAAAATAACAATAAACTTTGACATATAATTAATACTAGCGTTCTTTAACGCAATAACACTTTTTACGGCACAAAACCAAAACCTATAAAATTAAAAGCCATTTATAAAAAGGACTAAAACCAGACCAAATGCTATAATTATAACAAAATAAAATATAAGGCAACATAATATAAAGCACTCAAAAAGCCCTGCCAAAATAACTAGAAACCAATACTTAAAGGATAATCCAAAAAAATCAGAAAAACGAAAACAAACCCATTAACATAATTCGACCTAAGTACGCACCAGACCTCCTATAACGAAAAATCCAGCAGAGAATACAAAAAGCCAAAAAGCTGGCTTAATAAATATCGCAAATACAATAAGAAATAATACAAGGATAATTACGCGAATACCAGGATTAAATAGAAAAAATCTGTCCTAAAACCTCTAATTAATACGGCAAAATACATACTATATATTGTCGACGACGAGAATATCCCGATTACGAAAAATGGAAGCAATATATTGACGGATAGATTACCCGCATATATTATAAAAAGTTCGACTTTTCAAACCGTACGAGAAATAACAAAAATAATAAATAATAATATCGATAATTTTGATCCATAACCTCATAAAATATTCAACAAATGGCCAAAACAAAAAGCTGGCCCAGAAGAAAATACTACCCGCAAAAAAAACCCTTTTATCATTATTAATAATATAATTATTAAACGGAAAAGGAATTTATTTAGCACTTACTAAAAAAACATTACCAAAAAACTATTACGGATCTTTATTTTTAATTGGTATTTATTATAAATCTTTACGAAAAAAAGGTTATCAAAAAACTACGTCAATTTATAAACGATCTTTAAAACGATAACCAAAACGACATATAATAAGATAGTATCACAAATATAAGAAAACAATTTATTGAATAAAAAAGAAATTATAACAACACCAAAAACAATTAATATAATTCGAAAAAACAGTACGCCGACAATAACAACAAATATAGCAACTTAACGCGTTAAACGAAGAAATATAAATAAAACTCGACAAATTCGAATAGAAATTAAAAAAGAATCACTTATAAAAAAGCCGTAAGATAACGAAACCCAGAAAAATTAAAGGGAATTTCTAAAAAGGGCTTTAAACGTAACAATAAAAGCCGTTAATAACCTTATTACTTTGGATATACGAATCGGAACGTACTAGTATACCGTAAGAGTAAACTGCGGAGCTCTGGGCAAGAATTATATTACACTCGATATAATTAATAAACTTAAATTATCATAGAAATACAAATTGAAATCTTATATAACGACGAATACCGAAAGTTAGAAATTTGCCTACAATAACGAGAAAATTATACGCGAAATTAATTACCTCGAAATTTTTATTTAAAAACAATACCAAACGATTAACTTTGATATCGTTCTATTTAAGAATTACGATATAATCTTAGGATTACTATAGATATGCCAGTACGGAATTTTAACGAAAAAACTAGCTAGGTAAAATTCATTTTATTTCTTATTAATAAACGAAAAAAAATTAAAGTCTTAATATTCGATCTATAATAACGACAAATGCAAACATAAAAATACAATAAAAATCTTATTATCCAAAAGGACAAAATACAAAAGAAAAATGGGAATCAAAGAAAAATACAATATATCGTTACTACTATCAAAGCAAAACTAAAGCAGTTAAATAACAATCTAAAAAAACAACAGCCCAAAAAATCAGAAAATCTAACTAATATATTATCACAATACTATAGAAAAAACAATTCTTTAGAAAAAAACTTAACACAAATTACCAAAATATAACAAATAAAATCATAAAATAATCCTTAAAAAAAATACTCGACAAAGTTTTAACCCCATCTACAATCTCAGCAAAAACGAATTACGCACTCTCAGAAAATACCTAAAAAATCGGTTACAAACAGGATAAATTCGACCTTCGAAATCACTAACAGGGTACCCTATATTCTTCGTAGCGAAAAAAAATAAAAAATTACGACTTATAATTAACTATTAATAATTAAACGATATCACTATCAAAAATCGAATACTATTACCTCTAATTACAGAAATAAAAAACCGACTTTACGGAACCAAATAATTCATAGCATTTAATCTTAAAAATAAGTATAACCTTCTCAAAATTAAAAAAACATATAAATAAAAAATAACTTTTAAAACAAAATACGGATTATTTAAGTATTTGGTTACGTTAATAAAATTTACAAACGTACCAGTAACCTTCCAACGGATAGTAAATTATGTATTACAAAAATACCTTGATATTTTCGTTATTTATCAACTTAATAATATTTTTATCTTCTTAAAAACGGAAAAAGTATGCGCAAAATACGTTTACAAAGTTTTTTAAGCTTTACAAAACGCAAAATTACTTATTAATGCAAAAAGAAATCAGTTCTATAAACAAAAAATGGAATATCTAAAATATATTATTACCTTAGAACATATCAAAATAAAGCTTAAGAAAATCGCTGCAATCACAAAATAACAAATGCTAATAACAATTAAGGAAATACAGATATTTTTTAAATTTGCCAATTATTACAGGAAATTTATTCGAAATTTTAGCAAAATCGCTATACCCTTAACGAAATTTACGAAAAAAAAGTTTAAATAAACGCCAAATACGGAAAAAGTATTTCAAAACATTAAAAATACGATTATTAGCGAACTAATATTAATTATATACAATCTAAACCGCCTCGTTAAATTAAAAACCGATACTTCGAATTACGCGTTAAACGTAATAATCGAATAACGAAATAATTAAGACAAATTGTACCTTATTATATTCTTTTAATATAAATTAAAAAATGCCGAGTTTAATTACGACATTCTGAATAAAACATTTGTGGCTATTATTATAGTATTTCGAGAATTTAAACATTTTCTAAAGAGAAATTTGTATTAAATTAAGGTTTATACGGATTATCAAAATTTTACCCAATTTATTACGCCTAAAAAGCTTATAAAATAATAATTAAAATACGTAGAAAATTGACAAATTTCGATTTTATTATTATTTATAAAAAGGGCTTAGAAAATAATAAAGCAAATACCTTAAGCAAACAGTCAGATCTTAAAAAAAAACTGGTTAAAATTAGCTATATAATTTTCGATACCATTAAAAAAGAATATTAATACTTATAACAAATTACGGTAATTCGGGCAATACCCCTTAATATATATTAAAAAATTCAGGAATATAACGATAATTTCTCAGAAAACGAGAAAAAGAATAAAATATAAGTTCCAAAGAAATATTAAAAAAATCTAACGCAAAATATGTACGAATATTAATTACATAAATATTTAGGGATCTATAAAACCCTAAACCGGCTTTAACGTACATATTTCTTTTTTAAAATAAAATTAACAATATAAAAAATCATACGATAATACGATATTTACGCCAAAACGAAAACGCGACGATATAAGTTATACGGAAAGTTACAGTTATTATTAATCGCAAAACGATCATAATATTTAATTACATTTAATTTTATTACCAAATATTTTATATTAGAAAATCCAGTTATAGAAATATATTATAATACCATTTTCGTAGTCGTTAACCGATTTCCGAAATTTTTCTATTTTTTACCATATTATAAATATATAAACGCCGAATAAATGGGATATATTTTCTTCAGATACATCTTCAATATATACGGATGACTAATAGAAATTATTTTAAACAGAAATTCGATATTTATATCAAAGTTTTAACAAGGCCTTATAATATAAATTAGTTTAAATTACAAATTATTTAACATATTTAAACTATAAACGGATAAATAAATATAACAAATAAATCAAACTTTAAAAGTTTATTTACGATATTACATTAATTACGAATAAAACGATTAGGTTAAAAATTATTAATTGTATAATTAAGTTATAATACTAGTTATTACGAAAGTATTAAAACGATATTAGGAAACGTAAATTTCAATTTTATTCTTAAACTTTACGAAAAAATACGCGACGATAATTTAATTAATATTAAAATAATTCTTATATTAAAATAATTATAACAGTTGCACCAAGAAATAAAAACAGAACTGGAATTCGTACGAAATCAAATACATAAATATTATAACCAAAAAGATTTAAAACATTAATTTTCGAAAAACGGGAAATAATTTTCCTCGTTACTAAAAATATTCAAATAAAATAACTTAGCAAAAAATTCGATTTTAAATATATCGGTTTATATAAAATCATTAAGAAAATTTCAGAAAATAATTACTAATTAAAAATTTTGCCAAAGTTAAATTTTATTTAATTTTTTACGTTTCTTTATGCGAATTAATAACGGATATAATTAAAATATCTACGGTATAAAACGATATGGAAATAAAAAACAAATAAATATATAAGGTAAAAAAAATTTTGATATACGAAAACAAAACGGACTTATCTAATGCCTGATTAAATGGAAAAAATATCCGGATTCTGAAAATACTTAGAAACTCGTTAAGAACTTTATTAGCGCCTAACACCTGTTGAAAAAATTTTATTAGCAGTAACGGAACTACTAGAAATAATTACGTACTAATTAATGTTTTTAAAGGATTAATCGGTATTACCGATACTAAACTAATTTACGAAATTAGCGGGAAGAACTAATACGGCCATAGAAGTTTTGATGATAGCCTATTTCTAACGTTTTTGCTCCTCCAGTTTTTCGAGCGATTGCAATTCTCGTTATACCATTTTTATCCTTTTTAAGCAAAAAAAAAAACTTTTTATTTCCAAAAACGAATTAAACGCGCAATAATTTTATGTATTTTTTGTTAATAACGTTTTACAATTTCAAAAAACGTTCTTTTATGAAAATCTTCTTTCGCTTTAAGCGTTAATTTTCGATACGAATATTTTCCAAAGAAAAAAAAATGCCGATCTTATTACAAAAATATTTACGTTTAACGTAAACTTTATATTTTAAAACCTTTTCCATTATTTTGTATTTTTAACCGTTGAAAAACACGAAAAGTACGGCATAATTTCAAAACTGAAATCGTCAAAAATAAAAAGCAAGTTTTGCCGATAAATAATAAAGGAAACCTGACGACGACTTTTAATAATACGATCCGATATCGTGACGAACCGGTAATACTTACCAGAAAAATGAAATCTTAAGGGCAAAATTTAAGGAAAGAGGGGATTGTATTACGACCTAACAAGTTCCGGCCTTAAGAAACTGTTAACGAGGATAATACGGACCACCTCCTAAATCACGTAATAGGTGCTTAGCAAAAATCTATTAAACACGATTAATTAATATTAAGCCACCGTTTAACAAAACTATATTAAATACGGTTAAATAAAGATAAGCAGTAATATTAAAAAATAATATATATATATATATGCTTATCATTTTTATAATTTAAAATATTTTTAGTTTGTAATGTAATATTATTATTTGAAGTATTTTTTGAATTACGAAACGTAATTAAGTTATTTTATTACTATAGAGTTTTACGATACTCTTGCTAATATAAACCCGTACGATTAAAGTTTAATAATTGGTTAAACCTCTTAGCCGTCACAATTTCTTTTTGTATGTCGAAAATTCTTTTTACTTTATACGTAACTTCGTTTGCTATTTTTATATCGTTTTATTTTATATATAGTTTAATAATATTCGCTATTGATTTTGATATAAAAATATAAAAACCTGGATAAAATTTAACTTAAAGTAAAATCTTTAATTAATAATTATTGTTAAATATTTTTTTAATAATTTTAATTAGATCGACATATTTGAAATCGAAGTTTTTGCTAAGTTTTTTTATTTAAATGTCTTTGAAAAAAATTATCTTTTTAAAACAAATAAATATTTAATCTTTTTTAATTATAATATTTATTTATTTAATTAATTACAAATTTTAATCCTATTTTTACATCTTAATATAATTGCTTAAGTTAGTTTAACGTAAATATTATTTTAACATTTTTATAGTAATTTGTATTATAAGTTAATTAATTAAAAACTAACTTTTTAATATAATTATTGTATTCGTAATTAATATAATATTTTAAATATGTTTCTAATATTTAATTTAATCTGTTAATTTAATTAATTTTGTAATGTTTAAATTTAATAGCTACTTTACAATTTAAATCGATTTGAACTATAAGATTTTATTAAAAGTTTAAAATAAAAGTATTTCTCTTATCGGGAATGATTTCGTATAGTAATTTATATATATTAAAATTGTTTTGACAAGTTAATATATTATTTATTTAATATTAACGTTTCGCTAATAATATTAAAAATAAGAAAATTTCGTAAATTTGTTAATTGTTACTAAAATATTCCTATAATATAGTTATATTATTAGACTTTTAGATAAAGAAAATCAAGTAATAAAATTTAATATAATTATAATTTTCTATATGGTTTATATCTGTATACCTTAATTCTATTACAAAAATTACTTTATTGTCCTATTTTTTAAATTATCATTTTCATTTTAAGTATATACTAAATACATTGAAATCTTTTTAGGATATTATAAGTTCTTAAATATCTATATAACTAATATCTATATATATAATGTATTAAATATATTTAGTAAAGTTTGTTTTAAAAAGGTTACAACTTATATTTTTTTTTTAAATTTGTTTGAACAAATTATCCTTATATTTTTGAATTTCTGAATATCTGTTGTATAATATAATCAGTATTATTATAATTCAATATAAACGTAAATATGTTTTTAAAATAATATCCAAACTAATATAGCTAATTTTAATTAAAACGTTTTCAAAATTTTGCAATCTTGTTTAAAATATTTGTTTTACCGTTTTTTAATTTCTTTTAAAATAATACCGAAATCAAAATTTACTATTTAATATACGTATATATATAGTAATTATCGTTTTATAAATTTTTTAACCGTAATAAAATAGGTAAAAGTATAATAATATGTATATATTTTAACTCAATATAAATTTCTTTTAAAAATATTCAAACTTTCGAAAAACTATAATAATAACCATAAATTCTTTATTTCCAACAACGTAATTAAATTCGGCATTTTTAATTTATAGTAAAAATAAGGTAAGATATAATTTGTTTTAATTATTTCGTTATTTAATTCTTATATTTAATGAATAATTTAAACTATCGAGTTCAAATTTAAAGATATATATAAAATCGTATACAATTAGTATTAGCTTATTAATAATCTTATTTATAATTTCTTAAAATGTTTTTTTATTTATAATATCTTTCTATTTTTTTTGATAACGTTAAATAAAAGAATAATAATTTTATTAAAACTTCGAATAAATATAATTCACAAAATCGAAAAATATTTATACATTTTTAATTATTATTAATACTTGTTATTTTATACTCATAATAAACGTTTTTAAATATATTTTATTATATTTGAAGATTATAATATATTTTAAGTACTTTATTTTGTATTTGTAAAATCATTTTTTCTTTATATTAATAAAAAACTTAGTATTTTATAAAATTTAATATATTTTATACACGTATTCGATATATATGTTTTCTATTTTTATACAAGTAAAAAAACATCGCAGAAATAATATATAATAAAAACGTTAAAGTATTTTCGAAATATATAATTTATTATTCGTTAAAATATTATTAGTACGGTCGTAAATCTTATTAACACAACCAAGTATTTAAATCAGTTTTATTTCGCTTTAAAAATCATTTTGTATTCGTATTTTCTTTTGATTAAATAAAATTATATCTATTTTAAAATCAAATATTATAAATTCTTAAGCGCTGTAAAATCGGTTTTCTAATTTAATAATTAAAAGTAATAATATTCGATTCTTAATAATGATATTGTTTAATTATCAGTAAATAACTATAAGTCGTAATGCACTACTTTGTTTGAGTATGAAAAATATAGAATATTTTATTATTAATTTTAAAACTTGAATTGTTTATCACTAACCTTTTAAAATATTTTTTGAAAATACGCAATTCGTTTTTGTTTAGATTATATATAAGATAAAACTTTATAGATAAACCGTTTTTAAAAACTATTACATAATTTTATTTGTTATATACTTGTAATTTCGTATTGAGCTTTTTTAAAAAAATTATTAATATTAGTACTATTATTATAGTATATTAAATAAAGTCTTTAACCTTTAAGGCTATTGTTTTAAATCGTTATTTAATATCTTAAATTTTGCTTTAATTATACTAAAGATACGTTGTATTTTTTTAATATATCTTTTTTTATATTTTATTCTTTAAGAAAAGAAAATATTTATCCTATTTTTATATCTATATTTATCTTATTTTTATATCTATATTTATCTTATTTTTATATCTATATTTATCTTTATTTCCTATGGAATATTAAAATCTTAATTTCTTTGGTTTTTATTAACCGAATATAAAATTATTCTTACTTAATTAATTCTTTTATTAATCAAACTTTCGTATTAATATATTTATTATAATTTTAAGATTGTATCGTAATTTTCAAATACATTAATACCGAAATTTATTCTTTAATATTATTTTTAAGTAAAAATTTCGAAATAATTAATTTTGCGCTAAACTCTTTTATTATCGTAAACAGAATCCTAACTTTTGATATTTTTAATTATATAAGGTTTTAACATGTATTTTTATAATCATCTAAACTTATTAATAATATTTTATATAATATAATTTCCACTTAAAATTCTGGAATTTATTATTGCAATATATTAATACATTCCAGTTGGTATTTTTAAAATAACAAGATTATTAACGATTTTTATTGTCGCGTTCAAAATTTCTTTTAAAATGTTTCTTAATTTCTTTAAAGTTCGTTATTTTACGGCTTTTGTATAAATAACATTTTTTTAAACTATTTTTCGAATTTATTAAAATTTATCTATATTTTAATATATAATACGTTAAATTGTTATATTTATCGTATTTATCGGGGTACTTAGTTTTCAAATTATATTAGGTTTTTTAATTAATTTATAATTGCCTACTTTAATAAGTAAATTGCTTTTCTATTTCACGTATAATATTTTATTGATTTTTTTTGTAATTTATGGTTTTCTTAATAAAGCTTTTAGATACATTATCGGAATTTTTCTTTTAATACCTATTTTCTTCTCAAGGTTTATAATAAATACCAGCAAAAAATAAAAATTTATAATAATAATTTTAGTAATATTGTTCTATAACATATTAAAGCAACCTTTTTACGGTTTAGTAATTATATGAATTATAAAAGTTCAAGAAGTCTTTTACTAATAATACGTTTTTTCTTTCGATAAATATCATAATATTATTCGTGTACCGATTTCGTTTAATAAGGTAATAATTTCAAAATATCGATACTATCCTTTATTTATTTTGATATTTCCGGTTTGATTAAAAAATTAAAATTTAACTTATAAAGAGGTTCTATACGTTAATAAATAAATTTTTTCCATATACTATATGCAAAATAGTCATATTTTCTATTATATAAAAGGTATACTTTGTTATATTAATATAGGATTTCAAAATAAACCCTTTTTATTTATTTTTAATGTTCTTTTAATTATTCTTTTACAACGTAGTATTATTTTTTAAACGCATTTTAAACTAATTTCTAGGCTTTTTATATTTTATATTAAATTTTTTGTCGTAATATCCTTTATTCTTACTAGGTTTGTATTATGTTTATAATCTTATTACTATTTTTTAAAAAAATTATTCTTAAGTTAATTTTTAATACTATTATCTAGTTATTTTATCGTAATTTCTTAGATTTTTTACAAATATTTTCATAATATCCTATTTTGCTATGTAACGGCTAGGGGGTTTAACCAACTATTAAACCTTAGTCGTACGGGTTTATGTTAGCAGAAGTATCGTAAAAATCTAAACAATAAATATAGTAATCGTATTACGTCTCGTAATACCAAAGATACCTTAGGTAACGATATTATATTACAAATTGGTATTATCTAAACTATGGAAATAATGGGCGTATATATCTTTCTTTTACTTGCTGGATTATTTCCAATAAGTTAGTAATCCAGTTTATTAGCTTATTATCAGTAAGTTAATAATCCGGCTTATTAGCTTATTACCAATAAGTTAATAATTTATTACGTAATTTAGTTTACCGCGCACTTATAGTTGGGTTATGTTAAACCGTTTTTGAAAACCGTAACGCTTTAGACCATAATACGATTTTCCCTTTCCGCAAATTTTGCCCTTAAAATTTCTTTTTTTCTTTTCGGTAAGCTTTCTACATTTCTTTAATATGTTTTCCAGTATATCCAAATATTCTTTTCGTAAATCCGAATAATGATTTGCCCTGGCTAATTTAATTAAATTTGAAAGTTTTAATGCGATATTTTATACCTTGTGTTTTATTCGACAGTTTAATTATCAAATAATGGACGGGGTTTTTCGTTATAAAAAGTATATTCGTCTAGGCCGTTCGTAAGACGGAATAAGAATCTTTATTTCCATAATTAACCGTTATATTGCGGAATCGAAAAGATTAAAAAAGAAAAAACTAACGGCCGAAAAATCTTTATCCGAAACTTTTACGCGTCTTTTTCGTATACGTCGTTAACGTTAATACCATTAATTTTAGGGTGCAAAATTTATTAATCGTACCCTTTAATCTTTGAACGATTTTAATGACCTTACGTAACTGGAATTAAAGTTTATAATCGAAGTACAGGCCTTAGGTAAAGTAAACGTTATTATTTAGACTGCGGTAAATTAAAAGCTTTTTTTCTTAGATCTTTTGGATTAAAATGCCATTATTTCGGGTAGTTCCGTTATTGCTGATAAAAGTTCTTTAATAAACGCTAGGTACCAATAAGGTTTTTGGCGGGTTCCTAAGTATTTTCGAAATCTGGATACTTTTTTTACTTGATCAGATATTAAGTAAATCCGTTTTATTTTTGCATATCGAAAATTTTCTTTGTTTTATATATTTGTTCGTTTTCTATTGTTATATCGTTTTATATGGTATATACCTTAGTTATATTTTTTATTAATTCGAATAAAGAAATATGAAAAATTAAATAAAATTTGACTTTTAGTGGAAATTCTAATTAATAATTACTTTCTAAGATTTTCTTAACAATTTTATATGGATCGATA
Source organism: Monosporascus cannonballus (assembly GCA_004154925.1). Lineage (NCBI taxonomy): Eukaryota > Fungi > Ascomycota > Sordariomycetes > Xylariales > Monosporascus > Monosporascus cannonballus. Next base: position 107,112 of record QJNS01000007.1, read on the forward strand.
TATTTGAAATCGAGGTTTTTATTAAATTGTTTTATTTAAATATGTTTTGTAACGAGGAAAACTATTTCCCCTTTTTCGAAAATTAATTTTTTTTAACTTTTTATAGTTATAATATTTGCTTATTTGATTACGTACGAATTCTAATTTTATTTTTATTTCTTAGTATAATTATCGTAATTATTCCGATATAAGGATTACTTTAATATTAATTAGACCGTCGTTACATATTTTTTTAAACTTTTAAAATAAAACCAAAATTTGCGTTCGTTAATATTAATTTGATATTTTCGTAATAACTAATATTATAAGCTAATTATGCGATTAATATTTATTTATTTATCTGTTTTTTAAAAGCGTTAAATAATTTGTGATTTAAGCCGCTCTGTGCTATTAGGCCTTATTAAAACTTAGATGCGAATATCGATTCTTTATTTAAAATAATTTCTATAAATAATCCGTATATGTTAAAAACGTGTTTGAAAAAAAATATATTATTTGTTCGGCGTTTATATCCTTATAATATGGTAGAAAATAGGAAAATTTCGTAAATCGGTCGATAATTACGAAAATGCTATCGTAATATATTCCCGTAATTACATTTTTTAATATAAAACGTTTGGTAATAAAATCGAATATAACTAAATACCATAATTGTTTTATAACTAGTAATAACTATAATTCTCCGTATAGCTTATATCGTTAAATCTTTACTTTAGTGCAAATGTTATTTTGCCGTATAAATTTCTATATTATTACTTTTATTTTTAAAAAAAATATGTACGTTAAAGCCGTTTTAAGGTTTTATAAATCCTTAGATATCTGTATAACTAATATTCGTATATTTTTCGTATTAAATCTTTTTAATATTTTTTTAAAACTTATATTTTGCTCGTTTTTTAGTTTTCTAAGAAATTATTATTATATTATTAAATCTTTTGTTGCATATCGAAAAATACTGTATAAATTATTGCAATCTGTTGTAAGCGTAAATATCCTTTTATAGTAATATCGAAAATTATATTGTTAATTTTGACTAAATTTTCTTTAAGGTTTGGTTACTTATTTAGGGTATTTATTTTGTCGTTTTTTGAACCTTTCCTATAAATAATAACGAAATCGAAATTCGCTAATTTTTTTGCGTTTTTTAATTATTATTTTATAAGTTTTTTAATTTTAATAAATCGGGTAAAATTTCAATAATCCGTATAAACCTTAATTTAATACAAATTTTCTTTTGAAAAATGCTTAAATTTTTAAAATGTTATAATAATAGCCATAAATTCCTTATTTGGAATACCGTAATTAAATTCGGCTCCTTTTAACTTGTACGAAAAAAATACGATAAGGTATAATTTGCTTTAATTATTTCGTTATCCGATTATTACGTTTAATGCCTAATCCGAAATATCGGTTTTTAGCTTAACAAAGTAATTTAGATCGTATATAATTAATACTGGCTCGCTGGTAATCGCATTCTTAATATCCTAAAATACCTTTCCCGTATTTAGCGTCCATTTGAATCTTTTTCTTTTTTTTGTAAAGTTCGTTAAGGGCATAATTATTTTGCTAAAATTTCGAATAAATTTCTTATAGTAATTGGCGAATCCAAAAAATACCTATACCTCCTTAATTATCGTTAATATTTGCTATTTTATAATTGCAATAATTTTTTTAAACTTTATTTTAATATATCCTAGGATAATAATATATCCCAAATATTTTACTTTTTATTTATAAATTTCTTTTTAGCGTTAATAAATAATCTTACGTTCTGTAAAACTTGAAAATTTTTATAAACGTATCTTACGTATGCTTTTTCCGTTTCGAAAAAAATAAAAATGCCGTTAAAATAGCAAATAACGAAAATATCGAGGTATTTTCGTAATATATAATTTACTATTCGTTAAAAGGTTACTAGTACGTTCGTAAATCTCATTAATATAATCAAATACTTAAATAATCCGTATTTCGTTTTAAAAATTATTTTCTATTCGTATTTTTTTAAATTTTAATCAAGTTATATATATTTTTAAAATTCAATGTTCTAACTCATTTAATTCCGTAAAATCGGTTTTTTATTTCCGTAATCAAAGGTAATAATATTAGATCCTTAATAATAACATCGTTCAGTTATCGATAATTAACTGTAAATTATAATTTTTCTTTTTTTTATATACGAAAAACATAAAATATCCTGCTGGTAATTTCGAAAGTCGAATTTATCCTTTCTATAGCCGATCTTGTAGGTATTTTTTAAAAATACGTAACTTGTTTCCGCTAAGGTTATAAATAAGGTTCAACTTCGTTGAAAATCCTTCCTTAAGAATTATTTTATAATCCTATTTACTATATTCTAGTAATTTCATATGAAGGCTTTTTTAAAAAGCTATTTATATTTATAATATTATAATAATATATTAATGAAATCTTTTAATTTTCGGAGCTGTTATTCTTATTATTTCAAATCGTTATTCAATTACTTTAATTTCGCTTTAATAATAATAACGATACGTTATATTCTTTTTTAATACCCATTTTTTTGTATCTTATCCCTTTAAGTAATAAGGTTTCTATCATATTCTTATGTCTGCATTCGTCGCTATTATCGATCGAATATTAAAATTTTAATTCTTTTCTATTTATTAATAAAAAATAAATTAAAATTTACCTAGTTAATTTTACCGTTAATTAAAATTCCGTATTAACGTATTCATAATAATCCTAAGATCATATCGTAATTCTCAAATAAAACAATATCAAAATTAACTATCTGATATCGTCCTTGGACAAAAATCTCGAAATAATCAATTTTGCGTATAATTTTCCCGTTATCGTAAGCGAATTCCTAACTTTCAGCATTCGTTACTATATAAGGTTTTAACTTATATCTCTATAACAGTTTAAACTTATCAACCATATCCGGTATAATATAATTCTCGCCCAAAGCTTCATAATCCATTATTACGATATACCAGTACGTTCCGATTCGTATATCCAAAATAATAAAATTATTAATATCTCCTATCGTCGCGTTTAAAGCCCTTTATAAAAGTTCCTTCTGGCTTTTTTAAATCTCGTTATGCTGCAGCTTTCTTATAGGTAACCTTCTTTTTTTAATTCTTATTCGAATTTATCGAACCTTATTTGTATTTCTTCGTTTAACGCGTTAAGCTGCTATATTTGTCGTTATTGCCGGTGTACTATTCCTTCGAATCGTATCAACTATTCTTAGTTTTACTATAGTTCCTTTCCTTATTAAATAAACTATTTTCTTATATTTACGATTACATCTTACTATACGTCGTCCTAATTATTATTCCAGAAATCTCCTATAAATTAACGTATTTTTTTTTTAATAATTTTCCTTTTTTAAAGATTTATAATAAATACTAATTAAAAATAAAAATCAGTAATAACTTTCAGATAATACCTTTCCATTATACGCTAAATCAACTTTTCTTCCGTTTAGTAATCACATTATCTATAATAACAAAAAAGGTTTTTTTACAGGCATTACTTTCCTTCAAATCAACTTTTTATTTCGGCCAACTGCTAAACATCTTCTGGGGCTATATTCGAAAATATCGATACCATTACTTATCGTCTTTATTATTTTCAGTACAGTTTAAAAAGTCGAATTTCTCATAATATATACAGGTAATTCGTTTGTGAATATATTACTTTTATTTTTCGTAATCGAGACATCTTCGTCGTCGGCAATATATAGCATGCATTCTGCTATATCGATCAAAGGTTCCGGAACAAACTTTTTTTATCTAATTTTAATACTTACGTAATTATCCCTATAATATTTCTCATTATATTCGCAATATTTATTAAGCTAGTTTTCTGGCTTTTCTCATCCCTCGTCGAATTTCTTATCGTAATAATCCTTATTGGACCTTGTGCCATAAGAGACCTGGCATATATTTAAGCTAAATCATATTAATAAATTTAATTCCGTTTTTTTAATTCTTTTTGAATTATCCCTTAGATATTGGTTTTTAATTATCTTAATGGGGCTTTTTAAGTACTTTATACCATAATACCTTATGTCCTATTTTATTGCAGGTATAACATTTAATTTGGCTCCAGTTTCTTTTATAAGTAGTTCCTAATTTCATTAATCCTAATTCTATGCCGTAAAAAATATTATTATATCGAAAAACATTAATATTAGCCATATATTAAGGTTTACTATCATTTTTTCCTTTAATATCTTTAATGCGCTATACGTATTATCGATCGTTAATTTTAACTGCTATAACGATATAATCCGACAAATAATTAAGCCGATTAAGCTTAAAATTTTTTTTCTGTATTTCTTTCTTTAGGCCGTCGAAAAACTTAGCTATTAAGGCTTTTTATTCCCAGTTCAGCTTAATTGCTAATTAAACCAACGTACTGCCGTAACTGGATATTAATCCCTGTTAACGTAATTATTAAATCTGTATTTCGGCTTTTATTTTTTCGTTTACTACTCCAAAAACCTTCGTTAATACTTATTCGAATTATTCGTAATTGCTATAAACTCGTATTATCTTTGGGTTTCGCTTTTCGATTAATAAGGTAACGTACTTTCTTATAATAAGCTCGAACCAAATAACTGCATTTCCGGTAAACCGTTCAATTATAAACTCGATTCGTACAATAAACATAACAAATCGAATAAGAAAATACCCGAAATATATTCGGCATTAAATTAAAAATAATTATAATTTAATCAAAGTTCCGTCAAATAATTCTGGTTTAAAAAGCTTAAGAACCTTTTTTAATTCTTTGGTAAAATTCAGCTAAATAACCTAGCTTATTCGAAAGGGCTTCCCGGTTTCGGGAGCTTTTCCTTTTTCCTTAAGCTTTTCGTAAATAACTTAAAAAAACGTCATAAAATCATTATTATCTTTCTCAAGCAAAAATAATACGTTCGTTCATAGCATCCAGGCGTCGAAAAATTTCTTTACGAAAAAAACGAAGCTTTTTTTTCCTTTTCGGATTCCATTCCAATATCCGGGTAATTAAGGACCTAGTAAATAAGCTATTCGAGCTACTTGCTGATAAACATAATATTAATCGGTATTATTCAAAGTTTAATAGTACTATTGAACAAAATCTTATAACGTATAACGGCTAAAAAATTTAACTAACTATTAAGCCTTAGTCGTACGGGTTTATATTAGTAAGAATATCGTAAAAATCTAAATAATAAATACAGTAATCGTATTACGTCTCGTAATACTAAGGGTACCTTAAGTAACGATATTATATTGCAAACTGGTATTATCTAAACTATAGAAATAATGGGCGTATATATCCTTCTTTTACTTGTTAAATTACCTTCAGTAAATTGGTAATCCGGCTCATTGGCTTACCACCAATAAATTAATGATCCAGCTCACTGGTTTACCACCAGTAAGTTAATAATCCATTACGTGACCTGCTCTACCGCGCACTTATAGTTGGGTTATATCAGACCGTTTCTGGAGACCATGGCGCGTTGGGCCATAATATGCTATAATTGTAATATTTAACCTAAATTTTATTTTTACCTTGAACTATTCCGAATTCAATAGGTTTTAATACCGAACTATGAGATATAAATAATGTATTGCGTTTTTTTTTCTAATTAATTAAAAACTCTGTTTATTTTAAAATATATTATCCCTTTTTTATGCGCCGTTTGTATAATTTAATATTAATTTTAATAACTTAGATAATGTACCAATTTAAAGATTTAAGTTTAAAAATTTTATAATTTTATTTTTGATGTTTATCTTTAATCTTTTATAAAATCTGTCGATATAAATATTTTCGTCGTTATCACTTTATTTTATTTTAGCTATAAAAGTTTTACATATTATTACATATTTCGAAATAAATCCTTTTTGATATAATTAAAGAATTTATTATATCATCGTACGTTTTTCGTCGGAATTTTCGAAGTTAACCTTTAATTTATTTTCGATATCAATATAACTATAAAAAGGACTTTTAAGAAATATTTTCTAATCGACATATATATATTTTAAATAATTTTTTATAATGAGTTTAAATTAGTTAAAAACGTTTTTGTTAAGAAAGCTATAACGGCGAAACCTTTATCGGCCGGTTATTCGAATCTTTAAAACTTAAAATATATTTTTGGTTAAAAAAATTTTTACCTATGATTCTTTCTATTGTAAAATTATATTTTTTAACTTTAATCTTTAATATAGTTATTCGCATTAAATTTAACATAAGTTATTATATTAGAATTTTTAAATTTTGAATTTTATATTCTAATTAACGTTTTAGTAAAAACCATTTTTTATTTACTATTTCATATAGTAATTAAGAGTATTACTTAAAGTTTAACGATATTATTAAATAAAAGTTTATAATATATATCGATTAAATAATTCGATTAATTATTAAACCTAAGTCATATAGGTTGATATTAATGAAAATATCGTAAGAATTTAAGTAGTAATATCGTAAACTTATTCTGTTTTATAATATTAAAAATGTTTTAAGTAACGATATTGTATTATAAATTGTTTTTATTACAATAATAAAAATAACGAATATATTTATATTATTTTATTATTTTATTAATTACTTTTAATTATGCGATTTAGTATAATTATGATTTTTAATAATTATAGTTATTTTTTTACGATTCCGAATATATTAATAATTACATATTATATAACTTATAAGATAAATTGGTTTATTCTTATCGTTACGGCCGTTTTCGCAAGTCTACGCCTATTAAGTCGTAATACTTAAAGTCAAAGATTTAGACGAACTAAAAAAATAAAAGCGAGTAAAAGCTGCTACTGTATTTTTAATCCCAACGATTAATTTAATAACTGCTTAGATTTATTATTTCTTTTTCGCTGTTATAAAAAACGTATATAACGATATAAGGATTAATAGTTTCGCTATAATTAATAAGAATGTTTAATATATATTAGTTATTTGTAAAGTTTGTGAAAAGGATTTGAGTATTTTGAAAACTTGGATATTTTTTATTTAATTAAATATTAGATAATTGTATTTTTTTTTCTAAATCGAAGGTGTTATTATTTCTTATACAGTTTAATCTTTTGCCTTTATATAGTTTAACACTACTTAAATTTTACTAATATTTAACGTTTAAATATATAAAAAATATAAAACATTTAATGAAATGCGATTTGTAATAAAGATTTTAATCGATAATTACTGTTTAATTTTTTTAGTAATTTTGTATAGTCTAATATATTTAGAATTCAGTTTTTGGTTCGTTATTTTTATTTACATAGTTTTAGCAGTGAAGCAAATAACTTTTTTTCGAAAGTTAAACTTTTTAGTTTTTGATTATAATATATATTCATTTAAGTATATTACAATTTCATTTTATTTTTATTTTGTAATGTAATTATTTAAGTTATTTGAATATAAATATCGATTTGACGTTAACGAAAATCTTATTTAAGTTTTTGTAGATATCGAATATAAAAACGAAATTAATATATACTAGAATCGTATTAATATTTTTATAAATACGAGTATTTCAAGTTAACGAGGTAATAAATAATTTTGTAATATAATTATTCTAATCGAAATTAATATAATATTATAAATAAGTTTTCACTTTTTAGTTTAATTGTTAAACTTGTTCGTTTCTTTAAGGTTTAAATATATTAAATAATTTATAATATAAATCGATAAAGATTACAAGGTTTTATATGAATTTCGAAATAAATATAATTTTTTATCAGAACTAATTTTCTATTTTAATTCGTATATATTAACTCTTTTATTGAAAAATACGTTATTCGTTTTATATTTGTTCTTTTTTCTATCAGATAAGACAAAAAGGGTTTATAAATTAGTTAATAATTAATAAAGTATTATTATAATATATGTTATATTACATTTTCGAATAAAAATGTTTAATTTAAAGTTTATAATAATCGAATTATATAATATTTTTAAAATTAATAATAGTTATAATTTTCTACGAAGCTTATATTATTATATTTATATTTTAAATAAATCATGAATACGTTACAATCGTTTTCAATTTCAGAATTCTTCAAATATATATAATGAATATTTAGCAATATTTTGTATTACACATGGTTAATATTTATTGTAATTTTACGATTTATTTATGTTTTATTTCAAGACAAACTATTATTGTATTGTTTGATTTTTCTAATAAATATCGTATAAAGTAATTCGTATAGTTATAAGTTAGTATAGATATATTTATCTTTTCAGTATAATATTAACAATTATATAATTTATTATAATCAAGCGTTTTTCGAAATTAAGTGATTTGTTTAAGATCTAATTTATGTCGTTTTTCGAGCTTTTTTATAAATAATAACGAAATTGAAACTTATTATTTTTTATAGATATTATACTTATTGTTTTGTAAGCTTTGTTAAATTATAGGAAAACGAGGAAAATTTTAATAATATATATAAATTTTAACTTAAAAAAAGATTATTTGTAAGTTAAAGTTTAAATTTCTGAAAAGCTATATTAATACTTATAAATACATTATCTAGAATATAATAATTAAAGTATATTTATTTTAATATATATTTAAAATGCAATAAACTACAATTTATTATAATTATTAAAGTGGGGTTGGTGTTGGGTTGCCAGGCTGCAAGGTGATAGCTAGCTGTTAGGCATCGACGATGTTTGTTATCGAAGGTTCTAACATTTCCAAGTGGGTCGGCGGCGGTCCATAAAATGCTGATCTGTCAACTTTTGTATGCAGTTTCCTATATTAAAGGACGCCAGACAATTTCTATTCCCAAACCCTGATCAAGATATTTGGTATCCCATATACCTAAATTAACCTTATCTCTAATTTATTTGGCTGCTAAGGAAAAGATTGAACCTGCGATCGTCGATTAATAATCGGATGTTTTTTAGTTGGCTGCCGGGCTTAAATCGTTTTAAAAGGCTTTTCTTAAGTATTTTGGATATAGAATTTTTTTGATCGGATATTTGTACGGATATTCTTTTATTTCGTATCGTTTTTTTCTTTCGTTTCGTTTTGTTTCGAATTAATAAAATTATTTTTAAATATTTTAATCGAATAATTATAATACGTTTTTATATAATTTTTTATAGATAACCGTTTGTAATTCTCCCGTAATTACAATTAGTTACAGTTATTTACCTTTTAACTAGTTATTGTTAATACCGTTATTTTCGTCTTAATTAAAATAGTTCCGATAATTTTATATATAATTTTTTCTACCTATATGTTTTATCCGTCCGTTTTCGGCCAGTTAATAATAATCAAATTAAGATAACTTTTATTATTTTGATCGAGACATATTTAACATACCTGCATATATTTTATATGGACAAATATCTGGATTTACTTATTCGAAATGGTTGTCGTTATTTATCGCCGATATCGCTGTTATTACCATTATCGCGGCTATCAGAAAATTGACGACAACAACAACAGTTGTAACCAGTTTCCAGTAGCTACGTCGTCAGGATTGGTCACTTTTCCTATTGATCGGGTCGATTCCGACAATTGCACATACATTTTCTTAGCCGAAACGTCCGTGCCGTCCGTTATTAGCCATGGCCACCGACAGCCAAGGTGGTAGAAGCTATAGCAAGTTCTAGCTACGTCGACAGAATTATTATCTTTCTGATCGGCACGTTTCCGACAATTTTGTATACGAATTCTTAATTAAAATATTTTATTTTTCCCATTTCGAAATAGTAATAGTGATCGTCGACAATCATAACCTTATTTCCAATAACTAATTCTACTCGATTTAAGTTTTATTATTGCAAATATAAACCGAAAAATATATGCCTAGATAGTAATTATTTTTCATCGACAAAATATATATAAATTTTGCAATAATTTTGAAGGGCGTCCTAAATGGTATCCGTTATAGTAATCGTAAAAACAGTAACGTATATATTTTTTGGCTTATTAAAATAAAATATTATAAAAAAAACGAAAAAAGTATTAATCGGTCGGAAAAAAGCGTAAGTTAAAAAGATAAGTACTAATTAATTAGATTTATATAGATTGATATATTAAAAAGATTAGAAAGTTTTATATATTACCGGTTTTAAGAAGACAAAACTCCTAGAAAAGTTCTAGCGAGGTTAAGTCAATTTAGGTCGGAAGGACGCCAATTTAAAAAAACCAAATAAGAGTCCGAGAAGAACCGGTTAAGGGAGGTCTTTTCTGGGATTAATTATATGGATTTGTATGAGAATTTACATGGCAAAAAATAATGGTTGGGGTCTCCCGATTTTCCCTCCCCCCTTTTCTCTTAATCTGGGATTATTTTTGTTTTTGTAACGTCGTCGGAACTTTTCGTTGCAAAAAAAGGAGAATTAAAATGGGGTTAGTGATAGGTTGTTAGGTTGCAAGGTGATAATTAGTTGTTAGATATTGACGATATTTGTTATCGAAGGTTCTAGCATTTTCAAGTGGGTCGGCGGCGGTTTATAAAATGTTGACCTGTTAACTTTTGTATGCAGTTTCCCATAGCAAGAGACGCCAGACAATTGCCACTCCCAAGCTCTGATCAAGATATTTTATATCTTGTATACCTAGATTAGCTCCATCCCTAATTCATTCTTTTATTATTTAAGTCTTGCATTTAATGTATAATTTTAAATATCGGTTTTTAGTTTAAGAAAGTTTATTAAATCGTATTTAATTAATATTAATATATTACTAAATTTATATTTAAATTTGATTTAAAATACTTTTGCTATTTATAACGTTTTTTAAATATTTTGATAAATTTAACAAAAAAATTTAACAATGTTATTAAAGTTTAAAATAAACTTTTTATGATATATAAGAAATTCGAAAAATAGTTACATTTTTTTAAATCGTATTTAAAGTTTATTAGTTTGTAATTTTAATGGACTTTTTAGAATTTATTTCTGATATATTTTAAAATGATAATAGATTTTAAGTATTCTATCATTGAAATTTAAAATGGATTCTCTTTTGTTTAAATTCGTAATTTAATATTTTATTAATTTTAAAAACTGTTATAAACGTATTTTGTATAGACTTTCTCTATTATAAAAAGCACAAAATATTGTCGAAGTGATATATAATAAAGACGTCGACAGACTTTTGTAATATATTATATATTATTTATTCAAAGATTTTCAATATGGTCGTAAATTTTATTTAGATAATCAAATACTTAAACAATTTATATCTCGTTTTAAAAGTTATTTTCTATTAGCACCTCTTTTTATTTTAAAAAGTTATATATGTTTTTAAAATGAAATATTATAGATCATTTAATTCTATAAAAGCGGCTTGTTATTTTAATAGTTAAAGGTATTAATATTTGATTTTTAATTGTGATATAGTTTAGTTAAAAATAGTTGATTATAAGCTATAAATTTCTATTTTTGAGTATAAAAAATATATAGTATTTAGCTAATACCTTCAAAGATTAAATCTCTTTTTTAAATAACCGATTATCTACGTATTTATTAAGAGCGCGTAATTAGTTTTTATTAACGCGTTAAAAAAGATAAAATTTAATTAATAAGCTTTTCTTAAAAACTATTTTATAATTTTACTTATTAAATATAGAAATTTTTGTATTAAATTCTTTAACTCTATTGTTCATATTTATAATATTAGAAAACTATATTAATTAGATTCTTTAATTATTAAGTTACTTCTATAAATCGTTATTTAATTACTTAAGTTTTATTTTAATAATAATAATAATAATAACATATTTCTTTTATTTTAATTTCGGTCTTTTAGCATTTTTCGTTTTTAGATAATAAGATATTTATGGTATTTTTATGCCTGTATTCGTTCTTATTTTCTATCGAATATTGAAATTCTTTTTTATTTATGAATAAAATGTAAAACGATACTCATTTGGTTAATTCTTTAATTAATTAAAGAATTATAATAATACAATTATAATTTACTTAAGATCATATTGTAATTTCTTAGTAGTATTTTATCGAAATTAATTATTTAATATCGTTTTTAAATATGGGCTTCATGATAATTAATTTCGTCTATCCTCTTTGGTTTTTATAACGAACTTTTAATTTTTATGTTTAAAATAAAAACATTGCTAAGTATTTTTATCATTGCGCTTAAAACCCTGTTTAAAAATTTGTTTTACTATTTTAAGGTTTTGTTATTTTGTAGCGTTTTTATAAATAGTTTGGTTTTAGTTTTTTTGGAATTTATTAAATTGTTTTTATGTTCTTTTTAGAGCGCCTTTAGTTGTGATGTTTATTATTTTTGTAAATATATCTAAACTTTAAGCTAAAATATTTGGTTTTTATTTTGTGAGAGTTTTTAGTTTTTTATATTAACGGATTTGTTTTATGTATTATATTATATCTTATTATCCTATATTTATATCTTTTTCTATAGGCTTCGTATAAAGGTTTAAATTTTTTAATATTTTTTCTATCTTCTAAGTATATAGTAAATGATATTTAGAAATAAACATTAATAATCGCCTTTTGATAATACATTTTTATTATTTGCTAGATCAATTCTTTTTTATATAATCGTAGTATTTATAATAATGAAAAATTTTATTTTACAAATATTATTTTTTAACTCAGCTTTATAAAGTTATTTATGGATTAATTCTATTTTGTAAGACAAGAGTTCGAACATGCTTCTATTATTATTAGCTTTTTTATTCTTTTCAGTGTTTTTAACGAAATCAAATGTCTTTTAGTACGTATATTTACTTTATTAATAAATTTGCTTTTTCTATTTATTATACGAGTAGTATATACTTCGATTACAATAAATAGCGTAAAGTGAATTTTATTAATCTAGTATACGAGAGTAAATATTATTTATTTATTTTTTATAAAACATTTTATAATCATTTAATTTTTTATTTAGTTAATTCTTTACCTGTTTAAAATTTTGTTAACAGTTTTCTTATAAAGGCTCGGAGATTATATTTTATTATCAAATTATATTAGTAATTCGATTATTACTTCTTTTTATTATTTTAGAAAAGTATTTAAATATAAAGGCTTAGTTTGTTTTGTTGAGATGTTTTCAAATATTTCATATTTAAAAGCGTTGTGCTTTATTTGCTGCAATTAAAGTATTTAATTTAGCTTTAATGTTTTTTAAATAGGATTTAGTTTTATTTATCTTTATATTATTTTATAAAACGTATTATTGTTATCGTAATGTCGAAGTATCGTAATATTAATTATATATCGTAATTTGTTATTATACTTACCTTTGTAACGGCATAAAAGAACAAGAATCTAGACTGTACACCACTGAAAGTTAAACCTTAGCTCGGGCACTGATCGCCTTATTCTGCTCGATATACCTATTAGGTATTACCTGACACTATGACAACCTTTAAAGTTTCGAATTCTTTAAGTAAATAATTAATTGTTCATCTTTATTATTATTATATACTTAATTTAAAATTCGGATCGATTTATTTTAAACAATTTCTTTTAAATCTTTTATTAAAGTTATTAAAAACATGATTATAAATTTGTTTTATTATTAGTTTATTTTTAAAGACAAGTAAATTAAGATATTGCTGAAATTAAATTTGAATTATTTTGGTTATAATGGAATACAATTTATTTTAAAAGTTGTTTTAAATTCTATTTGAATATTTCGTAATTCTTATGATATTTTTATTCATTGTTATTAATTTTTATAAATGTTTATAAATTCGCTTAGTTCGGTATTCGAAAAATAAGCTTCCGTATTTTTTTAACGCTGACATAAATTAAGTAATTATATTTGTAATACGTTCATTTCTTATATGTTGAATTCGTAAAATAAAAATTATGAATTAAGTTAGAAAATATTTACAATACGTTTGATATATAGAAAAAATAAATATAATTTTATCGAAGTTTTATTAAAAGCCTTTAAGTTGAAAAAGCTTTTAAAACCTTTTTAATTTTTAATTGAACCTTAATTAAATTAATTAAATTGTTCGTATCAAGTTTGAAATAATAAATGTTTTAGTTTTTTATTTATTTAAATATTCGTAAGTTTCTTTTTAAATTGATTAAAAGAATGTATACTTTTTTTTAAATCGAGTAATTTAGTTCGTTAATTAATTTAAGCGTTAAAATATTTCTTTTTAAATAAAAATGGGTAGTTTTATTTAGTATTTTTTAATTTAATATTTTATGAAAACATTGTAAAATAATTAAGTTTCGATGTATTTACTTATAAATATAATATTAAAAATGTTAATTAAAACTATATACTATTACATAACAAACAGTTTTAATATATAATAATTAAAAATTTAAACTAAGTATTAAATTATAATTTTACGTATTTAAATTATATAAAGAATTATAAACAGTTAAGTGATAATATAATTTAATTACGGTTTACAATATACAAAGTATTTTATATAATAAATTATTATTATAAATTAATATTCTTAACAGTTTATAAAAAGTGAAAAATATATTTATGTATTAAAATATTTTAATAATTAAAAAATAATTGCTTTATAGAATATGTTATATATTTACTTTAAAATATAAATAATAGCGTACTATATCATTAAGCTAGATATATAAATAAGCTGGACACCTTTTGACATTTCGCGACAATAAATTCAAATAAAGCAATTATAACGTAACAAATTAATTCAAACTAATCGGATTCTTTATTGCTAAACGTATTTATAGCTGTTTTACAAATACGCCTATTATGTTCGAGCTTGCCACAAACGCCACATTTTCGTCTTTTGTCTAAACTCTTTTACGATAATTACCTTTAACCGCTGCTAGCAGCGATTATTTATTACTATCTCCCTATATAGCTATAAAAATTTATACTTCCCTTATAGTAAATATTCCTTCTTTTGAAAACGTATATTTTTGGTTTTCCGGCATTTATTAAGAACGTAATTCGTTTCGCGAAAGTAATAATTTTCCTTTCGAAAATAGAACCTATTTCGTACAAAAGCATCAAGTTATTTTTTGTTAAAAAATTAACCGATTTAATCATTTTTGTTGGCGAATTACCTTGGTGATTTTTGATCTGTTTTAGCAAATAACGTCCTTGTCGAATCGTTTTAATAATATTCGTAAAGGTTTTCGTAAGTAGAAAGATATCGAAATTAACAAAGGCAAACGGCGAAACGATCGATATAGATATAACTAAAGCTTCTAGCTGAGAAAAGATAGGATTAAGATCGAATAGAACAAATTCTGCTTTTGCAAATCCGTATTTGGTATTGTTGGCTATTATAGCAGCTTTAAACGTATTGCAGGAACCGGCGGTAAAAGCTTCCTTGGCAGTATAGGTAATATACCGCCATATAAAATTTTCGATATATAGCGAATAAGCGCGTTTTAATACGAAAAAACAGAAGACGTCGAAAGATTAAAATCGATAGAAAAAACAAGCAGGTATATAAAGCGTAATAATGCTGTTATTCGCGCAATAATTGTCGAATTCGATCGAATAATAGCTTTCATAACCGTCGAAGACAAAAAAACGTTTCGAACTTTTAGTGCGCGTTTTAATATATTTATTGAAATATTTTATCCGTTTTAAATTTAATTTATTTATTATTTATCTGCTTTCGCTTATAGCAAATTTCTAGTCGAGTAAAAGTGGGTTATCGGCGAACTAATAAAAAAAAGTATTTTTTCGTAGCAAGGATAATAAATAGGAGAAAAACTCAGCCAAAAAGTTAACGCCTTATATTATTATAAATTAATCCCGATTTTCTTATTAAACTTATTTAGATTTTTTTACGTTTTTTAACGTTAATAATAATCATATGTATTGTTATAAAAAGTTCTATTAAGAATTCTGTTTCGTCGAAATCATAAATATCCTTTTTTGCGATATTATATTTTGCAATTATAATTCGAATACATTTAAATTATTTCCAAAAGAATTTTAAATTTTTGTATAAACACGTTTAGTAATATATCGGTCGATTTAAACGCGTTTTTATTTTTTTTACCGTTTAATATAGTTAAATATTTAATTAACTCTAACGCCTATTACGACGCGCTATATAACCAGCAAATTCGCTATATTTTTAACGTATTGAAGCCGGACAAAAAACGTTCGCATATCTAGGTTAAGGATTTTTCAATAATCGATTTTTCTTCGATCGGCGTTAATTTTTATAAAGGAAGGATAATTTCGGCTCGGGTGCGAATACAGCGATATCTCGTTTTTAAGGTGGAATATAGGATATGATAAATAAAACTAAGCTTTTTCTAACTAATTTTCGGGTTATTTTTTTAAGCCTGAACGGCTAAGTTTATTCTCGATTTTTTCTGTAAACCGTTCTATATCGTAATTAAGAAATAAGTAATTGAAGTCGAATAGTAAAATTGTTAAAAGAAAGTATCTAGCTTATTTGTATGTTCCAGCTCACTTGTGTAGTACGTTATTCGAAAAGACTTTTAATTTGTAAGTAATAATAAGGCGAGCAATAATTTAATAATGTAATAAATATATTATACCTTTATTTAAAGATGTAAGTAGAATCCGAAACGAGTTCCTAATTTGGAAATAATTATAAGGCGAAAAAGAATTTTTCGATATATTTATTAAAAAGATTTTACGGACGTTATTATAATTTTAAAAACAACGTGTTTAATTAAAAGTTTAAATTAATAATTAAAAAAAGCGAAAATCATTAGTTAGTTATTTATATAAAAAAACCAGTTTATAATATACCCTGTTTGGTTTTATAATAAATATAACGTATCGAATAAGCTCACAAGATTAACAAGCTTCTGGGATGGTTTTTGACATCTTTTAATTACCCAACTTTAATTAACTATTTTTCAATATTAACAACATAGAACGGCATACAAAAGAAATAAAAATAAACTTAGCTATTCAGGCTAAAAAACGAGACCCATTATTTAGTTATGCAATATTTAATTCGATTTATAAAATCGCTCATTTTACTTTATACCAACAATATACCGGTAAATTTTCCAAAATCAATATTATTCTTAATTGGCGAAAATTAACGCCGATAGAAAAATAATCGATTATCGACCGAATCTTTGATCTTGATATACGAACGTTTCTTATCCGGCTTTAACATATCAAAAATATAGCGAATATATTGAACTGGGGTAGGGAGAATTGGTCTTGATCAGTGCGGATAACCATCTTATGTTACAGTACGAAATGGGATTGTCGAAAAATAAAGAACTGAATCTGATTGTATTGAAGGTGTTGAAGCTCGATGACTGAAAATGACAGAAGGCATGCTAAGTGGTAATGGTCGCCGAAGATGTCTGGGGGTTAAACCCATGGCGAAAAAGAACTTCTTAATATATATGCGAAGCTCGGGCTTTCTGATCAGCCGAGCCTGACCATGGGTGTAACACCTCGCCCCACTTCAATATTATTTATTTAACGCGTTGCAAAACACATCGAGGTTAAATGAGCGTCAAATTTTATTAAACGCCAAAAAAATATTCAAAACGCGCTTAAATCGAAAAATCGATTATTAAAAGGTATTATACAAAAATCTAAAAATATCTCGTAAGTAATTTAAGCTCATTCGGGTAATAATTATAAAATACGGTACAATAAAAAAGGATATTTATAATTTCGACGAAACGAGATTTTTGATAAAGCTTTTTATAACAACGGGCATAATAATTACTAATGTTAAAAATATAGAAAATTTAAATAAGCGCAATCAATAAAGAAGGAACAGGTTATAATTATATAAGCTGTCAATTAGTAAAATTAGGTACTACCATTATTTATTATTTTAGCTGAGAAAATTATCTTAATTCTTAGTACCGAAAAAATCTATTTTCTGCTAGTTAAAAAATCGATTTAAGTAATAATAATTAGATAACGAACAAATTAGATTTAAAATAAGTCTAATATTTCGATAAACATATCCGAATACGTACGAAAAAATCGAAACGTTTTTTTATCCTTAACGGTTACAAAAATTATTATTCGATAAAATTCAAAAAATATTACGCGAATAACAGTATTATTATACTTTATATATTTGCTTATTTTTTATCGGCTTTACCTTTTTAACGTATTTTACTTTTTTACTTTAAGAAGCGCTTATTCGTTTTATATCGAAAATTTAATACGACGCTACTATACCTATATTGCGAAAAAAGATTTTTTTCGCCGGCTTTTACGATACGTTTAAAACTTCCATAACGTCCGAAAATATTAAAGCCGGATTCGCAAAAGCTAAACTTGTTCCATTCGATGCTAATAATATTTTATTCGAATTAGAAATTCCTTTAACTATACTTATATCGACCGTATCGCCGTTTACTTCTATCGGTTTCGTTTTTTTCCTCTCATGCGAAAATCTCTAAAATACCCGCAAAGCAATAAAACGAGAGCGTTATTTGTAAAAAAGAATGAAAAATTACTAAGGTAGTTCGCCGACAAAAATAGTTGAATCGATTAATTTTCTAACGAAAAATACCTTAATACTATTACATAAAAATATTTATTGGCGCGAAACGAACTATATCCTTATTAAACGTCTGAAAATTAAAAATAAACGACTTTAAAAAGAAAAAAAAACACTTACTATATAAAAGAGATAAGCTCTTTTGGGCGAGAAAAAAAGTGGTAATGAAAAAAATACAGCCAATAACGACTAAAAATAATTATGGCCAAAAGGTTAAAACGAAAAAGCGAAATTATGGCGTTTACAGCAAGCCCGAACATAATGCGCGTATTTGTAAAGAAACTATAAATATATTTAGCGAAAGAAAAATCTGATTAGTTTGTGTTATTTGGATATGTTATGGTTAATTAATTTGACTTTGTTATCGATAGGTGCCAAAAACTATTCGATGAGCTTATTTAGAATCTTATTGTATATTTATTAAATTTACATAAAATAGCAGTTAATTGTTTAAATTTCTTAAATTATTTTAAGTAAAGTAGTTTTTTGAGCTAATATTTAGTTATAACGGTTTATGTTAAGCTTTAAAAGTCGGTTTTTTAAAATGAGATTTTTAGTTTTTATAATGTTATTTTTTTAATATTTTGTTTTAAAAAATATAAAAGTAATATATTAACGTTTTTATTAAAAAAACTATTTAATGTTTTTCAGTTAACTTTATTATTATAAACTGTATTTAGCAAAAGAAAAAGAAATGCGATTAAATTAACGGAACTTTCGCGATATTTGTATTAATTTAATTTAAATATTTAATACTCAGATTTGTTTTAGTTATTTACATTTTAATACAATAATTTGTTTTTAAATATTGGAATATTTAACTTATAGTTATTATATTTATTGTGATCGCTTTTCTTAATACGTTTTAGATATAAATTTCTTAAAGAAAATAAATAAAACGTAGCAGTACTTTTAAAAAATAACGTAACATTAAAGACAATTTTTTAACTTATTAAACAATTACGGAAAAACAATTTGTCAATTTAAGCTGTCGAGAAAACGAAAAATTAAAGAGATTTATTACAAAATTCGAAAGTTTACGTATTGAATTTTTTTTAAAAAAATAGATATACAAATGTGAAAAAGGAATTGAAAATTAAATTAATTACAGAAATGGAAAAAAGAAAACATAACGTTATATAACAGAAAAATAACTAGGGTTTGCCTTAAAAATAAGTGCTATAATAAAGCTATTCATATCTTTCGATTAGAACGCCGTTAAAGTTGATTTGAAAGCGGAATTATTATCGTTTATAACTTTAACCGCGTTAAAGATTATCGGCTAAGATATTAGCGGTATAACATTTTAACCAGGTTTTTTATATTTATAAAATACTTAAAAGGTTTTTATAGTTTGTTATGAGTAGTGTTTTTAGTTAATGAAGTATTATATTTAAATTTTAACCATTTTAATATTTAACATCTTTCCTATTTCGTATTTTTCAGTTTGTTTCGATTTTTAAATTTGTTTTTAACTAAGAGTAAAATATAAGTTATATTTTCATAGTTTCAAGAAATAATAATAAATAAATAAATCAAAAAATGTTTTTTTTAATCTTTCAATAAGCGAAATATTTCAACATTTAATTTAGTATGAAGGCTGTTAATTCATAAAGTTTTAAAAGATATATTTGATTTTTAACGTAATAAATAAACTTTCTTTTTTCGATAAGATTAAGTTTTTCATATTTATTATTAAAATATTAAGTTATTTTTGATTAATACAATTATAATTTAATTTAATAAAAGTTTTGTTTTCAGTACAATAATAATATTTTTACAATACTGCCCCTGGTTTTTTAAAATGCGTTTTTATAATGCCGTATATAAAAATATGTTTATGTTTTCGTTTTTAATATATTATAAATTATTTACATTAATAATAATATTTGATTTAATTCTTTTTCTAATAACTAGTATAGTTTTTAAGATATTATTTTAACGTTTAATTTAATCATTTTTAACTCGTTTATTTGAAGATAATGTTTCGTTAAAAGCTCACATTTAATACAGATTAGTTTAAAAGAACAGCATTAAATTTAAATGTAAAATATATAATTTTATCTAAAATATATTTTTCTAGTATTTTATATTGATCCCCGTAAATTTAAATTAAACTTTAAATTAATTATTTTAGAGGTGCATTTTGTTAAACTAGTAAATAGAAATATATTAATATTTAATAAATTTGTCGATAACTACTTGTATTTGATCGTATTAGATATAACTAATGGGGTTTTTAATGAAAAGTAGTTTAATTATAAAATTATAAATTATAGTATTTTATATATTTTTAAAAACCGTTTTAAGCTTCAATGATTTATATAGTTCAAGATAAGTTCTTTTAATATTATTATAAATATTTTAATATTTAATTAATTAATTATGTTATTTAGAAAATTTAAAGAGTAATATGTTTTATTAACGATTAATTGTTTTTAAAATTTCGTAATAAATATATAATAGGTTTTCGCATAATCTTTTTACGAATTGTTTTTATTAATCATTGAGTACGTAAATTTTATTATGGTATAATAGGTAACATTTCGATTATTCTTTTAATTATTATATTTTTAGTTGTTTTTAAAGGTTTAAAGGTTTTAAGATTGTATAAATAATTCGACAATTGATTTCTTTTCATATTTTACATAATTATTTCGTAATACTTTCGTTGGATTATAATATTTGCAAGTTCCTTGAAGTAATTTAAAATTATAATTAATTTCGCAATTAATAATATATGTTTAACGGTTTTATTCATATTCTATATTTTAAATTTAAAGGTAAAGAAAAATATTATCCATAATTCTGGTCGTTTATTTATTTTTTACGTTTTAATAAACCGGGAAAAGCATTTAAAATTAAAGTAAATATAAATTTCTTGATTCTTATTACAGTTTTATTACTTAAAAGTGTGAATAATTATTAATAATTTTAGATAGTAAATTATAAATTTAGATCTTATACTTTATAGATATTTCAAATAATAAATTATTAATTATTACTTTTCGTCTTTTATTTACTGCTAAATAATATTTAAGGCTGAATATACGGCATCAATTTTAAGCGTATTTTTATTAGCATTAGATAATTTTATTTTCAAATTATTAAAAAATGTTTTAAGCTATTGTAAAAAAGATGCAAACATTTAATATATTTGTTAATAATAGATCTCGTCAGCAATTTAATTACATATTGCTATTAATGAAATAAGTTATATATATAATTAATAAACTTTAAATTCTTTTAAATATTTTTAATATATATTTTATTAAGAATGTTGCAATTATAAATATTTTTTATATTTAAATCTTATATTTAAATTTAGCTAAAAAAACCCCAGCTTTAAAGAATATAATCTTTAATTATAATATTTAACCTTGACAAATTTAATCTTTACATTATTTAAAGTTTTAAATCTTTTAATAACTTATATTTTATATTTGTTTACAGTTTTGGAACAAATAAATATATTAGCGAAAAGTTTAAATACGAAAATATTGGCTAAACGTTTAAAAACTAATTATAATTAATTATTAAAATTCAAAAAGGCGTTTTTAATTTTGATTAAAAAAAATTCGATATTCATAACATTTCTAAGATATTTTTAAAAACCACTTTTTATGTTTTTTCATTCGTTATATATAATAATAATCGTTTCGAAAATTCAATACAATATTTTATTTTATTATATTAACGTTTTAACAATATATATAAAAGTTTAATAAAATTTATTTTTAAATTACAATATTATATGAATTAAATAACTCACTAAAGATTTAAAACGTTATATATATTTTTTAAAGTTTAAACATATTTTTAAGTACAGTTTATTGTTATGATTTATATAGTAAATTTTATAAAGTATTAAATAATAACTTTCTTTAACAAATTGCTAATAGTTTTATCAATTATACTATAATAATGTTGTGTTCCTCTATTTTAAATTATTTTTAAATTTACGATATATTGAGAATATTATAATACTTTGATCCGAACTTTGTGTTGTTTTAGTAATAAAATAAAACTTATTATACAAATTTAAATATCATTTTACTATTTGAAGAAAACTGTTAATTATTTTAATTAATAAAGGGACGATTAACAGGAATTTGAGATATTATAAAGATAATACTATATTTTAAATTATCTCTTATATTTAGCGAATACTGTTTTTACGATTATTAAATTTATAAACACAACTTTTGAGTTTTTCGTAATATTTGTTTATTTTAGTATTTAAATGTTTTTCGTGTAATATATATAATTTAAATAATATTAACATATATATTTTTTAAAAAACATTAATATTCTTTATGTTTACTTACAATTTCAATTATCTTTTACTTTAAAAACAATTTTATTTTAAGCCTTTTTTTATTTTATATAATAAAAAATCTCTGTTTAATTGCGTAAGTCTTTTTTTATTTTATATAAGCTTTTTAAAATAATGTTTTTTAATAACTTATTTCGAAAGCTTTTAACGTTTTTTAATTAATACATTTTATTTACCAAAAATATTTCCCTTTGAAAGCTTTTTTAATAATCTATTTAATGTAATAATTATTTATATATTGAAATTATTTCGCTTTATTTAACTTGTATTTAAAAATCGTTGTTTTTATATATCCGTTTGATATATTTGTATTTTGCAAATTATAGAGTCAAAAATATACAATTTTTTATATTGAATTTTTTTTAAAAAATAATTCTTAAATATAAAATATTAGAAAGTAAATTTAATATGATTATAATACAATCCTTTAAATTTGTTTTAATTCCGAGTATAAATAATAAAACTTAATGAATTTTGGTTACAAAGAAATATATATATAATAAATCAAGATCGAAAGAATCTAATTTTATTTAATGCGATTAATCAAGTTATATTATAATATGAAAAAATCTAGCCGAAATTAATAATTTAATCCAATTATATTAATAATCATAAAAGTTAATAAGTAATACGTTAAAAAGCTAAATAAATAGTAATAACAGTATTATATTTTTTAGCGATATATTTGTAAGGAAAGTATTATTGTTTAAAATATATGCGGAATTCCGATTTCGTAATTAGCTGAAGTTAATTTTAAACGTTACAGTTCACCTTATTTTAAAGCTTTTCTTTACGATAATATATTTTTTTATTTTATTCTACAAAGTAAGAATTATTTCACGTTCTAGTAAATATAATAGATATATATATATTTACAAATTAAATAATCTTTCCCGTAATATATTTTTGTCATTTTTAATTTAGCATTCGGATTTCGTTTTTTGGTTTATTATTTACGTAATGAAGGTTTCTTTTGTTTTGTAATAGTTTTTTGAATTTTTAATTATTACTCAACGTTTTGTAATTGTTTATTAATATAGCTTAAATGAGTTAAGTAGTAATCCATAAGCAAAATATATAACTACTTTAATTAAAAAATAAAAAGAAATATAAAACATTTTGAAAAATATATAATAAACATCGACTAAGTTAAACCTTTTGAAATATCTTTTTGTTTTAATAGCTGTCATGGAAATTAAGGTATATTTTAATTATTCTCTTTATATTTTGAAATAATTATTTTTTCATATTCAAAGTAGTGTTATAATTTTCTATAATCCAGAACCTCGTCTGATAAATTAAAATAAGTAAAATATTTAGAGAATATATATAGGTCAATAATTATTTAAAGGTTATAATTTCATTAATACTTATAAATATATTTTTAAGTTTAGCGTTTGTTTATTTGATCGATAGAGATTTAATGCTTTTTTAATTAGATTGTTTGAAAATATTACCGAATATTATAAAAGTACGTTTTAATTAGAGTTATAAAAAGTTAATTTAATACTAATATTTTGTAAATTTAATAATATCATTAATATTATGAAATATTGTTTAAACGTTATTAAAATCTAAATTGAAAATAATAATTTTTGCGTTTTTATTTAATAAGATAGAGCATTTTTAAATAATAAAATAACTGAATTTGAAAAAACATAAAATTGTATTTTTATAGATTTACGCAACAATTCGTATATGAAGACAATCATGTCCTTTATTCGAAAATACTTTTTAATAATAAGAAATGTTATAGTTTTTTTAAAATAATATAATTAAAATATTATATAATAAATTCGAATTATTTTGAAAATTTAAAGATATTTTAAAAAATCTTTAAAGGGGTATTTTTATTATATAAAGCAATAAGTACTAATCGATTAATATTAACTGTCTAATTAAGACGAAATATAAAAACCAAAAGTAAAATATTACTGTATAACATTTATAATATTTTCTAGAACTTTCTAACGTATTTAAAATTTTAATATTAATCATTTAGTTCATTTTAACAAATTTAAATTTATAATAAAATAAAAGTTATAGACTTAAGAAATAAGATGTTATAATGTAAATATATAAATATAAAATATATTTAACTAGGATATTTAAAAAACAAATTAGAACAGAACAATAATATATTTATTATTTTTAATTACTTTTTAAAATACGTTTTATATACTAAAATTATTTTAGAAAGTTTTATTTAATATTATCGAAAAAAGAACTATACGTTATTATTATCTTTAATTGATTACTTATAATCATTTTTACTGAAGTTTAGATATTCAACCTTGTAAGTTTATTAATCTTATTTATTACTTATATACAAATATCAATGTTTAAAATTATATATATTTTTATATATAAACATATATATTTAATACGTTTAATATATTTATTATAGGTAGTTTTAAATTACGTAATATATTAGGATTTTTGTATTAATATGTATTTTGAAATATTAAATAGAGAAATAAATCATTTATTACTTAAAAATAATATATCCAATATTATTAAAAATAATCAAGTTAAACATAATTACAAATTCTAAAACTTCGATCGCTTTTCGATATATTATCGTTATGCCTTCGAAATTTTATAATATCTTGTATTTATTAAATTTTTAATCCCCAAAAAGAGCCTTTTAATTTTATAACTTTAATACAATAATAAGATTTTAATTAACTTATACAATATTAATAATATCAAAAACTTTATTTACTGTTAAACTTTGATATTTAAATTGTATTTTTGTAAAGTTCAATTTTTCAATATTGTTAAAAGTAATAATTATTTCTTTTTTTGTAATTTAATTATAAAAAAGTATTTTTTTTAAATACCATTATGTTTAATTAAAAGTATAATAATTTATTAAACATAATTTAGTTATGTGTTTGATTTTAAATATCGTTAAATAACTTTGTAAAAGTTACGAATTAATAACTTTAATGCTTAATATTAAAATTAAAACTTTTGTAGCTTTAGCCTTATTAAGCCTTTTGGATTTAAAAACTACTAATTAGTTTCATAATCTATTTATTAACTTTAATAAAATAAATTTTCGTTAATATCTTCATACTTTATTTTAATACTATAATCGATAATTGAAAGTATAACACAATTATTATTTCTGTTATTTTTTTAATATTTGTAAAAAAACATACTTTTTTATCGAAATCTGTTCAATATTTACAATATATTTATTTTACTTATTTTTTATTTTACAGTAAATCGGTTTTTAGAAAAGCAAATTACCGATATTATCTTTTAAAAATAACTAACGCTTAACTGCTGATTATTTGACTGTTATCATCTAAAGAACAATTTAAAATAAATGTTGTATTTATAGAAATTATTTACACCGATTTTTTAAATTAACTCATAATATAATTTATTAAGGACTTTCCATGTATTAAAAAGTTATTTGGTTATATTTTCAAAATATATAAGTTCGTATTTTATTAACTCTATAAAAACATTATTATACTTTTAAATCGCTTAGAAAGATGGAATATTTTTGATTTATTTAAAAAAAATAGAAATTGCTTTTTAGCTTTACGAAAAATACCTCTAATAATTATATCAATCAATCGATAAATGTAATTATATATTTAAGCATAATTAATACAAAAACTTTCGAACACGTTTAAAAAAACCGCAAATTAAATCAAATTATAATGTTTTTTAGGAACTTAATAAAAATCTTTTTAATGTTTAATTAAAAACGTATTTACGAATTTTCGTGGTATAATTGAAATTGGTAATATTTTAAGAAATTCGAATAAATCGTTTTCTTAGTATTTTCTCAGTTTTAAAATTAAATGAAAAAACAAATTGAATTATATTTCTTTTATATATTTATACTTTTCAAATACTTGCGATAATTCTTTGATTTTATTCGATTATATAATTTCCGAATTATGTATTAGGTGTTTTCATTTTAATATTTATCATATTAAGCTCTATTAATTTAAACTATTAATTTTCTAATAATTCGATATTTATACCGTTTAACATTTTGTTCGCAATATCGTATAATTAATTAAATTCGGTAAATAATAATTTTAATTCGTTACTCTTTTACAAAATAATTAATCTTTAATACTCTTTTCAGTTTTAATAAATTACTTTAAATTGTTAATAAAAAATCCACTATAATAATATCTTACTAATTTCTTTTAAACAATATATAACTTCATTAATAAAGTCTGTACTTAAATACAATCCTATTTAACTATATTTCTATTTTATTTTTCTTGATATCTTATTATATTATATGATATTTTAAAGTGATATTAAGTTTTTAGTTTTCAAAAACCGGCTTTTTATGTTATTGCTATTGTCTTAATTAATATATTTAGTGCCTTTACAATAATATATAATAATTACTCCAATTACTTTAATCACGTTATTAACTTTACGTTTTAATAACTTAATGTCTTACTTAGTTATATTTTCTTTTCGGGTATTAAAATTTTTATTATAAGATTTTATATCGCTATTATTTTTTCGGTTCGTAAAAACATTTCTAATTTAAAAAGCAGTTTATAAAACTTAAAACCGTAAATTTCTATCCTAGTATTATGTATACATATTGTTTGAAATATGAACTTAATGTATTTTTATGCATATTATTTATTATTTTCATAAATGACTAATAATCAAGATATATTATTTTCGATTAATTCTCGGCCTCTAAAAATAAATATAATTTTAAATTTTCGCTAAAATGTAAATATCTTATATATTGGATTACTTCTTTTTTTATTTTTAAAACGTATATTAATTTGAATATTAAACGGAAATCTATATAAATAAAACAACATATTCGTTTAGAAACTTCATAATTATTATAAACGTAATTATATATTAAGCTTTAAGTTTGCAATATTCCGATAATCGCTTTATGCTCTTAATTAATTAAAATAAATTAACGTTAATGACATAAATAATTACAATATTTAAAAGGTTATAAAGTAATGATTTTGGTTATGCGTCAACCACCAGTTTTTTAATATAAAATATAGGTAAAATATATTTTCAGCAGATATTTATATATATTATGTTAACAATATAAAGTGTATATATATATATATATATATTTTATTTTGTTTCGTGTAATTCTAGTATTTACCGTATTAATTCCTTATTATTAAAGGTTTTTATTATTTATAATTTTACATCTGTTATGTTATTTTTTCAATTTATATTATAAAATATTTTAATGTTTCCATTTAAAAGAAATGCTTTTTCTACTGTTATATTAGATAATAAATTAAACAAAATTTAATAGCGTAAAAAGCTTTACGTATTTTTATCATTGCTTAAATTAGATTTGAATAAAAGCTTTTTTATTTAAATGATTCCGGTTAAAAAATATATTCGAATAACGGTTAATCAAATACTAATATAACAATCGACTTTTTTATACGAAATTAATAAAATGCTGAACATTAAGTTTATGATATGATTCATTTATGCGATTAAAATTTCAGCCTTAATATCTTGCGTAAACCGAACGTTATAAACATAATTTCGTAAGTACTGTAAATATTTAAAAGCAATTTGATATTTTAAATAATATTATAACTTAATTCCACTTTTTTACAAATATCATTTTTATAACTTATTATATGTTTTGCGTTATTAATTATTTAGCTTAATAAATTTCTCTAATACTGTTGGTATAAATCTAATTTATTATAAGCTTTCTTATATCGAGATTATAATTATTAATAACTAAAGTTAAGAACGTTAAAAACTTATTAAAAATATCTTTATAAGATTGTTTTAATAAAGGCCTTAAATAAAAAGTTAGTTTTTACAAAGTAAATAAATTAAAAACTTTATCTGATTAACGTAATATATAATAAATATGTAATAATAAACGATTATGCTTAAAAAGGCTCTAGATTTCGATGCGTGTTTTTGAAAATTAATTTTTAAAACTTTTATTATTTTCGCCGCATTAAATATATAATTATTTATATTGTAAAAACAACCCGATTATAACTATAAATATAAAATATTATTAAAATATATATATTAATAATACTTTTAGTAAATTAGTAATGGAAAAGGTTTTATTTATATTAACCATATTTTCGAAAACGAACTGTTAAGTTTCGAAAAGATTTTCAACATTATTATAACACGTTCTGAATTACTTATATTAACGTTATCTATAAATAACTAAGATATTTTAAGTATTAAATTATAAGAAATAATTCCGATTACGTAAAAATTTAAATTATAAAATTAAGCGGCTTAATAAATATAAGAATATAATAACAAAAGTTTAATAATAATACGAACATGATTGTATTGCTGTTAACAAAAAGCAAGTTAACTGAATTATATCTAAAAATAATATATATTACAAAAATCTAAAAATATATATAAAGAAATCCACCAAGAATTATGGTATTTTTCTGGTATTAAAATATTCGATAAAATAATAACGATTAAGTTCTTCGTAAAAGTAACGAATTATAAACCGCTATTTTTTCTTTTTTATAAAATATAAAATATATAGATATATAATGGATAATTATACGAATAATTTTATTCAATATTAATAATATATTAATTGACTTGTTTTTTTATACTAATTAATGCTATAATACTTTTAATTTGCTGTATTTTATAAGAAGTAATTTTAATTTTGTAAAAAGAATATTAACTTTTTCAATTTACCAATTTCATGGTTAATTGTGTTTTAAAATACCTTGTTTTTGCCATAATATATCTTTAAAAAAGGGGCTGTTTTATGTAGATAAATATAGTGCTGATTTAATTAGGTAGAATTTCAGGTTTTATTAAGTTTATTAGGTCTTCGAGATATGAAAATAAATTTAGAAAGTAATATTGTTAATAATATATCAAGTTTGTTTAAAATACCGTTTTATTTCTAAATCGTGTGCGTAACTTTTTTAATCTTTTCGACTTTTGATTGAAGTTTGTAAATAGTATTACTTTATCGGATAATATATTTTAAATCGAAGTTATTGTTTTTATTAAGTTTATATATAATATTAATTTAAAAATCTTTTATTTCATTTTATTATACTTTATTTATAAAATTCTATATTATATATATATTTAAGTTTTATTGTTAAATTGATATACAAATATATTTCTAAATTTTAAATTATTTTTTATAAATTTTTCAAAATCTTTATAATCTTGATTTTAAAATCGTTTCTTAATTAATAATATACACAAATCTATAACGGATTTTTTGAACTTATTTATACCGATAAAATAGCGCATAAATTATCGGCTGTGTTGTTTCACGTTAATTATCCTTACAAATATTACGGTTAATTTGTTTTATTAATATGCAAAAAAACATATCGGAATAAATTTTAAGATTTTGGTTATTATTGCTAAATCTATATTTAATACCATTTTAGATTTTGTTACAAAATTAAGTTTTAATATCAATTATTATATTATGAAATTAATGTTAATAATAAAAAGGAAAATAATATGTAATTAATTAACTCCGTTGAAATTTTAATTATATATTCGGATATGATTTCTTTTCCAAATAAAATCTATAAAAAACTATATTTCAAATATTATTAACTTATAGCTTTTAATGTACGACGGAATTAGAGGATTTAATTTGGTTTCGATATCGATAGTATTATTAATTAAGTTTTTTCCTTTTATTAAAACCAATTTAAATAATAATATATCTAAATACCGAAATAATATATATAGATAAATCGAACTTTTATACGGATAAAATATTTGTCTTTTTTCAGTTTATATTTAGTATCTACGTCTAAGACCTTAAAATCATGTTATAATTTAGTTAATTACAAAGTAAGGCAATTTTATTCTTATTAATTTAAATAATTTCTTATTTCTTTAATTTAATACTTTCAAGATGTTTATAGTTATAATAATTTTAAAAGTTTTATTGAAATTTAAATAAATTATTTCGAATTGTTTTTCTTATTTTGATAAATTATAATTTCGCAATATATTATTATTCATTTATTAATTCTTATACTATAATTGTAAATACTGTTTTATTAATGTTTTAATCTAGAAATTTAAAAATAAAAGTTCGTTTTGTATAAGTTTATTTTTGTCAACTTTATTTCTCGTCATAATTTCGGCGATATTTACTTGTTTTAAATAAATAGCTCAATTAATATAATATTGGTAAATATAAAAAATTAATTGTTATATTAATTATTAATATAGATGTATTTTTTAAATATTAAATATTTTTATTTTTATAAACTTTATATACATCTAATTAAATAGATGTACTGTGGTATAAAATAATGTATGGTCTTTAATAATAAAACACGAAATTTAAACGTCATAATAAACTTTAAATTAATAATAAATTTGGATTAATTAACCCTTAGGATTATCGTAAGATAAGATACATTTAAAGTATTAAGACGAGTAAAATCCTAGTTAATATTAAATTTAATTTTTTATTAACATTTTTAAAAACGATGTGGGATAATTATAATATTTTATTTTATCTCTAATAAAATTAGAGCAACTGAATAAATTAAATATTTTTAAAGCTGTTTTTTAAATAAAAACTTTCTTATTAGTCGTTTGATCTTAAAACATAGTCAGAAATTATATTATACTTGAATCAAATCGAATAACTTTAATATTTTTAAAAAATATAGATTAGGTATTATTAAGCGAACTGAAATCTAAATTCTTTCTATTCTAAAACAACCTATATATATGTTATATTTTTACTCAGTATAACACTAAAAAAATCTTTCTCTAAAATTACTGAATTATCTTTTGCAATTTCGATAGCTATTTCGATAATTACTGTATTTATAATAAAATCTCATTTTGTTAAATAGTTTGACTAAAAATATATTATATTAATTGATTAATCGTTATTATTATATTGTATTTAACGTAAATCTTAGGTTAAAAATGCGTAGTATTACGATAATTCAAAAACTATACGAGTTTTAATTTCTTTCTTAAAAATATTCAAGTGGTCAATTTATTAGAATTATAACTTTTAATATTTAATTATATTTTGACAATAAAATAAATTTAAAACCAAAATTACTTTATTGAAAATGTCTAAGTTCTTATTATTAAACCTTATATATTTAATTAAAATAAAAATAATCTATGTGTCATAATTATCTTTATTTTTTTGATTTAATTAATTTATTTTTTTTAAAAATTGTAATTTTTAATTAACTTTATAACGGTATTAAAAAACGTTATATATAAATTTTTACCTGTATTAATAACTTACAACAAGAATTTAAAAACGATTGACTAAAACTATTTAATAACATTTCGATATATTTATTTTTACTTATTGTTTTATTTTTAAATTTCTCATTTTTTTACTATATTGCCAATCTTAATAATATATTTCAAGTAATACTTGAAATTGTACATAAGTATATATTATTAAAATTACTTTATCAAGATTCTTAATTCATCTTAGATATGTTGTATTTGATTTATATTTTAAAAGTTTTTAAAATATTTTAACCGCTTTATCTCGAATATTAATATTTTAAGAATAACGTTGATTTGATATTTAATAAAAATTTATTTATTTGAAAAAATAACTTCTTAATTGTTTTCGCCTTTTTAAACTTATATTCTAATATAACCTGCTAATATCTCTAAGCTAGTTGGTCATCGTAATATTTAAAAAGTAGAAATGTTTTAAAATAAAAACGCAGCCGTTAATATTATAAAAAAACCAACTTATATATAACATCTATCAGAAATTCGTATCCACATTAATGAGAATATTTGAAAAGTATAATCTTAAAAATAAATATTATAAATCTATTAAAAGTTTATAAAGAAATTAAATATTTTAAATTTGTCTTATTTTTGAATATTTTGATAATAATTTTTGATAGCTTTTATGTCTATTTCTTATTTACGTTCCTTAAAAACTTTAAAAGGTGAGTAAAATTATTTAACTTGTTTTTAATTCCTCTTTCGTATTTAAGTTTGAATAATCGATAATACTGAATATTATTCGACGTTAAACTTAATCACTTTAAATAATAGAAAATTTTAAAATGCGCAATAACTCTTGTTATATAGCAATTTCTAATAATTTCGATAAATATCCAAAAAATGGTCTAAATTTGAACAAAATATGCGAATTAAAAATTAGCTTCAGTGTAACATAACATAATCACTTAATAATATTATTCAAATACGTAAACATAAAGAAATATAAGATGTTTAATATTTTTCTCTACGTTTTATTAATTTCTTTAATTGCGATAAATATATCGCTGTCTTTCTGCTTAAATATATATATTTTTTAATTGTTATATTATTAGCTATCAATATCATATTTAACCGTTTTTACTATTACGATTAACACTTTTATTCATAACTTTACGGCTTAAATAATTTTATTAATCAATATTAACAAATTTCTAAAAGAAATATCTTGAAACGAAACCTATACGGAATATTAACTTATAAAAGAGAAAATATTTTAAAACATGTTGTTTTATAAATCGGTTTAGTTTTATAATTATATTAAAAGATATTAATTCGTTTTCGAATTTTTTTAAGCAAAACCGTAGGTTTTATAATTCTATTTTATTTTTAATTTACCTTAATAATTAAATCTATATCGTTAATTATATCAGCGTTACTTTAGTTTTAATTGAACCAAAATTTAAATAAATACGTTATTCATAATGTATTTTCGTGTTGATAATCTTAATACATCGGTTTTAAATAATTAATCTTGATTTATTATGATTAGCGAACTTTTAATGTTGATTAAGCTTTATTTATCGTATAATATCTAAATATTCTAATTTCGTTTTATTAGACGAAATATTCCAAAAACTAAAATATATCCTAAATAATGTTGTTAATTTACAATATAAGTAATTAAATTATATTTTTAAACTTATACACTTTTAAGAACATAATCGTTCTAAATCAATAATTTAGAAATTTTATTTAAACCAGAATTTCGCAAATTAGGAATCCTTCAATGTATTTTTCAATTTATAAAATATTAAAAGTCGCTTGGATATTATCGGCTACTCGTATTATTATAGTTTTATAAAATCTAATATATGCATTTTTATATTTTATAACTATAAATATAAATAGTTATATTTCCTATGTCGACTTTATATTTTCGAAATATTAATCGAAGAATTAAAAATTCCTTCTTTAATTAACTAAAGCTAATACGCTTTCCTGGATAACTAAACAAATTAAAGTTAGACAATTCTGAGTTTAATTAATATAGATAATTAATTTATCTTATAATACGAGAAGATTTTATGAAATATAAAAACTGAATTCGATTATATTAGTAATATTAAACTTTAATAATTACTGTATCAAAAAGCATAATTAATAGCAATAATAATAATACTATACTCTATAAATTTAAATCTATAGCGAAGAAAAAACTCCTTAATATATATACGAAATCTGGAATTTTTGATTAGACGAAGCTGATTATAGATATAACATCTTATTCTACTTCAATATTACATTTCTTGTTTAGTTCTGGAAATGCTTTTTGATTATATTTAGGGAAAAAATTATATTTTTCTTAACACGTTAATATACGAAATAATTATTGATGTCAGCTAAAGGTGTTCTCAAATATCATACAAATCAGTTCAAAAGTTTCTAAAATATATAATATACTTATAGAATTTATAAATGGAAAGGATAATTATTTATAATTATTATTATATAGCTAAACCTGATCGTATTTATCGCATATTATATATATATATATAGAAATAATAAAGAAGTTTTAGCTTTATAGTTTTTTAAAAGCCGTATATGTTAAATAATATTTATAAGTTTTAACTTTGAAGTTCTAATAAATAACATAATTTTCGTATTTTAGATTGTTATTTCGAGTTTACGTAATTCTAGCTGGAAAAAATCAAATTAAGGTTTATTTCTCTTTTATCTTATATATATTTTATTCAATTATTCTGGTCTTTTTATACCGTTAAAAACCTTTTTTTCTCAAGATTTCGTTTAATAAAAAATGTTATTCGTTTTTTGAAATACATCTTTTTAATATTATTAAAATATTTTATATTAAATTTGTTTTAATGGGCCTTTTCCGAAATATTATCGGTTTTCTTTTAAAGTTTACTTTTATTGTGTTTAATTCGTTTATTGAAACGTTTATCATCATTTCGTTTACTAATTTGTTTAAAAAATATCGATTAAAAATATATCAATCTATAATAATAAATTTATCGATATATTTTATTAATGATATAATCTTACGATTTAAATATAATTTAGTGTCAATTTAAAGTTTTTAGCCTTTATAATAAAGATAAAATAATGTACTTTTTAATAAGTTTAACATTATTTCTAAGTATTAAAATTCGATCGAATATTTAAATGTTAATTTGATTTAATAAAACTACAAAATTACACATTTTTATATCATTAGTTATTTACATTTTCAAATAATGTTCGCAATTTCTCTTTTGGAAAATACAAATTTTTATTTTAAAAAAATATAGTTATTTATATTCCTAAAGTCGTTAAACTAATTCTTTGAGTAATCTTTTATACTTTATTCGAATTACAAAAGAGCTTTTCCTACGAGCAAATAGGAAATAACTATTATTATTTATTGATTTTCTATTAAATTTTCTTATAAAATTTAAAGTAAAACCTAACTTAAAGTAGAAATTCTTTTATTTTTATAAATCAATTATAACGCTTAAAAAATTAGCTTAAAAGTTTTAACGTTTGGTATTTTATAGCAATTAAAATGTAAAACGGTATTTTTGAACAATTAATTTATATTAAACAATACTAAGGTCGAAACCTTTTGTTATTTAGCGAACTTAAAGTTTTTCATTTTTTTTAGACTCGAAATCTTGTTATTAAAATATACAGCCTTTTAACGATTAATGGCTTTCTTTTGTCTTTTTATTTTGTTTATATTTTTTCAACTTTCTTTTAATTTTATTTTCTTCGAACGTTTTAATTTTCATAGTTTTCTTAGTAGAAATAGGGTGTTGCTAAAATTAAAAGAAAAAAGAACTTTCTTGAATTCGAATTATAATCGATATTATATTATTAATAATTTGAAAGACTTTTTGAATCTAAAATAAGTTGTTTCATTTGTCTATTAAACCTGTATTAATTCATTTCAGAAATTAGGTTTATTACGTACTTTCTTAATTTCTATTTAGAATATTGTTTTTATTAAATTTAAAAAGCTTATATTTAATCAGACGATAAATCATTCGTCAGCTTTTAATTGCAAAATTATTAAATATAACAAATCCTTTATATATTTATTTAAAAATATCAATTAGATTTAAAAACAATTTAATTTATACGTAATAATCAAGAAACGAATAATTTAACATTTTACGTATTAAAAAGAGTTTCGAATATTTCTCTTACATAAATAACTTTGTTTTTAATTACAGGCTTAAATGAATAATTAAAAGCCAAAAAATTAAGTATGTAGCTATCTATTAAAAAACTCATTTGTTATATATTCTTTGTTTAATATATATATCGTAAATCTATAAAATATATATAATCTGATCTAGATTATCTAGACCACTATTACAGGCTAAAGCCTATAGGGCAGCTCGGGCTTACGGAGCGAGCTCCTTAGCCCGAGCTCACCCATATATATATAAGGAGCAGCCACCTCGTTAATAACTAGCTATTTCTCCCTTTTTTTCCTTACCTTAAATATAAACCTTTATTAGGCCGTATTTTCGTTTAATTTACGTATTATGCCCGTTATATATATTTAAAGTTATAACTTGTTATAACTTTTATAAAATTAAATAAAAATAAAACGTTTTTTAAAAATACCTTAATTATAGATAATAAACTAAAAAAATCTTATAACAAAATAATTACAAAATAATATAACTAATAAAACTATAAGCAAGCTTACGGCATTAATTTCGTCCGGAATTATTAAGGAAAACTTATAATATTAATTATTTATAAATATATTTTAAAAATTTAATATATAATAAAAGGAATTTATTAAATTAATCCTTAGCCGTAATAAAATAATAAATAATATATTTAACCGGATAATAAAAATAAAAATATATCTTTTTACGAAAACGAAAAAAAAGTCTTTATAAAATAGGACCCGTTTCGTTAAAAACCTACGGTACGTCCGCCGCTTAATAACGCGTTCGTAAAAACGAATCGTAAACCTATTAAATGGCCTTTACAAAACGGAAAATAAAAAACGTTTTATTTATTTTTCGTTATATTCCTTATAAAAATTAAAGAAAACTGGTTTATTTCCGGTTTTTTTATAATAATTTACTTAAGTTTTATAATATTTAAATTTATAAAAAAATAATGATAATTTAATTATTAATTCGAAATAAGAAAAATATAAAAAGATTTTGACATCGATAATTCCCTTTTTATATAAAAAATTAATTCGAAAATAAATAAATAATATAATTTATTAAGGAATAATTATAATATATAAAGCAAAATAATAATTAATAGTTTTAAAATTATTTATTAAATTTTGAATTTAAATTGGCCGAATATAAAGGTATAACGTAATATTTAACAATTAAAGTGATTTTTGTAAATGTTAATATTAATAGGTAATTCCGAAATGCGTTAATTACAAAAAATATATTTTATGATAATTATAACAATTAAATATATAAAGTACAAAAAATAATTAATCGTTTAAAAATTTTACCCGATTATTATAAAAATAAAAAAATAAAAACTTAATATATCGGTAAAAAAACGGAATAATTAATTAATAATAATACGTCGGCCAAATTAATAAACCGGCTTAAATAATAAATATTTAAGGGGATATGTTTATAACGGATATAGCGTAATTAATTATATTAATTTCTAAATTTATGGATTAATAACGGGATAATCGAAAAAACCGATCTGGGGGTGGTTTGGAATAAGGTTTAAATAACCGGCTTTATGCGATATAATTTTCTAATAATAAAATAAAAATTCGGAAACAGAAAAAATAATGTTTCCGTTACGCCGCCACGAACTATTCGAACTTGAAATACCTTAAATACAAACTTGCAAAACGGTTTCGTCCGGTTAAAACGAAAATTACGGCAACAAGCTTACAGGATACCGTAAATAAAAATAATAATTCGGATAACAAAAATTTAAAAAAATAACTTTTATTAAAAATTGCTGGCAAAAAAAACATAATAAAGGAAAAATTGCAAAGATTAATAATAAATTAAATAATATACTTTTTATATTAAATATTTTAATTAATAATACCACATATATAAACATCTTAATTAATAATAAATATATTTATTAATTTGCATTTAATTAATAGTTAATCCGTTATTTGAAATTATAACATATATTTATTATATCCCGTCGGTTAAAACTGGCGAAAAATAATAAATTTATATTAACCGTAATCCGAAAAATTACATATATTAATGTAAATTTGGACGGCCGCCGAAAACAAATCTAAAG
Source organism: Monosporascus cannonballus (assembly GCA_004154925.1). NCBI lineage: Eukaryota > Fungi > Ascomycota > Sordariomycetes > Xylariales > Monosporascus > Monosporascus cannonballus. Next base: position 145,401 of record QJNS01000007.1, read on the forward strand.
GTACGTAATTAAGGATTTATTTTACCCCTTAATCATGGGAAAATCCTAGATAAAATATAATAATATCGTATATAAGGCGAAACAACGGTTTATTTATTTTACGGACGATATTACCGCGCTTATATTACGCAAAAAATAATAATTCGATAAAAAACTTAAAAACTGTTTAAAAAGGCGGTTATAAAAATACAAAAAAGCCTGCTTAATAACGGCTATAATTTTTACGGTAATAACGCGGTAAAACCGCCGTAAAAAAACAAAATATAATTATTCGTAATTTTTATAAAAAATTATTAATAAGGTTTTAAAAATAAAGCCGTAATTAACTTTTAAAAATATTAAAAAACGTTTTTTTAAAAAAATACGAGAATTCCGAAATTTTTTTACAAACGACGAAAACTTATTGTTATTACTTTATTATAATAATAACGATATAATAATAAACTTAAAAACAAATATTTTGGATTAAGAAAAATTAATCCCATAAAGATTTTTATACGGGATATTAAGAAAAAAATTATTAATTGTATGCAAAATATTTATAAATTTATTTAACAAAAATTAAATTCCGATTAATAATTCCTTTATAAATGCCCTGATATTATTCGTAAAAATATTTAACGGGAATTTACGATTTTGCTTAAATTATAAAAAATTAAATAAAATTATAAAACGAAATTATTATCCTTTTCCGTTAATAAAAGAAATATTAAGAACTTTAATATAAACCCGGTAATTTACGAAACTTAATATTTAAACGGTTTTATACCGATTACGTATTTACTAAGGAAATAAATAAAAAACTGCATTCCGTATATATTTCGGATTTTTTGAATAATTAATATATTTATTCGGCTTTAGCGGTATACCGGCTGCCTTTTAACGTTATATTAATATTACGTTAAAATATTACTTTAATAATTTTTATTACGTATATATAAATAATATATTAATTTATTCGTCCGGCGTTTGAACCGATTATATAGCCAAAATTAAGTTAATATTTTATTACTTGGCGGAAGCAGGATTAAAATTAAACCCGGCTAAATAAAAATTTGTAATTTAAAAAACGAAATACCTAAAATTTATTATTAAAACAAAAATAAGCTTAAAAATTAATTTTAAAAAAAATAGCCGTTATTCGGAAATAAAAAACCCTTATTAACGTAAAAAAGATTAAAAGCTTTATTAAATTCGCCAACTTTTACCAAACCATTATAAAAGTTTTTAACGGGATAACGGTTTCCCTTTTACGATAAATTAAGAAAAAAAAGATTTTCTATTAAAAAAACAAAAAATAATAAGCCTTTAACCGATTTAAAAAGCTTTTTATTATAACGCTTATTTTTATATATTAATATTTCGAAAGAAAAAAAGATAATAAAAATAAATTATTCCGATTGGGTAATTAAAAAATGCTTATTTTAATTCGATTTATTAAGGTATTTACTATTAATTGCGTACTTTTTAAGGAAATTATTATTAATTAAATATAATTACGAAATATACGATAAAACGTTATTAATTATCGTTAAAACGTTAACGAAATAAAAAACGAACTTTTAAAAGCTAATTAACCCTTTTACGATTGTAATAAATTATACAAACTTTTAAAAAAATTTAAATACTTACAAATTTATTAAAAAATCAATTTAATAAGCCGGCTTTTTATCTGCCTTTGATTTCGTATTTACATGTTAACTTAATAAGTTAATAAATTAACTTAATATTATATTTTATAACGAAAAAAATATTAAATTTAAAAAGCAAATAATTTAGCTAATTACAAAAATATTATTTAACAAATTAATACGGATTTAAGAAATCTTAATAACCGTAACTTATTTAAAATAAGGTAATAATAAACGACCGGTTATATCCTTTAATAAACAATATTTTTCGAAAAAAATATTTAAGAAATATAAAATTTAAAAATTATTAAAAATAGAACCTTAAATATAATATATGCCGCCGTAACCCAAATTTTACGTAATTTCCTTTTAATTATAAATACGGTAAAAGTTTTTATAATAAAATATTTTTTTAATTTTAAAGGTTTTTTATAATTTAAAAAATATATTTAAGTCCTTATATAAAAACCGTTCCAAACGTTATTAATTTAATAAATATACGATTTTTATATTACCGGTAATTTAAAAAAAACGTTACGTTAATAATATTAATCTATAATTATTATTAGCTAAAATAAATTTAAAATATATGCCGTTTTTGCCGTAACTATAATATATATAATAAATTATACGTATAAAAGGAAACGAAAAAAAATTTTACAACCTTTATTTATTTTAAACCGATTTTATTTAGATTTTTTACTAAGTTTTACGGTCGATTTACCCGTAAAACAAAAAAAGAACTTCCGTTTTTTTATGGTATTTTATGATCGTTTAACGAAAACGGTTATCTTAAAACGAATATTTAATATAAATACGAAAACGTATATTTAACGTTTTATTATTTATTATTAAATATATTACGGTTTTCCTAAAAATTAATATCTAATAAAAAGAATAATTAAACGAATAAATTTTGATTTTATTTATATAACTTAATAAATATATAATAATAACTTAATACATTTTTTTTATTTTTTAACGAAGGGAATTACGGAAAAGATTAATTAAAAAATATTCGAAAATTTCGGTTATTTTATAAATTACATATAATATAATTCGCTCGAACTTTTTTTAATAATATAACTAACCTTTAACGGCAAAATATTTCGTTAAAAATAAATTTTTTTTTCATAATTTAGGGATACGATATAAAACTTATTAACGAAATATCAGTAATTTTTTAATTAATTTTCGAAATAAAAAAATTATTAATTTTGTTAAAGAGTTACGAAAAAATACAGAATTTATATAAGTTATTATAATATTAATTCAGGCCCGGATAAAATAATTATTTAACGTTTTTAAAAAATAAATATTATATTTTTAAATAAAAAGTTTAATATAAGTAAATTTAAAAAGGACAATTATTTTATAATTATCCAAAAAGTTATTTTAAATATATATTAAATATAAAATTACCGTAATTATATTATATAATATCATAAAATTAAACATATTATTAAGGATATATCCAAAGTTTAACGTAAATTTCCAAAAATTAATAACATAAAACTTATTATTTAACCAAATCCTAAATAATAATTAATTATTATTAATATTATTAAAAAAAGGGGAAAAATATATAATAAAACGTATATTAAAGGCCGAAAATAAGAACGTAAATTACGGTTACCAAAAAAATTATTTATAAAATAAATAAATTATATTAAATTGATATAAAAATTACGTAATAATTCTGAAAATATAATTACTTTTAATAATTTTAAAAAGTTATTCGGAAATAAAAACGGGGTTAACAAAAATATAAAAATACGAATAAGGATAAAAAGAAAAAAATATAAATAAAACCGCCGCCGTTTCGCCGCAGTCTCGTTATTCCCCAAGGGCGAAAAAAGGGGTGATATTATAGGCTAAAGCCTATAAGGCAGCTCGGGCTTACGGAGCGAGCTCTTTAGCCCGAGTTTACCTATATGTATATAAGGGGCAGCCACCTCGCTGGTAGCTAGCTGTTTCTCCCCTTTCCTCCTTACCTTGAATATAAACCTTTGTTGGGCCGTGCCTCCATTCAACCTACGCATTGTGCCCGTCATAACCACTTAGATTATTTCAGTTATCTAAGTTTTCTTAGCCGAGGTTTAGCTATAACGGCTTACACTAGATCTTAAAAATAGGTCTCTTTAAAACAAGAACTTCTATTCTTGTAATACTGTTCAACCGTTTATCGATCGTAATCGAATCGACCGTATTCGATTATTCTATATTATATAACTCTTTGCTAAGGTCGACAACATTTATTATCTGATTCTGAGCGTCTTTTTTGATGTCTAAGCTATAACGATTATGTTATATCTTTTCAGATTTTTAAAAACAAATATTTTTTAGGAATAATAAAGGTTTTTTTATTATAAGAAATATATCATAATCGACTTTGTAATAAAATAAGCATTTTTATTTCTAGGCTTAATTATTACGTTATTAAAACCCGTTATTTAAAAAAACTAGCCGTTAAAAAGATTTTGTTCGAATATTTTCCTCGGTTATTTCGTATTTTTCGTTAACTGCAATAATACTAAGCGTGAAATATTAAATTTATTAATCGCATCTTTTAGTCTTTAAACGAATTCGATAACTTCAAATACTGCAAAATAGAAATAGTAATAAATGTTTAAGTCTTTGAAAATATAAACGTGATTAATTAGAAGTTTTATCCACTTAAAGGCTTTATTTTTATAAAACATTAACTAGAACGCAATTTTAGATTTCATCGTTATTAGTAAAAGATTTTTAAAAGACATTAAATATTTATAAGGTTTTTATAAATTTCTAAGTGTTTTTGAAATTCAAGTACTTTTTTCTATTTGATAAAGTACTTCGTAAGTTTTTTATATTGAAATTTCTTCTTACTTTATACAAAATGTTCTTTTTCCTTTTTATATTATTTTTTCAGTACAAAGTTTAGAGGTATACGTTATCAATTTAAGTAAAGCATTTTAGAAATTTCAATAAACGTTAACGTGTAGTAAAAGTTTTAATTAATAATTATTTTTAAAGATTGTTTTAAACGATTTTGTACGATTTGATATATTTCAAGTTAGATTTCTTGGTGGGCTATTTTGTTTGAATATTTTTATAGTAAAGAGCTTTTTCTAATTAGCTTTTTTAACTTTTGTTCACCTATATTATTTCTTTATTAAATTATATATGAATTTTATTTTTACCTTTATTTCGTCGTATAATTATTTAAATTATTTTACCCTTAATAGATTTATGATTTATTTTCTTACAACGTTCAGTTCTAAATGTAAAATACGTATTTATTAAAACAAATTTAATATGTCTGTAATTATTACGTTTATAGATTAATTGCGAAATCAATAGTTTTTGATTTAATTATATTATACGCAATTAATATAATATCGCTAATACTGTCTTCTTGTTTAATTTCCTAGTTTTATTTACTTATTTATTTAAAAACTAAAGATTTTGTATAATTTTTAATTTAAGTTTATTACTATAGTAAAACTTTATCAAAATTTTAAAATAAACGCAATCTGTGCTAAAAATAATTTTATATAATAATCTATATATATTAAAAATATTGTTTCCGATAACCTTTTCATTTATATATTGTTTAGATCCCTTGTATTAAACTATATATTTTAAAAATATATGCAGCTATTATTAATTAAGAAAGCATTGTTACAGTATATAATTATTACTTGTTTTCGAAATAATAAAAGGTAATAATAGAATTTACAGTAATTAAGCCGTATAATTTTTATACGGCCTGCGTAGTTATATCCTCGCCTTTTTTAAAGTGGTATATTAATTATAATTTTTAAATTATTAATTTTGTTTTAACAAAATAATATATATATTAAAACTTTTTGAAGACTTCGTTAATAAGTAAATCTCTCAGTAACTAATACTTATATATATAATATATTCAGTTTATTTAATATAATTTAACAAATTAAACCTTATTTTGTTTTTAATTTCTTTGCCCATTACTATTTCCTTATAAATTTCTTAATATACGTTGTATATTATAGTTAGTTCAAGATATATATATATTATATTTCGGTTCAAGCTATATTGTCTATGCTGAGCTAAATGTATAGAAACTTACTACAGAATAAACTTTATACGATAGATATTTCGAAAACTTATATAAATTTTTATTTAATAAGACCTTTCTAAAAATAATTTCATTTATCGAATTATTATAATAAAAACTGTAATGATTTTAATATAAAAAGTCGTAATTAAGTTTGACTTTTTTAGTTTATAAAAAATGAGATAGTAAATATAATTTGTTACAAATATTTCGTTATTCGATTATCGCGTTTAATGTATAATTCGAAATATCTGTTTTTAAGTCTACGAGGCGTACTAGATCGTCTATAACGGCTAAACGATGTAACTAATTATTAAATCTAAGTCGTACGAGTTTATATTAGCAGGGGTATCGTAGAAATCTAAGTAATAATACAGTAATTTGTTACGTTTCGTAATATTAAAGATATTTTAAATAACCATATTTTATTTCAAATTGAAATTATCTAAATTCTAAAAATAAGTATATTTATATATTATTATTCTTGAGTATTTCATTTTATTTCTACTTAATAAAATTTAACTAAATAATATACTTAATCGTATTTAGTTAAACAGCTATTTAATTATGCTTAATTAATTCTTTATTTAACGTTTATTACGTAAGGCGATTTATTCGGGCTTTATTTTAGTTATAACGCGACCGTTTTTAAGATTCGTATCTAGTTGAGTCGTCACACGATTTTCTCTTTTTCTAGAATTTCGCCCTAAAATTATTTTTGTTTGCTCAAATTAACATTTTCTTCTCTTAAAATATTTGGTGGCGTTATTAAATCTTGTCGTCAGGATTTGTGTTTTATCGTTCGTTATCAGTATTTACTTTTCATTTTTGACGCATTTAATTTCGAAATTATGCCGTACGTTTCATATTTTTTAACAAATTAAAAATGCAAAATAATAAAAAATATTTCAAAATGTAAGATTTATATAAGGCGTAATTATCTTTACGATAAAACAGGTATTCCGTTATTTTTCTTAGAAAATATTTGTATCAGATATTAACGATTAAAATGTAAAAAAATATTTGCGAAAAAGCGTTTTTTTAAAATTCTAAAAACGTTATTAGCAAAAAGTAAACGAGGCCATGATATACTCAATTTGCTTTCGTAAATAAAGAGTTTTATTTCGTTTTAAAGGTATTAAAATAATATAAAAAAATTGTAATTTTTTTAAAAAAATCTGGAGAAACAAAAACAATAAAAACAGATTTCCACTAAGGTTTCTCCTGTCGTATTTATCTTTTCCTACGATTCGAATAATTAGTTTTTTATAGCCGTTTTAAAAGCCGTAAATTAAGGTGTTATTATATCTAGTAATTCTGTTATTATTAATAGAACATTTCGTAATAAAAGTTACGCGTTTATAGGATTTTTCACAAGTTTTAAAATATTTTCGGAATTCAAATACTTTTTTAATTTCATTAAATATTAGATAAATCTATTTTTTCGTATATTAAAACTTTTGTACTTCATATATAATTTTGGCATTTATCTCTATATAATTTGGCTTAGAATAAGTTTTGATAATATTTATTCTTAATTTAAATAATAAAAATATATAGAATTAAACAAAGTTTAATTTCAAGTAAAAGGTTTTTAATAATTTTACATAAATCGATAGATTTAAACTCGAATTTCTTACTGAGTTTTTTAAATAAATATTTTCTATAGCACAGTATATTATTTTTTCTTTTTGGACAGTTAACCTTTTCAACTCTCTTTTGGTTATAATACTTATTTATTTGATTCCTTACAAATTCTAATTTCGGTTTTTCTTTTTAGTAAATTGATTAAATTATTTCTATATAAGTATTGCTTGAATTTTAATAAGTCCATTATACGTATTTTTATAAATATACGATATAAAACCAAAGTATATATATATTAAAATCGTTTTAATGCTTTCGTAATAACTAAGGTTATAAGTTAATTAAATATAAGTAGCCTTCTAACTGAAATATATTATTTCTAAGTAATATAATATTTTGAATACGTTAAATAATTTATATTTTATACCGATCTACATTATAAATTCTTGGTAAAATTTAAAAAGAAACGTAATTTCTGTAACGAAAACAATGTTATATAATAATCTATATCTACTAAAAATATTTCTAAAAAAGATATATGCTATTTATTAGATATTTGTATTCTTTTAATAAAGTAAAAAATAAAGAAAACTTCGCAAATCTATCGACGATGATAAATATACTGTTATAATGTATTCCTATTATTAGATTTTTTTAAGAAAGTTTGGTAATAAAATTTATAATAATTAAATTTTATAGTTTTCTTATAGCCGATAATAGTTATAATTTTTCGTGTAGCCTATATTATTCCACTTTCGCCTTATTATAAAAGTTATATTATCTTTGTACTTTTTAAATTATTATTTTAATTTTAAAAAATTAATAAATATTTTAAAATAGTTTCAAAGATTTATATATTCTTAAAGATTTAATTAACTAATACTCGTGTATATTACCGTTCAAATTTATATAATATTCTTTTCAATTTTGTAAATAATTCTTTTATTATTTAGTAAATTATCGTCATCTTTTTTAATATTTGAATATATGTCGTATGGTAGAACTCGTATTCTTGCAATTTAATATAAACGTAAGTATTTTTTAGGATAATATCGAAAATAATAGAGGTAATCTTATATTTCGAAATTTGGTTATTTATTTCAAGTATTCGTTTTGTCGTTTTTCTTATTCTTCTTTTGTAAATAATAACAAAAACGAAATTCGACATTTTTTTACGTATTATAACTATCGTTTCCTAAGTTTTTTAGTCGTAATAAAACGCGTAAAAGTCTGATAATTCGCATAAACTTTAATTTAATGGAAATTCTCTTTAAGAAAATACTTAATTTTCGAAAAGTTATAATAATAACTATAGTTTTTTATTTGAAATACCGTAACTATATTTAATTCCTTTTAATTTATACTAGAAACATATAATAGAATATAATTTGGCTCTATTATTTTATTATCAGATTACCACGTTTAATATATAATTCGAAATATCGGTTTTTAGTTCGATTAAATCTATTAAATTATACATGATTGATACTGGTTCGTTAATAATTATATTGTTGACTTTTTAGAACACCTTTTCGATTTATAATATTTCTTTAATCTTTTTTAAATAATGCTAGTTAAAGGTATATTAATTCTGTAAAATTTTCGAAAAGACTATAGGGAATAATTGTAAAATTCGAAAAATATTTGTTCTTTTTTAACTATTATTAGTCTTTGTTATATTATAATTGCATTGATTTTATTTGAATATATATTAATATATTTTGAAATAGTAATATATTCTTGGTATTTTGGGTTCTATTTGAAAAATTATTTTTGTTGTATTAATTATTAATTTAGCGTTTTATAAAACTTGAAAAACCTTATAACGGTATTTTATATTTACTTTGTATATTTTCAAATAAATAGGAATATTGTTAAAGTACTATAAAATAAAGGGTTCGAAATATCTTCGTAATATATAATATATTATCCGTTCAAATATTATTAATACGTTCGTATGTCTTATTAGTATAATTAAATATTCAAATAATCCGTATTTCGTTTTGAAGGTCGTTTTTTATTCGCATTTTTTAATTTTAGTAAAGTTATACTTATTTTTAAAATTAAATATTATAAAATATTAGGCTTTATAAAAATCTATTTCTTATGTCGGTAATTAAGAATAACGGTATTAGACTTTTAAGGGTAATATTATTTAATTACCCGTAATTGATTATATATCGAAAATTGCTATAGTTTCTTAATACGAAAAATATAGAATATCTTAATGATAATTTAAAAGGTTTAATTTAATGTTTTGGTAACCGACTTTTTAAATATATTTTAAAAACGTATAATTTGCTTTTTTTAAAAAAAATTAAATAAGGTAAAACTTTGTAAATAAACTTTTTTTAAAATCATTTCATAATTTTATTTGCTATATTTCGATAATTTCGTATTCAGTGTTTTTTTAGAAAAAAACTATTTATATCGATAATATTATAGTAGTATGTTAAATAGATTTTCTAATTTTTAGAGCTATTTTTTTAAGTTATTAATTAATTATTTAAAAACTTTTTAATAATAAATATAACACGTCGTATTTTTAATACTTAGTTTCTTTTTATATTTCGTTTTTTAAATAATCAGATATTTATTATATATTTATACTTATATTTAATGTTATGTTCGATCGAATATTAAGATCTAAATTTTATAAAAGTTATTCACGAGATATAAAGTGAATTCTACTTAATTAATTCTTATATTAATTAAAATTTCGCATTAGTATATTTATGATAATTTTGAAATTATATCGTAATTTTCAAATAAAACGATATCGAAATTAATCATTTAATATCTTCCTTAAATAGAAACCTTAAAATAATTAACTTCGCGTAAAATTTCTTATTATTATAAATGAAATTTTAATTTTGGATATTTGTAACTATATAAAATTTTAAATTATATTTCTATAATAACTTAAACTTATTAATAATCTTAAATACAATATAATTTCCGCTTAAAATTTCGTAATGTATTATTATAATATACTAATACGTTTTAATTCGTGTATCTAAAATAATAAAGTTATTAATAATTCTTATTATTATATTTAAAGCCTTTTAGAGAATTTCTTTTAATTTTTCGAATTTGCGTTATTTTAAACTTTTTTATAAATAACCTTTTTTTAAAGTGTTTTTTTAAATTTATCAAATTTTATTTGTATCTTTTCGTATAATACGTTACATTATTATATTTGTTATTTCTACTAGTATATTCCTCTTTTATATTATATTAGAGTTGTTTTAGTTAATTTATCATATTTGTGCTTTAGTAGATAAATTAGATTTCGATATAACGTATATTATTTTATTAGTCTTTTTATTGCTTATCGTTCTTTTAATAAAAGTCTTATATAAGTTATCGAATTTGTTCTTTAAAAATCTCTTTTACCTGGTTTATAATAAATATTAATGAAAATAAAAATCCGTAATAGCCATTCAGTAATATTTTTATAGTATATTAATATAGCTGTTTTTTGCGGTTTAGTAATTATAGTGGTAATAAAAACAAAACCGATTTTTTGCGCATATTCTTTTAGTTAATTTTATAATGCTATTTGTTTATTAACTTCGTTTTGTAAAGTACTAATTTAAATATATCGATATTATTATTTATTTACTTTATTAATTTCGGTTTAATTGAAACAGTCGAATCTTTTATATGTACGGTCGATATATTAATAAATGAATTTTTATTATGTATTATATGCGTAATGTTCCCTTGGTTTATAATATATAGCGTAAATTTCATTATATTAATTTGGCATTCTGAAACAAATATTTTTTATTTATTTCTAAGGCGTATTATTATTTTTCTAACGTTTTTCGAGCCTAGTTTTTTGTCTTTCGTATTTTACGTTAAATATCTTATTAGGATAAGTTTATTTCGTATTGAGTTTTGATTATTTTAATAATTTTATTATTATTTTTTGGATTATTTGTACATTATTCTTTAAATATATATACTTAATTATTTTGTCGTAATCTTTTAAGTTTTTTATATTTTTTATTAAAATTTTATTTTACCATCCTTATAATATTTAATTTAATTCCTGTTTTTGCGCTAGACCGTTTCGAGTTCTATAGATTCTAGTATTATATTCAGAAATGTAAATAATATATTGCGTTTTTTCTTCTTAGTTAATCGAATAGTTTTCGTACTTTGAAATATATTGCTCTTTTCTCTTATATAGAGTTCGTAAAATTTATTATTAATTTTAATAATTTTAATAATGTATTTTTTTAATATCCTATATTTTAAAAATATATTGAATTGGAGTTGGGAGAATTGTTCTTAATCAGTGCGGATAACTATTTTATGTCACGGTACGGAATGGGATTGTCGAAAAACGAAAAACTTAATCTGATTATATTGCTGGTATTAAACCTCGATAACTGAAATGGCAGAAAATATGCTAAATGGTGATGGTTGTTACCTGGGTGTTAAACCCATAGCAAAAAAGAACCTTTTAATATATATGCGAAACTCGGGCTTTTTAATTAGCCGAACCTAATTACGAATATAATACCCTGTCTTACTTTAAATCTTTTTTCTTACGATAAAAAACGTCCCCGTTTTATCGTAAAAAATAATAATAACTTAACGTTATAACATATATACTATACTTATGTTCTTATTAATTAATTTTTTCTTTTTCGACGGAATATATTTTTAACAGTTTTAATTTAGGATTCCGACCTTATTTTCTAGTTAATTCTTTACGTTAAAAAGCTTTTTTCTTATCCTTTTTTATTTTGTTTTCTAATTATTAATTATTAATCGATTCCTTATACTTTTTCTAATCTGGCCATCCTGGGACAAAATAAGGTTCTGGTCGTTTCCTAATAATTTAATATGTATATCTTATTTATTGATAAAACGTTTTATAAATTTCTGTTAATTTAAATTGGATACGTTAATTATTAATTAACGGTCGATATATGTTTTTTGCTTTAATAATATTATATAATTTATGCGTTAATATAGGGCTATTTCGGAGTTAACGAAATATATAAATATTTTAGTCAGAAAATAAAGAAAAATGCATGAAATTTTCAATAATAAGTAACGGTTATTTATTAAGCTAAAATCCTTTAAATACGTTTTCGTCTTAATATTTATTATGTAAATCCAAGTACGCTCTAATTTTCTGTTTTAGTTTCTCGATTAATTATTATTTTTCGTTTAAAATCGGTTTTCCGGTTTTTTGTAAATAGGGCTTTTATATAATAATATAAAATAAATAAATTAATTAAATATTATATATTTATCTAAAATATTATTTAGGAATTCGGGTTTTATTAATATATATAGGTAAATTATTAAAATTAACTTGCTTTTATTTTTATCGATAAAATCTTAATATTTTTTTAATTCGATCGTTTAAAAGAGTATTATTAAATATTATAAAAATACGTTTTAATCGGATATATAAAATGTTAATATAATATTTATATCCCTTAATTTTATTAATACGAATAATATTGTAAATTATCGTTTAAACGTAATTAAAATTTAAATTGCGGATAATAATTTTTATTTTTTTATTTAATAAGGTATAATATTTTTGGGTAATAAAACGATCGGTTTCGAAAATGCATATTAGCTTATTTTTTATGGCCCTACGTAAAACTGCATATATTAATGCTATAATATTTTTTGATCGCAGGTATTTTTCGTCGGTAATAAGTATAATGGTTTTGTAAAGCGGTATAATTACGGTATTATGTTATAAGTCCGGATTATTTTCGAAATTTTGTAATATTCCAAAATGATTCTAAACGCGATTTTTTTTAATTATATAGGGCAATAAGTATTAATCGATTAAAGTTAATTTTCCGATTAGGACGGAATATAGGGATATAAGATAAAGTATTGCTCTATAACTTTTTTAATATTTTTTCAAATTTTAACGCATTTAAAACCTTAATATTTAGAGCCTTATTTAATTTACCAAACTTAAATTAATTTATTTTTTGAGGTTTAATTTAAAATTTATCCGAACCGGTTTTTTGGATTAATTTTTAATAATATCGGTACCATAATATATTCAACAAAATCCGAGTATATAATAAATAAAAGATTATAATGCAAATAAATATATATGGGATATAATTAACAAATTGTATAATAAATAAAATATTAAAAAATATTTAATAATAACAATTAAAAATAATAATAATTAATCGATATTTACGATTTTTATTTATTTTTCTAAAGAAAATTCTCGTACGCCAAAAGAAATTTAAAAAATTTATTTAATATTATTAAAGAAAATACCGTACGTTATTATCGTTTCCGATTAATTACTTACAAACGTTATTATTTTTGTACTTTTCTAGGTTTTAATTTTTATAATTTCCTATTTTTTCTTTATTAATATTATTTATTTCTTATTTACGTATATCGATACCTATACCTATATATATCCTCCTTTTTATTTAATACGTTTAATTAATTTATTACAGGTATTTCTAAATTATCAAAATCTTTTAAACGTTAAGATTTTCGTATTAATACGGATTTTAAGAAATTAATTAAATAAATAAGTTATCTATTAACTAAAAATAAGATTTCCGATATTATTAAAAGCGGTTAAATTCGATATAATCAAAATCTCCAAAATTTCGATCGTTTTTCGATATATTATCGTCGTATCCTTAAAGCCTTAAAATATCTTATATTTGTTAAATTTTCTATTAATAAAATAAACAAACTTTTAGTTTTTTAATTTTAACGTAATAATAAGCTTCCGATTAACTTTTCCGATATTCGTAAAAGCCAAAATCCTATATATCGTTAAGTTCCTATATCCGAATTACATCTTTTTTTTAGGTATTAATTTCGTAGTATTATTAAAAATAATTATTATTTTCCTCTTACAACTTTAATTATAAAAAGTTTATTCTTACTTAAACCTTATTATCCTTAACAAAAAAATATAGTAATTTATCGAAAATAATCCGGCAGCTTTTTCGATTTTAAATACCGTTAAACAGTTTTTTAGGAGTTACCGATTAATAACGCCAATACTTAGTATTAATATTAAAAAATCTTTGTTATCCTTAAATTTATCGATCGTTTCCGGTCCAAAAATTACTAATTAACTTTTTGGTCCATTTATTAATATTAGCAAATCAAATTTCAGTCAAAATCCTTTTTCTATATTTTAATATGTAATTAATATTTGGAATAATAATATAGTTATTATTTATATTATTTCCAAACATTTCGAAATAAATTATTTTTCTTATCGTAACCTATTTTATCTGAATTAATAATAAATATTGAAAATAATATCCATTTCGTTTATTTCCGGTCCCGCTATTAATGGTTTTTAAAATAGCGAATTATTAATGCCAATTTCTAGAAAGTTACTAACGCCTAATTACCAATTACCAAAATGCTACTTTCCAAAAGCAAACCTAGAATAAAAGCCGTATTTATCGAAATTACTCGTACCGGTTATTTAACTTAACTTATAATATATTTTATTAAAGACTTTCGGTACGTAAATAAACTATTTATTTAGGTTTTTAAAATACCTAATTTGTTACTTTACGAACTTTGTAAAAAACATTATTATGTTTCTGAATCGCCTGGGAATTACGGAATATTTTTATTTTTCAGATATATATTACTTTTTAATTTTCCGGAAAATACCTATAATAATTATATTAAGTCGGTAAATAAACATAATTATATATTTAAAAATAATTAATTTAAGGATTTCCAAACGCGTTTTATAAAAAAACCGCAAATTAAATTAAATATTTATAAACTAAACTACAAAGTTTTTTACGAATTTAATAACGGTTCCCTTTAACATTTAACTAAAAAAAAGCTTATCGATTTCCGTCATATAATTAAAATTCGTAATATTATAAAAGATTCGAATAAATCGTTACCTTGGCATCTTAACGGTTTTAAGGGCTTAGTAAAAACATAAATTAATATCTCCTCTTATATACTAATACTTTACTAATAATTACAATAATTTTTTCCTTTCGTCCAATTAATCAGTTTCGTATATACCATTGTTATTTATAATTACATGATTTTCGAATCGTCTATTTAATATTTAAACTTTAATATTTGTCTTAATAGGTTCGATAATTTTAAATTATTAATTCTCGGATAACTTATTATTTATACCGTTTAATATTTGGTTCGTAATATCGTATAACCGATCGGATGTATTAAATAATAATTTTATTTAATTATATATTTGCAAATTAACCAGCTTTTAATATCTTCTTTTATTTTTATTAAGTTATTTTAATTTATTAATAAAAACAATATTCTGTAATAATATCTTATTAATTTTTTAAGCGCTATACGCCTTAATGAATTAAATTACTAATTAAATATGGTTTGATTTATCGGTATTTCAACTTTATGTTTTTGGATAAATCAATATATCGTAATATATTATAAAATAATACCAAGCTATTAATTTCTAAAGACCGAATTCTTATTTTATTTTTATTTTTCAAATTAATAAACTAGGCAGCCTTACGACATTACGTAATAATTACCTTAATTACTTTAATAATGTTATCGGCTTTATATTTTAATAACTTAATTTATTATATAATTAAATTTTTTTACTGTATTAGAATTTTATATTATAATTCTTTATATATGTATTACAATTTCTATTAATAAAAACGCCTTTTGGCCGTACAGTAATTTATAAAGGTTAAAACCGTAATTTTTCACAGTGGTATTATCTGTAAATATTATTTTAAATAAAAACTTAACTTATTTTTTATTCGTACAGTCCGTGGTTTTTATTAATTTTTTAATAATCGGAATATGCCCTTTTTTAATTAATCTTTGCCGCTAAATAATATATGTAATTTTAATTTTTTGCTTAAACCTAAATATTTCGTAAATTTCGATAATTTTTCTTTTATTTTAAGAATTTTTATCGATTTTGATTTTAACCGGAATTCGGTATCGGTAAAAAATATATTTATCTAGGAATTTCCTAATTACTATAAAAATAACGGTACGTAAAGCTTTGGCTTCGAAATATCCGAATAATTTGTATTAAGCTTTAATAATCGCCTTATATCCGTTATTATTTGACATAAATTAAGTGTTAATAACCTAAATAATTGCGATATTCAAAGGATTTGAAAAGTCATAGTTTTTTTCGAAACGTTAATTAGCAGTTTTCTAATATAGAACGTAAATAAGAACTGTTTCCCGTATATGCCTATATATATTACGCTAATAATATAAAGTTATTATGCGACAATATATTATATTCCGTTCCTCATAATCGTAATCTTTGTAATATTATTTAATTATTATTAAACGTTCCTGTTTGTTATCGACAATTTTATAATTGCTATATTACTTTTTTGCTTTGCGCTATAGAATACTGTTTTAAATAAAATATTTTAAGGTTTTGGTTTTAAAAGTTATTCGTTTTTTATCGTTATTTTTAATAATTAATCAAAAAACCCTAATATCGTTAGAAATTTTGCGTATTTTTGTAACAATTTAAACCAAATCCTTATTAAAAAATTTTCCTTTTTTATTTAAATTATTCCGGTTATAAAATTTAACTAAATAACGTTTAATTAAATATTAATAAAATTATTAACTTTTCCTTTTTATTAATCGTTTAATTTGTTAAAAAGCCCGGCTGGCTTTTTCGATAATTTATTAATAACCATATTTTTTTACCAGGGATATATTTAGTCTCAAAATTGAAATATTTAATTTACGTAATTTAACAAATTAATAAAGTACTAGGTAATAAGCTTATAAAGTTACTAATTTATATAACAAATACTTTAACGTCAATTTTTAACGTAAACCGAATTCCATAAATATAATTCCGGAATTACCTTAAAATTTTGAAAATAATTCGATATTCCAGCTTAGTAATATCATAACCTAATTCGGTTCCCTTTTATATACCACTTTTATAACGCGCCAAGTATTCTACGTTATTAATTACCTGGCCGAACATTTCTTCGAAATCTCGCCCGTACGAATTCGTCCTTATAATAATTTCTTTTATTCTGGGATTATAATTAATAATAATTAAAATTAAAACCGTCACCAATTCCTTTTTAAACGTCTTTATAATATGCTTTTAATTAAAGCCGTAAATAAAAAACTTATTTTAACGGAATAAATAAATAAAATATTTCCCTTAATAATATAATATATAATAAATATCCGATAATAAACGATAATTCTTAAAAAGCCTTTAACCTCCAATACGTTTTTGCAAAAACGAATTTCCAAAATTTTTATTATTTTGATTATATCAGGTCAACAACTATTCATACCGTAAAAAAAATCCGATTATAATTACAAATTCGCAATATTATTAAGATTTTTACATATTAATCGTAACTCCAACAAACTCGTAATAAAAAAATATTTTATCTATATTAATAATATATTTAAAAGACGAACCGTCGAATTCCGGAATAAATCTTAACATTATTATATTACGTTTTTAATCACTTAATATTAACGTTATTTACGAATAACCGCGTGATTTCGGGTATCAAATTATAAAAGATTTTTCAAATTATATACTAAAAATAAACCATAAAATTAATAAACCTTATAAACATAATAATATATCGGAATAATCCTAACAATATTACGAACGTTATTATGTTTTTATTAATAAAAATTAAAACAACTTAATTATATCTAAAAAGAATTTATAAAAAAATGAAAAAACATATAACAAAATTTACGGAAAATTTATCGCAATTTTCCGGTATAAATATATCCCGTAAAATAATAACGTTTAGCTATATCGTAAAATTAATTAATTATAAACCGTTATCCTTTTTCTTTGTAAAAAACCAGGTATTCCGGTATATAATATATAATTATTCGAGTATTTTTTTTCCATACGTATTCGCAATACGTTAATTAATTTATCCTTTATATTAACTGGTACTATAATACCTTTAATTTATTATACTTTATAAAATATAATTTTAATTTCGTAAAAAAATACGATAATCTTTTTAATTCGACCATATTTCTGCCAATTTTATCTTAAGGCAACTTTCTTCTGGAATAACATCTTTTTAAAAAAAACTTTTTCCATATAAGTAAACCTATTACCAATCTAATTAAATAAAAGCTTATTTTTTTTGGTTAATCGAATTCCGGGGGGTATCGAAATAAACCTAGGAAATAATGCCGTTAATAATATACTAAGTTTATCTGAGATACCTCTTTACTTCTTAATTATTTATATAGCTTTTTTAAGTTCCCTAATTTTTAATCCCGGTCCCCAGGTAATATTAATTTATCGGGCAATATATTATCGATAGGAACTACTTTTTTCCATTTGGACTTATATATAATATTAATTTAAACCGTTTTTTTCTTTTTTCCCTAATATTATCGTATATCTTTTCCTATAAAAGTTCATATAACGTATATATTAATTTTTCGTTATTAATTATCCTAAAACATTATCTCCAAAGTTTAATTTGTTTTTTATAATCTTTTAAATCGTTTTATGATTTTAATTAAAAAACGTTTCCCTAATCGAAAATATATAAAGGCTTATAGTAAATTTATTTATTTTTTGCTATTTAATTTATTTAGGTTATTAAAACAGCTTACAAGTTTACCGGCTATATTTTTTCAAATTAATTATCCGCGCAAATATTACGGCTAATTCGCCCTACCGATATTAAAAAAAAATAATAATTTTCGTCGAACCGAATTCCAAAATTCCTTTTATCATTTTTAGATCTTTATTTAATATTATTTTCGATTTCACCATAAAATTAAGTCTTAATATTAATAACTATATTATGCGGCTATCGTTAACAATAAAAAAATAATAAATAATCGACCAATTAATTAAATCGGAGCCTTATTTACGTTTTTAAATTTGGTCCTTTTTTGGAAATTAAATCCCATAAAAAAACCCGTATTTATCGTATTGCCAACCCATATTTTTCAATATACGATAAGATTATAATATTCGATTCGGCTCCGGTATCAATAATATTATTGATTAGGTTTTTTTTTTAAAAAAACCAATTTTAATAGCAAATCGGAATAACGGGGTAATATATTCGGTCGGATTATATTGTTATACAGATAAAATATTAGTTTCGTTTTATCTTTCCGGCTTATATTTAATATTTATAATTAAGATCTTAGGCGTTTATTGCAATTTAATAGGTGTAAAACCGCAAATTTCTACCTCCGTTATTTTAATCGTTTCCTTATTTTTACAATTTAATATTTCTAAGGTCTTTACGGCCATAAAATTCTTAAAACCTTTATTAAAATCTGGACAAATTTTAATTAATTCCGACTAAGTAATTTTAAACTTTTTTTCTATTTTCGTAAACTTTAACTTTTTAATATTTTACCAATTACTTATTAATTAATTTACCGTAATTAAGAGTATCATCCGTTTGTATTTTTATTTCGATATTTAAAAATAAAGGTCTGTTTTGTATAAATTTATTATTATCGACCTTATTTCTTTTTATAAATTCGCCAGTATTTTTCTTTTTTTTATCAGATTATTTAATTAGCGTAATATTAGTAAATATAAGGGATTAATTATTTATATTAACTTTTAATATGCGGATTCCCTTAAAATGCCGAATATCTTTATTTTTAATAAGGCCGTTCCAAAACCAATTAATTAAAAATACTTTTTTCTAAAATGGTTTACCGTCCTTTATAACAAAACAAAATATATTAATTTTAATAATACGGTTTTAATTAATAACGGGCTTTAATTAGTTAAGTTTTAAGATTATCGTAAGATAAGGTACGTCCGAGGTACTAGGACAGGTAAATTCCTGGTCAATATTAGGTCTGGATCTTTTTGGTCCTTTAAAAATTTCTGTCGATAATTATAATATTTTATTTTTTCCTTAAAATAATTAAAGAAATTAGGCAAATTATATATTTATTTTAAAATCTTTTTCCAAATAAAAATCCTTTTATCGATCGCTTAATTTTGGAATATCGTCGAGAATTATATTATACCCAGACTAAATTAATTAACTTTAAACTCGAAAAAGATCGTATATTAGTTATTATCGAACGAAATTAAACCGATTTTTTTCATATTCGAAAACAGCCTGTACGTATAATTCATATATCCTTGCTTACCGCAAAATTAACAGATTTCTTTTTCAAAATTGCTAAATTGTCCTTCGCAACTTCGGTAATTACTTCGGTAATTACTTTATTTACGATAAGATCCTATTCTATTAAAATCGTCCGGTTAAAAATTTATTATATTAATTAATAAGTTGATATTATTATATTATGTCCAGGGCGGTTCCTGACCTAAAAGTACGTAATATTGTAATAACCGGATAACTTTATGATTTTTTATTTTTTTAAAGATATCAAAATTTTGTATTTATTATATTTAGGTAATTTTTAATTCTTGTAAAGTATTAATAATTTTCGATATCTAATTACGTTTTGCCGATAAAAAAGGCTTAAATCTAGAATTATTTTATTAAATAAGCTTAAGGTTTTGTTATCGTACCTTTTTTATTTGGCTATAGTTAAAACGAACCGCATTTAATAGTCGTTTTCGCTCTTTATATCTAATTAACCTAACTTTATTAAAAATCTAGTTTTTAATTAATATTACGGCGGTATTATAAGGCGTTACGTATAAATTTTCGAACTTTATAAATAAATTATTAAAAACTTTTTGGAAATAGCTACTTAAAAATCTCTTTAGTAAGTTTTTAATATACTTATTTTTATTCGTAATTTTACCTTTAAATTTTGCTTTTTTAATAATATCGCAAATCTTAATAACATATTTTAAATCGTATTTATATACCTAATTAAGTATATTACGTTAAGCTTATTTTGTTAATATCTTTAATTAATTTTTAATAATCCGTATTTACTTTAGTTTTTATAATTTAAAAAATTTCAAAATATTTTTAACTGTTTTATCCCAAATAATAACGTTTTTAAAAATAACTTTAATTCGATCTTTTATAAAAGGGCTATCTGTTTAATAAAGTAACTTCTTAATTATTTCCGCCTTTATAAATTTGTATTTCCGATATAGCTTACTAATTTCCTTAAGCCAGTCGATAGCCGCAATACTAGAAAAACGGAGGTTTAGGAAAACGAATATATTCGGCAATACCATAAAAAAACAAGCTTATCCATAATATTTACCAGAAATCCGTATTTATATTAATTAAGAGATTCCAAAGGTATACTTTTAAAAATAAATATTATAAGCCTAATAAAAATTTGTAAAGAAATCTAAATAAGTTAAATCTGCCGTCCTTTAGGTATTTTGATGATAATTTCCGGTATTTTTAATACATGTTCTTTAATTACTTTTATGACCGGCTTTAAAAAATTAATGGGATTACTTAAAGGTAGCTCGTTATTAACCTTATTTTCGTACTTTTGTTCAAATAATAGGGAACCTCGGAATAAATAATAATTTTTGTTATACCGCAATTTTTGATAACTTCGACGAATTTTTAACAAATCGGCTAAATCTTAACGAAATCTGCTAATCGGAAAAAATGGTTCGGGGTTAACATAATTTAATAATTTAAAGTTATTATTCGCATACGTAAATAGAGAGGAATTTAAAGCGCTTAATATTTGTCCATATTTTTTGAACTTTTCGCAGTTATAATAAAAATATTGTTTTTTTTTTACCTAAGTAAATCCGTTTTCTTTAATTAATATGTTGCTGGCGATAAATATCGGATTAAGTTATTTCCAATTTTACGATTAATACTTCCACTGTTAATTTTATCGCCAAAATAATCCTGCTAATTAACATTAACGAATCCTAAAAAATATCTCTAAGCAAAGCCTGTACGGAATGCTGGCTTATTAAGGCAAAAATGCTCCAAAATATATTATTTAATAAGTTGGTCCCATTTTTTCAATTATATTTAAAAATATTAATCCTTTTTGAATTTTTTTTCGTAAACGAAATTATAAGCTTTATAACCTTATTTCTCTTTTTACTTACGTTAATAATCTAATTCATATCGTTAATTATAATGGCATTACTTTAATATTAATTAATCCAAAATCTGCATAAATACGTCGTTAATAACGTATTTTTATTTTTAAATCTTAATAAGTCGATTTTTAATAATTAATTCTTCATCTTAATTAATTTTATATTTATCTTTTTATTTCCAAATATCCGAATTTTATTTTATTAAATAAGAATTTCCAAAAAAATTCGTTATATCCTAAATTATGCCGTCGGTTTAAAACATAAGTAATTAATTTATATTCTCAAACCTATATATTTTTAAGCTTATAATTCTCCGAAATCGGTTTTTTAAAAGTTTAGCTCCGAATAAGATCCCGTAAATGCTTAATTTTAAAATGTCCCCCTTTAATTAATGGTACTTTAAAATCGTTTTGTTATTATCGGTTATTCGTAACGTTATTATTTTGTAAAGCGTAATATGCGTTTTTATATCTTTATAATTATAGTTATAATTATCCGCGTTTTTGATCAAAACCTTATTTCTTTTTAAATATTAATCGGAAGTATTGAAAATTACCTTAGCAGTTAACCAAAGCTAATTTTCTCTTTTTGGCAGCCAAATAAATTGGAGTTAGGAGAATTAGTTTTGATCAATGCAGATAATTATTTTATGTCACGGTACGGAATAGAATTATCGAAAAACGAAAAACTTAATCTGATTATATTACTGGTATTGAACCTCGATAACTAAAGTGGCAGAAAATATGATAAGTGGTGGTGGTTGTTATTTGGGGGTTAAACCTATAGCGAAAAAGAACTTCTTAATATACATGCGAAACTCGGACTTTCTGATCAGCCGAGCCTGATCACGGGTGTAACACCACGCCCCACTTCAATATCGATATAAATATTTCTTTCGTCGTCGTTGTATCCTGCTTTAGTCACAAAACTTCTCTATATTATTATATATTTCGATATTGAATTGTTTTAAAGTAATTAGAAAATTTGTTATATTATTATATATTTTTCGACGTAATTTTCGAAATCAACATAATTACGAAAAGGTTTCAGGATAAATATTTTTTAATTAACTTTTACGTATTTCAAATAGTTTTTTATCGTGAATTCGAATTAGTCACAAACGTTTTCCGTTAAAAAACCGTGACGGCGAAAATCTTATCTGTTAATTTCTCGAACTTTTGAAACTTGAAATATATTTTTACCTAAGTAAGGAATTTTTACGTATTACCTTTTTTATTATACAGTTAGAATTTTTTAACCATAAGCTTTAATATATTTATTTGCTTTAAACTTAGCAGAAGTTATTATATTTAAGGTTTTAATATTTCTACTTTTATCGCAATTTAACTATTATTAAAAATGTAATGTTTTATTGGTTAATTAATATCGTAATTAAAGATAATATATAAATTTTAACAGTATTATTAAACAAAACTTATAATATAAAATAATTAAATAGTTTAATTAATTATTAAACTTAAGTCGTACGAGTTAATATTAGTAAGAATATCGTAAAAATCTAAGTAACAATATCTTAACTTATTACGTTTCGTAATATTAAAAACGTTTTAGGTAACGATATTGTATTATAAGTTAAAATTACTTAAATTATAAAAATAAGCGTATTTATATATTGTTATACTTAGGTATTTAATACTTTTCGGCTTAATAATACTTAATTAAGCAATATACTTAATCGTATTTAATTAAGCAGTTATTTAATAATGCTTAATTAATTTTTACTAAACGCTTATTATATAACTCGATTTATTCGGGTCCTATTTTGATTGCAGCGCGACCGTTTTCGAGACCCGTGCCTAATTAGATCGTAACATCGTCTATTATTAGTATTGATTTGTTAATAATTACATTTTCAATTTTCTGAATCGTTTTTTTTAGTTTATCGTAATTGTTTATAATTACGTTTTTAATAAAAATAAAAAGAGATATAATAATTTAATTAAATTTCCGCATAGATTTTTTAAATAGTTAACAAATTTTAAAAAAGTTTTAAGTGTAATTATTTTATTTTATTTTATTTTATTTTATTTTATTTTATTTTATTTTATTTTATTTTATTTTATTTTATTTTATTTGTATATTTTAAATATCACATGTATTAACCTATAATTATTTGTATTAATTAAAATTTATTAAGTTTTTTAATGTTTCAAATGTTGTATAATCGTATTTTGCATATACCTTTTTTATTTTAGATAAAAATAAGATATCGTCGCAAAACTATACGATAAAATATCGAAATATCTCATAATATATAATTTATTTTATATTAAAACGTTATTACGATATTTGTAAAAAATTTTTAATATTATAAAATATTTAAATATTTCGAATTTCGTTTTGAAAGCTTTTTTCAATTCATATTAATTTTTAATATTAATAAAGCTATATTTTTGAAAAGTTAAATATTACAAGCTATATAACTTTAATAAATAGGCTTTTCGTTTTAATAATTAATTGCTATATTATTTTAGTTTTAACGATAATATCAATTAAGTAACGTTAATCGATTATAAATTCTAAATTTTTAATATTTTAAATGCGAAAAATATTAACTATTTTAAAGATAATTTTAAATGTAATATTTTTCTATACTATAATCGATTTTTAAATACCGTTTAAAAATATATTTTTTATTTTTATTACAATTTCAAATAATGTTATACTTAATAAAAAAGCGTTTTTTAAAAACTTATTTTTAGTTTAATTTCTTTACATGTTAATAATTTTGTATTCAGTTCTATTTTAGTAAAATTACTTATATTTGATATTATAATATATCAAAGAATCTTTTATTTTATGGAATTATTATTGTAAATTATTACTTAATTCGCTTAATTTTGCTTTAATAATAATAACTCTATATTGGTTTTTTAACATTTATATTTCCTTATACTTTTGGTATTTTATATCATAAGCTATTTCTTATATCTTTATATTTATACTTTTTATCATTTTTAATTAAATATTAAATTTCTTTTATCGATTAACAGATTATAAAGTAAATTTATATAGTTAATTTCTTATTTAATCTAAGAGTTATACTAATATAACTTTAAATCTTTTTAAATTATATCGAAAGCTTTTAACAATATTATATTATAATTAATTATATAATAAAGCTTGTAATTATAGATTTTGAAATAATTAATTTTTCGCATAATTTGTTTTTTATTTCTATAAATTAATTTAAAATTTTGAAATTGTTTACAATATACAGTTCTTGTATATTTTGACTCCATTCTTAATTTATTAAGTGTGTTTAATTTAATATAATTTGTCTTTATCTATATATTTTATAATATTATAGAAGTGTAATGTTTTTAAATTTGTATATATAAAACAATGCTATTATAAGTATTTTTTCGTTAAATATAAAGTATTTTAAACCTGTTTATTAGTCTTTAAGTTTTAATATTTTAACATTCTTTTAAATGTAATTTTCAGTTTTTAAATTTTATTAAATTATTCGAATTTTTTTACACTTATTTTTAAAACCTATTTACTTGTATAATTTGTCGTACTTGTTAACATATTTAAAATTTAATATACAATGATTAACCTTTATTTTATTTCAAGTTCTAAATTGGTTTTATTAATTAATTTTTTTATTTTTTATATTACGATTTATTATAGTGTATTTATAGTATTATTTTATAATATATACGTAAACATTCCTATTTCTTTTATCAAAATTCTTTTTGTTTTCGAACTTAAAATAAACATTAATTAATAATAATAATTACGACTATTTATTTAAATTTATTTTTTATTATATATTATATTAATTGTTTAAGTTATAATTATAGGATTTATTGTACTACAGGGCTTTAGCAATATTATTTTTAAGATAATTTTATAAGACCGTTTGTTTATTTATTTTATTTTGTAAAATCATAAATAGAAAATATCGATATTGTTATTTATTATTTAAGATTTACCGCGTAAAACTTAATATTTCGTAAGTTATATTAATTTTAACGAACTGCAAAGGTAACAGGCCTAAGATATATAAGATCGCAACTTATTAACAATTAAGTATGAATCTGCTTTAAAATACAGTTTTCTCAAATTAAAACATTATTTATTTTAATCGTAAATACTATTCATTAATTGCCGTATTCGGAAACATTATATATGAAATTTATCATATTAATAATACCGTATAATAACTTTCTATATACTTGATTATATTTCGAAACTATAAATTTGAATTGAATTAAGCCTTATATAATATATTAATATATTAATATATTTATTCTCTATAGTCTTATTATTTTTCTAAGTATAATATATAGCATAAAGTTTATTATATTAGGTGAATATTTGAAATAAAGATTTCTGAGTATATTTTATAAATGCTTTATATTATGCTATATTATACTTTATTTTATTTTAATTAAAATATTTAATTTAACTTTATTTCTTTAAACAAATATGAAATTTTATTAATTTTGATTTGGTATTGTTTAATGAAATCTTATTATTATAATTGTTATGACCTTAAAAATATATTAATATTTATACTATATTACGACTTATTGTCGTTATATAATCGATTAAAAATTCAGATTTATTTCTCTTGAAAATTCTTTTAAAAAAAGATTAAAAAACGAGTAAAATATTTAGCTACATACGTTATTGATTTTGATTTTAATTTAAAACTAAATAAAATTAACGTATTAATGTAAGTAATATAATGATTTTAACTTATAAAATATTAAATTATGTTTCAATTTTCACTTTTTTTATTCTAAATAACTTTTTTATTTTTTATTATTTGAGTTAACCAAGAAAGAAAAAGATAAAACAATTTAATTACTTTTTTAAAGGTAATTGTCGTTATAAAATAAAATTTGTTAATTGAAGTAAAACAATATTTAATATGTATAGAATATTAAATATAATACCTATTATAATTTATTAAAACTTTATGTACTAATTTATTTTAAAAGCTGTTTTAAAATTTAATTTTTTAAAAATTATTCGTCAAATTAATCCAATTTTTATATTAATTTTTTTTAAAAAAAAAATAAATACTTTCACTATCTAACTATATAAACATTGGTAAATATTCTAAATATTAGTTAAATAAAGTTTTTTAAATTAAATAATGTAATTAATTAATTATTTTAAACATTTAAAAAGTTTAAAATGAAAGTAAAAAATTTTTAATAAATATATAATTTGATTTAATTTTTATTTAATTTTAATAAAAATAAAAATAATATTATTATTGAATTAAAAATTTAATATATAACAATTAAAAAATATTTAATAATTTATGACATTTTCATTTTTTAAATTTATATTAATAAAATATTTTAAAAAATATTAAAAACCCAAGTTTTTTATATAATAAAATTATTCAAATTATAAAAATAATAATCGTATATATTTATCTCGGATTATTTGCTTACTATTAGTAAATTGGCGATTCGGCTTACTGGCTTACCACTAATGAGTTGGTAATGTCAGCTAGCTGGGGGGTGTGGAGCGCTCCCTATATACGGAAAGGTCCCATACTGATCGGCTTATATATGTTCCGTAGCTAAGCTACTTAGAGTTGTACGCGTCCGAGAGCACCTACAACTTAACTGAATACAAGAACACAACTGATGTCCCCTATATCTGACAGGTAATCCGGTTCACTGGCTTACCACCAGTAAGTTGGTAATCCGACTCACTTGGCTTACCACCAGTGAGTTGGTGATCCATCACGTGACCTGACCCACTTGATCTCTTGGCTAACTCCGTTGCGACCGTTTCCGGAAGCCGTAGCCTGCCTGGTCGTAACAATCTGGTTTGCTCTCTAAAGGCTCCGTATCTACCTGGGTATATAAGAGCTATATGAAACATTCGTAGGACGAAACGCCACATGTCAGCATATGCCACGTTGTGATGCCCACGACCAATTGGAAGAATTGGTGCATTTGCTTTGTATTTATACTTACTATGGTCTGAAAGGGCAATACTTAGTACAGACATATGGCCGTAGCGCCCTACCTTGACGTCATAGTCTTCCTGAACGACGTTGTCCAATCGGCCGGTTGCCTGTCGACATCTCTATGATGAAATCTGATGCAGACTGCAATGCGCAGACCTTCACAATCGGGTAAACAGACAACAGATCGAGGGGCGCGGGTCAAGGGTCGTGTCAAGAAAGGCTGCACAGTAGTTTATATAGGTATATTCGGGTAAGGGCTCCTGGTTTTAAATAGTGCTGGTCTTCCCACCTGTTTCTGCTTGCCTCTCTTTTATGCTGTGCTCCAAATTAGCACTGAATATTGAATTGCGACGACGTCTCGAATACAAAGAAGAGAGACCCCTACATCCTAGACTTCAGAGACAGAAGACGAAGCCACCATGTCGTCATCCTTCTCCAACGCAGACACCGGCAACAAGCCGGCCGACCCCTACAAGGCCGAGAGCAAAGACGAAACCTCGCTGGCGGACAAGATTGAAGTCCTCGTCAACTTCATCTCCTCCTGCAAGTTCGGCATGATGACTACGAGGGACCCCAGCAGCAACAAGCTGGTATCCCGCTGCATGGCAATCGCAGCCAAGGTACGCACGCGTATACCTTCGATGCCCCCTCCCACCCTTTTCCCCCTTTTGCGGATCAAGTGATAACAACCCTCGCTGACGACATCGCTATTTACCCCGCTCCAGGAGTCCGGTGGCGTCGACCTCCTATTCTTCACGAACACGGAGTCCCACAAGACGGACGAGCTGAGTGCGGACCCCCACGTGAACATCTCCTTCCTGGACAGCAGCGGGCAGTGGGCGTCGGTCTCGGGCACGGCGACCATCGAGACGGACCGCAACCTGGTCAGGCAGCACTACAGCCCCTCGCTTAAGGCGTGACTAGGCGACCTCGGCGACGGCACGCACGACGGGTCCGCAGACGACCCGCGCATCAGCGTCATCCGCGTCAAGACGGGCAGCGTCACCTACATAGTCACCGACAAGATGTTGCTCGGGCGCGTGTCCGAGATCGCCAAGGGCACGGTGACGGGCAGCGTCGCCACGCCCAACAAATTGCGCGCGGTTTCCGAAAGCGAGGTCTCGGAGTGGAGGGCTTCTCACTAATCGTGTCGTTCTGATCCAGATATCCTAACAGCAGTTGTCTTTTTTAGCAGCCTACAATTTATAAGTATAATTCTATATCATAGTATCCGTTGGAAAACCTGACTCTATATATACCTCGATAACTTGTAACCATTACTCTGCCACTCATACTATAGCATATATCATGCAAGTAGTGTCACCCAATCTACATCAAATCTACATGGAGTATAAGCCTAACCCAGTAAGCCAGCAACGGCAAGTTCTTTCGCACCATACTCTTTATTTATATAATTCTATTCTGACTTGGTGATAATTTGAGTTGGGAAACATACCTAATCAACCGGATGGAATTATGTGGTGTTTTGGCCGCCCTAAGAGACGTACAAATTAGGAAGGGTCGAAAGTGTCACCGGGCATATGCTTGATGATCACGACTAGGGATATAGACCTATTACTTTGTAGTTGCCTTGGTAGTGATTGACGAGCTTGATGAACCCCTATCTCGTCATCTGTATCATGTTCCTCATCGCTTGATGCAGTCCCTTTGGGCCGTGGGCACTCATTAAATGACAAAATCTTGACATTCCAACACGAATACGCTGACGCCTCATAGATCACCGGTCGGCTACGGTACGGTGGAACACGCTGCGTACGGAGAGAGGGCACATATTGGGCGGGAAGCTTCGTGTAAGGACTCCAGCTTCTTAATAGGGGCAAAAGCTCAGAAGGCCGGAATGCCGAGAAGCCCAGTATCCCGGAATGGGATATACTCCATGGGACAGGTTATGTTAGGTGCTGGCACGTTGCCCGCAAAGTATGCCCGAACATGAGGGATATAGCAAAGTGACCCTCCTCCTTGGAGGATTACAGTGTGCTTGTACCATCCGTTAGCTCTCGATACTGGTGAGACCGCCCCTGCCTAGCCGTATCTCCCGTGGGGTATAAATGAGGGGAAATGAAAGACTGGACTTACTCCAATAGCCTCTTGGCCTAGCACAACCGAACCCGGAAATCCCCTTGACATCTTATATGCCCTAAACGCCGAATGGCCACGTTGTTAGCTATCCCATTACCAGCGCGTAGATAAAGTCACAGGCTGTGGACTTGCCCTTGAATTGGAGTCACAACATCCACGGTGGTGCTCCTAAAAAGGATAGGAAAAGCCGTTTTGTTACTGGACGGGGGGAGAGCTCCTAATACAGCAGTCATTAGCTCACGGCCAAAGCGAGTAACAAGGGAAATGGTAACGTTATCTCGTAGCCGTAGTATCGCATCAGCGTCAAGTGAGGGAAGACTTTACCCTGGAAAATCATGCTGTCTGGCAAGTCAGGCTCGAACGATCGACAGACGACCGAATCGACGTAATTGGGCCATATGTCCCCGACATAACGGCTCTGGGCCGCTACGTGTTCCGCGTACTCTCTATAATCATCTATGGTGACAAGGCTGTTTCTGCCGTACGAGTCGCTACATCGGATCACGGCGTTGGTGTCTCTTCGGACATAATAGGAGGAAGCGAAATAGTTCGCTATGCCGGTGGCATTTCCGTTTTCGAGTCCGGTGAGAACGTCTGCCAATGCCGGAAACTCCCCAAGCGGTGAATAGAGAGCATTAAGAATGGCAGCTTTCAAGTCGGAGTGGGTCGCCAGAGCGGGAAGACCTCCGGTTTCGATCCCAGGTACGGGAATCGGTTCGCGTTCAAGTCTTGAGACGATGCGGTCGAGACGTCTCGTTATATCTTCCGGCGATGGCCCCCAGAACGTACAGTTCTCGGGCCCCGCTTGATGGCAGAACGCAGCAAAACTCGCGACAGCTTCATCAGCCTGCCCGATGTTTTGCCTCCAACCATTAGCGTAATAGTCTTCAGCATCTAGGACGCCGTCTAGAACCTATAATAATCGAAGTTAGTACCTGAGTTTGCGCGGTTACGAACGTCGGGGACCGCTCCCACAGCAGGTCTCGCCAGCCATGTATCAAGATATGACAATATTGGGCAAACCGGTACTCATGGCACGTGCTGGCAAAGTAGGAAGAGAACGGCCGGGGGACTACCATACCATTCGGCCCACCTTTCTGGGAAGAGGGAAGCAAATGTCGACCCGACGACAGTGCCGTAATTAATTCCGTATGCCCATAATTTCGCATCCGAGGCAACATTTCCGGCCGACTTCGCCTCGGCTTCGACGTATGTCAGAATATCCCGGGCCACCTCCGCCGTAGTGACGTAGTACCCATGGGTAAATTTTTCCCTAACCGCGTTATTGCACCATTCGCCATAGATGTGACTCGAATAATCCTGCGTCTCCAGGGAGGTCGAGGACGTATTGGTGGCTCCGGTTTTGTAAACTCTACTGAACGCGTCTCTCGCCTCGGCGCTCCCCGGGAAACAGTCGAGTGCAGGCCCGCTATTGTTGACGCCCCGTGGATCGAACGCGACGATGTTGTACTGCTCTCCAAATATCTGCCTAGCAGTCGTCCCGAGTGTAAGGAGCGAAGAGACACCGGACCCCCTAGGGCCGCCTTGAGATGGATTAGTACATCCGATGTGGTTCGGTTTTACTAGAGTGGGTGTATCTTCTCCCGTGGATGATCAATATATTTTCTGCGTCTTCTGCCGCATTCCGGCCGGCTAGCTTAATGAACGCAATGCCCGTGCTTCCAATACTGGGATCCGCATAGTCGAGCGGAACCTCCAGTTTGGCGCAGGTGAACGCTTCAAAGCATGGCGTCCACTCCAAGGTCGGTGATGGACGGATCTAATGGTGCGTTAAACTTAAGACGCCAAGGTACAGTAGGGCAACTGTGAGAATTTAAGACCTGATAGTGTCCCGCCGTAATGTGGGGCCTCACATTTTTTTTTTTTGGCATTTTCAGGATCTCACAGCAACGTAGCCTGTGATGGACGGCTTACTTACTGTTTCAAACCCGTACACCATCTCGCCAGGTCCAGAAGTGCATGTTACTGCGGGAACCATGCCCAAGAGCAATATACCCGCATTGATTCTAGCATTGAATAGGGTGTGGACAAGTCTTAAGGGCGACATTGTCTGAGGAACGATTTACTCTTTTGGTTATGTACTTGTTGGCCGGAAACTAAGTTCTAAATCGCCAATGAAGGAAACTGGACAGGGAAGGAGGATAATTACTCCCGAACCTACGGCTTTATAGAACCTGTCATGCTGAACACGTGATATCGCACGAGGCTGTGTATGCGGACCACTCGAGTTGACAGGTTTACCACCCGCATGAATCACCCTGCGTATAGGAGCCCCCACTATTACGTGAATAATGAGGAGAGGGCGCGTTCTACAGACCGCCGCTTCAAGTCGCTAGTCCTGCTGCTTGACCTATTGTTACCCTGGCTGTCTATTCAATCCGTGCCCAAGATTATTGCGCCATGGGGACTATTTCCTTCCCTTCCTCGCCTGTCGTGCGGGCGCGCAATCCCTATTGTAGGACCGTAAATGTCTTCCATCTAGTTGTTGTAGGCAAGTTGTTAGACACGAACTCTGCTCCGTGATAGACCCCCTTTTAGTCAGAGTCAAGCAGGACTATATTGGGGTCGGGAGGAAGCTCCTCTCTGTTCATCGGGGAGACGATGTATTCGGGGGCGACTTTAGCATCACACAGCAAAGTCAAAATACCCTCGGAGAAGACCCGGAGTGCAAGTGCACAGACGAGGTTGATACAGAGATGCGGCTGAAATGTGACAGCTCTAGTGGATGATCGGGATCTGGGGGAGGCAGCAGAGACTTTGCACTCTTTAGGTAAGTTAGTACCTAGATAGGCAACGCTATATGGAAAAGCAGACCACAGGTGGGCAGGAAGGCTTCCGAAACCGGTGGCGCCATCAAACCGATCTGATGCCACGCCACTACCATCTCCTTGGTGACGAATCACATGTTCGCACTAACTTCTAACCTAGACATTATTACCATCCACAGTCCTGTATGGCTGTATGCAGCCTGGGATAATCACTCAATTACACAAGATGTACACAGTATCGTATGATGCCTTTCCTCAGCCATCAGGAACGAACATACGAACCTTGAGGGCACTGGGTACCTAACGAATAACTACCTCATAGGTACTTAGGTATCCACGAAGTAGGTACATCCTCCCTGGCGATAAGGGAGAGGAGAGACGTGGGCAGAGACGGGAAGAAAGACATGGAAGCGCGGAGCAGCTGCGGGATCAGGCTGAACCCACTATCGTGAGATGCAAAAACTGGGCGAGCGCCTTCAACAAAATATAAAATATGGACCGATTGTGGATCGGCACGGCGTGGGAAAACGTGCTAAGGTGCGGGAAGGTGCGGGCCAGTCAGGGGATTGCCATCGAAGAGCCATCAGATAAAGATTAAAAGGAAATACGAACCCGGGATGTCAGGGACGCAGCTATCATATCATATCATATCATATCATATCTTAGCAGAGGAGGTACGAATACATACCTACACCCAAACAACATCCGTGGGGAAAAAAGCGTCTCGTATTTATTTCCACACCTCCCAGTCCATCTCGTACAACCAACCACCCTCTTTCCCTCCACAACCAGTTCTACAGAAGCAGCGGCGCATATTCATAATGTCTTCGTCCGAGGCCTTCATCCAGCGTCCGGCTCCCGGATTCACCGCCACTACCGTCCTGCCCGGCGGCGAGTTCAAGGACGTCTCCCTCTCTGACTACCTCGGCCAATGGTGAGCACTCTCACCTCTCCTCGTCATTCACAGCCACATATCAGCGAAGTAGTAGAATTGGCAAGTAGCAAACCCACGTCGCTAACCTCGTTTCTTCTGTCTCTGCCGCCAGGGTCGTCCTGCTCTTCTACCCACTAGATTTCACCTTCGTGTGCCCGACCGAGATCCTCAGCTTCAATGACGCCCTGCCGCAGTTCGCCGCCATCAACACGGCCGTGCTCGGCATCTCGACGGACTCGCACTTCTCGCACCTGGCGTGGGCCCAGCAGCCCCGTAAGCAGGGCGGCCTGGGCCCGGACCTCAAGCTGCCGCTCGTGGCCGACAAGAACCAGGCCATCTCGCGCAAGTACGGCGTGCTGCTCGAGGACCAGGGCATCGCCCTGCGCGGCCTCTTCATCATCGACCCCAAGGGCGTCCTGCGCCAGATCACCGTCAACGACCTGCCCGTCGGCCGCAGCGTCGATGAGACAATCCGCCTCGTCCAGGCCTTTCAGTTCACCGACGAGTTCGGCGAGGTCTGCCCCGCCAACTGGCAGGCCGGCTCCAAGGGCATGAAGGCCGACCCCAAGGGCAGCCTCGAGTACTTCGCCAGCGCCAACGCGAACGGCGTTGCCGATAACAACAAGCGCCAGCGCGTCGACTCCATGGTCGAGTAAGAGGCGAAGATGAAAAGGGAGTTGCCAAAGGTCGATGGGAGGGTTCTCACGGGCGCACCCACGGCCGTCGCGGGGCAAGCAAGCTGTAATTAGACGCATAGACTCATAGATCGCGGTGATTGCATTAGACATAGACTCGCTAGATACATAATACGACGCTGAAATCATGCCGCCAAGCTCTGTACAACGCACGCATTGCGGTCTTGTCATGGTGTGGAGATGGGTGAGATACTACCCCTTCTCATTCTTACCCGTGCCATGCAACCAATAACTCTATGGTAGATAAACCCGACCGGCCCTCGCCACGTGGGGTCCATAATATTTTACAACTGGGTCGGCCGAGTTCCAATCTACCCAATAACGAACGCATGTAACATGGGATGGATGATACGTGGAAACATCCGTTTGAGTTGCCTACCTAAGGTAAGTAGATGATTGTAGGTCTACCTACCTAGTAACTTTAGTGTAAGCTTCTTAGTTCTCTTGGAATGCCATCCATCCTGCACCTGTCGAGGGGCCCTTACCTCCGTACGGACTATAACGCCTGGAGAGCAAGGATCATTGACGATGATTCATTACCTGGCTACGGCGCTGCTAGCTACCTGTAATTTTTGGGGCTGCTTTCGCTGAAACGTGAACCACCCCCTCCGAAAAGACTGCCAAAGAGCTAAGCTTCCCCATTCCGATCTTGTACGCGAATCAAACCACAGGATCTATAACCCACGCCAGGACGCGCCTCTTCCCCCTCCCTTTCTCTTTCGTAAGCTCTCAGGTCGCCGTCGTCTTCTCCGTGGCCGCTCACGAGGCGGGAATGGCCTGTGGAGTACCGCGATCATTCCTCCTCGGCGGTCTCATCAGATTGCTGCGCATCAGCCTCTTCATCCCCGTTGACAGCTCCATCAGTGGTAGCACCGCCCTCGTTTTCCAGCCTCAACCACTCATCCCACTCGGGGAACAGCTCCTCGTCCTCGGCCGGAACGCCGATCATCTTTGCCACACGACCCTTCTTGTTCTTCTCCAGGCTCCCCCTCCACTGCTTGACGGCATCCATCGTCAGGCTCGGTTTGTACGTCTGCGAGAATAGGGCGGCCTCGGCGAAGCGGTTGGTCTTGGTGAGGACCTCCATGCAGCCCGCCGTGTCGCCCATGATCCACTTGCTCGTGAATGCGACGTTGTGGCCGCCGGCCTCCTCGGCCAGTGCCGCGAGCGTCTTTAGGCCCTCTAGGTCCGATGTGCTGGAGTAGATCAGCAGGAGGGAACCGAGGTCCTTGGCGTGCGTGAAGCACTCGGTTGCGAGTGCCACGTCCCAGGCCGCGAGTGCCGCGTCGCCCACCGTCTTCCATTTGTGGTCGACGTCCGCTTCCCGCGCCAGTTCGAGGGCGATGTCGAGTTGGTGTAGGGCCAGCGCCAGCTCGAACTTGTGCTCGGGATCCGTGGCCACCTCGAGCGCGAGCTCCTTGTGGCCCTGCCCCTCGAGGAAGCGAGCGACCTTGTTGAACTGGTCCGCGGGCACGCTCGGTAACAGTTCGGCGGCAGTCTCCATGTCCCCACGGAGAACCAAAGTCTGATACTCTAAGACGGGCAGAGACAGGGCGAAGGAGGTAACGTTGACATCTTTATCGGCGAGATATATGCGCGAGTCCCGCTGGATGTAGCCCAGAACATACATCGGCTGGTCGAAGTGTGAAACTGTATAAGTCTGGTCGCCCACCAGGTAGTTCAGTCGGTTGGTGCTGTTAGTATAGATGAAGCAGTCTCCGACCCACACTCCGGTTCGTACACTATAGGGTCGATCAGTAACACGTAGCATACGACGGTCCCTACCGAGCTGACACTCACCTCTCGGAGATATCGGTGATGACCTCGAAAGCGGCTTCAACACCATCCTCATCGACCTGGCCCGCCTGAGCGGCCTCGATGTAGTTTTCCCGCGAGTACCGAAGGACGTAGAAGGTGTCATCGCACGCCAGAGTGACCAACTCGCCGCTCTCGGACCAATAAACTTCTCTGGGCTCGACCTCGATTCGTCGGACGAGACCACCAGTCGCCCAGTCGTAAAAGCTGACACCACCCTGGCCCTTGACCCCCAAAAGAACACCACCCGTCAACCCCTCGGCCTGGAAGGGAACGTCCAGTCCACCTTGCTTCTCGGTGAAGTTCTTATATACCTTAACCGAGGTGGGCGATTCGCGAATGGCGAAGTCGTTGCTGTTCTCCTTGGTGGCCCACACGAAGTCCAACGCGGATCCGAACGCCTTGTTTCGCCACGCCAGAGCCGTGTATATGATGTATTCGCCGTCTCCGCAGACGGCCACGAACCGTCCGTTGGGCGAGTGGATCAAAGTCGACGGATACACTTCGCAGGTGCCTAGCTCCTTTGTGGGAAGAGTGATCGCCTCGTTGTCCTTTAAGGCGTCTGTAACCCAGTCAGCTTGAGGACCGGCGGCTTAGGGGTAGAGGATCCAGTACCGCCGCCCTTGATGATGGACGAGAGGACTTCATTGTGCCTCGCCCAGATGAGCTTGCCGGAGCCGTCCATGGATACTGCAGGCTCTTCTCGACCCAGCTTCACCACCACCGCTCCATCGTCGAAACCTACAGCTACGCCCTGTTTTCCTCTCTGGTAGGAGACGCACCAGGCGCGCTCTAAGCCATAGTTGAGGGACTGCTCGAAGCGGTAGGTGTTCGAATGCCATATCCTAATGGTGCCCTAGCAAAATCATCAGTATCCGGCGCGTTGTTCCCCCAGTATGTAGACGAGCATGTTGGGCTTACATCTTCGGAGCCGGAGATGATGACCGGCAGCTCGGGGTGGTAGCAGGCAAACGACACATTATTCGTATGTCCTTCAAGCGTGGCGATCAGTGATTTGGTGGTGTAATCCCAAACTTTGACCTAGCGGGCTAGTCAGTATACGAGACAAGTCCGTAACAAAAAGTGGTGGCCATTACCGTCCTATCGTCGCTCGTAGTGAGGAGGTAAGGCTTGTCGGCATGTGGGTAGTAGTCCACATGGTTGACACCCTTCGTCTCGTGTCTGTCAGGGGTGGCCGTGTCAGTCAATACTCCAAGACAGAAAGTTCCGAGGGGCAAGTCCGACTCAACTTACGCCTCGAGTGTGAAGTTGGCCGTGGGAGAACCAAGAGACCATATCTTCACAGTCCGGTCTAAACAGGCCGAAGCAAAGGTATTCGTGTCCTTAGGATTGATGGCGAGACCCATAACATAGTGAGAATGTCCCTCGAAGACCTGGACGCACTTCCAGCCCTTCTCCCAGTCGAACAGCTTAATTGTCATGTCATCGGAAGCGGTGAGGACGAAGGGCTGGGTGGGGTGTACGGCGATGGCTCGGATGTAGTCGGGGTGGGCTTCGAAGGAGGTGATCTTCTCAGACGTATTGTAGTTATACACGCGCAGCTGAAAATCGTCGGAGCCGCAGACGATCCAGTTCTTCCTGGCGACGAAGCGGCCAGCTCGGACGGGGACGTCGGTCAGCTCGAACGTCTTAACTATCTGCTGCGTCTCATAGCTCCAGATATAGACATGACCTATTCAGGGGGGGTGCCCGTCAGCCAAAGGGGGGAAAGGCACAAGATCGTGATAGGGGACGGTCCAGACTCGACAAAGACGGGAATACGCACCACTGTAGAGAGTCGTGAGGATCCATGGCTCATGGGGGTGGAAATCGATGCCTTGGTTATTATACCGTCAGCATTCAGGGCGCATGACGTTTCGATGGGGTCGCTAGTACCTTTTACACGCTCGCTGCGCGCAAAGAGCTGCCTCTGTACATTACTTCCTATGTCAGCGAGCTCCGCCTCTCCGTCACCTTAAGAGCTTCCGGGGAC
The DNA here is from genome assembly GCA_004154925.1 of Monosporascus cannonballus. NCBI lineage: Eukaryota > Fungi > Ascomycota > Sordariomycetes > Xylariales > Monosporascus > Monosporascus cannonballus. The sequence continues at coordinate 184,007 of QJNS01000007.1, forward strand.
ATGAAACCTGAGCAGCTTACTGACCTTCACGTCCAGCCTCATTTCGGCGGTGGCTCGATACCAAATGTGCGATCAAGGACAGACGGATGGATAGAATGTCCGTCCCGCTGTAGCAAGTCAATAGTCGAAGGTCCTCGGGAGGAGATTCGAAAGTCACATAAGAAGTGTTCCAGCGTCGTCGGGTGCTGGGAAAGACCGCGGTAGTCGCCGTCGTCGCCGTTGTCGTTGTCGTTGTCGTTTAATTCATCAATGCTGTCCCTTATTTCGATGGGTTCAACTGTGGTCTTATCGGGGAAGAGTGGGGCCACATACCTGCACTACCACAGCAGTTTAGCTCCCCACAGCGTCCCAGCCTCAACAGCAGCCTCACCAAGCCCCCCCAGCCAGCCCAGCATAAACACTACACCAGCCACATGTAGAAGCCACACAGAATGTGTGTGGCGCAAAGTCCGTAATTCCAACTTACACGTGCCGAAAGTGTACGAAGCGTACGAAGTGCATGAAGTGTACGAGGTGTTAGAGAGCACTCAGGCTCGTAATTCTACAAGGCTGAATTTCGATTATTGGTGCTACTGCTCGTCTAACGCGCGTGTAGCAGTGGTTATACTGAAGTGGCCACTCCTTGCGGGACTTCATTGACAAGATTACCATCCTCAATACAGAGAGCACAATTCCAACCATCGGACATGCAATTGATTGAAAGGCTGATATTTTGTTGTCTACGAGGCCATCACTCATCAGGAAATCATGTCAAAGAGCCCTAGCATTGGAAGAAAACCCAGCAGTCTTGATCTACATACAGGAGCGGGAAAAGAATCGCCCCGTTGCCCTAATGGGTGGTGTCTCAAGCCCTTCGGTGCCATTTGAACGCCTTGACCCCGGACCTTTTAGTCGTTCCCTTTGCATAATTCGCATTCGCTTTCAAAGTCATCAGTAGTCATTTGCAATCGTGTCCATCCATCCGATCCACTCATAGCTTCGTCGTCCGAGTCCTGAACGCACCCGCAGAAATTGGTGACCCCCGGCCGAGTCAGTCCTGGCTGTCGGCCTGTACCTTCTTGACCACCTCGACCACCTTGGGGTAGAGCTTATCCGAGGCCGATAGCCCGGTGACCTTGGCCACGACGTCCTCGGCGCTGCTGTCCTTCATGATGGTCGCCAGCTCCTTGCTCTCGTCATCACCCTCGACGTTCTGGAAGCGGAACGCCATCTCCGCCGCCCCGAGCAGGGCCCTCGTGCTGAGCCCTCTCTCCTCGAGCTCGGCAGCGGGGCCGATGAATCGCTCCTTGCGGCCCAGCTTGCGCAGCGGGGCGCGGCCGACTCGCTCGACAGCGTCGGCCAGGTACGGGTTGCTGATCCGGTTGATGATCTTCTCCTTGTAGGCGTCCTGCTCCTCCTGCGAGATGCCGTGCTTGGCGACGATCAGAGCGGCCGTCTCGGTGATGGCGGCTTTAACTTCGGCTCGGATGGCCTCGTCTCGCATGGCATCGTCGACCGTCGTCTTGTGTCGGTTGTATCCGTAGTAGGCGGCCGTGGCATGGGAAGTGTTGACGGTGAAGAGCTTGCGCTCGATGAACGGCTCTAGGTTCTCAGTCCATTTGATGCCTTCGATGGACGGTCTCTCGACCTTTGCCGATGTCTTGACGTCCGAGTCCTTGTCGAAAGGTTTCGACTCGACGACCCACTCGTAGAACTTCTCGAGTGTGACGTCCAAGCCGGCGTTCGGGTCCTGGGCGGGCACAATGCGGTCAATAGCCGAGTTGGCGTAAGCAGCCTTCTCGTGGTGGTTCTCGAGACTCTCCGGGGCCATGTTGGCCTTGATATGCTCGGCAAGAGCCGAGGTGGCACCGATCATGTTCTCGCAGGCAATGACGGCCAGGGGCTTCAGGTCGTTAGATCGCTTGTCGATGCCCTTGGCGATGACAGGGGCGATGAACTTCAGGATGTTGGGGCCGACGGAGCAGGTGACGACATCGGCAGTCGAGATCTCGTCGATCAGTTTAGCCTCATCGTGCCTGGAGTTGATGGCACGGTAGTTGGTGATGATCTTCTCGTCCTTGCTGTCGACGCCGACTTCCTTGACCTTGTACTGCGGCGTGGCGTTTAGGGCGTCGACGACCTTGTCGATGACATCAGCAAAGACGACCTCGTAGCCGGACTCGTGAAGAAAGCAGGCGACAAAGCCTCGGCCGATGTTGCCGGCGCCGAAATGAACAGCCTTCCTGCCCATTGTGGAGTAATTGTGGGCTTATGTGAAGCTGTTACGTAGGGTAGAGATAGTGTGCGAGAGTGAGGGTAAGAGTGAGTGGGAGACGGCAAGTATAAAACGACGAAGATATCGGAAGTGTCCTCGTCGAGTAGTAATTGGCGATAGGTGAATAACAAGCGATGAGAAGAATACCCGTGATTGTATCTAGGATACTCTCGAGGTGTTCAAGAGGTTAGGAAGTTTGCCTAACAGAGAAGGTTTGTGAGGAGGGAAGGAAATGAATTCACCAGGGGAAGAGGCGGCCAGGCGAGTTTATATGTATGTGGCACAACGGCAGGAAAGCGAAGTGAGAACTTGGGGAAATAGCAGAGCCACGATCCAGGTGAGTTTGTGGAGGGGCCGGGCTGGAGTTGCATGTAAGTTGGGGATCAAGAGCAAAGCGGAATGCATGCAGGTGGTGTCCTACAACATCACTAAAACACGAAGTACCTATACATACAATCAGCACCATAGCTGGGCCTTCCGGGTTGGGTCTTATTTACGCTTACATGTATGTAGGCCATGTGTAATTAGGTATGTAAAGCGGTCAACGGAATATTGATAAACCACACGTTGCTACGGTATAGATACCTAGGCACATACTATGGCATATTTCTAAACCTCATTTTCCGAACCTGAATTGGCGCCCGGTATCATACCTTTGGGAGTAACTTCTCCACCTTGCTGTTCCTCTCTGTATAAAACGTGCGTGTATGGTAAATGATTAGTATAATTATATGTCGGCAATGGGTCCAATCCGGTACCCTTCTTGTCTGCATCGGCTGATTGCGGGGTTTTCTGGTTCTCTAGGTACATGTCGTATTACACCATATAAAGAGCCATTAGGCTCGGTAACGTCCTGGTATCTACATACCATATGCTGGCAACGATTCCAATGTCATTGCATACCTAGGTAGAATACGCAGGCAACCTCCGTCAAAACTAGCACTTTCAATATTGACTTCCAAAGCACCTGTCTCATCCTGTGCATACATAGGTACCTCGTACATTAGGCATTACCCACTATGTAGGTACCGTACTGGTGCCCTATTTTACGTCACTCTAAGGGGCTGGTAAAGTGCTAAACCAATAAAAGGCGGGAGGAACTCCGCTTTGCACCGATTTGATGAGGCGGAGTTGCAGCTACGGGACCCTGAGACTTTCCCGTATCTAGGTAGGAAAACATCATGATCTGTATCATACATTTGTGCAGAAGCCTCGCCGTCAACTCGTCATTGATCCATATTTCCCTGTGCTTTGCCGCAGCGCACGCGTCAAGAGAAACCATAAAGTGCTGGATCCGCCCACCAGCGGCGTCTCGGCGTGTGTTAACCGCGAACTTCCTGCTGGCTCAAGTACCTGCTAGAAGATATCTCGTAGTATATACACAAGAAACGGTTGGTCAACCGCGTTGCCTGGCTTCAGAGAAGCGCTGAATACTTAGTATTTCCTAGTACTGTATTAAAGTTGGGAGTAAGCGTTTCTCGTCTCCCCATCACATGTTATCTCGCGAGATATCCCATGCTGATCTGCGTCGTAGTAGTTGCCGGAGGGCTTTATATGCCGTCCATTGAGGTCCCTCGGAAGGCCATGTTAACCGACGGAAAAGAACAGCAAACTGCCCGAAGAACGACAAATTTTCGGCCACGGCACTTACCACATTAGTAAAGTATACCAGTCAGGCTCTCCTACGACAGCAGTTTCTCAGCCGACCTACTGAGTACCAGGCCGAATTTTAAAATCCCTGTAAGGTATCCCCTAGCGTTAGATCCAGCGCTATCGCTATATGGACGTTTTAATCCATATAAACGTTTCAGTAATCAAAATCAAATATTATTTAAACCTTTTTTTAAAAAAGGTAATTAATAGTTTCAATAATTTTAGGGCCAAATAAATAAAAATACCCAACTAGGATGTTAAACTTACCTTACGACGTAGTATGTGGGAGGAAAAAAAGTTTGGGGCTGCTCTCGCGGAAGTCCCACTGCATCGACGATTCAGCCGTGTTTACGAAGTGTATGCACTATGTAAGAGATCAGGATACGTTGCGACTCTGGAGATGCATTTCTTAAGGATGTCACAAATCCTCATTCCTCCATGCCGAGCCTCCTATCCATCACTTTACGAGATTGGACCATACTCTTATGTAACCGTTGAGAACAAACCTCTTGATCTCTTGACTGACCGTTCTGCAATGCCCGAATAATCTACTGTACGTGGGTTTGAGCTAGAACTAACTAGTTGGCTGCCCCTCTTTCCCCGGTAAACAACTCGCTAAACCCCCTGTCACTCATGCAGAAGTGACATCATACCCATTCCCCCCACTTCGCTAGGATTTGCTGGCTCGAGTTTCGGGGTGCGGTAAAGCCCCTGCTGAAGTTCCCGCGAAGTTTGAACTATCCGCCGGAAGGCGACAAGACTGTAGCTGCAACAATTTGTCTAAGGTGCTAGGGCTAAAACGGAAGCTAATCAGCGCTGAAGCCTGCCGTAGTCCCCTAGAGGGCCTACCAAAGCTCTGTTACGCTGCGCTACCTCATAAAAGCGCGAGTGCGACAGTGCTTTAAGTATTAGCCTTAACGATATTGCTGTCCTCTTCTTTCGGGCTTAATTGATTAGGTTTATTTAATATATTTTTTTATTGCGTTACGCGGCGAGTAGTGCTTTAAATTGCAGGTGATGATTGTTGTAAATCGGCAACTAGCCCAACAGGCAACGTTTCGTTCCTCCCAATACAATGTTGCAATTTGTAACAATGACCAGTGTTGGTATTGTGTCATGATGCAAAATAGGTGTGGCTAAAGGTAGCTTTTCCTGAGAAGCTGATTGGGTGAGTGTGGGTGAATTGTAAAAGAGTGCTACCTACCTCGGAAAAATTATTGCAGCTATCGCGTTGTCGCTTTCCGGCGGATATCTGTCCTATACTGCCCGTTCGGTATAGGTTCGCTGGCTCGTCCAATCGTTTGCGAGAGAATTATCTATCCGGGGGTGACTCTACAGATTGGTCCTTCATGTACAGTAGTAGGTATTAGATAAAGATTGGGCCCTTCGGTGGTCTCTGTCCAAAAGGGGTTCGGGCACTGCCACACAGATACACAAGGGGCCGTCTGCATCGTGATCGGTCAGGCATGAAGTAGCTGTAGAGCAGCTCTACCCAAACCTCAAGGACTATCGCATGGGTGTCCATGACTTTATTTCTCCGTGCAGCTTCTAAAACCAGGTAGTTATTGTTGATGGGGGATTGGTAACCAGACGCCCAAAAACTTATGTAGTGTCATGGGCTTCCTTCAACTTGCTCTCAAGTCTCTACGTACTGGTACACTAGGTAGCTAGATGCCACAAGCTTAGTCCCGGCCCGGGCACCCTTGAGGATCGACAGCCTCCTAGTTATATATCGATGGCAGCATAGAATACCTAGTAATAACCTGACTTCCCCTCGATATACGTACTTTTCCAGTTCGTTCCTTTGCGGTAGTTCAGCGCCAGTAAAAGTGTCGCAGATCTGACTACCTGGGTTTCCACTTTCCACGCCCCTGCCTGCCGTAAGGCTGAAGGCTGACGATCACCCCCGTTCTTGAACTTCAAATGCACATAGCCGGTATGGCTTCACATTGAGCTCCCCGACTCCTCGACGTCCTTCACCCTTGGCCGGTCAAGCAAGACGTGGATGGCAGTGATCTTGCTCTATGCTCTGGGTGACTGTATTGCCCCGACCTGCTTTCCCGCTTTCCTTTTACCCATTGGCCCCTAGATATGGTGTCATCCAACAGGAGAACAACCACTTCGTTTTGAAGTCAGGGGGTGGGGACTCGGGACTCGGGTGACGGTGCTACTCCGTATGCCCATAACAGTCAAAAGGTAACTACCGACGTAATACCTAGCGTCGGTCCATTTAGTGTTGTGGCGTTCCAAACTACCTACGTAACAACCCACTTCATATATATGTATATAGGATGGAAATTGGCAGTTGACATCAATACACGCTTGTGCCTAACCAGTATCTTATATTGTCAGACCGTACATATGTAATGATGCCCGGACGTTGTAATGACAGGTTCAAAAGCGCTAATACGCGCATATACACGCATACATCCACGCGTACGCACTTATCAGTACGCAGATCATTCAGACCCCCCCATCAGTCTGAACCAACGTCAAGGTGGGGTCGGGTACTATCCCCTAGACTTTTAAACACACATCCCAACTTGTACTGAATCCGTTCGGGGATTGCGCCAATGCGGGTCTCGTTATTCGGCTAGCGGTAGGACATCGCAAGGCAGGACGCCAGATAATTTTCCGGACGGCTGCTCTAACAACCTAGGTAATTGTACGGTACCGGAAAAGAAAACTCCATCTATTTCGGCGTTTACGGACCGCTGGTGCTTGCGGACGCGCGCCACGTTCTCTTTGCAGTCGCTGAATACTGAGACCTTTATTATGGTCAGCCGATGTCGGCGGAGGGTTTCGATTACGGTAACTTAGATAGCATCTCGAGCCGCAATTGCTGTGTTACGAGGGACGAACCTCCTCGTAATCCCATTCACAACTCATGTATAAAAACCTCTGCTTTCCAACCAGTCTCTTCTAAGGATCGTGACATCTTGGTTCTACAATCGGGGAGCCCGAGCTGCCGCAAGAGAAGTGCGCGAGATAGTACTAGCCACCGTACACTTAGATATCCATATCCCCCGCTTGACATACGGTTCGAAGACTGGAATGGGACTGGAGGTGGAGAGCACAAAACTGAAAACGCCTTGCCGTCACACCAGGAACCACGCAGCATGCGGGACGGTTGCCACTACGTAGACGATTAGAACAAGAGCCGATCAGTAGGGAAGCGATCATCTCACGGTCGGTTACCGGATGGATCCGGTATATCGGTGTCCTGTAAGGATCGTTATGAACTTAATCCAATCATGCAGGCCTGAGCTAGCTAAGGTAAAGATTCTATCGGTCACGTTGCCTCCCGAGAATTATCTCCTCTTCTCTATCCTTGCGCCACTGACATATCTCCGCAAACTCGCACGACTGACATTTATACGTCTCCTCGATGGGAACACCCTCGGCCTCCCTACCCCCACGCCACCAATTGAGGTTTCTTCTCAGATAACCGTCCAGGGCTTCGGGGTCGTTGGGGAATGAGTTGTTACCGATAATACGGCCATCTTCTCGATGGCGATATTGAACAGCGAGGAGCTCGCCGATACTATCTGCGCCTTGCGGAAAGGTCTCTTCCAGCTCGGACTGGACTAAAGGCATTAGCTGCTCGAGGGACCTGTATCTCAAAAGATCGGGAGGCGGAGCTAGGTGAGCAAATGTATCCGGCGATGGACCCGGGTATCCTGTGACCGGCCCATAGCGCGGAGACCGTGGCGTCGACGGCAGACCCTCGGGTTCCGAATCGGCGTCGAAGAAGACCTCGTCGTGGAGATCGCCAATCTGCTCCATGAATGCATCCGAGAAGCGAGCCTGGGGGCTGAGACCATAGCGAGCAATGATAGCGGGGTAGTCAACCTTTCCGGAAGCCATGTCACTCAGGAGTCGGTGATATAAGAAGAGTTGGACCCTGGCCGGTCTCAGTGCCGCACCAAAAGGCAGCCGAGTCGAGCCCCGTGTTTTAATATCAGTTAGATAGACTCTTTTGCGATGGGGCTGAAAGTAGTCGACAATCGAAGACCGGGGCTTCGAGTTTTGGGTAGCCTCCCCCTGAGACCATTCATCCCGCAGCTCCTCCTCGAAGGCTGTGTTGGGACACGTGTAGCTCACTTCGTCAATGACACCGTTGGCTACTTCTCCGTGGACCATCCCCCACACTTCGAGCTCCCTGGTCATGCCGGTGTCGCGGAGCGTCCTCAGCCCCTGAATGAAATTCCATATCCGAAGGGCGAAGGCCTCCTCTTTCGCTGTCACGTTGACTTGTATCGTGGTGTGTACCTGGTTCTCCAGGGTCTGATGGACCCTGGTTCCTCCTTTCATGGCAGCCGTCCTCATCTTCCTTCCGCCGGGGAGGCGTGTCAAGGTATACCAGTATTGCAATTCGCACCAGGCACCCGAAGACAGGTCGGTGACGGTCAGAGGCTTCTTAGGAAACGATCGAAACCTTTCCAGCGGGGAGCGAGTATCGGTATCGTGCTGAGCGCCATCAGGGAGCGTAGAGTCCGTGATAGGAGCCGCTTGAGGGGGCTCCAGACTCATCAGGGCGTGACTTACTGGGCGCTGTTGGTCAATCAACACTTGCTCAGGGGGATATCGCCATGGGGAAACTAACAATCCGGGTAGCTGATACCATTGAACGAGGCGCCTTGGTTCGACATAAAAGCGTTCGAATCCCGTGTCCGGTTTCCGTGAATGGGTACAGGCTTCTTCGCTGCGCCAGACAGAACACCCTCCAAGGGATGGGCATACTGGATAGCCACATGATGCTGGGGCTTTTGTTGCGCAGGCAATGAGGGCTCGCTCAGGTCAGCAGTCAACGACGCGCCAAGGTCGGGCCTAAACGGCGGATCCTCGACAGAGGCCAAGAGGGATTCCAGGAGCGGCGTAGGAATAGGCGTAGTTGTATAAGAAGAATGAGTGGCGACGGCTGGATTTCCGTTCCTCAGGTCCTCCAGCAACTGATTCACAATATCTTCTTCCCCTTCCGAGAAATCGAATCCGTAGTCGCTCTCCTGGCGGCAATTTTCACCAAGTGGCGGAACGGTGGCGGGAGTTAGACCGGGAGTTGAACCGGGAGCAATATTCGCCATCTATGACGGTAACGAGTATCATGGTACACAGCACTAATGACTAAGTGGTGACGTATCGCATCAATAAATTCAGCAAGCCGAACAATCGATGCAAAATGACTGCGAAGGAAAGGTCGTAGAAACTGGAAGGAACCGCAAGGTCATCGTCTTGCCCGCTGACGCAAGCCTACATGGGCGCAGGTGTTCTAGTAGGAGCTGAAATCGAGACAGTCCGAGACCTTGAATATAAACAATAAGACAATGACTCCAAAGGGAAACAAAAGTACCCCTCAGTGCTGGGATTATGCGGACTCTAATGCGGGTCACATCACATCGCGTTGTCACGTGACGAAATGCTGAATTGCTATATGCTTTTCTGTTTTCTTGCATAAATTTCCCACCGTGTTATACAACCACAAGTATGTACTTAAAAGGCAACCTCAACCGAGGGATCCAGTTATTCGTCCCAACGCTTCATAGCAATGCCTCGCCTGAATTGAATCGATACTATTTTCACGATCCACCACCTACATAACTGAGGCGTGTGCATAAATTACCTCGTATTTTATCCTGGTGCCTGATCAGCCAAAACGCCACAGTCTGCAGCTCCAAGGCCTGACAGCGCTGGTTGCCTGCCAAGTACGAAGTTCCTCTTAGTGTGTGGCAGTTGACGAATCAAATGTTACAAAGCTGAGCCTGAAACTCAAATAGTTGGCGTTGATCTCTCGGTGGGTAGGCAAAGAGGCAGATATATTTAGCAGTCAACTGCAATTCACCCACCCATGAACATTCGACATTGTTCTGCCGACTCTGAGATACTTATACTCACTAATTTCGCCGTCGATCGAAACCTTGGACTGTATCCCAGGCTTCCCTGTTTCCTATAGACATCCCTTAACTCTACTGTTGTCGAAAGTAGGCCGTACCATGTATAGTAGCGACTTCGACGACTTTACAGAGGGTCGTCGAGACCGTGAGACTGGACCCGCCACGTTCAACAGCCTCCCCCCTGAAATTCATCTCTGCATCAGCAAACAGCTCACGTATCCCGACGCGCTCTCGCTCAAACACACATGCCGCTACTTCTACCACCTCGTCGACACTGGCGTCCGCCTGAAAGTAGAATGGCTGATGGAGCGTCGAAGTTTGCACCTCGAATGTCCCAACGACCGGCGCTGCGACCTTGGGAGTGACTTGAAGTTCTGCAGGGGGAGCGTTAGGTGCGTGACATGCCAAGCCGAGTTGTGGCACTCACTTGCTTACTGAAATATCAAACCTCTCCGGTGTGAGATTCAGCTAATGGGGTACTAGGCTACTAATGCAGCGGCGCCGCGAGCATATGGAATGTGAGTCGCGACCGGGCGTAGGCTGTCTTGTGTACGGGACCCATACCTGTGCTCATCGGAAGAGGTTGAGGGAACGGTATAAGAGGTGGCTCCGGACCAACCTCACCATCGAGCTTTGGTGGGTTCTGTTGGCGTTGGTGCCTCTTCTCTTAGGCACGTTCTTAATGGGCAGAAGTGTGGATTGAACAATGAATCGCTCATCCCTCCCGATATTACCACTCCTGTATCATAGCATGATCCATGTCTTCACAAATGTCAGCGCACATATATATATATATCGCACGTTCATTTAATTAATTAGCCCGCCATGCTCCGACGGCAGAGGCACCCAAAGATGGTGCCCTTCGTGGAACTGGAAAGCATCATATCCACTTTCTCCAAGATGTCGAGCAGAATATAGGTCCGGGACCAAAGGGGTTCATCAGAGATATAGGTTTCCATAGTGCCATAGGATAGAAGCGTGCTGCCCCTTATGCTGCTATGATTATCTGGTTGACCTCTGCGGCGTTCCTCGATATTCTACGACCTCTGTTCTGATAGGTTCTTGAGAATCCACTTTGAGACCGAAATGCGTTGGGTTAGTGGTGTGGTAGAGTAGAAGAACGAGCATGATATAGCCACGCTGACATTATAAAGGCAGACTCTGTTAGCTTTGAACCACACAGCGGAGAAAGCCAGTGCCTTCACGGGCTGCTGAAAACAGCGATGTTAGGAATAGACCGCTCACTGACCGTCTCCTACATAGTCAGCTATGAGACCCTGCATCACACACAGAAGCATATAACTGAAGAAAAGTGTATTAGCACGTTGCCTTGACCTCTAGAAGGTCCTAGCCAGAAAGTGAAGGTAGTGAACCCTCCTTTTATACACGTAAATACAGGTGGAGCTGGGAGGAAAAGGTACCAGGGGTACAGGAAGTAATTCCCGCTAGTGCTGACTGGCTTTACTAGGTCTGACATCAGCCATGCGCGAACGCTGGTAGCGAGAACCAATCACTAAAACGGTGAGGCCAGAGCCATTGACTGAGGCGGTAGAGCTTTAGTATCGTCGACAAAGGTCTCTGTTGCGGAGATGGTAAGATTTGCCATTTCGACAATTCTTACAGTAGCCGAATAATTAACGCCAGGTCCACCTGATGCAGATTTTCCGTAGTCCCATTTAGATGGTAGATTGCAAGCTCTCTTTAAAGGAGCTTCATAACTGACATGTACAGCCCATAACATGGCCGTATTGTCAGACCTAACAACGCCAGTCAGCCCTAGCGGAGATTACTTTGTGCACCCCTGGTACCTTTTTCTCCCAGCTCCACCTGTATTTACGTGTATAAAAGGAGGGTTCGCTACCTTCACTTTCTGGCTAGGACCTTCTCGAGGTCAGGCAACCTTTAATACACTTCTTCTTCAGTTATATGCTTCTGTGTGTGATGTCAGGGTTTCATACGTATTACGTGGTCCGGTGCCTAGCACCCAGGGGGAGTAGCGAATAGCTTCATTAAGCTCCAAAACTATAAGGTAGTACGACGGCCTCAAATAAAAATGAAACTATCGTCAAAGGTATTATGATGTGACCTGATTACGGGAATGAACGTGATTAATTAATACATCCCCAGTTTCTCAATACGGGCAACAAGCAAGAACTAGGGAGCTTGGGTGATATACTAAGTTCTACAAAGAGATAACAATAAAAAAAAAGTGATGAAGGTGAAAAGAAATGTGCCTCTTGAATTATGAACACAGCAAATACAAGCTGCCCACGTCCGCCTGCAAAATTGCAGAAGCCTGCCTATTAAGCCCATATATCCACCGTGACTTGCTTCTTAGACTCATTGAGAACATCTTAATTGCCTGGAGCAGGTAAGGAAATCATATATCACCCTCTCCCTTAAAATTTTCTTCTCCCCCTTCTTGCGCTACCATAACTACGAAAGCCAGTTCACTTTCACTCAACTCTCCCTAACCGTGTTCTTCACACGCCTCTCCACAGGATCACGAAGTTCCATTACAGATTCTGGTAAGTATTTTTTTTCCCCCGGTCGGCTTCGACCTATCTAGGAGGCCAAAGGACCTCGCCGTTTTCTGATATCACGCCTTTTTCCTTGTCACGGGCACCTAGCGGTTCACTGCTGATTCTCGGCCTCATCCTTCCCTTACGTACCCCTGACTCTTCTCCGAACCTCAGGGCCTCTCTGTAAGCGGACTCAGACTCGTTATTTGGATGGATGCAGTCGATCTAAGACTGTGCTTTTCGGCTAGGCAAGACGGCGAGAATCCGTATGGCTTCTGCTTGCTGTAAGATATTCGTCGGTGACCAGCTTACCTTCTATGCCGATCGACAATCACCATTAAGATGAGCGATTCCGCGGAAAGCGTAAGTATTCTTAAAGGCAATAACATGGTATAAGCACTGACTGTCTCAGGATGCGCCAAGTCCGGGTGCGGGAGAAATTATCAAACTTCACCCTGATGCGGATATTTCTATCACCGTATATGAAGTTCCGCAAAAGACCTCTGCCACCTTCCAGGTCGTCCGCGAATTACTCAGATCCCAGAGCGAAAAATTCAAGGTCCTCCTCGACCCGGAGACGCCATTTAACGGAGGTCAAAAGCAGACATGGACACTTAAAGAGGACACCGGAGCCACCACCCGAACATTAGAATTACTCCTCCGCTGCATGCTTGCAGGCGATCGTGACGCGAAGACGGGACTGCCCCAATCCTTGTACAAGTTGCCAGTTATCGAGGTTTGGCGAGTGCTTACTCTGGTCAACATCAAGGCGCAAGGCTGCGTCATGGCCGGCAAATACCTGGTCTCGTCTGATGTCATTAAGGGATGGTTCCTCGGCTGGTTCGAGAAAAAACACCCCAACCTAAAGAACCAAAGAGAGTTCGAGGAGTTACTGTTTCCGACGTATGTCCTAAGCTCAGATTCCAACGGACCTTTTGCTCAAGTCACACGATGACTTGTCTATAACAGTACTGGTCAACTCGACGAGTCCTGCCCCTTCATCGATAAAGATACGGGTTCAAGGGGATGCCACCACCATATGCATATGCCGAAGAGAGTCATCGGTAGGTAGATACTAGAGAGGACCTCGGTCTTGACTTGAAAGACAAAGACACGGACTAACAAACCAATGTAGCCCAACTTCGGAAAGCAAGAGCTGGCACCCGTACTTATTTGGAGAACGGGATCTACGTATTGTATAAGACATTCATCAACCAGCCCAACGATCCTTGCCACATGTCAGGGCTCGCTTGTTATCTTGAAGCACTAGAAGCAACAGAGGCGTACTCTTTTGAAGAACACCGTGGGCATACCTTGACGACATAACTGCGCTTCGACACTTCTCCTACAAATCCCCAGTGGGCTCAGAGCAATGCCCTACCTGCGCGGGGCACGTCGTCAATAGGAATGTGCAAAAGTGGGCAAGCAGGACTACAGGGAGATTCCGGGGCCTCTGTCTGCTCTGTCTGCGCCACTCTGTTGAGGATCGGGATTCATACGGCACCTGCTCAAAGTGCAGTTGGCATTCTAGACCTGATTCTACATGGTACTTCTCGGATATGAAAGACGAGCTGAAGCAGAAATGATGCCATGCGCTTAGAAGCGACATAATGTATGGACATGTCATATGGGAATAAGAATGGCACATCGGGAGAATGCATAGTGTGTAGGCTTGCTGAAGATGAATTGCTGCGGTGGTGTCAGTGTAGGCTTATGAGGGGGCACGTCAGCGATAGACTCCTCTAAGAACCGACAAAGCCCCTGGCCATCAGGATAACTCACCCGCCCCTTGGCTTGCGGTCATAGATGACAGTGGATCCATGTTTACGAATTTACTACTTGCTGTCATACAATGCAGTTTGTGGGAGTCGTATTGTAGAGGTATGACAGCTGTCGCCGACCTATAAAACATTCTGGCTTGCTGGCACTCACAATAACTATAGTGGTCATCTACCAGCGCTACTATTAGAGTCATAACAAGTACATATGTCCTTCGTAGGACTGATGTGATCTCTTTTATACCTGGCTCCACTTGAGCTCTCGGATCTGCGACCTCCTCCATGAGCTGGCGCGGGACCGCGAGCCATAGCGCCGCACTATTCCGACCACTAGGTCCAAAAGAACACCATCACGGGGTTTGGCAGATTACACTGCGCGACGATAGGCCATTCAAGTTTAATTCCTCCAGGCTACGCCGCCACCAAGACAGCAGCTATCTGAGTTGGTCGCGGCGGGTGCTAGGGAGACCGCGCCAGGATGTTTTTCCTACACTGCCTCCTGTGCATTGCTATCCGTTCTTTTTTTGCGGCGCCAACAGCTTTTGGACCATAGCGTCTTAAATGCTGAGGATATGGAAGATGGAAAGTTTACATGATTCAGACGTGCCTTGTGACTTTCCCACAGAAATGGACCGTCGGCGTAGCATTGCTTCAATACCAACGGGGCACAGCCCCTTGGCCGCTGTCCCCTCTCTCCGTTCCATTACCCCTTCGCCGACCTCTCAGACATCTCGACATCATCCGTTCCGGTCGGACCGTCTGTGCCTGCGTCTCAGGAGCAATTCGGGACTTACCTTCCACACGAACGAAGCGGTACTGGACAGGTACATCAACTATCCCGACAGCGGATACACGCAGTCCTTCACGTCCAACTCTCCCGCCCAGAGCGAAGTGCTTCACGAGGACGACGCGAGCGATGTGACTGAGAGCTTTCTGGCAAGCCCACACGGAGATGGTGCTTGGTCGGCGGATGATCCATGGTCGCGTCTGCCGTTCATGGACTTCATGGGCCAGGATGCCTTCCAGATGGCGCTGGACAACCCAGCTATATCCCGTCAGCTGTCGGAATATTGCAAAAGCCAGGGATGCGAGGAGGATGTTGAGTTCTTGATGAAAGTTGGTCAGACCGTCTCCCCAGCACTCACTGCCTTCATTCAGACACAGGGTGAGCTGACAATTCGCCTCGGCACAGATCCAAGAATATAACCAAGCCACCGACGACGTAGCCGCGGCGCTGACGGCCATTTCGACGTCTTTTACCTCCGCGACGGCAAAGAATCCGCTTAACCTCCCACCAACGCTGTCAGGGCAGCTCAATGCCGACATCAGGCGAATTGCTCACTCCATATTGCCTCGCATGGAGTCTGTATTTTATGACGCCACTCGCCACGTGAGAAGGCGCATAGCGAGGGATGCCTTCCCGGGGTTCGTCCAACGTCAGTTTACGTATTGCATTTCTCTTGTGCTGTCGAGCGGCACGTGGGGCATCGGCTCGCCGAAGTTGGAATACCCCGGACTAGGCGAGAGCTTCTGCATCAGCGCGGCCTCGAGCCCGGATTTCGCGATCGCAGCGGCCTCTGATGCCTTCGCGGCAATCACCGGGCATCCTCTCTCGGAGATCATATCCCGGAATTGCAGTAGTATGCAGGGTCCGTCTACCGACACGGCTACCGTCGGTCGGATCCAGAGGGGACTACAAGAGGCTAGGGAGGTGACAGAGCTCATTCTGAGCTATCGTCGAGACGGGGAGCCGTTTTGGAACCTGTTCAGCTTATTTCCCCTGAAGGATCACCAGGGGCAGCTCCACTATTGGCTCTGGGCCCAGATCGATGTTTCCGAGTCTGTCACGAGCCGGAGGGATCTGCTGCGAGTCTTGAATCGCGGCCACAATCCCGACGTCCCAGCCGAAGCCGACTCGCTCTGCGAGAGTACAGCATCCTCTGCGAAGACAGTCCACGGAGAAAGGCCGTTGGATGGAGCTGATAGCGTCATGAGCCGGGACGGACCCACTAGATCGACCTCCCGGACCACTTTTCTACAGCAATTCCGAATGATGCAGTGTAGTCCTTCGCCACCCCCGCCAGCGACCGAGCAGTATCATCTCGCGGCAAGTCCCTCGGGATGCAGCACCCGGCGGTCAAGCGACGAAACCCTGCCGCGGGCCGGGCCCTCGTTAAATCCACCGGTCTACTCACACTACTTCGTGCTAGCCTGCGAGCAGTTCGCCCCATCATCGATCATCGAGAGACAGCCAACGCCGACACCGACGGCGGGCTCTCGGAAGAGGGAGAGCCTCAAGCTCAAAATAGCCTTCTACTCGGAGGCGACCGCCGAGCTGCTGTCTATACGCGGAGACGCCACTGGGCTGGGGATATTCCAGTTTCTCGAGCAACAGGGACGATCGCCATCCATCACAAAGTCCCTGAAGTCTCTGGTTAGGGAACGGATCGAGTTTGGCAAGCCGGTAGGCGTGGAGATCCTGGTCGACTCCGGCCGCAGCGGGCTTTTCTCTAGTAGGAAGCAGAACCGCCACGCGAGCAATCGACCAGGCACTTCTGCCGACGCGGACCACGTGAGGAGTGGCTCGGCCGAGAAGCTGGAGAGGAAGACAACGAGAGTTTCCAAGCAGGAGAAACTGATGACTCACTGGACTCCTTTAAAGGATGCCAAGGGGGACGTTGAATGGGTTGTCCTCATATTGGCACCCAGAATGACAACGTGATCAGGCGGTGCTCACTCAGGCCCCGTTCGAACTCGCTCAGCGCCGGGTCTCCTGCCTTGGTCACAGGCGGTCCTGAATTGCGCCTCGTCTCTGCGGCCTTTTCCCGCTAGAATTTGGGCTACCGCGCGAGTTGATGGGTTATTCTAGCTCGTTCAAGGGGGAGGAGAGGCTATGGGGGAAAATGGTTGGAGTGCTCTAGACTTGAGGTTTCGTGGATCCTTGCCTCGTACATGTGGCTCTGGATTCCGGCGCACGCACGTGCGAGAGTGTCTACCTCATCTCTCTCGCCAACCTGGGCGTCTGCTTCTGGGGCACTTCATGCTGGTCGGTCGCGCAGCCCCGAACCGAAGCCATACCTCAAGTTCAACATGGGGTAATTTTCGAGGACTATCCGAGTGATAAGAAGCGGCAACACCCGCAAGCCTTGCGTCCAAAACGCCATGGCGGGCTCGTACGCGGGCTTTGGCCGCGTTATACAATCCAAAAGCCAAGAGAGTCTGTTTTATTTCTGATTGCGGATCTTTGGATAACCCACTTGGCGGTGACTTACGACTTCGAATCCACGGCGCCTATGTTGAGCATGCCGTTGGGGAACACCCTAGAAGAAGCGGCTGATGAGGGCGACTATAATAAGCGAACATGGGCCGGATCGTTCCGTAAGCTCTCGATACTTCGTTCAAGCACGCAACTTGCTCGGCCGGTCCACGGCCTTTGGTTGTAGTGTTCCTCCGCGGAGGACCGAAATGCGGTGGGAGTTGCCTCCCGGGGGATTTTTTTTTTTCGAAATCATCTCACAGGGGCACGCGCGGGTAGAGCTTTAAACACTCCTATGTGGCTAGCAGACTTATACGGTCAAATTAATAACGATAGAATGGCAGTCGTGATGGCTCGGCTTCATGTGTCTCGCACGTGCTCAATGCTGCCGGAAAGACAGTAGGGTGCTCTGCAAACCTGTTGAACCTAGCTACGCCATGGCTTAGTTAGCTAACCGACTAGTGGAAATGGTTTCGGCCACTCCGGTATTCTTATCTCTTGGCTACCACTGTTTTTATCTGTATTTAAGGAGGGTTCACCACCTTCACCTTCTATAGAAGACCTTCTAGAGGTCATGCAACCTTTAATACACCTTTTCTTCAGTTATATGCTTCTGTGTGTGATGCAGGGTCTCACAGTTATGAGCCCGGTCCGCACTTCTTTTTAGCCGCGTTTTGATATATTTGTTATACACGTTCTGTTGAAGCTATTCGGAATCTCGCTGTCGCTCCTGCGGTACACCTACTGCTCCGTTACCAAGGATATCCATCGTTTAGCTGTCACATTCTTAGTTATCTTAGCCCGCTTACTTTTTATATCACTTCTGAAGCCATGGTTGCCCAATTAACAGACCTTGACGGGTTTTTTTCAGGACGCGCTCCTAGGTATTTACTTAGGAAAGGGACCCCTAAAGAGTATAACATTTTCGAGTTCCACGTTAATACGAAGGTTAGTATGTTATGGGCATATATTAACCCTAACGTAGCCCAAATGCCACCTTTGTTAACGATACCAATTTTTTCTGAGCCTTATTACTTCCAGAATGGAATAATTAACGAATATGCCTTGGATAGCCCGAATTATTCGAAATTCGAAAGGGCCTTAAAGGTATATAATAGGAAATAATTCTTATATATCGCTTAGGAAAAGGCATTCGTTAAAGTTAGCACGTTCCTAAACTAATCCGTTTATCTTAATTATTATTAGGTATATTGAAAAAAGGTTACGTTTCGAAAAAGGCTAATTACTTTAAAAGATAAGTTTAAGCCTAATAATAACGTTCGAATTTACGAGGTTAACGTTCGATACAAATAAGCGTTAAAAATTAATAAGATTTAGATAGATATTTAATTATTTACATATTAAAAATATATATATTAAAGCCGCGGAACTTTAAATTCCGGCCGTCGCAAGTTATTACGGCCACCTTAATTTCTTAAAGATTATTAACATTTATTTACCCAATTTTTTTATTATCCAGATTGTTACAGTAATGTTACGACCCAACCCAAGATCGGCCACGAAAACGGTCGGACCCACAAAAAAGAGCCACGTGATTTGGATCTCTCTTGGCATCAAGATTTAAATGAATTTATACAGAACTAACCGAATCCAATAATATTGGATCTGTAATAACGTTAAGATCTAATAAAAATCCAATTAACTTACGAAGATATATATGCTTATTACTTCCATAATTTAAATAGTTTTAGCTTATAATATAATATTATTACCTAAGATACTCTTAGCATTACGAAACGTAATACGTTACTGTATTTATTGTTTAGATTTTTATGATATTTTTGTTAATATAAACCCGTTAACTTAAGGTTTAATAATTGGTTAAACCGTTTAGCCGTTATACGTTATAAGCTTTTATTCAATAGTACCGTTAAACTTTAAGTAATATTTAATACTGTTAAAATGTTGATTAATATTTAGGAAACCCTTATTTAGCAATTTTAGGTTCGAATTCGGGAGTTGGAGAAAAAAGTTCGACAATTTAAAATTACGTTACCTGCCTAATTCTTTTTCGCCCGTATGAAGCCAAAAAAGCCAGAACTTTACGATAAAAAAGGTAACCTTTAAACTTTTTTTATTTAAGTATAAATTTATTTTTATTTTTTAAAACTTAGCGACCCAGCGGATATAGTCCTAGCAATAGGAGCATACCTAATAAAAGATATGGTTAATTGGTTTAAGCCCATTATGAAAAATTTCTTGGAAATAAAAAAAGCAAATAGGGAAAATTTTATTAACGAAATTTTTTTAACTTATATTAATTTCGAAAATAAAATACGCGATAATTTCGGCAATCCGGATAAAAAATGATTAATGGCTTAATAACTTTTATAATTCCGATAAAAAGAATTTGCGTTTAAGTACGCCGTAACCTTTAAAAGTTTTGCGGTTAAGGCAGAATGGAGAGATAATAAAGCCGATATCTTTATCGATATATTTTATAAAAAGATAAAAGATAATATAAAAAATAAGATTATTCGGATTAAACTATTAGTTACCTTAAACCGGTATATCGTAAAGGTAATTAAGATTAATAATTAACAATTTGAGAAACGATAGGAAAAAAAAAGGATAATATGCTTTATATTTGGGATATAACAAATTTAACCAGGGGAAAAAACGAGATGTACTTTTTATTTCTTATGGAAGGGCGTTAAGATTTATGGAATTCGGCGTTACTTATAAACAAAATTGGAGCCAGATTAAGTATTTTAATTATGGCAAAATGGGATATAAGGTTTATAAGTATAAGAAACCCAAAAAGCCATAATAAAATAATTAGACCCTTATATCGAAAGGATAATCTAGAAATAATTAAGGAAATAATAATAAAGTTATTAATATAATTTAAGTTAAGTATGTATTAGGCTTTAAATAAAAAGTTCAATAGAGATTATTATGATAAAAAATCCGATAAAAAATGTAAAAAGTTAAAAAGCTAGCTTAATAAGTAACGCAAATATAATAAAAGGTATTATAAGGATAATTACGTAAATACTAAAACTAAATAAAGGAAATTTATCCCGGAATCCCCGATTAATACGATAAAATATATATTATATATTGTTAATAACGAAAATATTCCAATTACGAGAAATAGATATAATATATTTACGTACGAATTACCTGCATGTATTATAAGGGATTTAATTTTCCAAATTGTATTAGGCATAATAAAAACGACGAATAATAATATTGACAATTTCGAATTACAACCTTAGAAAATATTTAACAGTTAGCCGAAACGGAAAGTTGGCCCGAAAAAAAGTAATACTTATAGGAAAACCCCTTTTATTATTATAGATAATGTAATTATTAAACGGAAAAGGAGTTAATTTAGCGTATAGTAAAAAAGCATTATTAAAAAGTTATTACGGACCTTTATTTTTAATTAATATTTATTATAAATTTTTACAAAAAAAGATTATTAAAAAATACGTTAATTTACAGAAAATTTTTAGAACGATAATTAAAATAACGTATAATAGGATGTAATCGTAAATATAAAAGAATAATTTATTTAATAAAGAAAGGAATTACAGTAAAACTAAGAATAATTAATACGGTTCGAAAGAATAGTATGCCGGCAATAACGATAGATATAACAGCTTAACGCGTTGAACGAAAAAACATAAATAAGATTTAATAGGTTCGAATAAGAGTTAAAAAAAGAAAATTACTTATAAAAAAGCCGTAGGATAACGAAACCCAGAAAAATTAAAAGGAATTCCCGAGAAAAACTTTAAACGTAATAATAAAAAACGTTAATAACTTTATTATTTTAAAAATACGAATCGGAACGTATTAGTACACCGTAATAATGGATTACGAAATTTTGGGCGAAAATTATATTATATTAAACATAATTAATAAGTTTAAATTGTTATGAAGATATAAGTTAAAACCTTATATAGTAACGAATATTAAAGGTTAAGAATTCGTTTACGATAATGGAAAAATTATACGCGAAATTAATTACCTTAAGATTTTTGTTAAAAAACAATATTAAACGGTTAATTTCGATATCGTTTTATTTAGAAATTACAATATAATCTTAGGATTATTATGGATATGTTAATACGGAATTTTAATTAACGGCGGAATTGGTTAAATAAAATTCATTTTATTTCTTGTTAATAAATAAAAAGAAAAAAAATTAAAATCTTAATATTTAATCAATAATAGCGACGAATATAAGCATAAAAATATAATAACTACCTTATTACCCAAAGGAATAAGATATAAAAAAAAGGGTATTAGAAAAAAATACGACGTATCGTTATTACCATTAAAGCGAAATTAAAATAACTAAATAATAATCTGGAATAATATGAACAATAACTTAAAAAGTTAGAAAATTTAATTAATATATTACCATAATACCATAGATACAAATAGCTTTTTAAAAAGGAACTCGATACGAAATTATCGGAATCTAGCAAATAAGATTATGAAATAATCCTTAAAAAAAGATTTTCAATAAAATTTTACCCCATTTATAATCTTAATAAAAATAAATTACGTACTTTCAGAAAATATTTGGAAAATCGGCTATAAAAATAGATTTAACCTTTAAAATTACCAATAAAATACCCGATATTTTTCGTATTTAAAAAAATAGGAAATTACGATTTATAATTAATTATTAATAATTAAATAACATTACTGTTAAAGATCGAATATTATTACCCTTAATTACGGAAATAAAAAATTAACTTTACGGAATTAAATAATTCATAATATTCGATCTTAAAAATAAATATAACCTTATTAGGATTAAAAAAAATTACAAATGAAAAATAATTTTCAAAACGAAATACGGATTATTTAAGTATTTAGTTAAACTAACAGGATTTACGAACGTACCAATAACTTTTTAACAAATAATTCATTATGTATTACGAAAATATCTCGATATTTTTGTTATATGCTATCTTGACGACATTTTCATTTTTTCGAAAATAAAAACAATATATACAAAATATGTTTATAAGGTTTTTTAAGCTTTATAAAACGTAAGGTTATTTATTAACGCAAAAAATATTAATTCCATATATAGGAAATAAAATATTTAAAATATATTATTATCCCAAAATATATTAAAATAAACCTTAAGAAAATCGTTGCAATTATAGAATAATAAACGCCAACGACGGTTAAGAAAATATAAGTATTTTTTGGATTTGTTAACTATTACAGGAAATTTATTCGAAATTTTAGCAAAATAATTATACCTTTAATAAATTTTACGAAAAAAAATTTAAATGGATGCCAAATACGGAAAAGGCATTTTAAGATATTAAAAATACGATTATTAATAAATTAATACTAATTATGTACGATTTAAACCGCCCCGTTAAGCTAAAAACCGATATTTCGGATTACGCGTTAAACGTAATAATCGGATAATAAAATAATTAAGGCAAATTGTACCTTATTGCATTTTTTTCGTATAAATTAAAAAAAGCCGAATTTAATTACGATATTTCAAATAAAAAATTTATGGCCATTATTATGGCATTTCGGGAATTTAGGTACTTTTTAAAAAGAAATTTATATCAAATTAAGGTTTATACGGATTATTAAAATTTTACTCGATTTATTATAACCAGGGAATTTATAAGACGATAACTTCATTACGTGAAAAAATTAACGAATTTCGATTTCGTTATTATCCATAAAAAAAGTTCAAAAAATGGCAAAATAAATACTTTAAGCAGGTAATTAAACCTTGAAAAAAATTAATTAAGGTTAACCATACAATTTTTAATATTACCATAAAAACATATTTACGTTTACGAGAAATTACGACGGTTCGAGTAATACCCAATAATATATATTAGAAAATCCAATAATATAACGATAATCTTTTAAAAAACTAAAAAATAAATAAAATACAAATTCGAAAAAAATATTAAAAAAATCTGGTACGAAAAATATATAAATATTAATTATACGGATATTTAGGGATTTACAAAACCTTAAGACGATTTTAACATATATATTTTTTTCTTAAAATAAAATTAACGGTATAAAAAATTATACGGTAATATAATATTTGCGCCAAAGCAAAAATTTAATGACATAAGTTATACGGAAAATTACAGTTATTATTAATTGCAAAACGACTATAATATTTAATTATATTTGACTTTATTATTAAGCTTTTTATATCAGAAAATTTAATTGCCATAATATATTATGATAGTATTTTCGTAATCGTCGATCGATTTACAAAATTTTCTTATTTTTTACCATATTATAAGAACATAAACGCCGAATAATTAATATATATTTTTTTAAACATATTTTTAATATATACGGATTATTAATAAAAATTCTATTAAATAAAAGATTAATATTTGCATCTAAGTTTTAATAAGGCCTTATAACATAAATTAACATAAATTATAAATTATTTAACGTATTTAAATTTTAAACGGATAAATAAATAAAATAAATAAATTAAACTTTAAAAATTTATTTACGATATTATATTAATTATGAATAAAATAACTAAGTTATAAAATTACCGATTATTTAATTAATTTATAATACCAGCTATTACGAAAACATTAAAATAATATTTACAAACGTAAATTTTGATTTTATTCCAAAAGTTTATGAGGAAACGCGCGACAATAATTTAATTAATATTAAAATAATTTTTACGTTAAAACAATTACGATAATTATATTACAAGATAAAAATAAAATTAAAATTCGTACGAAATTAAAAAAATAAATATTATAACTAAAAAAGGTTAAAGGGATTAACTTTCAAAAAAAGGGAAATAATTTTCCTTATTATAAAAAATATTTAAATTAAAAAACCTAATAAAAAATTCGATTTCAAATATATCGGTCCATACAAAATCGCCAAGAAAATCTTAGAAAATAATTACTAATTAGAACTTTTACCAAAAGTTAAATTTTATTTAATTTTTTATGTTTCCTTATTCGAGTTAATAATATATACGACTAAAGTATATACGGCACAAAATAATGTGGAAATAAAAAACAAATAAATATACGAAATAAAAAAAATTTTCGATATGCGAAAATAAAACGGATTTACCTAATACTTAATTAAGTGAAAAAAATATTTAGACTTCGAGAATACCTGGGAACCCGTTAAAAACCTTATTAGTACCTAGCGTCTGTTAAAGAATTTTTACCAGCGACGACGGAATTATTAAGGAAAGCTCCCTAGTTAAGGTCCTTAAAAATAAACCAATTAAGGGAAGTAAGGGATAATACAGAAAACGGAACTTTGGTTTCCGTACGTTTTTGCTTATTTAATTTATTTATTAATTAAAGGCCGTAATTAATAATTTTAATTCCTTTAACGTAAAAAAATTTCTTTTGATAACGAAAACGAAAAAGGCGATTAATGGTTTCGTCGATGTTACGTTATTTACGTATTAAATCTTTTTTTAATTTTTGCTGAAGGCGTAAAAACGTTTTTTTAGCTATAATTTTTTTACGATTTAAATAATTTTTTTCCTTTTTAATACGACGTAAGGAATTAATTGGGATATTAGAATTATTGCAGCGACGATAGTTCTTAATATATTCGTTATAACGACGAATTTTTTTAATTATTTGATATTTTGTATTATTTTCGAAATAAAGCGTATACGGCATAATTTCAAAACTAAATTTGATAATATGAGTAGCTAGATAATCTAGGCTTTTTTTTTAATTGAGACGATTATAAGATTTACGGTTAATAACATAATCTGCTATGGTGAAGGAAAATGATTTACCAGGAAGGAAAATCTTTAAGGGTAAAGATCTTAGGAAAGAGGAGATCGTATTACGACCTAACCCAAGATCGGTTACGAAAACGGTTGGACTTATAAAAAAGAGCTACGTAATTTGGATCTTTTTTAGTATTAAGATCTAAATAAATCCATATAGAATTAACCGAATTTAATAATATTGGATCTGTAATAACGTTAAGATTTAATAAAGATTTAATTAATTTACGAAAATATATATGCTTATTATTTTTATAGTTTAGATAGTTTTAGCTTGCAATATAATATTGTTACCTAAGGTATTTTTGGCATTACGAGACGTAATACGTTACTGTATTTATTGCTCAGATTTCTACGATACTCCTGCCAACATAAACCCGTCGACTTAAGATTTAATAGTTGGTTAAACCGCCTAGCCGTTACAGGTAAAAGAAGCTATGTTCGAAAGCAAGGACCTTATTAAATTACCACCCGTACAGAAACTAGTAAAGCGGTTCCGAAGCCATATAAGGCTAAGGAAGGCTTAAAACGTTAACGCAGAACAATTATTACGGGGAGCGTTCGGCGTTACCCTAAATAAAAAAATTCTTGATTAGATAGGGGGGGCTAATAACCGCGATATTAACCGTAAGAATAACGGTAACGATCGCTATAGCCACCTAACGAAAAAATGTCTATATGAGAAGTTACATATCTTTAAGGAATGCCCTTATATCTGTAAAAAAGTTAGGCCTTTAAGATAGACCGAAAACCCTAAGGTCAGAAAAAAGGTGGATAAGCGTATTTCGAACGGAATTTACGGGTCCATAAACTAACAGCGTTATTACCGGATATATCCTAAAAAGATTTACGTTATTAAATATTTATTCCGATTTTTATATAAGAAATCGCAAGGTTAATTTTCTTAATTTATATTTACCGAAAGTTAGCGGAAAACTTTTAACCGGAAGAAAATATCTTAACATCGTAGGCGAAGGTATACGAAAAATTATATTTATTATACCGTCAAGAAGATTTAACACCTTCCTTTTAAAAAATTATCTATATATCCTTAAGATATATACTAACTTAGTTTTGTATAAACTTTTTCAGCAGGCCGGGATTTATTGGAATTATAAGATTGACGTTATATATTATAAGGCATTAGGTACGAAAATAATTAAGGTTAATTAAATCGAACGCTAACTTATTATATATTACGTTAAAATAACGCCGGAAAACGACGATAACGATATTGCGTTAATAATTTTTACAGTAACTAAAAAAAAGCTTATCGCCATTATCTCGGAAAACGAAAGCTATTTAAAGGATAAAATTATCTTTAAAAACGAAAACGAAAACTTTATTCCGGAACCCCTAATTTAAAAATTCCCACCTCCGAAATTAATCTTACAGCAGAAGTTTTACGGCAATAATTCCCGATTTCCCTTAAAGCCTTTAAAAAGAAATATTACAATATAACATTAAAAACTAGCTTACCTAGGCTTACGCGCATTCGAAAAGGTGATATATGCAATTTCCGGAACGAAAATCTATTTGCCCTTAACGATTTAATATTAGAATTATTAAGTCGTTAAAACGCGGAAAAAGATATTACGACGATAGCCGATTAAGGAAAACAAACCTTTTAGTACGATATATGTTAATTTTTTCGAATTTAACGACGCTTTCGACGGGCGTACGAAAACGCTAATTATTACTTATCCAATTATTAAAACTAAAATTAATTATACCTTAAAGCAGAAAAAATACGTTTTAACCGTCTTAATAAACGTAATAATTTTCTTTAAAAAATAATTTTATATTAAAGTTAAAATAATCGTATTAAATAGCAAAATTTCTTTCTGAAATAAGTTCCGAAAATAACCTTTTGATATAGGTATCTTTTATAAGCCTTCGTCTTTATATACTAAAAAGCTTATAGGCATTTAGAAATGCCCCGAGAGTATAATTATTACGAAAGTATGTTACTTAATTATTAACAATAATCTTTTTTTTAACTTATGGCCGGAAGTAATAAAAGCAGTTATATATATCGTTAATCGTATATTTATTTATGCCTTAGGTTGAAAAACTCTTATTTAGGTTTTTAACGAATAATTAGCCAAAAAAAATATTTATTCCCGAAAAAGGTTTAAAGGTAAACGTAGCGAATATCGTCTTTTTCGGATTAAAGGCTTATGCGCTTACGGAAGCTATCCGTTAGAATGCAAAACGCCTAAAGAAAATGGATTCCAAAGCGTATATCGACTACCTTATGAAATACGTAGCTAGTAACATATATTAAGTATGGATTCCTTTACAACAACGCGTTATTACCGTTAAGGACGTCATTTTCGACGAAACGAAAAAATATCAGAACGAACAGAAAAAATCCTTGTTCGAAATTGCAGAACTAAACGACCAGATCGACAATATCCTTATTCCACCTGTAATAACAACTTTTCTAAAAACGTTTAAAATTATTTTCAGTAACGATTTTTTGGAAACAGGTATTGCTGGGGGGGTAAATAATTTAGCAGAATAAAACGAGCTTAAAAAAGTTATTTACGATATTATCGTAATAATTATAAATTCCCTTAATTAAAAAGTTTTATAAAAAGCTAAGGGGGTAAAACCTAATAATCTTTATAAAATTATTTCGGATAAAAATTCTTTTAATTCGGTAATTAATAATAATTCCGAAAAAAACGTTTTAGATATTACTAATAAAACGGACGATTCGGAACATAAAGCTAAATAACTTTATCTGCCTATACCGAAAATTACTTCAACTCTCGAAAAAAGTCTTTAATAATATTACGCACCACTACCGGATAAAGCTCAAAATATATTATCAGATCCTTCTTAGCCACGGTAACGACGTACGGAATTAAATTTCTTAAATTAAATAACTATTATCGATTTTGGAACGTAAAGCGGAAAAAAGAAAAAGCCACCTTTAGCCAATACCAGTTACAAATTGGCATTCGAAAAACGTAATACGTATCTAATTATTTTTAATGCTATTTTTTCGATTGCAATTAAGCATAATCGCCTATATCGTCTTAACCTTCCTGCTGCTCCTAAAAATTAGCAAAAAGCTATATAGCATAAGTACGCCGAAAACTGGAAAGCGGCTGCGCAAAAAAAAAATAAAATCAGATATATCGGATAAAGCGATTAATTATCGTTACCCCATTATAAAAAGCAATTTAAAACGTAAGTCCTAACGATATCCTTCCGTTAATATAAGTATTTACATACAAATTTAATAAATACGTGATACTTTAAAAATTTAAAGCTAAAATTATTATTCGAAATAACCTTCAGCCCTATAAAAACCTTAATATTTACATATTTACGTTAATAAAAAAATCTTTCCGCATACTTATAACTATTACAGCTCGATTTAACCTTAAATTTCGTCAGCTTAATACCGTTAATACGTTCCTGCATAACGACCTTAATAAGCTAATATACGTATGTTTTCTATAAGGATTTATACGCCCGGGCTTTTATTTAAGGTTCCGAAAAGCCTTATACGGCTTAAGGCAATTACCACTTTTATAATAACGGGATTTAACAGCAAAATTAAAGAAACTAGGACTAAAATCCGTTCCGGATAACCCATATATTATAACTAATAACTAATTAACGTTATTTTTTTACGTCAATAATATAACCATAATATACAAAACTTGCAATATAATATGCGCTAAAAAATTCCTTACAAAACTAATATAACATTTTTATATTAACGACTTAAAAAATTTATAATAATTCCTTAAAATACGTATTTTGCAAAACCGCGAAATTAAAAAACTATAGTTATTATAAAATACTTATTAAGAAAAGCTATATATACGTTTCGAATTATCCAAACTTAAAAAACGTTATTTTAAGGTCCCTAAATAAAAAGATCTTAAGGAATATTAAGGCGAAACGTTAACAGCGTCTAAAAAGCTATATCTCGAAAAAGTCGAAAACTTATTATACGGAACTGTCGCCACTCGCCCGGACTTAGCTAAAATTACTTCCCATTTATTTCGCTATTACAAAAACCCTAACCTTATACACCTTAACGCTATTAACGAAACTATTTTTACGCTTATTCTATACATACCCTAATCCTGGAATTCGGAAGTAACGAAAATTCTAACGTACGATCGTTCCTATACGCAAACGACGCCTTATTTGCAAATAACCCTAACCGGAAAAGCTTCCAGGGATTTATGTTATCACTTTTCGATAACTTTATTATATAAAGGGCTAATAAGTAAAATATAATTACCACCTTAAGTACGGAAGCTAAATTATTAGCCCTATTACAAATCATAAAGAAAGCCTTTTTATACTAAAATTATTCAAAGCTATTGGGCTAAAATTAAGCAAGGATTTAATTATCTAGATAAATAATAAATAAACGATACGGCTAATTATTAAAAAAACCATACGCCTAATTACGAAATTAAAGTACGTTAACGTCCATAATCACTAATTTCGCGAAATCCACGCAACAAAAAAATAAAAATTAAATAAACGCCTATTAACGCTATAATGGCAGATAAGTTAATTAAGCCTCTAAAGTTCCAATAATATCAAAAGTTCGTTAAGCTGCTAAACCATTAGGACGTTACTTTAAGGCTAAAGGAAACCTAAGAAATGTTAATTTATCCTAGACGTTGCCCAGCAACAAAAAGCTATTACCCCCGTTTCCTTCTTATCGTTCTTTCCCCTACAAATTATTACTACCTTCGTCCCTAGACGACCTTAAAGGTAAAGTCAGTAAAAAAGCTTTCCAACAAAACTTCTGTGGTCTAGTGGTATAACGTCAGGTCCTAACACCTAAAAACATGGGTTCCAATCCGGTCAGAAGTTCTGGCATCTTGAATAACTTCCCTAGTTAATCGAGATACTAATTACTCTTTTTGTTTCCGTTTTTGCGTTTTATCTATTATTTGTTAAAAGCTAACCACCACGGTATTTCCTTTTTGGGCAGTTGCTCAATATCATAAAAGCTTCAGCTGTTAATTCCTAACAGCTGGGGGGGTGTGTTAAACCTAGCTACGCCATGGCTTAGTTAGCTAACCGACTAGTGGAAATGGTTTTGGCCACTCCGGTATTCTTATCTCTTGGCTACCACTGTTTTTATCTGTATTTAAGGAGGGTTCACCACCTTCACCTTCTATAGAAGACCTTCTAGAGGTCATGCAACCTTTAATACACCTTTTCTTCAGTTATATGCTTCTGTGTGTGATGCAGGGTCTCACAAAACCTAAAGCGGTAGAGTTTGCACTAACCACCCACTCACACTACACACCAGTAAGATGGACGTGTGTCGAATGCGAATAGTTCTGGCAATCAGGCTCATTGTAAGGAACTAGAGACGGTATCTTGTGTGTAGTTTAAAAGAGCCAAACTCGACACGTTGCTATCATGCCTAGGAGGCACACAGTTGACATTTACCTAATAAAGGGGTCTTGTAGTTTAATGTAGGTGTGGGGGCGCTACGGGGCATCTTGGCAGCAAACAATCCGGGTGCTCGGTTGGTTATTGCAGCCGCTTTTGGCACTCCTAAATGCATATCGTCCCTCTCGTGTCGGAGCCATGCAGTGATTTGAAAGGATACAGGGATTTTCCTATATTCAAAAGCGTATCGCGTAGGACTATTTTCAGCCAGGAGGTTTTATGGACCCCACAACGCTGACCATTGGACAACCTACGTGTCCAGCCAGGAGGACTGCAAAGAGAACTGCGAGCTCCTCTCCTTACGTCTGGCGCTTTAAAACCGTAAAATGTGGCCTTATTAAGAACCATACCCGGAGGCAGCCAGTTTCGCGATCTCCCGCGCTGCAACATACTGACCAGGGTCTCTCCGAGCTAGATCGCCGAACTGCCTTGCCTTCTCCCGCATAGCTATACCACTTTCGTTCCTATCCAGGACAGTAAGCAGGGCATGGCGAAGGCACCCGGCTGTCCAGTAGGGACTCGTTTCCCGACACCCCCAGACGCCGATCCCAACGTCCTCAACCAGCTGCGCGAAACTATAATGGTCCAGCCATAGGGGCAAGACTAACTGGGGCACTCCGGTCCTATTGCAAGATATCGGGTTAGTATTTGAACTTGAGAGGAGAATAAGCTTATGCATACCCGAGCGCCTCGTGATAGCAGCCTGCACCGCCGTGGTGCACTGAAGCAACGATATGGCCGGTCTCTAGGAGAGACGTCGGGTCCACCTCCAGCCACTGCTCCATCTTGACGCGTCCGCTCTCGAGGAAGGGATGCACGGGGGACGCGAACTCGTCACCGTAAATCGTCCCTTCGGTGTCGACCGCGGCCTTGCGGAACTTCCAAAGCACTTGCAGATCCGTTCTCTCGTGTAAAACGTCTGCAACGGCCTGCGCCATAGCCGTGGCATGGTCCTCGGTCCAGGAGAACACGTTGCCGAGGTTTATCATCACGGTTGGCGAACGGGCGAGCCACCGGGCCAAGGCAGGACTCTGCTCTTCTGCTGTCGAAAGGGAGAGGCTCATCGGCCCGGTGCAGGTTACATTGGGTGGGATTACGTCGAGCGGCGTCGAGGCGCCGGGTAGGGTTTGTGAAAACCAAGGCGCGTCCGGATTATGTATATTAAACTAGCTTACTCGGTCCGTAAGCCCTTTCGATTCGAGGAACTTCTGTGTGGCCCTGTAATGGGACATTCGGAGCAAGGCGTAGTAGTACCGTAGGTTTATATAGATGTTCTCTGCTATCCTGTTCCACGGGATTGGATAAGGAATGCCGGAGCCCATACTGCAACACTGCGTGAGTTTGAAGTTCAGAACCACTGGCACATAAAAGATGGCGTATAGCCACCTGTTCAGACAGAGGTCAATCAGAAGCGTATACGTACACCGGGTACTTCCACAGCCACTCTAGGTAAGGTTGTTCATGAGCGAAGGTCTTAATGACCGTGTTCGGAGTGATAAAAGTATGCAGTCTATTCTGCTTGCGTGTCGCATCGATAGCAGGCCGGAAACAAACATCTAATACAACAAGAGCGGGGTCGACCTCATCTATTATCACACCTGCGATGAAGCTTAGATATGAGTCAACCTCACCCGGGCATGTAAGAAAATGACCTGGCGATACCTGTAAGCTCTTCATAGAGAGTGACGTGATCTTCCCCTGACCACGGAGAGACATAGAAGGATATATCCTTGCACGCCGTACTAATGCCGGCCAGGCCGGGCGGATGCATGATGCTAGTCAACGTCCTCCCCGACTTCGCCATGGCATTTATGAACGATAGATTGTCAGGAAGCTCGTGAAATACGACCTCCCGCGCGGATGGCGTCTTCCGGCGGCCGTGCAGCGAAATGCGCTTCAGCCTAGAGGCCATAGGCGGAAAGGATGCGAAGTGCACATGGACCTGAGGATGCCGCTCTAACAAGGCGTATGCCGTCGCCACAAACACGTTAGAAAGACCATGTTCGGCGTTTACTAGAAACAGGACTGTGTTGTTGTGGCCTATAACCTGCGGAGTCCGCGGCGTCCACGGCGTGGCCCCATTGAGGAAAATAGAATGCCAATGCCGCGACCAACAGGGAGCCGCCGAACAGCAGGCTTCTCATGATGATTCAAGCAAGGTCGACGTGGTTCTTTTTTAAGAATATATATGATAGCAGCCTCCAGTAAAGCAGTCTGTCAAAGTCTGGGGTTGTGAGGGAAAGCGCCATAATGTGACGGCTAGGCGGTTTAACCAACTATTAAACCTTAAGTCGACGGGTTATGTTGGCAGGAATATCGTAGGAATCTGAGCAATGGATACAGTAATCGTATTACGTTTCTTAATACCGGAAATGCCTTATTGCAAACGATTAGTATTAATAAGTGTTGCAAGCTAAAGCTATTTAAATTATGGAATTAATAAGCGTATATATTTTTCTCCTTCAGCTGGATTACCACCAGTAAGTTGGTAATCCGGCTTACTGGTTTACCACTAGTAAATTGGTGATCCATTATGTAACCTAATCTATATGGTTTTCTTGGCCTTTTCCGTTATAACCGTTCCTGGAGGCCGTAGCTTGTTAAGTCGTAATACGATCTCCCCTTTCCTAAAATCTTGTCCTTAAGATTTCTTTTTTCCTGGTAAGTTTTTTCCATATACCTTTAACATATCTTCCGGTATATTTAAACGTCGTTTTCGTAAATCCGAATAACGATTTACCTTACCTAATTTAATTAAATTCGAAAGTTTTAATGTAATACCTTATTTTTTTTATTTTATTTGATAACTTAATTACTAAATAATAAATGGGGTTTTTCGTTATAAAAAATGTATCCGTTAAGGTCGTTTATATAACGGAATAAAAATTTTTATTTTTATAATTAATTGCTATATTGCAAAATTAAAAAAATTAAAAAAAAAGCTAACGGCCGAAAAATCTTTGTTTAAAATTTTTGCGCGTTTTTTTCGTATACGTCGTTAACGTTAATATTATTAATTTTAAAATGCAAAATTTATTAATCGTACTTTTTAATTTTTAAATAATTTTAATAATTTTACGTAATTAAAATCAGAATTCGTAATCGAGATTTAAACCTTAAAAAAGATAAATATTATTAATTGGAATACGGTAAACCAAAGATTTCCTTTCGTAAATTTCGTAAACTGGGATATTATTATTTCGGATAATTTTATTATTGCTGATAAAAGTTTTTTAATAGGCGTTAGGCGTTAATAAGATTTTTGGCGGGTTCTTAAGTATTTTCGGAATTTGGATATTTTCTTTATTTAATTAAATATTAGATAAATCCGTTTTGTTTTCGCATATTAAATATTTTTTTTATTTTATATACTTATTTGTTTTTTAATTTTACGTCGTTTTGTGCTATATGTATTTTAATTATATTTGTTATTAATTTAAATTAGAAATATAAAAAATTAAATAAAATTTAATTTTTGGTGGAAATTTTAATTAATAAATATTTTTTAAGATTTTCTTAACGATTTTATATAAACCGATATATTTAAAATCAAAGTTTTTATTAAGTCGTTTTATTTAAATATTTTTTATAACGAAAATAATTATTTTTCCTTTTTCGAAAATTAATATTTTTAATTTTTTTAATTATAATATTTATTTATTTAATTTCGTACAAATTTTAATTTTAATTTTATTTTTTAATATAGTTATTATAATTATTATAATATAAAAATTATTTTAATATTAATTAAACCGTTATTACGTATTTTTTATAAACTTTTAAAATAAAATCAAAATTTACGTTTATAAATATTATTTTAATACTTTTATAATAATTGGTATTATAAGTTCATTAAGTAATTAATAATTTTTTAATTTATTTATTTTATTTATTTATCCGTTTAAGATTTAAATACGTGAAATAATTTATGATTTAAGTCGATTTATATTATAAGGCCTTATTAAAATTTAAATATATATATTAATTCTTTATATGATATAATTTTTATTAATAATTTGTATATATTAAAAATATATTTTAAAAAAATATATATTAATTATTTGGCGTTTATATTTTCGTAATATAATAAAAAATAAGAAAATTTCGTAAATCGATCGACGATTACGAAAATGCTATCGTAATATATTCCGGTAATTAAATTTTTTAATCTAAAAAGCTTTATAATAAAATCGAATATAATTAAATATTATGGTCGTTTTATGACTAATAATAATTATAATTTTCCGTATAACTTATATTATTAAGTTTTTATTTTAGCGTAAATATTATATTGCCGTATGATGTTTTATATTATTAATTTTATTTTAAAAAAAGAATATATACGTTAAAGTTGTTTTAAAGTTTTGTAAATCCCTAAATATTTATGTAATTAATATTTATATATTTTTTGTATTAAATCTTTCTGGTATTTTTCTGGTATTTATATTTTATCCGTTTTGTTGGTTTTCTGGGAAATTATTGTTATATTATTAAATTTTCTAATATATATTATTAGGCATTATCCAAATCGTTATAATTTTTTATAAACGTAAATATCTTTTTATAATAATATTAAAAATTATATGGTTAACGTTAATTAATTTTTCTTTAAGGTTTAATCGTTTACTTAAAGCATTTATTCTGCTATATTTAAACCTTTTTTATAAATAATAATAAAATCGAAATTCGCTAATTTTTTTACGTAACGAAGTTATCGTTTTATAAATTTTTCAGTTATAATAAATCGGATAAAATTTTAATAATTTGTATAAACCTTAACCTAATATAAATTTTCTTTTAAAAAATATCTAAATGTTCGAAATGCTATAATAATAACTATAAATTCCTTATTTAAAATACCGTAATTAAATTTGGCTTTTTTTAACTTATACGAAAAGAATATAATAAGGTATAATTTGCTTTAATTATTTCGTTATCCGATTATTACGTTTAATACGTAATCCGAAATATCGGTTTTTAATTTAACGGAACGGTTTAAATTATACGTAATTAATACTGGTTCGCTAATAATTATATTCTT
Source organism: Monosporascus cannonballus (assembly GCA_004154925.1). Lineage (NCBI taxonomy): Eukaryota > Fungi > Ascomycota > Sordariomycetes > Xylariales > Monosporascus > Monosporascus cannonballus. The sequence continues at coordinate 219,636 of QJNS01000007.1, forward strand.
AATATTCCGAAATATTTTTTCTGTATTTAACGTCTATTTAAATTCCTTTTTTTTCTTCGTAAAATTTATTACGGATATAATTATTATATTAAGATTTCGAATAAACTTTCTGTAATAATTAACAAATCCAAAAAATACCTATATTTTTTAATTATTATTAACGTTTATTATTCTATAATTGTAATAATTTTTTTAAAGTTTATTTTAATATATTTTGAAATAGTAATATATTCCAAATATTCTATTTTTTGTATATGGAATTAACTTTTTTCCGTATTAATAAATAACCTTACGTTTTATAAAACTTAAAGAACTTTATAAACGTATCTTACGTATATTTTTTCCGTTTCCGAAAAAATAAAAATATTATCGAAATAGCAAATAACAAAAATATTAAGGTATTTTCGTAATATATAATTTATTATCCGCTGAAAAATTACTAATAAGTTTATAAATCTGATTAATATAATTAAATATTTAAATAATCCGTATTCTATTCTGAAAATTATTTTTTATTCGTATCTTTTTTTAATTTTAATAAAATTATATTTATTTTTAAAATTAAATACAGTAAACTATTTAATTCCGTAAAATCAGTTTTTTATTTCCGTAATTAAAAGTAATAATATTTAATTTTTAATATTAATATCGTTTAATTATCGATAATTAACTATAAATCGTAATTTTCTATTTTTTTTAGTACGAAAAATATTAAGTATCCTACTAGTAATTTCGGAAATCGAATTTATCCTTTTTATAACCGATTTTTTAGGTATTTTTTAAAAGTATGTAACTTATTTTTATTAAAATTATAAATAAGGTAAAACTTTATCGAAAATCCTTTTTTAAAAATTATTTCGTAATTTTATTCGTTATGTTTTAATAATTTTATATTAAGTTTTTTCTTAAAAAGCTACTTATATCTGTAATATTATAATAATATATTAATTAAATTTTCTAACTTTTAAAATTATTATTTTTATTTTTTTAAATTGTTATTTAATTGCTTTAATTTCGCTTTAATAATAATAACGATATGTCGTATTTTTCTTTAATACCCGTTTTTTTATATTTTATTTCTTTATGTAATAAGGTATTTGTTATATTCTTATATTTATATTTGTCGTTATTATCGATCGAATATTCAGATTTTAAATTTTTCTTTTTTTATTTATTAATAAAAAATAAAATAAATTTTATCTAATTAGTTTTTCCGTTAATTAAAATTCCGTATTAACGTATCCATAATAATCTTAAAATCATATTATAATTTCCGAATAAAATAATATCGAAATTAACCGTTTAATATTATCTTTTAATAAAAATCTCGAAATAATTATTTTTGCGTATAACTTTTCCGTTATCGTAAACGAATTTTTAATTTTCGGTATTTGTCGTTATATAAGGTTCTAACTTATATTTCTGTAATAATCTAAACTTATTAACCATATCCGGTATAATATAATTTCCGCCCAAAGCTTCGTAGTCCACTATTACGGTATACCAGTACGTTTCGATTCGTATTTTTAAGGTAATAAGATTGTTAACGTTTCTATCGTCGCGTTTAAAGCTTTTTTCGGGAATTTCTTTTAATTCCTTTAGGTTTTATTATTTTACGGCTTTTTTATAAATAACCTTTTTTTTAATTCTTATTTGAATCTATTAAACCTTATTTGTATTTTTTCGTTTAATGCGTTAAACTGCTATATTTATTATTATTATCGGCATATTGTTCCTTCGAACCGTATTAATTATTTCTGGTTTTTTTGCAATTTTTCTCCTTATCGAATAAATTGTTTTTTTATATTTACGATTATATTTTATTATGCATTATTTTGGCTGTCGTTCTAAAAATCTCCTATAAATTACCGTATTTTTTCCTTAATAACTTTTTTTCGTAAAGATTTATAATAAATATTAATTAAAAATAAAAGTCCGTAATAATTTTTTAATAATATTTTTCTACCGTACGCTGGATTAATTCTTTTTCCGTTTGGTAATTATATTATCTATAATAATAAAAAGGGTTTTCTTACGGGTATTATTTTTTTAGGCCAGTTTTTTGTTACGGCTAATTATTGGATATTTTCTGGGGTTATAGTTCGAAATTGTCGATATTATTATTTATTATTCTTATTATGCCCGGTACGGTTTGGAAAATCGAATTTTTCGTAATATATACGGGTAATTCGTATATAAATATGTTATTTTCATTTTTCGTAATCGGGATATTTTCGTCGTCGACAATATATAACATATATTTTGTTATATCGATCGGGGGTCCCGGAATAAATATTTTTTATTTAATTCTAATATTTGCGTAATTATCTTTATAACGTTTTTCATTATATTTATAATATTTATTAAATTAGCTTTTTAATTTTTCGTATTTTTCGTTAAATTTTTTATCGTAATAATTTCGGTTAAACCTTTTATTATAAACCTAATATATATTTGGTTTAAATTATATTAACGGCTTTATTATCGTTTTTTTAATTATTCTTGGATTATTTTTCCGGTATAAGGGTCCAGTTATTTTATCGTAATTTTTTAGGCTTTTTGCATTTATAAACCTTATATCTTATTTTGCCATAATTAAAGTATTTAATTTAATTTTAATCTTATTTGTAAGTAACGTTAAATTATATAAGTTTTAGCGCCGTTTCGTAAAAAATAAAAAGTACGTTTTATTTTTTCCTTTAGTTAAACTTATTATATTCCGAATATAAAGCATATTATCTTTTTTTTTTATTTGTTAAATTGTCGATTATTAATTTTAATTATTTTTATAATATACTGATTTAAAGTAATTAATTGTTTAATTCGAATAATTTTATTTTTTATATTATTTTTTTAGCCCTTTATAAAATATATCGATAAAGGTATTAATTTTGTTATTTTCTTATTTTGTTTTAATCGCAAAACTTTTGAAAATTACGGCGTATTTAAATATAAATCCTTTTTATTAAAGTTACAAAAATTATTAAGCCGTAAATCGTTTTTTATTCGGATTGCCGAAATTTTCATACATTTTATTTTCGAAATTAATATAAATTAAAAAAATCTTATTAATAAAATCCTTTTTATTTATTTTTTTATTTTTAGAAAATTTTTCATAATAAATTTAAATTAATTAACCGTATTTTTTATTAGGCATACTTTTATTACTATGATTATATCCGTTAGGTTATTAAGGTTTAAAAAATAAAGGTAAATTCGTACCTAAGTTAAGAAAATTTAAGGATTACTTTTTTTATCGTAAGGTTCTAGCTTTTTTGGCTTTATACGGGCGAAAAAGGGTTAGGCAGGTAACGTAGCCTTAAGTTATCGGATTTTTTTTCCAGCTCCCGAATTCGAGCCTAAAATTGTTAAATAAGGATTTCCTAAATATTAATTAATATTTTAACAGTATTAAATATTATTTAGAATTTAATAATATTATTAAATAAAAGCTTATAACGTATAACGGCTAAACGGTTTAACTAATTATTAAACCTTAAGTCGACGGGTTATGTTAATAAAAGTATCGTAAAAATTTAAATAATAAATATAGTAATTATATTACGTCTTTTAATACCGGAAATACCTTATTACAAACGATTAATATTAATAAGTATTGCAAGTTAAAGCTATTTAAATTATGGAATTAATAAATATATATATCCTTTTTTTTTAGCTGGATTATTACCAGTAAGTTGGTAATCCGGCTTACTGGTTCACCACCAGTAAGTTGGTAATCCGGCTTACTGGCTCATTACCAGTGAGTTGGTGATCCATCACGTGGCCTGATTCACATGGTTTTCTTGGCCTTCTCCGTTGCGACCGTTCCTGGAGGCCGTGGCTTGTCAGGTCGTAACACATAATTAGAGGAGGTTTTTAGGGCGAGGGAATGGGTACCCGTTGGTCACCCACGAATACCTACGCTAAATTTGGGTCACCCATGGGAATTTTTATAAATTGAAACATATTTAAAAAAATTATCGACGGTAAAAAAAATCTAACTGTTAATGTATTTATTAATACACATATTAATATAATTACCGATGTAATTGTTAATATTGTTATCGTCGTCGTATGTTAACGTGGGTATTGATGGGTAGGTTAAAATTCCTACGGGTGACCCGTGGGTATTTTGGTATTTGAAAAAACTCCCATGGGTGACCCATGGGAGTTGCGCGCTACCCACGGGACCCCACGGGTCCGTGGGTAAAGGTGCATGGGTATTCTCTCGCCCTAGAGGTTTTAACGGAGCAGTCATCAAAGATAGTCCCTTCAAGGTTGCATCGTACCATCTGAGGTGCCCCCTCTATGCAACCAGATCAGTGTTATCCGTTGGATGACATGCCAACAACATCATATATTCGGTCTTAGTCGGATATGTTTGCATGGGAGACAACCAACCGAGCAGCCCATTATGGGATTTGGATAGGGTTGACAATACCCGCCTGTGGTTACAGATTCACTCTTCCACACCGTAAATTAATCCGTCGTAAAAATTCAATACTTATGGCTACTGGGCACCCATAGATAATGATTACGTAGGTAATATCTATTAACTACGGGCCCCTTACTTCTTTATGGTTGAAGAATATCACTCGTAGGTAGCCATGGTCAGAAATTCTGGCGTAGGTGAGTGGGTCTGTATAACGCCCGGATTCGGACTGGCATCGTCTTCGACATTCTGGATTTTGAAGCGCCCAGCCTCAAACTGCTCACAGATTACTAAGAAGGCATTAGGTTGGATTTAGCTGGTCCTGCATTACACCCTTGGAAAACTATTCTGCCATGGTTGTGGCATTAGGGGATCGGTCACCTTTACGGAGGAGCGGGCTGGTTGGTAGCCGGGTATTTACGCATCTTCTATGTTATATGCAGGTAGGTAAAATGAGCTCGGGGGGGCGACATAGCCCGGTTAGGTCGCCCCACTCTTGCGCCCCGAGCTCCGTAATTACGGCGTACATATGCATACATAGATAAGGTACCTACTAACAGATGCACTACGGTTGCTACATGTACACACGTGGGCACGCATGGATGTGCGAAAGTAAAATTTTTTATTTACAGAGTACTTCGATTGCCCTCCAAGTTCAGTGGTACCTGGCGTTATCTAACGCCCATTCAGCCTCTTCTACGCGATGCGAGCCCTTGAACGATATTCCCTTTTCCCCTTTCTATTCTCCAGTAATCCTTTACATCGAATCGCAGCCAATTTGGATCGTCATCGCATCCGCATTAAGCCTGACATGATGAAGGTCTGTCCCGGTTGCCATTGCAGGATCAGCTGAATCGTTCCCCCCCCATTGACGGAAGCCCCCCCCCGATGCTGATTCCGAGCCGCTTCCGCCTGTGGCTGTTGAGCCTCCCCGAGGGAAACCTGCATTCCTCCCTGAGGTGGCAGGCCGTGCTTCGATACGCAGTTATCGCCTTCATCGTCTCCATAACCCTCTCGACCGTCCTCCTCTTCCGTCGCCCCGAGGGCTCCTTCATAGACACCGGCGCCAGATTCTTCCAAAACTTCTGGCATCGCAATGCCACCCATCCCATCGACAAGCTCATCAGTGACGCCCATGCCCACCATAAGGCTCTCCTGGATCACCGGAGCCTGAATCTGTCCTCCGCGGCCGACCAGTACCGGAAACGACGTCAACGCCACCCTCCGCCGGGCTTCGACGCGTGGTTTGACTATGCCGTAGCCCACGACGCCATCGTTGTCGAGTCTTTCTTCGACCGCATATATGCCGACCTCGCACCTTATTGGGCCCTTGAACCCCTAACGATAGCCGAAAGAGCCTCGTCCTGGCACCATGTTGTCCGCGTACGGGACGGAGTCGCCAACGGGACGGGCAATACCGAGGGCATGGTTCCGTGGTTGCAACTTTGGACCGCCCTGGTCGCCGAGGCGGCCCCATACCTGCCAGATGTCGATATGCCCATCAACTACATGGACGAGTCGCGCCTGTTGGTGCCTTGGGAACAGATAATGGAGTACGTCAAGGTGGAACGGTCTTACCGCTCCGTAGTGCCCCTCGACAAGGTCATGACCAATTACACAGGTCTGGCTAAGGTTGACTCCAAGGGAGAAGTCAAACCTTACGACGCGCATTGGTTAATATCAGCAGACTACTGGGACCTGACCAGGGTTACTTGCGCGCCCGATGCTCCGTCGCGCAACGTGAGGCCGATCGAGGACCTGGCCGTAGCCCCCTCCGTCCCCGAGGGCTGGGATCCAGACTATCAGTACCGTGGGTACGTGCGCAACTTCACGGCCTCTATGGACCCATGCATCCAACCGCACCTACGGGGAATGCACGGAACCTTTGTCGAGCCGCTGAGCTTGTCCACTAGCAAGGAACTGATGCCCCTCTTCGGAGGATCCAAGCTGCCATCCAACAACGAGATTCTTATTCCCGGCGCGATGTATCTGACCGACGACCCTTTTTATTCTGGGGGGGACTCCCATGGTCCGCCCTGGAGCCGGAAGAAGACGGGCGTGGTATGGCGCGGGGTCGCGTCGGGAGGTCGCAATAAAAGGGAAAACTGGTCACATTTCCAGCGCCACCGCCTAGTTGAGATGCTCAATGGAACGACTGTCTCGGAGGTCGAGAGGAGCCGATCCCGCGCCATGACGTTCGAGATGCCACCCCTTGCCAAGTATGACTTCCCCCGGAGGAGAGAGGGCAAGATCGGCGAGTGGCTGCAAGAGTTCGCCGACGTCGGCTTCGTCGACCTACTGTGCTTTCCCGCCGATTCTAATTGCACCTACGTGCGACCGTACTTCTCCAAGGTCGAGAGCGTCCCCATGGTCGAGCAGTACAAGTACAAATTCATGCCCGACGTCGACGGCAATAGCTTTAGCGCTAGGTTCCGAGGCCTGCTCTCCTCCACCTCCCTGCCGCTCAAATCTACCATCTACGCCGAGTGGCACGACGACCGCCTCGTCCCTTGGTTGCATTTTGCGCCCTTGGATAATACGCTACAGGACCTGTACGCCGTCCTCGACTACTTCACGAGGGATAGGAGGGGTGACGACGCAGCGCGGTTCATCGCAGAGGAAGGAGCATCATGGGGTGCCAAAGTGCTACGGAGAGAAGACATGCTATTGTACGTTTGGAGATTGCTTTTGGAGTTCGCTAGGGTCTGCGACCAGAACAGGGAATGGCTGGGATATATTGATGATTTACAGACAGCACAATGAGATTAATAAACTTTTCTCCTCCCGTTCCTCCGCCGCTATGGTTTGTTGTTGACGCATTGTGCCCCTTGTGGCCGTTGATGGGAAAGGGAAACGGCTCTTACCGAACCATATCCAGATCGAGAGACGCGCTTGGCGGGTTGTTCCCGGTATCCACTCATGTTCCGTCATCGTCATCTACTTCGTAGTCAAATCTGCTAGCGCCGATCCCTCGGCGGTTTCCGCCGTATTTTCACCTTGCTGCCAATTGCATTACTACGAGCTGCTGTATCGCCCGATGTATCCGTTCCTGGCGCTAGCTCCTATCTCCTTCGGACGTACAATCCACACACTTTCGGGGTTTAGGAGAACGCCGATAATGTAACAGTTTATGAGATGCTGATCACGTATCTGCGTCTCATCTCTGCCAGCATCACGGGTGGATCGAAAATGGGGGTAAATAACTAGTTATAAAGAAAGCCTACGATGATACGGTATAAATTCAGTTCAGCCTCTGGGGTTCAATCAACCCAGCCATCCCCTTAGGCCTTGATTAAGTTCAGACATTCATATTCGACATGGCAGGCTACGATCTCCCGCTCGTTAGAAAGGTCGCGGTGGTGACAGGAGCGTCAAGAGGCATCGGCGCTGCAATCGCCCTCGAGCTCGCGCGGAGGGGAGCCACAGTCCGTATCTCGAATCTCCCACGACGAGGCAAACGAGGCTAACTGAGGCGCGGAACAGACTGTCCTAGTGTACGCATCTCCGCGCAGCGACGGCCCTATCCAAAAGCTCTCAGATCAGATTAGAGCGCTTCCGCACAAGCCTGACGTGCATGCGTGCCGGACTGATCTGAGCAGCGTCCATGGCGCCAAAGCACTAGTATCGGATCTCAGCAGCTGGAGCGGTAGCGATCTCAAGATAGATATCCTTGTCAACAACGCCGGCGTCGAGAGAGTTAGGCCCCTCTCGGAGATTAGCGTCGAAGACTACGAAACCGTCTATAACCTGAACGTTCGCGGGCCGATCCTCCTCACCCAGGCCATCTTGCCCCACCTCAACGCGAACGGGCGCATCATCAACATCGGCTCGGTGGGCGGCCGCGCCGGCTTCAAGGACCTCAGCCTCTACTGTTCCTCCAAGGCCGCCCTGGAGGGCCTGACGCGCAGCTGGGCCGCCGAGCTCGGCGGCAACGGGACCACGGTGAACTGCGTCAACCCGGGCCCGGTCCCGAGCGAGATGCTCGACAACATCCCCAAGGAGATCGTGGACATGCAGGAGGCCGCGACGCCCATCGAGAACCGGCTGGGCACCGCCGAGGAGATTGCGAACATAGTGGCGGCGATCGCCGGCAGGGACGGCTCCTGGATCACCGGCCAGGTCATCTCAGCCAGCGGGGTGAGTCGATAACACGGCATTGCCGAACCCGTTTTGCCGTTGCCTGCGAGAGAGTGACGTTTTGCTGACGCGCGATTGACGCAGGGTTGGGCCATGTATTGAGAATTCATCTAACTACAGGGCCAAGGGCATAGATGCGGCGTAACGCCCAACGTGGGAAATAGCCTGTCTGCTATAGGGATATGGCTCGCTCTGCTGCGTTCGCTATTCAGTTAAATAGGACCGCGGGAACATCTCATCACGGAGCACCCATTCCGCGGAACCACTCCGAATAGCTAAAAGACGACTCATTAACGGTGAGACGTCTACCCAGCTGAACTAGTAGCCTCTCTACTCTATACAGCAAGCGATGAGTGCATCCGGATTTCCAAACTTGCGGTCAATGTTCTCTCAGCCAGCGCTCAGACTAAGACCTTAACAAGTCGTAATCTGGAGTACAAGGTGCGGTAAAAGGGGAATGTGTTCTTGCAACGCTACATGTGCGTGCTTTTGGCCGCAGGACCTCAGGCTTCTTAACCCGTTGACTTCTAGAGAATGTACAGTTGACCAATTTTAAAAAGACCGTGAAAACATGTCGATCTTGAGCCAACGATGGACGACGTGTTTATAGATTATTACGCAGTTACCAACCACTTCTGACTTGTGATTGGAATAATACAGGTCGATATAGCCCTGCAACACACATACTTCCCCTATAAGCCTTGAATGGTCGCCGCACTTCTTGGCTTGCGTTCCCAGAGAACGATGGCGCTGATGAAGACGACCACGTTGAAATACAACATTGCTCGCATTTGTGCATTATATCCATCAGCGAAAATCTGCCTAGTTGCATCACGCGTTGAGTCCGGCAAGGTGTTGATGTACCCCACAGACTCCGAGATCTGACGGAGTTGTTCTGGAGTCAATAGAGTTGCTAGACGGGGGTTGACATGATTGTTAAGGAGGGTTGCGCTTATACACGTTAGTCCAATTGAGTACGAAGTTATAAGTCCACCGGGTAGCTCACCTGATGGCGAGCCCAATCGTACCACCCAACACGCGCATTTGGGTTATTGCTCCCATAGCCACGCCTAAGGTTTCAGTTCAGCCATTCGATCTTGTCCGCAATTACTAGACGTCACGACGTACCCATATCCGTTCGGTCAACAACCATGGGCGTGAAGATGAGGAGCGACACTAGACCCATTCCAAACCCGAACCCCATAATGGCCTCATAACCATACATTTCTTTGCCACTGAGGGACTTCACGGAACTCGCAAGCCCGACCCCAACCAGCTGCAACGACGTGGCGAAGAGTAGCAGGTAGAAAGGCGGAATCTTGAATCTCCCGGCAAGCTGTCCGGAAACGGCTGTAGCCACGGGGGAGGCGAGTAGGAGTGGCAGCAACCGCAGACCTGTTTCGAAAGCTGATGTGCCGTCTACGGCCTGGAACCTCTGCGGAAGGTTAATCAAAACGGTCATGAAGGGGGGACCGGTGAAGAATGCGACCCTGGGTATCTCTTTAGCTCATCAACAGGACGGTCCCGTGGGCGGGGATTGAGAACCAACATGATAAGACCGGCAAAGATCCGGTCTTTTATCAACCGAAGCGGGAAGATGGGCTCTTGACGGAATTTTTCCCGGGCGACGAACCTCTCCCAGACGAGGAAAGCTACGAAAAGAGAGGCACCAATTGTTAAGCTGCTGAGAATCGCTGGACTGACCCAGCCATATCGAGCGCCGGCCTCCTCAAAGGCGAAAACAATGAGCACGGAAGAAAAAAGGAGTAAGGTGGCCCCCATAATGTCAAGGCGGGCGAATGAGGCTCTTGAAAATTTCGCTCGAAAGCTCGACGAAGCTGCCGAGCCTTGAATGTTCGGGAAATGGTTGGGCATGGAGAATATGATCAACCCGGTGGCTAGGACACCGGCTGGCGCACTGCTCTCGATGTTAGTCTAACGAGTATACGCTCGACATGCTGCAGATAGGAGCGGGAGGGTCGTCTGACTTGAGAAGAAAGATCCAACGCCAGGATGAGTGTTGGTTAATGACACCGCCCAGCACCGGGCCCAGAACAGAACTCAGGACGAATACCATGGATGTGACTGCGATAAGATTCCCCCATTTCTCCGGCGGTACCAATTCCGGCTGAATAACTGTGACCATTGCGTAGATGCCCGATGCCCCAGTGCCCTGGAATGCCCGGAACACAATGCTGCAAACGCGTTAGTAAACAGACGTTTCTTGTCCCATCAGGCGCACCACGTAGGACACACAGCTGCACCATATCCGAGATAGAGCCACAAATTACCGAGAAGACCGTGAAGAACGCAATAGCCAAAAGTAGAAGCCACTTTTGCCCGAGGACGTCGCTGAACTTAGCATATATGATCAAAAATCCTATGAGAACTCTAATTAGTGGGAAATGAACACCGAGAAGAGTCCACTTCACGTGCCTGTGTAAGTGATGAGATACGAAGTGACGACCCAATCTCTTTGCCCAAAACCTTCAAGGGCGTTTGAAATGGATATCAGAGATGTGCTGACGATTGTTGTCTCCAGTGTGGATAAAAGGAGCGAAAGGCATAAACTAGACACGTGGTGTTTAGTAGATTATATCTACCCAGGCGCGAACTGGGTTAGACACGGCGAATGCTACGTACGCAAAGATGAGGACGTATAACCTCCATCCTTTCAGGTGCTCTCGCGTACGTTCCTGGACAGGTTCTGGCACAGCGATGGCGATGTGCTTCTCCGCAGCAGCGTTCCGGTGCCCGACGGGTATGGGCTCAGAGGTCGCCGATGAACTATGACCGGCTGGAGCTTGAGCCGAGTTGCTTACTCCATCTTGCTCCGACCGCGCCGGATTGGGCGAGCGCTTATTAGTTGACGTGCTGGCAGTAAAGAGAGCTGCTGGCTTCGACATCCCTAAGCTATCTCGATGCTTGCTTCCGTAGAACAAGCCGCCATGTATTCCATATAAAAAACAGTTGATTAGAGGGAAAGTACATACGCTGGCTGTTGTTCCGATATGAACTGTACATGGCACGCCTTATTCCTCCTGCCGAATTAGGATTTAAGGAGCCATTGGGGCGCAGCACTGACTGTGGAACGTACCCCTGACATTTGATTGAATAAAGTATGGCTGGATGAGCATTGCAGTAGCAAGTCTCGTATTCCCATGCTACTCTTTTCTCGCTCCCAGGTCGATCTCAACATTTGCTAAGTGTTGCATTCGGCAAAAGCTTCACATGGCATAGGGAGATGCTCCTGTCACGGTTCACATTAAGTCTTTAGTCAGGGGATTTTTGTCATGGCCCAACGGGCTAAGGCCTCCAGAAACGGTCTGCCACGACCCAACCACGAGTGCGCGGTGGGGCAGGTCACGTGACGGATCACCAACTTACTGGTGGTGAGCCAGTGAGCCGGATCAAGATATATACGCTCATTATTTCCGTAGTTTAGATAGCTTCAGTTTGTAATAACAATTCGTTATTTAAGGCACCCTTGATATTACGAAATATAATGCGTTATTATATTTATTACTTAGTTTTTTACAATATTTCTGCTAATATAAACCCGTACAATTAAGGTTTAATAATTGATTAAATTCTTAGCCGTTATACGTTATAAGCTTTTATTTAATAATACTGTTAGACTTAAAGCAATATTGCCGACATTATATCTATTAATAAGCAACCTAAATGGCCCACTTATTAAATTTTTAACAACCCGGATATTAAAATGAAATCCGAAAAAAGTAGTTTTATTTTTTTCGCGAAAAAGTTTTCCGACGCCTGGATATTATAAACAAATGTGTTATTTAACTTGAAAAAGATAATAATAACCTTACGATATTCCTTTAAGCCGCCTAAAAAAAAACTTAAGAAAAAAAAGGAAAACTTTTAAAACCAAAAAGTTTTTTCGAACGAGCCAAGATATTCAGCTAAATTTTATTAAGAAATTAAGAAAAATCCTTAAACTCCTTACACTAAATTTCTCGACGGAACCTCGATTCCATTATATTTATTCTTAATTTAATGCCAAATATATTTCTGGTATTTTTTGTTTATTTAATTACGTTTACTATACAAATTAAATTCGTGGTCAAATAATTTATCAGAAATGTGGATATTTGGTTAAAGCCTATTATAAAAAATACGTTACTTTATTAATCGAAAAACGAAACCTGGAAATAATATAAATATATAACGATTATAAATAATTTAAGCAAATATTAACGAAGATTTTCGAAATAATATATAAAAAATAAAGGCCTAAATATAAATTTAATAATTACGAGAAACATTAATATTTAATTATAATAATACGTTTATTTAATTAATATTTAAATTAAATTAAAAATCAAAACTATTAATAGCTAAATTTTTCGATAATCTAAAAATGAAAATATACAAAAAGTTTTTTAAATTTAATCGGCTTCTTTATTTATCGAATTATATCATAATAATAATTAAGATAGACGATCGATAATACGCCTGGCTTATTAAGGGCACCAAAAAATAATAACAAACCCCGATATACGGCTAATACCAATGTTTTTTTTTAACGCGGTAACACTTTTTACGGCACGGAACCAAGGCCCATAAAACTAAAAGCTACTTATAGAAAGAACGGGAGCCAAATTAAATACTTTAATTGCAACAAAATGGGACATAAGGCAACATAATACAAGGCATCTAAAAAAATCCAAAAAACGGAAACAAATCCATCAACATAATTCGGCCTAAATATGTACCAGGTCTACTATAGCGAAAAATCCAACAAAGGCCATCACAACAAGACATTCGATAAGAAATGCGCGAAACCAAAAATACTGGCTTAACAAGTATCACGATTACAACAAAAAACATTACAAAAATAACCACGCGAATACCAGGACTAGATAGAAAAAGTCTATCCCGGAACCCCTGATCGATACGGCAGAAAGCATACCATACATTATCGACAACAAAAATACCCCGATCACAAAAAATAAAAACAGTATATCTATAAAAGAATTACCAGCAAATATTATAATGGATTCGATTTTCCAAACCAAACCGAGAATAACAAAAACAATAAATAATAATATCGACACCTTCGATTTATCACCCCAGAAAATAATATCCGCCAGTTCGCCAAAACAAAAAACTGGCCCAAAAATATTGCTCGTAGGAAAACCCCTTTTGTTATTATAAATAATGAACTCTTAAATAAAAAAAAGTTAATCCAGCACATAATAAAAAAACATTACCGAAAGGTTATTACAAATCTCCATTTTCAATTAATATTTTATATAAACTCTTACGAAAAAAAAGTTATTAAAATATATCAGTTTCTAAACGAGCTTTAGAAAGATAATTAATATAACGCATAATAAAATACAATCGAAACCATAAAAAACAATTTATTTAATAAGGAAAAAATTATAGCAAAACCAAAAACAATTAATACAGCTCGAAAAAACAATACGCCGACAACAACAACAAATATAACAACTTAACGCGCTAAATACGGAAATACAGATAAAGTTCGATAAGCTCGAACAGAAATTAAAAGAAGAAAATTACTTATAAAAAAGCTGCAAAATAACAAAACCTAAAAAAATCAAAAGAAATTCCCAAAAAGCCTTTAAACGCGACGATGAAAGCCGTAAATAACCCTATTACTTTGGATATACGAATTAAAACGCACTAATATATCGTAATAATAAATTACGGAGCTCTGAGCGAAAAATATATTATATCGGATATAATTAATAAACTTAGACTACTATAAAGATATAAATTAGAACCTTATATAACGACGAATACCAAAGGCTAGAAATTCGCTTACGACAACGGAAAAATTATACGCAAAATTAATTACCTCGAAATTTTTATTCAAAGACGATACCAGATAATTAATTTCGATATTATACCACTTAAATATTACTGTTATAACCTAACGATCTTGGCTTCTCCAAAATGGTCGGAGAGCTTGGGCAGCCAAGTCCGACCATGCCAAGAAGATCACGTGATTGGCTCAAAGAGCTCAAGGGCTTGGCGCCTTTAAGCCGGTTGAGCCAGCAGATGGCTTAAAAGGTTTAAGGGGCTTAAGGGCTTGAACCGGTTAAATGGTTTAAGCCAGAAGTAAAATATATATGCTTATTAATTCCATAGTTTAAATAGCTTCAGTTTGTAATATTTATTAATATTAATCGTTTGCAATATATTTTTGCGCCCTTAGTATTAAGAGACGTAATTAAGTTATTTATTACTTAGATTCCCATAATATTTCTATTAATATAAACCCGTACGACTAAGGTTTAATAATTGGTTAAATTGCATAGCCGTTATACGTTATAAGCTCTTGTTCAATAGTACCGTTAGACTCTAAGCAATATTCAACATTGTTAAAATGTCGACCAGCATTTAGGAAACCTTTATTTAGCAGCTTTAGGCTCGAATTCGGAAACTGAAAAAAGAAATCCGATAAATTAGAGCTACGTTACCTGCCTAACTTTTTTTCGTCCGCATAAAACCTAAAAAGCCGGAGCCTTATAATAAAAAAGGTAACCCTTAGATTTTTTTAACTTAGGTACAAATTTATTTTTGCTTTTTGGACTTTAGTAATTTAGCGGATATGGTTCTAGCAATAAATGTATATCTAATAAAAAATATAGCTAACTAATTTGAACTTATTTTAATAAATTTCCTGGAAATAAAAAAGACGGATGAAAAGGATTTTATTAACGAAATTCTTTTATTTTATACCAATTTCGAAAATAAAGTGCGTAATAATTTCGGCAATCCGGATAAAAAACGATTAACGGCTTAATAACTTTTATAATTCCGACAAAAAAGATTTATGTCCAAATACGCCGTAACCTTCAAAAATTTTGCGGTTAAGGCAGGATAAAATAATAAAGCCGATACTTTTATTAATATATTTTATAAAAGATTAAAAAATAATATAAAAAATAAGATTATTTGGATTAAACGACTAATTGCCCTGGACCGGTACATTACAGAGGTAATTAAAATTGATAATCGATAATTTGAAAAACGATAAGAGAAAAAAGGATAATATGCTTTACGTTCGGGATATAAGTCTAATTAAGGGAAGAAATAAAATATACCTTTTATTTTTTACGGAATGGCGCCAAAACTTATGGAATTCGGCGCAACCTATAAATAGGATTAGAGCCAGATTAAATACTTTAATTACGGCAAAATGAAACATAAAGCCTATAAGTATAAAAAACCTAAGAAGCTATAATAGGATAATTGGACCCTTATACCGGAAGGATAAGCCAGAAATAATTAAGGAAACGATAATAAGGCTATTAACATAATCCAAGCTAAGTATATATTAGGCTTACGATAAAAGGTTTAACCGGGACCATTACGATAAAAGATTTGACAAAAAATACGAAAAGCCAAAAAGCTAATTTAATAAATATTGCGAACATAATAAGAGGTATTATAAGGATAATTACGCGAATACCAGAATTAAACAAAAAGAATTTGTCCCGGAACCCTTAATTGATATAGCAAAATATACGTTATATACTGTTAACGACGAAAATATCCCGATTACGAAAAATGGAAATAATATATTTACGAACGAATTATTCGTATGTATTATAAGGGATTCGATTTTCCAAACCGTATCGGAGATAATAAAGATAATAAATAATAGTACCGATATTTTCGAACCATAGCCCCGGAAGATGTCCAGCAGTTGGCCGAAGTAAAAAGCTGGTTTAAAGGAAAGCAATGCCCGTAGGAAAACCCTTTTTGTTATTATAAATGGTGTAACCATTAAACGGAAAAAGAGTTGATCTAGCGTATAATTAAGAAATATTATTAGAAAATTATTACGGAACTTTATTTTAAATTGGCCTTTATTACAAATTTCCAAAAAAAAAGTTATTAAGGAAAAAATATATCAGTTTATAAAGAATTTCTGGAACGATAATTAAGATAACATATAATGGGATATAATTGCAAATATAAGAAAATAATTTATTTAATAACGAAAGAAATTGTAAAAAAACTAAAAGCAATTAATACGGTTTAAAAAAATAATACGCCGGCAATAATAACAAATATAATAACTTAACGCGTTAAATAAAGAAATATAAATCAGGTTCGACAGATTTAAATAAGAATTAAAAGAAAAAAGTTATTTATAAAAAATCCGCAAAATAATAAGACCTAAAAAAGTTAAAAGGAATTCTCAAAAAAGGTTTTAAACGTGACGATAGGAGATATTAACGATTTTATCACTTTGGATATACGAATCGGAACGTATTGGTATACCGTAATAATGGATTGCGAAACTTTGAGCGAAAATTATATTGCACCAAATGTGGTCAATAAGCTCAAATTGTTATGGAGATATAAGTTAGAACCTTATATAGCGATAAATGCCGAAGGTTAGGAATTTGCTTATAATAACGGAAAAGTTATACGCAAAATTAATTATTTCGAGATTTTTGTTTAAGGACGATATTAAATAGTTAATTTCGATATCGTTTTATTCGGGAATTACGATATAATCTTAGGATTATTATAGATATGCCAATATGAAGTTTTAATTAACGGAAAAACTGCTTAGATAAAGTTCATTTTACTCCCTGTTAATAAACAAAAAAAAGAGAAATTAAAATTTTAATATTTAATTAATAATGGTGACGAATGTAGGCATAAGAACATAACAAATACTTTATTGCCTAAAAAAATAAAATATAAAAAAGAGAACGGGTATTAAAGAAAAATACGACGTATCGTTACAACTATCAGAATGAAACTAAAACAATTAAATAACGATTTAGAACAATAAGAATAACAACTTTAAAAGTTAAAAGATTTAATTAATATGTTATTATAATATTATAGATATAAGCAACTTTTTAAAAAGAAGCTTGATACAAAATTATTAAAATATAACGAATGGGATTATGAAATAGTGCTTAAGGAAGAATTTTCGATAAAGTTTTATCTTATTTACAATCTTAGCGGAAATAAGTTACGTACTTTTAGAAAATACCTGGAAGATCGGCTATAAAAAGGTTGGATTCGACCTTCGAAATCACCAGCAAAATACCTTATGTTCTTCGTATCTAAGAAGAACGAAAAATTACGACTTGTGGTTAACTATTGATAATTTGTTACGGCTTGGTCCACCGTAAGAGCTCCAGTATATATGCAGCTGTAAGCACCAGGATGATTGCCACAATTGCGATCATTTTACTGATCTTTTGCCCTGGTGGCGTAATGGCATGGTGCAGCCATAACATAATTGAACGACGTTATTATTAAGAATCGAATATTATTACCCTTAATTACGGAAATGAAAAACCGACTTTACGGAGCCAAATGGTTTATAATATTCGATCTTAGGGATAGATATAACCTTATTAGGATTAAAAAAGGATACGAATAGAAAACAGTTTTCAGGACAAAATATGGATTGTTTAAGTATTTGGTTATATCAATAGAATTTACGAACGTACTAGCAACCTTCCAGTAAATAGTAAATTATGTGTTACGAAAATACTTCGATGTTTTCGTTATATGCTATCTCGACGACATTCTTATCTTTTCGGAAACAGAAGAAGTATATGCAGGATATGTTCATAAAGTTCTTTAAGCTTTATAGGACGTAAGGCTATTTGTTAACGCGGAAAAGAATTAGTTTTATATATAGGATATAAAATACCTGGGATATATTATTATCCCAGAATATATCAGGATGGACTTTAAGAAAATCGCTGTAATCACAAAATGGCAAACGCCAACGATAATTAAGGAGGTACAAGCATTTCTTGGATTCGCCAATTATTACAAAAAGTTTATTCGAAATTTTAGTAAAATAACTATACCCTTAATGAATCTTACGAAAAAAGAAAAAGAATTTAAATAGATGCCAAATACGGAAAAAGCATTTTAGGATATTAAGGATATAATTACCAGCAAGCTAATAATAATTATGTACGATTTAAACCGCCCCGTTAAACTAAAAACCGATATTTCGAATTACGCATTAAATATAATAATCGGATAACGAAATAATTAAAGCAAATTATACCTTATTATATTTTTTTTACATAAGTTGAAAAAAGCCAAATTTAATTACGGCATTCCAAATAAGGAATTTACGGCCATTATTATGATATTTCGAAAGTTTAGGTATTTCTTAAAGGAAAGTTTACATTAAATTAAGGTTTATACGGATTATTAAAATCTTACCCGATTTATTACGACCAGGGAATTTATAGGACAATAATTAAAATACGCGGAAGAATTGGCGAATTTCGACTTCGTTATTATCCATAAAAAGGGATTAGAAAATGGCAAAGTAAACGCTTTAAGTAAGCGATTAGATTTCGAAAAGAAATTGGTTAAAGTTACTTATATAATTTTCGATATTATTACAAAAGGATATTTACGCTTACGACAAATTACGACAATTCGAGTAATACTTTTCGATATATATCAGAAGATTTAATAGTATAATAATAGTTTTTTTTTTAAAAAACTAAAGAATAAATAAAATACAAATTTTAAAGAAATACCAGAAGGATTTAGTACGAAAAATATATGAATATTAGTTATACGGATATTTAGGGATTTATAAAACTTTAAAAAGGTTTTAATATATATATTTCTTTTTTAAAATAAAATTAATAATATAAAAAATTATACGATAATGTAATATTTGCGTTAAAGCAAAGATTCGACGATATAAGCCATACGGAAAACTATAGCTATTATTAATCGCAAAGCAATTATAGTATTTAGTTATATTTGACTTTATTATTAAGCTTTTTATATTAAAAAATCCAGTTACGGGAATATATTACGATAGCATTTTCGTAATAATTAACTGATTTACGAAATTTTCCTATTTTTTTATTATATTATGAGGATATAGACGCCGAATAACTGGTATATATTTTTTTTCAAATATATTTATAATATATACGGATTATTAATAAAAATTATATTAAATAAAGGATTAACTTTTATATCCAAGTTTTAGCAAGGCTTTATGGTATAAATCGGCCTAAATTACAAATTATCCAGCGTATTTAAATTATAAATAAATAAATAGATAAAACGAATAAATTAAATTTTGAAAGTTTATTTACAATGTTACGAACAAAATAACTGGGTTAAGAAATTGCTAATTACGTAATTGGCTTATAATATCAGTTATTACGAAAGTGTTAAGATAATATTTGCGAACGTAAATTTTGGTTTTATTTTAAAAATTTATGAGAAAATATGCGATAACGGTTTAATTAATATTAAAATAAATTTTACGTTAAAGTAATTAGGATAATTATATTAAAAAATAAAAAATGAAATTGGAATTTGTACGAAACTAGATAAGTAAGTATTATAATTAAAAAAAGTTAAAATAAATTAATTTTCGAAAAAGGGGAAATAATATTTTTTATTATAAAAAATATTTAGATAAAACGATTTAGTAAAAAACTTAATTTTAAATATATCGGTTCATATAAAATCGCCAAAAGATTTTAAAAAATAATTATTAATTGGAATTTCTATTAAAAATTAAACCTTATTTAATTTTTTATATTTTTTTATTTAAGTTAATAATAAATATAACTAAAATGCATACGGTATAAGACGATATGCAAGTAAAAAATAAACAGGCATACGAAATAAAGAGAATTTTCGATATACGAAAATAAAACAAATTTATTTAATACCTAATTAAATAAAAGAAATACCTAAATTCCGAAAACACCTGAAAACCTGCTAAAAACCTTATTAGCGCCTAACGCCTATTAAAGAACTTTTACCGGCAACAACGGGCGCGTTTTAATTAAAGGTTAACCAGTTAATAACCGGGATATTAAGCCAATCGGCTACGGCCTGCGCTAACGTAACAGCTATAACGGCAGCCTCCAGCTGTTTTTGTTCCTTTTTAAGGCGGTCGAATTTTTCCATCGCTTCCGCACCCTAAATACCACGACGAAACATTGTAATTCCACGACGGCGAAACAATTTCCGTTATTTTTACAGGCGGTTTAGTTTATTTGCAATATTACGAAAGGCCTTACGGACCTATTTTTCTTTGCGTTCCAAATAGTTTTCCTTATTAAGAAGTTTTTTGTGCTTAAACTCCGAAAGGCCAAACAAATTATAAGAATTACCGTATTACGTATAACGGGCGTATTTCCCAGAATTACGGTACGTTTTGCAAAGTACGCCGACAGAACAATAACAAAAACAAAAATTTTCTTAAAGCATAATAAAACCTAGCAATGCAATACGTTCTGCAAGGATAAAAACGTTAATACGTTTACGGAAACGGGATTTTTCGACGCAACCCGATATAATAAATATGAAAAAAGAAAAATTACTTATTAAAGTTAATAAATAAACGGAATAATCTTTAAGGACAAAGATCCAGGAAAGGAAAAGATTGTATTATAACCTAACGATCTTAACTTCCCCAAAACGGTCGGAAAACTTGGGTACCTAAACTTAACCATGCTAAGAAAATTACGTATTTAACTTAAAGGGCTTAAAGGTTTAGCGCCTTTAAACCGGTTGAACTAACAAATGACTTAAGGGGTTTAAGGAGCTTAAAGGTTTAAGCCGGTTAAATAATTTAAGCCAAAAGTAAAATATATACGCTTATTAATTCCATAATTTAAATAATTTCAGCTTATAACAGTTAATAATATTAATTGTTTATAATATATTTTTGCGCCCTTGGTATTAAAAAATGTAACTAAGTTATTTATTACTCAAATTCCCACGATATTCCTGCCAATATAAACCCGTACAACAAAGGTTTAATAGTTGGTTAAACCGCATAGCCGTTACAATTACGATATAATTCTAAAAAAGCCATAAATGCCCCAGTACAAGGTTTTACTTAATAAAAAAACTAGCCAAATAGGGCTTGCCTTATAACTTATAAACGGATAAAAAAGAATTAAAATCTTAACATTCGATCGAAAATAACAACGAATGCAGACATAAGAATACGACAAAAACCTTACCACCTAAAAAAACAAAACATAAAAAGGAAAATGGGCATTAAAGAAAAATACGACCTATTATTACTATTATTAAAGCGAAATTAAAATAACTAAATAACTATCTAAAATAACAGCTTTAAAGGTTAAAAGATCTATTTAATATATTACCATAGTATTACAGATACGAACAGGTTTTTTAAAATAAACTCGATACGAAATTACCAAAATACAGTAAATAAGGTTATAAAATAATCCTTAAAAAGAATTTTCGATGAAGTTTTACTTTATTTACAATTTTAACGGAAACGAATTACGCACTTTCAAAAAATACCTGGAAAATTAGTTACAAAAAATAGATTCAACTTTCGAAATTCCTAGCAAAATATCTAATATTTTTCGTACTTAAAAAAAATAAAAAGTTACGACATATAATTAATTATCGATAATTAACTAATCTTATTATTAAAAATCGAATATTTTACCGTTAATTTCGGAAATAAAAAACCGACTTTACGGAACTAAATAATATGTAACATTCGATCTTAAAAATAAATATAACTTTATTAAGATTAAAAAAGAATACGAATAAAAAATAATTTTCGGGACAAAATACGAATTATTTAAATATTTGATTATATTAATAGGACTTACGAACATACTAACAACTTTTCAACGAATAATTAATTATATATTACGAAAATACCTCGATATTTTTATCGTATATTACCTCGATAACATTTTCATCTTTTTGAAAACGGAAAAAGCATATACAAAATACGTTCACAAAGTTCTTCAAGCTTTATAAAACGCAAAATTACTTATTAACGTAAAGAAATGTTAATTTTACGTAAAAACAATGAAATATCTGCAATATATCATTATCTTAGGACATATCAGCATAAACCTTAAAAAATCGCTAGTTACAAAATAACAAACGCAAACCATAATCAAGGAAATATAAACATTTCTTAAATTCGCCAACTGTTACAGGAAATTTATTCGAAATTTCAGCAAAATAACCATACCCTTAACGAACCTTACGAAAAAGGCAAAAAAGTTCAAATAAACGCCAGAAACAGAAAAAAATGTTTTAAAATATTAAGAATATAATTACTAATAAGCCAATATTAATTATATACGATCCAAACCGCTTTGTCGAACTAAAAACCGATATTTCGGATTACGCGTTAAACGTAATAATCGGATAACGAAATAATTAAAGCAAATTACACCTTATTAGATTCTTTTTATACAAATTAAAAAAAGCCGAACTTACTTACGGTATTCCAAATAAGGAATTTATGGCCATTATTATAATATTCCGAGAATGTAAGCATTTTCTAAAAAGACATTTATACTAAATTAAGGTTTATACGAATTATCAAAATCTTACACGATTTATTACGACCAAGGAATTTACGAAACAATAATTTTGTTATGCGAAAAAATTAAAGAACGTTAATTTCGTTATTATCTATAAAAAAGGTTTAGAAAACGGCAGAACGGATATTTTAAATAAACGATTAAATTTGGAAAAGAAATTGGTCAAAATTAGCTATATAATCTTTGATACCAATATAAAAAGACATTTACGCTGGCAACAAATTGCGATAAGTCGAGCAATACCCTGTAATATATATAGGAAAATTCAGCAATATAATAACTGTTTTTCAAAAAATCAAAAGACGGACAAAATACAAATTTCAAAAGAATACTAAAAAATATAATGCGAAATATATACGAATTTCAGATATATGGATATCTATGAATTTACAAAACCTTAAAACGGCTTTAACGCATATATTCCTTTTCTAAAATAAAATTAATAGTACAGAAAATCAAATAGCAATGCGATATTTACGCTAAAACAAAAGTTCGATGATATAAGCTGTACAGAAAATTACAGCTATTATTAATCGTAAAACGACTATAATATAAAATCACATTCGACTTTATTACCCAACTTTTTATATTAGAAAATACAGCTACAAAATATATTACGATAGAAGTTTTGTAATGGTTAATCGATTTATAAAACTTTCCTATTATTTATTATATTATAAAAACATCAACGCTAAATAAATGGCATACATAGTTTTTAAATATATTTTTAATATATACGAGTTATTAATAAAAGCTATCTTAAATAAAAGATAAACATTTGCACTTAAGTTTTAATAAGACCTTATAATACAGATCGGTCTAAACTATAAATTATCTAGCGCTTTTAAACCTTAAATAAATAAATAAATAAAACGAACGAATCAAACTTTGAAAACCTATTTACGATATTATATTAATTACGAACAAAATAATTACGTTAAAAGGTTACTCATTGCCGAGCTAACTTATATTACCAACTATTACGAATATATTAAAATAATATTTACGAACGCGAGTTTTGGTTTTATTTCAGAAATTTACAAAAAAGTACGCGATAACGGTCTAATTAATATTAAAATAATCCTTACGTTAAAATAAGTACGATAATTATAATAAAAAATAAAAATAAAATTAAGATTTATACGTAATCAAATAAGCAAATAGTACAACCAGAAAAAATTAAAAAGATTAACTTTTAAAAAGGGGGAAATAATTTTTTTGTTACCAAAAATATTTAACCAAAACGACTCAGTAAAAAGTTCGATTTCAACTATATCGGTTTATCCAAAATCGCTAAAAAAAAAGTCGTAAAGAATGATTATTAATTAAAATTTCAATTCAAAATTCAATTTTATCCAATTTTTTACGTTGTTTTATTCAAATTTATAGCGGATATAATAAAAGTATATACGGTATAAGATAATATAAAAATGGAAAACAAACTGGCATATAAGGTTGAAAAGATCCTGGATATGCGGAAACAAAACGGACTTACCCAGTATCTAATCAAATGGAAAAAGCACCCGGACTCCAAAAACACCTGGGAATCCGCCAAGAATATTATTGGCGTTCAGCGCCTATTAAAGAGTTTTTATCAATAATAACAAAACCACCCGAAATAATAATATGTCAATTTACAAGATCCAAAGAAGGAAACCCTTAATTCACCGCGTTTTAATTAATAACGTCCATTTCACCCGAAACCTGTACCTCGATTATAAATTTTGATTTTAAATAAGTAAGGCTATTAGAATCGTTTAAGGATTAAAAAGCATGATTAACAAATTTCGCATTTTAGGATTAATAATATTAGCGCTAACGATATATATGAAAAAAACGCGCAAAAATTTCGAACAAAAACCTTTCGGCTTTTAATTTTTCCCTTTTTAATCTTTTCGATTTTGCAATATAACGATTAATTATGGAAATGGAGATTCCTATCTCGTTATACGAATGTGAGAATACAGCCTCTAGGAGGGTGAGGCTGGTAGCCGACCAGCCACCGATCAGCCACCGACTCACTTACTAATATAAATCCACTATCTGGCAGCTAATGGGAAACGCCAGATAGAAGTAACCTAATACACTTCTTGGAATCTGCTTTACGACTGGTCGGAGATCACCTCACCCCAGCTCACAGCTATCCATTATCTTACAACGAACGACCTCGACAAACATACTCTTTATAACGAAAAACCCCGTTTATTATCTAGTAATTAAGCTGCCGAACAGAATAAAAAAACAAAATATCGCGTTAAAACCTGTAACGTAGCTGGAAGCTTGTTGCATGCGCTCTTATAAGGTGGATTTGGGTGCCCAAAGCCCAATTGGGGTTTGGAATTGTTGGTCTTTTGGTCTTGTAGTTAGCGTCGCACCCTCGCTTATTTTACAAAACCTTTAAATTTAATTAAATTAACTAAAGCAAGTTACTATTCGGATTTGCAGAAACGACGTTTAAATATACCGGAAAACATATTAAATAAATACGGAAATACTTTCCAGAAAAAAAATCTAAAAGGCAAGATTTGTAAAAGAAAAAGATCGTATTATGGCCTAACGGGCTAAGGCCTCCGGAAACGGTCTGCTACGACCCAACCACGAATACGCGGTAGGTTAAATTAGGTAACAGATTACTAACTTATTGGTAGTAAGCCAATAAGCCGGATAATCAACTTATTAGTAATAAGCCAATAAGTTAAATCAAGATATATACGTTTATTATTTCTATAATTTAAATAATTTTAGCTTATAATAATGATTCGTTACTTAAAATACTTTTAATATTATGAAACGTAATATATTACTGTATTTATTACTTAATTTTCCACGATACCACTGCCAATATAAACCCGTACGACTAAGGTTTAATAGTTGGTTAAACCCCTAGCCGTTACAATTTTAAACGGCGTAATAAATTACAAGGCCAGCTAGAAATATTTATAATTATAACCTTCAAACTATTTATAAGTTACTTTATTTTATAACAGTAACAATTTAATATAAGCCACTATATTATTTCTACATATTTCTATATATGTAATGTTATATTTTAATAATTACGGTATATTGTTTTTTAAATATTTTGAACATTTTGTTAAAAATAGCAAAATATATAATATAAATGATGTTAGCTATATAAGTAAACTAGCAGGGAGTTACCAGGTCGAAAAGCAAATTTTTCTAGCAATAAATATAGCGTAATATATTACTTCGGATTAATTAGATTGTTTATGTTAAATATTTATATTACTTGATATTTATATAAATGCCGGTATTATATCTAAGGTTATTTATATAGTATATTTTTTATTTTAAATACATTTTTTACTAAACACTATAGATACTATTAAAACGGTATTAATTAACAATACTTTCTTTTTCGGAATAATCTTTATTACATTTTTAATAATAAATATATTTTTTCTACGTTAAATTTATTTGTAAGTTTTAAGCCTTTATTAAAATCTTGTGTTTTACGTAACATTGTAGTTTAATACTAAAAACGCATTTTTATACTAAAAATACACAATATTTTAATAAAATGTTAATTAATATAATATATTTTCGTCGAGCTATAATAACTACAAATTTAGCCAACTATTAAACCTCAGTTATATAGATTTATATTAACAAAAATATTGTAAGATTTTAAATAATAATTATAATAATTAATTATGTTTCGTAATATTAAAAATACTTTAAATAACGAAAATTTATTACAAATTAGTATTATTTAAATTATTAAAATAACGAACGTATATATTTTGATATAGTTTTATAACTTATTACTAATAAATCAGTAATCCGGCTTAATAGCTTATTATTAACAAATTAGCAATCCATGAGGTAACTTAACCCATTCAACTTTTTTGGTTATTTTTGTTACGACTGTTTCTAGAAGCCGTAGCTTATTAAAATGTAATACGATTTTCTTTTTCCCAAAAATCTTATTTTTAAAAATCTTTTCGTAATAAGTTCTTCATTTTTTTAACCAAGTTTAATCGTATTTCTAAACGTCGTTTTCGTAAAACCGAATAACGTTATGCTTTAATTAACCTATTTAAAATAAAAAGTTTCGAAATTGTGTCGAATGTTTCTACAACAAATTGTTATTTATTAAATAATAAAAGAGTTTAATTGTTATAAAAATAAATACGTTGCACCGATTATATAACAATATAAATATCTTTATTTTATAAATAATTCTTGTATCGCGAAAATTCGTTATTCTAAATAGATTAATTAAGGAAAAGGGTTTATTTAATTTTTTTGCCCAGTTATTTCGCAATTATCGTTAATAGTAACAATATTAAACATAAAATGCCGAATTTATTAAATACTTTTTTAATCCTTAAACGAATTTAACGATTTTAAATATCGTAAAAAAAGGGTGATAAAACTTTGCGTTTTTGAAAATATAAATATTATTAACTAGAATTCTGTGAATTTATAAAAGTTATTTTTTATAAAACGTTAATTAAAACGCAATTTTATATTCCGTTATTTTTAATAAAAGTTTTATAATAGGCGGTAAGCGTTTGTAAGACGTTTTACAAGTTTCTAAATAGTTTCGAAATCCTAATAACTTCTTTATTGCATTATGTATTAGATGAATTCGAGTTTTTCTGTATATTAAGAAATCTTTTATTTTGAATACAGTGTTATTTTCTATTTCTGTATTATCCTGTTCCCTATAGATTTCCATAATATCCGTTATTAATTTTAAAAAAAAGATAGAAAATAAAATAAAATTGAATTTTAAATAAATAGTTTAAAACATAATTATTTTTTAAGATTTGTTTTTAAGAGTTTTATACATGTCAATATATTTAAAATCGAATTTTCTAATGAGATAATTTATTTAAATATCTTTTATAACGTAATAAAATATCCCCCCCTCCCCTTTTTTTAAAAAAAGTCTACATTCATACATTTTTTGAATTATACTTTTTATTTATTTAATTAAATATATAAATTTAAAATTTTAATATACTTAATTAACTTAGCCCGAGGTAGATATCATTTTGATATTAATATATCTATTTTACGCAGTTTTAAAAATTTTAAATATAAAATTAAGATTTCCATTTATTAAAAATAGTTCAACATTTTTAAAATAAATATATTTATATATTAATTCAATATTAAGTAATTATTTCATCTCAATATTTTGTTTACAATTAATATAATATTTGAAATACGTTTTTAACGTTAATTTAGTTGTTTTATAAATTCCTTTATTTAATATTTAAATATATTAAACAATTTACAAACTAAATTGATTTATATTTCAAAATTTTATTAGAAAATCTAAAACAGACGTAACTTTTTATTAAAAATAGTTTTTTCCAAAGATCTGTATATACTAAAAGGGCTTTTTTAAAAAAATATTTTTATTGGATATTAAGATTTTTGATAAGATAAAAAATAAAAGTATTTCGTAAATCTCCCGACGATTACGAAAATATTATGGTAATATATTGTTGTTGCTGCATTTTCATATTAAAAACTTAATAATGAAATTTATAATAATAAAAATATTTTAATCGTTTTAAACTAATCAATAATTATAATTTTCGTAAAATTTATATTATTATAAGCAAATTCTATTAAATAGCTTCTATCAATGTCGTATTTTTTATATTATTATTTTTATTTTTAAAAATAATAAATGTATTAAAACTATGTTAAAGAGTTATATATTCTTATATATTTATATAATTATGACCTATATTCATACCGTAGTAAGTTTGTTTAGTATTTTTAAAAAGTTTGTCCTGTATCTAAGTCTTATTTTAATATATTTTATAAAATATAACGATTATTATTATAATTTACCATAAATACAAATATATTTTTTTAAAAATACTATATAAATTATATTAATTAATTTTTATGATTCTTTTCGAATTTAAGTATTTACTTTATATATTTATTCGGCCAGTTCTTATTCTTTCTTTCTTTGTTTAATAGAAATGAAATTATAATACGTTATTCTTTTACGTATTATAATGGTTGTTTCGTATGTTTTCTGGTCGTAAGAAAATTAATAAAAATTTCTTTTATGAAATTTTGAATTTTAAAACCGTTATAATCGTGGCCAATAAATTTGTCATTTTGGAATAACTTAATTAGATTTGATTTCTTTTGTAATTTATACGAAACGAATTCAATAAAATGTAATTTGCTTTAATTATTCCGTTATGTAATTATTACGTTTAATGTATATTATCAAATATTAGTTTTTAATTTAAAGAAATGTATTAAATCGTATATAATTAATATTACTTTATTAATAATTATATTTTTAATATTTTAAAACGTGTTTTATTTGTAATATTTATTTAACCCTTTTAAATAAAATTAATTAAAAATACAATACTTTCACAAAATTTTCTAATAAGTTTTTTCTAATAGTTAAAAAATTCAAAGATATTTATGTCCTTTTAATTATAATTAATCTCTATTATTTTACGATTATAACAACGTTTTTAAAGTTCATTTTAATATATTTTAAATTAACAACATATTGCAGGCATTTTAGCTTCTATTTATAAAATTAATTTGTAATGCTATTAAAAATAATTTAAGGTTTTGTAATACTTCAAAGCCCTTACAAACGTATTTTATATCTATTTCTTTGTTTTTGAATAAATAAAAAAGTCGTCGAAAAATATAGTCTAAAAACGTTACAATATTTCCTTAATATAAAATTTATTACATATTAAAAAGTGTTTAATATATTTACAAAATCATTTAAAATAAGTAAATATTCGAATAGTACTCATTTTATTTCATATATTCTTTATTTATATTTCTTTTTAATTTGGGAAAATTATATTCGTTTTTACTATCGAAATTTATAAATTATTTAATCTTATAAAACTAATTCTTTATTTTAATACTTAAAAGTAATAGTATTTGATGTTCAATAATTACATCGTTTAGTTACTAATAATTAATTATAAATCGAAATTTCATATTTCTGTTAAACACAAAAAAGTAAAATATTTTATAGATAATTCTTTAAAACTTTTTTAAATACGTATAATATGTTTCCATTAAGGTTATATATAAGGTAAAACTTTGTAAATAAGCTTTTTTAAAATTTATTTTGTAATTCTATTTATTATACTTTAGTAATTTCGTATTAAGTGTTCTACTAACAACCTATTTATATTTTTAATATTATAAAAATAGACGAAATAAATTTTCATATTTTTAAAATTATTATTTTAAATCGTTATTTCATTACTTAAACCTTATTTTAACAATAATAATACGTTATATTCTTTTAATATCTATTGATGTATATTTTCTATTTTAAATAATAAATTATCTATTATATTTTTATATTTGTATTTATGATTATTTCTAATAAATATGAAGATTTTTAGTCTTTTTTAATTAATAACTACTTATAAAGCGAAAGCTAGTTAAATAACATTTTTATTAATTACAAATTTGTAGTAATATATTTATAAGATTTTTCAAATTATATCGTAATTCGTAAATTAAATAATATCGAGATTAATTATTTAATATTGTTTTTAAGTAAAAATCTTGAAATAATTAATATTATATTGAACTTGTCAATTAATATTAAAAAAACTCTTAACGTTTTATTTTTCTAAGTATGTAAGGTTGTACGTTGTATTTCTATGGAAATATGAATTTGTTAATAATATTTGATATAATATAAGTTTTAATTCAAAGCTTCGCAATTTATTATTACAGTGTATTAATACATTTTAATTCGTATATATAAAGTAATAAAGTTATTACTAATTTCTATTGTTATATTTAAAGCTTTTTTTAAAAATTACTTTTAATTCCTTTAACGTTTCGTTATTTTGCAACTGTTTTATATACACGTTCTTTCAAATTTTCTGTTGAATTTATTAAGTGTTATTTGTATTTTTCCGAATAATATGTTAAATTATTATATTTACTATTCTTATTAATATATTTACCTTTTTGTTATAATCTAACGGTCTTGGCCCTTTACGGACGGTCGGGGCCCTAAAGGAAACCAGCCCGCTCCACGCCAAGAAGTTACGTAACTGGCTTAATGGGCTCAAACGTTACCATTAGTTCAAGGACGTTAAGCTAGTTAAACTATGGAAAGCTTAAAGGGGCTTAAGGGAACTTAATTAAATAAATATCTTTAAGTTAATCGAAAATACCTTAAGCCAGAATAAAAATATATACGTTTATTATTTCCATAATTTAAATAATTTCAACTTATAGTATTAATCAATATCAATTATCTATAATATAAATTTTATATTTTTCTTATTTAGAAACTTAATTAAGTTACTTTTTTTTATTACAAAATCCCATAATATTCCTATTAATACAAACCCGTACGATTAAGATTTAATAATTAATTAAACCTTTTAACTATTATACGTTATCAATTTTTGTTTCATAATATCGTGAGATTTTAAGCAATATTACCGATATTATATCTATAAACAAGCAACTCGAACAACCCATTTACCAAATCCTTAATTACCCGGACACTAAAATGGAATCCAAGAAGAAAAAGGAAAAACCTCGCCTTTCTCGCGAAGAATTTTTTCGACGTGTAGATACTATAAACGAACGCATTATTTAACTTAAGAAAAACAATAATAATCTTATAACGTCCCTTTAAGCCGCCTATAAGAAACTTAAAAAAAAGCTTCCGAAACCGGAAAACCTTTTCGAACGAACTGGATTAATTAAGTAAACTTTATTAAAAAACCAAAAAAGGTTTTAGAATTTCCTAAGCCAGAACTTTTTATCGAAACCTTAACCAAATTATAATTATTTTTAACTTAATACCGAATATATTTCGTATATTTTCCTATTCGATTAATTACGCTTATTATACGAATTAAGCTCGTAATCGGACGAATTACTAGAAATATAAGTATTTAATTTAAATTCGTTAAAATAAAAATATATTACTGTATTAATCGATAAACGAAAAACCGAAATAGTATAAATTTATAACGATTACGAATAATTCGAATAAATATTAAGGAAAACTTTCGAAATAATATATAAAAAAACAAAAACGAAAATACAAATCTAATAATTATAATAAAAGAAAATCGGCATCCAATTACGGCAATAGGTTAATTCAGCTAGCCGCTAAGCTAAGTTAAGGACAAAAAGCATTAATAATTAAATTCTTCGACGGTTTAAAAAAGGAAATATAGGAAAAAACTTTTGATCTTAATTGGCCTAACTATTTGACGGATTACATTATGATAATAATCAAGATCGACGATCGACAATATACCTAACGTATTAAAGGCACTAAAAAAAATAATAACAAACCCCGATATATGGCAAATATTAACGTTCTTCGACGCAATAACATTTTTTACGGCACAGAACCAGGACCTATGGAACTAAGAATTACTTACAAAAAGGATTAAAACTAAATTAAATATTTTAATTATAATAAAATAAAATATAAAGCAGCATAATGCAAAGCACCTAAAAAGCCCCGTTAAGACAACTAAAAATCTGTATCTGAAAAACAATCTAAAAAAGAAATTAAAAAAACGGAGACAAACATATTAAAATAATTTGGCCTAAATACGTACCAGGCCCTCCATAACGAAAAGTTTAATAAGGAATACGAAAAACCAAAAAGCTAACTTAACAAATATCGCAAATACAACAAAAAAACATCACAAAAATAATTGCGTAAATACCAGGATTAAATAAAAGAAATTTATGCCGGAACCTCTAATCTATACGGCAAAATATATTTCATATATTGTTAACGACGAAAATATCCTAAATACGAAGAATAAAAATAATATATTTACGAACAAATTACCCGTATATATTATCAAAAATTCGATTTTCCAAACAGTACCTGAAATAACAAAAACGATAAATAATAATATTCATACCTTTGATCCATAACCTCAAAAGATATTCAGTAATTAGCCGAAACAAAAAGCTAGCCCGAAAAATAGTAAAAGTCGCAAAAAAGCATTTTTATTATTTCTAATAATATAATTACCAAACGGAAAAGGAATTAATCTAGCATACAATAAAAAAGCATTGCTAAAAGGTTGTTACAAACCTCGATTTTTAATTAATATTTATTACAAACCCTTACGAAAAAAAAGTTATTAAAAATATATTAATTCATAAAACTCTTTTTAAAATAACAATTAAGAAAACGTACACTAAGATATAATCGAAAACATAAAAAAACAAATTACATAATAAAAAGAAAAATTATAACAAAATCAAAAGCAAATAATATAACATAAAAAAACAATACGCCGGCAATAACGACAGATATAACAGCTTAACGTATTAAACGAAAAAATATAGAGAAAATTCGATAAATTCGAACAAAAATTAAAAGAAAAAGGTTACCTATAAAAAAGCCGCGGGATAACAAAACTCAAAAAAATCAAAAAGAACTTCCGAAAAAAGCTTTAAATGCAACGATAAAAGCCGTTAATAACCTTATCACTTTGGACATACAAATCGGAACGCATTAATATACCGCAATAATAAACTACGGAACTTCAAACAGGAATTACATTATATCAAATATGGTTAATAAGTTCAAATTGCCATAAAAATATAAATTAAAACCCTATATAACCCAAATACCGAAAGTTTGAAATTCGCTTATAATAACGGAAAATTCATATCCAAAATTAATCACCTCGAGATTTTTATTCAAAAACGATACCAAATAATTATTTTCGATATCGTATTATTTAGAAATTATAATATAATCTTAAAATTACCATATATACGCCAGTACGAAATCTTAATTAATAAAGAAATTAACCAAATAAGGTTTACCTTACAGCTTATTAGCAAACAAAAAAAAGAATTAAAATCTCAACATTCGATCGGAAATAACGACAAATGCAGACATAATGGCACGACAAAAACCTTATTACCCAAAGGGATAAAACACGAGAAAAAAAATAGATATCAGCAAAAAATACAACATATCGTTACTACCATCAAAACGAAACTAAAGTAATTAAATAACGATCTAAAATAACAGCAACCCCAAAAGTCAAAAGGCTTAACTAATATGCTACCATAATATTACAGAAACGAACGTTTTTTCAGAAAAGAGCTTAATACGAAATTAGTAAAATATAACAAATAAAATCATAAAATAATCCTTAAAAATATTTTCGACAAGGTTTTATCCCATTTACAACCTTAACGGAAACAAATTACGCATTTTCAAAGAATACCTGGAAAATCGGTTACAAAAAGGATAAATTCAACCTTCGAAATTACTAGCAAAATACCTAATATTCTTCGTACCAAAAGAAAAACGAAAAATTACAACTTGTGGTTAATTATCCACAACTAAACAACATAACTATTAAAAATCAAATACCATTATCCTTAATCACATATATAAAAAACCAACTTTACGGAACCAAATAGTTTATAATATTCGATTTTAAGAATAAATATAACTTATCAAAATTAAAAAAAGATACAAATAAAAAATAACCTTTAAAACAAAATACGGATTATTTAAATACTTAATTACGCTAATAGGACGTACGAACGTATCAATAACCTTTTAACGAATAATAAATTATGTATTACGAAAATATCTCGATATTTTCGTCGTTTACAATCTCGACGACATTCTTATCTTTTCAGAAACGGAAAAGGCATATGCAAAATATGTTTACAAAATTCTTTAAATTTTACAAAACGTAAAGTTACTTATTAACGCGGAAATAAATTAATTTTACATACAGGAAATAAAATATTTAAAATATATTATTACCTCAGGATATATCAAAATAAACCCCAAAAAAGTCGCTGCAATTACAAAATAACAAACGCCAATTACGGTTAAGGAAATATAGATATTTTTTGGATTCGCCAATTATTACAAAAGGCTTAGTCGAAACTTGAGTAAAATAACTATACCTTTAACGAACCTTACGAAAAAAAAAGAATTCAAATGGACGCCAAATACGGAAAAAACGTTTCAAGATATCAAGAACGTAATTACCAGCGAACCAATATTAATCATATACGATCTAAACCGTTTTATTAAATTAAAAACCAATACTTCGGATTACGCATTAAATATAGCAATCAGATAACAAAGTAATTAGGGCAAATTGCACCTTATTACATTCTTTTTATATAAGTTGAAAAAAGTTAAATTTAATTACAGTATTTTAAATAAAGGGTTTATGGCCATTATTATGGCTTTTCAAAAATTTAAATATTTCTTAAAGGAAAATTTATATTAGATTAAAGTTTATACGGATGATCAAAATCTGACCTATCTTATTACGACCAAAAAACTTACAAAACGATAATTTATATACGTAAAAAACTTGGCGATCTTCGACTTTATGTGACGGCTAGAGGGTTTAACTAACTATGAAATCTTAGTCGTACGGGTTTATGTTGGCAGGAATATCGTGGGAATCTGAACAATAAATATAGTAATCGTATTACGTCTCGTAATACCAAAGGTACTTTGGGTAACGATATTATATTGCAAGTTAAAGCTATCTAAATTATAGATATAAAAGTAGTTATATATATTGGTTCTTGGTATTACTGCTTATTTTTGCTTGATTATATTTAATGAATTCTTGCTAAACAGTTATTTAATGCTGTTTAATCGTATTTAGCAGAGTTTTGCTAAATACCCGTTACGTAACCCGGGAGGTGGTCCGTATTATCCTTATTAACCGTTTTTTAAGCCCGGAACTTGTCAGGTCGTAATACGATTTCTTTTTTTCCTAAATCTTACCCTTAAGATTTTATTTTTCCTAATAAGTATTACTGGTTCTTTACGATATCGGGTTGTATTGCTAAAAATTATCGTTAGGTCTTTTTTACTATTTGTCGGCAAAACCTATTTCTTATTTTCAACGATTTTAATTTTAAAATCATACCGTATTTCTTATATTTCTGCAAAGGTTAAAAATACGAAATAATAGAAAACGCTTCCAAATATAAAGCTTACGTTAAACGTAAATATCCTTATAACGGAACTAATATTTCTTTTCTTTTCTGGAAAACATTTGGGCCGAAAATTAATACTTAAAACGAAAAAGAATTTTCACAAAAAAAACGTTTTTTGGAATTGCCAAAACGTTATTAGCAGGAAATAAATAAAACTATGGTACGTTTAATCCGTTTTCAGAAACAAAAAGCTTTTTTTCGCTTAAATGGAATAAAAATAATATAATGGAAATTATAATCGTTCGAAAAGCTAGAAAAACAAAAACGCCAAAAGCAGGTTATCGCCGAAGCTTTTATAACCGTATTAATTCCTCCCATTAATCTCGTAAATTAATCTGGTATCGGCGATACCGATTAGTCCGTTAAAAACATTAATTAAAACGCCATTATTTCTGGTAATGCTGTCGTTATTGGTAAAAATTCGTTAATAAGCGTTAAACGCTAATAAGGTTTTAAACAGCTTCCTAAATATTTTCGGAATCCGGATGTTTTTTATTTAATTAGGTACTAAATGAATCCGTTTTGTTTTCGCATATCGAAAATCTTTTTTTCCTTATATACTTATTCGTCTTATATTTCTATATCGTTTTATATCGTCTGTACTTTAATTATATCTGCTGTTAATTCGAATAAAAAAACGTAAAAAAGTAAATAAAATTCAAGTTTTAGTAGATATTTTAATTAGTAATTATTTTCTGAGATTTCTTTTGGCGATTTTAGATAAACCGATATACTTAAATTCAAGTTTTTTATCAAGTCGTTTTATTTAAGTATTTTATATAACGAAGAAAACCATTTTCTCTTTTTCGAAAATTAATCCCTTTAATTTGTTCTGATTACAATATTTATTTATTTAATTTCGTACGACTTCTAATTTTATTTTGATTTATTAATATAATTATCATAATCTTTTTAACGTAAACATTATTTTAACATTAATTAAACCCTTATTACGTACTTTTTTATAAATCTTTGGAATAAAACCAAAATTTGTATTTACAGATATCATCTTAATCGTGTCGTAATAACTAGTATTATATACCAATTATGCCATTAACAATTTCTTAACTTAACTATTCTATTCGTAATTAATATAATATTATAAATAATGTGTTAAAATTTAGTTTATTTATTTTATTTGTTTATCGGTTTAAAATCTAAATACGTTAAATAATTTATGATTTATACCAATTTGTATTATAAAACCTTGCTAAACATTAATACAAATATCGATCCTGTATTTAATAAAATATTTATTAATAATCCGTATATATTAAATATATATCTAAAGAAAATATATACTAATTATTTGAGATTTATGTTTTCGTAACATAGTAAAAAATAAGAAAGTTTCATAAATCGATCCACGATTACGAAACTGCTATCGTAATATATTTTTATAACTAAATCTTTTAACATAAAAAAATTAATAATAAAGTGAAATATAACTAAATACTATAATCGTTTTGCAACTAATAATAATTATAATTTCCCTTATAGCATATGTCGTCGAGCTTTTGTTTTGGCGCAAATATCGCATTACTATATAATTTTCTGTAATATTATTTTCATTTTAAAATAATAATATATACGTTAAAGCCGTTTTAAAATATTATCGGTCACTGGATATCCGTATAACGGATATTGGTATATTTCTCTTTTTAAATCCTTTTAACATTCCTTTAAAATTTATATCTTATTTATTTTTAAATTTTTAAATAACCGTCGTTATATTATTAAATGCTTTAATGCATATTATAAAGTACTGCCCGAATTATCGTAATTTATCACAAACCTAAATATCCTTTTATAATAATATCGAAAATTATATAGCTAATTTTAATCAATTTTCTTTCAAAGTCTAATTGCTTACTTAAGGTATCTGCTCTGCTAATTTTTAAGAGTCTTTTATGGATAATAACGAAACCGAAATTTGCCAATTTTTCCGTATACCGAAATTATTATCCTATAAGTTTCTTAATCGTAATAAAACGGATAAAATTTTAATTATCCGTATAAATCTTAGCCTAATTAAAATTCCCTTTTAAAAATACTTAAACTTTTTAAATGTTACAATAATAACAATAAATTTCTTTTTTAAAATACCGTAATTAAATTCGGCTTTTTTTAGCTTACATAAAAAAATATAATAAGGTGCAATTTGCCTGAATTATTTCACTATCCGATTATTACGCTTAATGCATAATTCGAAATATCGGTTTTTAATTTAACGGGGTGGTTTAAGTCGTACATAATTAATATTGGTTCGTTAATAATCGTATTTTTAATATTCTAAAACGCCTTTTCCGTATCCGGCGTCCATTTAAATTTTTTTCTTTTTTCGTAAAATTCGTTAAAAATATAATTATTTTACTAAAGTTTCAAATAAAATTTCGGTAATAATTGGCGAATTTAAGGAATACCTGTACCTTTTAAACTATAATTAACGTTTGCCATTTTATAGCTGCAGCGATTTTACTTAAGGTCCTTCCTAATATGTTCTGGGGTAATAATATATCTCCGATATTCTAGTTTCTATATATAAAACTAATTCTTTTTTACGTTAATAAATAATTTTACTTTTTATAAAAATTTAAAAACATTATAAACGTGTCTTATATATATTTTTTTTCGTTTTTAAGAAAATAGGAATGTCGTCGAAATAATAAACGACGAAAATAGTAAAATATTTTTATAGCATTTAATTTATCATCCATGAGAAAATTACTGGTACGTTCGTAAATCCTATTAGTTTAACTAAATACTTGAATAATCCGTATTTCGTTTTAAAAGTAATTTTTTATTCGTATTCTTTTTTTAATTTTAATAAGGTTATATGTATCTTTAAAATCGAATATTATATATTACTTAGTTCCGTATAATCGGTTTTTTATTTCTATAATTAAAACTCATAATATTCTAGTTTTAATAGTGATATCGTTTAGTTACCGATAATCGATTGCAAATCGCAATTTTTCATTTTCTTAAGTACAAAAAATATAAGGTATTTTATTAATAATTTTGAAAGTTAAATTTATTTTTTTAACTAATTTTCCAGGTATTTGCTAAAGGTACTTAATTCGGTTCTATTAAAGTTGTAAATAGGATAGAAATTCGTCAAAAATCTTTTTTTAAGAATTATTTCATAGTTTTATTCGCTGTATTTTGGTAATTTCGTATTGAATTTGTTTTTAAAAAATTACTTCTATTTTTCATATTATAATAACATGTTAATTAAATCTTTTAACTGTTAGGGCTATTATTTTAGGCCCTTGTTTAATTGCTTTAATATCGTTTTAATAATAATAACGATATATCATATTTTTCTTTAATACTCGTTTTTTTCTTATATTTTATCCCTTTAAGTAATAAGATTTCTATGGTATTCTTATACCTACATTCGCTACTATTTTCGATCAAATATTAAAATTTTAATTTCTTTTATTTATTAATAAGATATATGGTAAACCATACCTGGCTAATCCATTTATTAATCAAAATTCCGTATTAACGTATCCATAATAATCCTAAAATAATATCGTAATTCCCAAATAAAGTGATATCGAAATTAACCATTTAATATCGTCCTTAAACAAAAATCTCGAAATAATTAATTTCGCATATAATTTTCCCGTTATCATAAACGAATTCCTAATTTTCGGCATTAGTCGTTATATAAGGTTTTAACTTATATCTCTATAACAGTCTAAGCTTATTAACAATATCCGGTACAATATATTTTCAGCGCACAGCTCCGTAATCCATTATTACGATATACCAATATGTTCTGATTCGTATATCCAAAGTAATGAAATTATTAACGGCTCTTATCGTCGTGTTTAAAGCCTTTTTCGAAAATTCCCTTTAACTTCTTTAGGTTTCGTTATCATATGGCTTTTTTATAAGTAACCTTTTTCTTTTAATTCTTATTGAAATTTATTAAACCTTATTTATATTTCTTCGTTTAATGCGTTAAACCGCTGCATTTATTGTTATTACAGGCGTATAATTCTTTTAAATTATATTAATTATTCTTAATTTTGCTGGAATTTCTTTTTTTATCGGGTAAATTATTTTCTTATATATGCGATTATATCCCATTATTTATTATGTTAATTATCGTTTTAAAGTTCTTTTATAAATTAACGTATTTTTTCCTTAATCATAATTCTTTTCGTTAGGGTTTATAATATATATTTTTTAACAATAAAAATTTATAATAACTCTTTTAACAATATTTTTAATTATATGCTAAATTAAGATTCTTTCCGTTTAGTAATCATATTATTAATAATAATAAAAAAGTCCTATTACTGGTATTATTTTCCATTAAACCAGCTTTTTATTTCGGCTAGTTATTAAATATCTTCCAGGATTATAAATCAAAAATATTAATATCATTATTTATTATTTTTGTTATTTTTAGTACGGATTGGAAAATCGAATCTTATATACTATATACAAATAATCCGGCCGTAAATATATTATTTTTATTTTTAGTAATTGGAATATCCTTATTATTGACAATATATAATATGTATTCTGCCCTATCGATTAAGGGTTTCGGGACAAACCTTTTTTATTTATTTCTGGTATTTGCGTAATTATCCTTATAATACTTTTTGTTATATTCGCAATATTTATTAAGCGAACTTCCTAATTTCTTTTATTCCTTATTAGAGTTTTCGTTATAGGAGGCCTAATACGTACTTAGGCTGAATTATGTTAATAAGTTTATTTTTCTTTTTTTAATTCTTTCTAGACTATCCCTTAGGTATTGGTTTTTAATCGTTTTAACGGGGTTTCTTAGGTATCTTATACCACGTTACCTTATGTCCTGTTTTATTATAATTATAACATTTGGTCTAGTTTCAATTTTTCTTATTAATAACTTTTAGTTCTATAAATCCTAATTTTGTTCGGTAAAAAATATTATTATGTCGAAAAACGTTATTATTAACTATATATCGGGATTTGTTATTATTTTTTCCTTTAGTACTTTTAATATGCCAGATATATTATCGGTTGTCGATCTTAACTATTATAACGATATAATCTAATAAATAATTAGATTGATATAATTTAGAATATTCCCTTTATATTTCCTTTTTTAGGCCGTCGAAAAATTTAACTATTAATATTTTTATTCCCAATTTAATTTATCGGCTAATTAAATTAACATATTACCGGAACTAGATATTAATACTTTTTATCGTAAGTATTAAATTCATATATCGGTTTTTATTTTTTCGTTTATGATTCCGAAAACTTTTATTAATATTTATTCGAATTATTCGTAATCGCTATAAATTTATCTTATTTTTATATTTTGTTTTTCGATTAATAAAATAACGTATTCCTTTATAATAAGTTTGCATTAAACAACCGTATTTCTGGTAAATTATCGGATTGTAAATTTAATTTACATAATAAATGTAATTAATCGAATAAAAAGCTATCCGAAATATATGTCAAATTAAATTAAAAATAATTACTACTTAATTACAATTCCGTCGAAAGATTCTAGTTTACGAAATTTAAAAACTTTTTTTTTAATTTTTTAATAACGTTTAACTAAATAAACAGGTTCGCTTAAAAATTTTCCTCGATTTCAGGAACTTTTTTTTCTTACATTTCTTATAGGCGGTTTAAAAAACGTTATAAAATTATTGTGATCTTTTTCAAATTAAATAATATATTTATTTGTGATATCCAGGCGTTAAAAACTTCTTTGTAAGAAAAATATAGTTTTTCCTTTTTTTTTCTCGTATTTTAATTTAATATTGGAGTAATTAAAAATATGGTAAAGAGGTTATTCGAGCTATCTGCTAATAGATATAATATCGGCGATATTACTTAAATTTTAATGATATTATTAAATAAAACTTTGTAACATATAACGGTTAAAGGACTTAATTAATTATTAAACCTTAATTATACGAATTTAAATTA
The DNA here is from genome assembly GCA_004154925.1 of Monosporascus cannonballus. Lineage (NCBI taxonomy): Eukaryota > Fungi > Ascomycota > Sordariomycetes > Xylariales > Monosporascus > Monosporascus cannonballus. Next base: position 261,540 of record QJNS01000007.1, read on the forward strand.
ACAGAAATATCGTAAAATCTAAATAATAAATATAATAATTATATTACGTTTCGTAATACCAAAATTATTTTAAATCATAATGTTATATTATAAATTAAACATATTTAAATTATGGAAATAAAGGTAATTATATATATTTATTTTTGGTATTATTACTTACTTTTGCTTCACTGTACTTAACGCATTTTTGTTGAACAGTTACTTAATGGTGTTCAGTCGTATTTAGCAGATCTTTGCTGAGCCCCCGTTACGTAACCCGGGAAGTGGTCCGTATTATCCTTATTAAGCGTTTCCTGAGTGTTATGATCCAACAGGCCACGGTCTCCAAAAACGGTCTATTACGACCCAACCACAAGTCCGCGGTGGGGTGAGTTACGTAATGGATTACTAACTTACTGGTGGTAAGCCAGTAAGCCGGATTATTAACTTATTAATAATAAATTAATAAAATAAAACAAATATAATACGTTGATTAATTTTATAATTTAAATAACTAGAACTTATTATATAATATTATTATTTAAAATATTTTTAAAATCACGAAATGTAATATAATTATTATATTTTCTATTTATATTTTTACAATATTTTTATTAATATAAATCCGTACGATTAAAGTTTCATAATTAATTAAATTCTTTAACCGTTATATATTATAGGTTTTTATATAATAATACCGTTAAACTTTAAATAATATTATCGATATTATATTTATTAATAAGTAGCCCGAATTACTTATTTACCAAATCCTTAATTACATCGGATATTGGAATAATATCCGAGAAAAAAAAGGAAAAGCCTTATTTTTGTCGCGAAAAGGTTTTCCGACGTTTGGATATTATAAATAAACGTATTGTTCAACTGGAAAAAATAATAACAATTTTATAACGTTTTTCTAACCCGTTTATAAAAAACTTAAAAAAAAAAGGAAAGTTTCCGAAACCAGAAAACCTTTTCGAACGAATTAAATTATGTATCTAAATTTTATCAAGGAACCAGAAAATGTTTTTAAACTTTTTAAACCAGAACTTTTCGACGGAACCTTAACTAAATTATAATTGTTCTTCATTTAATACCGAATATATTTCTGGTATTTTCCTATTTAATTTATGACGTTCATTATATAAATCGAATGCGTAATCGGACGATTTATCGGAAATGCGATTATTTAATTTAAGCCCATTATAAAAAAGTATAATATCTTATTAATCGAAAAACGAAACCCAAAAATAATACGAATTTATAACGATTACGAATAATTCAAATAAATAATAATAAAAGCTTTTGAAATAATAAATAAAAAAACAAGAACCGAAATATAGATTTAATAATTACGATACAAAGGATTAATATCTAGTTGCGGTAATATATTAATTCAGCTAATTGCTTAATTAAATTAAGGATAAAAAATATTAATGGCCAAGTTTTTCGAGGGCCTAAAAAATACAAAAGGAATTTTTTAAGCTTAATCGGCCTAACTATTTATTAGATTACATCGTTATAATAATCAAAATTAATAATCGATAATACGCCTGGCATATTAAAAATACCAAAAAGAATAATAATAAATCCCGGTATATAACTAATACCAGCGCTTTTTGACGCAGCAATATTTCTTACGGAATAAAACCAGAGCCTATAGAACTAAAAACAACTTACAGGAAAAACTAAAGCCAAATCAAATATTATAATTATAACAGAATAGGACATAAAGAAGTATGGTATAAAGTACTTAAAAAGCCCTATTAAGATAATTAAAAATCTGTACCCGAAAAATAATCCAAAGAAATTCAGAAAAACGGAAACAGATTTATTAACATAATTCGGCCTAAGTACGTACTAGGTTACCCGTGGCAAAAGGTCTAACAAGGACTATTATAACAAAAAATCCGACAAAAAATGCGCAAAGCTAAAAAGCTAGCTAAACAAGTATCGCGAATACAATAAGGAGCATTACGAAAATAATTACGCGAATACCAGGATTAAACAGAAAAGGTCGGTCCCGGAACCCCTAATCAATACGGCAAAATGCATACTATATATTGTCGACGACAAGAATATCCCGATTACAAAAAATGGAAATAATATATTTACGGACAAATTACTCGCATATATTATAAAGGATTCGATTTGTTTAATCGTACCGGAACTAATAAAAAAAATAAATAATAATATTAGTATTTTTCATCTATAGCTCTGAGAAATATTTAATGACTGGTCGAAATAAAAGGTTATTCCGAAAAAAAATAATACGCGTAAAAAAACCTTTTTTGTTATTTCCAGTAATATAATTACTAAACGGAAAAGGAGTTAATATAGTATACGACAAAGAAATATTGCTAAAAAGCTATTATAAATCTTTATTTTTAATTAGCATTTATTATAAACCTGTACGAAAAAAAAATTAATTAAAGAAAAAATACATTAATTTGAAGGTAAAGTTTAAAATAATGATTAGGATAACGCATAATGGGATATAATCGTAAACATAAGGGAACAATTTATTGAATAAAGAAAAAAATTATAACAAAACGAAAAATAACTGATACAATTCGAAGAAATATTACGCCGGTAAAATCTACAAATATAACAACTTAACGCGTTGAACGAAAAAATATAAATAAAGCTTAATAAATTCGAATAAGAATTAAAAAAAAGGTTACCTATAAAAAAGCCGCAGGATAACGAAAGCCAAAAAAATTAAAAACAAATTCCTAAAAAAGGCTTTAAACGCGACAATAAAAGCCGTTAATAACTTTATTACCTTGGATATACAAATCAAAACGTATTAATATATCACAATAATAGATTACAGAATTTTAAACGGGAATTATATTGCACCAAATATGGTTAATAAGCATAAATTAGTATAGAAATATAAGTTAAAACCTTATATAACAACGAATATCGAATATCAGGAATTGACTTACGATAACGGGAAATTTATATGCGAAATTAATTATTTCGAGAGTTTTATCTAAAAATAATACTAAATAATAGATTTCGATATCATATTATTTGGGAATTACAATATAATCTTAGGAATACTATGGATACGCCAGAACAGAATTTTAATTAATAAAGAAACTGGCTAAACCAAGTTGGCCTTATACCCTATTAACGGATAAAAAAAGAAAATTAAGATTTTAATATTGGATCGATAATGGCGACGAATGCAGGCATAAGGATACGATAAAAACCTTATTACCCAAAAAGATAAAACATAAAAAGAAAACGGGCATTAAAGAAAAATACGAAGAATTATCACGATTATCAAAGCGAAATTAAAGTAATTAAATAACGACCTAAAATAATAGCAGTTTCAAAAATCGGAAAATCTAATCAATATACCACTACAATATTACAGATATAAGCAACTTTTTAAAAAAAAGCTTAATACAAAATTATCAAACCATAGCAAATAAGATTATAAAATAATGCTTAAAAAAGATCCTCGACGAAGTTTTATCTTATTTATAACGTTAACGGAAACGAATTACGCATTTTTATAGAATACCGGGAAAATCGGTAATAAAAAGGATAAATTCGACTTCCGAAATTACCAGTAAAATATTCGATATTTTTCGTATGTAAAAAAAATAAAATATTACGACTTATGGTTAGTTATCGACAATTAAACGATATTATTATTAAAAATAAAATACTATTACCCCTAATTACGGAAATAAAAAACCGATTTTACGAAACCACATAATTTACAGTATTCGATTTCAACAATAAATATAACCTTACTAAAATTAAAGAAATACTAATAAAAAAATAATTTTCAAAACGAAAAACGGATTATTTAAGTATTTGGTTACATAAATAAGACTTACGAATACACTAATAACTTTCAAACAGATAATAAACCATATATTACAAAAATATTTCAATATTTTCGTATTTTGCTATCTCGACGACGTTTTTATTTTTTCAAAATCCAAAAAAAACATACGTAAATTACGTTTACAATGTTTTTTAAGCTGTAAAAAACGTAAGGTTAATTATTAACGCAAAAAAATATTAATTCTAAAAACAGAAAGTAAACTATCTGAGACATATTATTACCTCAGAATATATTAAAATAAACACCAAGAAAATCGTTATAAGTGCAAAACAATAGACGTTAATTACAGTTAACAAAATATAGGTATTTTTTGGATTGGCTAATTACTACCGGAAATTTATTCGGAATTTTAAAAGGATAATTATATTCTTACCGAACCTTACGAAAAAAAATCAAAAAAGTTTAAATGGACGCCAAATACGAAAAAAGCATTTCAGGACATTAAGGATATAATTACTAACGAACCAGTAGTAATTATATACAATTTAAACCGTTCCGTTAAATTAAACACCGATATTTCGAATTACGCGTTAAATATAGTAACCGGATAACGAAATAATTAAAACAAATTATATTTTATTAGATTTTATTCGTACAAATTAAAAATAACCAACCTTAATTACGGCATTCCAGATAAAGGATTTATGGCCATTAGTATGGTATTTCGAAAGTTTAGGTATTTCCTAAAAGGAAATATATACCAGATTAATGTTTATACGGATTATCAAAATTTTACCCGATTTATTACGACTAAAAAGCTTATAAAATAATAACTTCGTTACATTTATTAGTAGTTATAAAGTAACCATAATATTTAGCCTTATTGGACTTTATTACCAAATTTTCTATGTTAAAAAATTCAAATATAAAAATATATTATAATAACGTTTTCGCAATCGTCGATCGATTTACGACATATTCCTATTTTTCACTGTATTATAAGGATATGAACGCCGAACAAATAATATATACTTTTTTCACATATATTTTTAGCATATAAGGATTATTAAGAGGAATTAGCCTAAAATAGAATTAATATTTGCATTTAAGTTTTGGTAAGGCCTAATAATATAAAGAGGCCTAAATTATAAATTATTTAATATATTTAAACTTTAAACGGATAAATACATAAAACGCACGAATTAAACCTTAAAAATCTATTTATAATATTACGTTAATTACGAATAAAATAAATAGGTTAAGAAATTATTAATTGCATAATTAAGTTATAATAAGAATTATTACGAAAATATTAAAATAATATCAGCAAAGGCGAATTTTGATTTTATTCCAAAAATTTACAAATAAATATGCGATAATGGTTTAATTAATACTTAAATAATTTTTGTATTAAAATAATTACGAGAATTATACCAAGAAATAAAAATAAAATTAGAATTCGGACGTAACCAAATAAATAAGTATTATAATCAGAAAAGATTAACAACGTTAATTTTCGAAAAGGGAAAAATAATTTTCTTTAGTATCAAAAACGTTTAAACAAAATACGTTAGTAAGACACTTGGTTTTAAATATATTAATCTATATAAAATTGCTAAGAAAGTTTTAAGAAATAATTACCAATTAAAACTTTTACCAAAAATTAAATTTTATCTAATTTGTTACGTTTTTTTATTCGAGTTACCAGCGGATATAATTAAGGTATATACGGCATCAAATAACGTAAAAGTAAAAGATAAAAAGGCATATAAAATAAAAAGAGTTTTCGATATACGAAAGCAAAACGGATTTCTCGAATATCTAATTAAATAAAAAAGCACCCGGATTCCGAAAATACCTGGGAACCTGCTAAGAACCTTATCAGCGCCCATTGCCTATCAAAAAACTTTTACCAACAACGACAAAATTACTCGAAATAATGGTATTCTAATTTACAAATTGTAAAAAAAGAAACCCTTAATTTACCGTAATCCAATTAATAATGTCCATCTTATTTAAGGCCTGTAGTTCGATTACGAATTCCGATTCCAATTATGCAAAGTCGTTAAAATCGTCCAAAGATTAAAAGGCACGATTAACAAGTTTTGCATCTTAGGATTAATGGTATTAGCGTTAACGACATATACGAAAAAAACGCACAAAAGTTTCGGATAAAGATTTTTCGGCCGCTAGTTTTTCCTTTTTCAATTTTTTCGACTTTACGATGTAACGATTTATTATAAAAATAAGGACCTTTATTTCGTTATATAAACGATTTCGGCGAACACATTCCTTATAAAAACCCTATTTATTATTTGGTAATTAAGCTGCCGGGCAGAATATAAAGAACAGAATATCGTATCAAAACCTTTAAGTTTAATTAAATTAATAAAAATAAGTAATTATTCGGGTTTATAAAAATAACGTTTGGATATACCGGAAAATATATCAAGTAAATACGAAAAGCTCGCCAAAGAAAAAAGAAAATCTTAAAGGCGAAATTTATAAAAAAAAAGATCGTAATATGATCTAACGGGTTACGGTTTCCAAAAACGGTTTATTACGACCTAACCATAAGTGCGTGGGAAGGCAAGTTACGTAATAAATTACCAACTTACTGGTGGTAAGGCAGTAAGCCGGATTACCAACATACTAGTAATAAGCCAGTAAGCCGAATTACTAACTTATTAATAATATGCTAAAAAGATAAAGCAAATATAATACGTTTATTAATTCTATAATTTAGATAGCTTTAATTTGCAATATAACATCGTTACCCAAGGCACTTTTAAAATTATGAGACTTAATACGATTATTATATTTATTGCTCAAATTCCCACGATACTCCTACCAACATAAACCCGTACGACTAAGGTTTAATAGTTGGTTAAACCCCCAAGCCGTCACACTGAGTCCGGAGCCTGTCAGGTCGTAACACTTTATTATTATCCACAAAAAAGGTTCAGAGAATAACAAAGCAAACGCCCTGAATATGTAACTAAACCTCGAAGAAAAATTAATTAAAGTTAGCTATATATTTTTTAATATTATTATTAAAAGACATTTACGCCCGTAAAAGATTACAATAATCCGAACAGCACCTTTTAATATATATTAAAAATTTAATAATATAATGACAATCTCCTTGAAAACTAGAAAATAAACAAAATATAAAATTTTAAAATAATACCAGAAAGCTCCAGTACGAAATATACATAAAAATCAGTTACATAAATATCTAAGGATCCATAAAACCCTAAAACAACTTTTACGCATATATTCCTTTTTTAGAATAGAATTAACAGTACAGAAAATCATATAACAATATAAAATTTACGCTAAAATGAAAGCTCGACGACATAAGCCATACGAAATATTATAACCATTACCAATCGCAAAACAACCATAATATTTAATCACATTTAATTTCATCACCAAACTTCTTAAATTAGAAATTCCAGTTATAGAAATACATTATGACAGTATTTTCGTAACTGTGATCGATTCACGAAATCTTCCTATTTTTTACTATATCACAAAAACACAAATACCGAACAAATAACATGCATTTTCTTCAAATACATTTTTAACATATACGAACTATTAATAAAAACTATTTCAAATAAAGAATTAACGTTTATATTTAAATTTGAATAGAACCTTATAACACAAATCGGCTTAAATCACAAATTATTTAATATTTTCAAAACTTAAACAAATAAATAAACAAATCGCACGAACCAAATTTTGGAAACCTGTTTACGATATTATATCAATTACGAACAAAACAACTAAAAATTACTAATCGCATAATTAACTTATAATACCAATTATTACGAAAATATTAAAACAATATTGGCGAAAGTAAACTTTAATTTCATTTTAGAAATTTATAACAAAATATAATGATTGTCTAATCAATATTAAAACACTTTTCATATCGGAACAATTTCAATAGTTATATTAAAAAATAAAAATAAAAATAAAATTCTTACTAAATCAAATAAATAAATATTATAACCAAAAATATTAAAAAAATTAACTTTTAAAAAAGGGGAAATCATTTTTTATATTTCGAAAAATATTTAAATAAAATCACACAAAACAATTCGATTTTAAATATATCGGTCCATATAAAATCGCCAAAAAAGTCTCAGAAATTAATACCAATTAGAAATTTACCAAAAGTTAAATTACATTCAATTCTGTACGTTTCCTTATTCGAATTAATAATAAATACAATTAAAGTACGTACGGCACAAAACGATATGAAAATAAAAAACGAATAGACATATAAAGTAAAGAAAATCTTCGACATATGAAAACAAAACGGATTTACCTAATACCTAATTAAATGGAAAAAGTATCCGGATTTCGAAAACATCTAGGAACCTGCCAAAAATCTTATTAACGTTTAACGCCTATTGAAAAACTTTTATTAATAACGAAAAACGCGTCCCAGTTAACAATCGACCAGTTAATAGCCGGAATAGCGGGCCAGTCGGCCGCGGCCTGCGTTAAGGTAGTAATCGTAACGGCAACTTTTAATTGCTTCTGCTCCCTTTTAAGGTGTTTAAATTCCTCCATAATTTTCGTACTCTAGATATCCCGACGAAATATCTCGATATTACGGTTACGAAGAAGTTTTTTCTGTTTTCGTAAACGGCTTAAACGGCCAAATAACTTATTTAAACTGTATTAAATTATCAGCAGCTTTTTTTAATAATACGTTTTTCCAGTTTTAGGCGGCCTTTTTTATAACAAGTTTATTATATTGAAATTCAGAAAAAGTAAAAAGGTTATAAGAACTTCCGTATTTAATATAACGTACATATTTTACCGAATTATAATAAACTTTATAAATTTTATTTTCAAATTTATAACGCGAATAGGAAGAATTCGACGCTATAATAAAAATAAAGCAATTAATACCTTTTAAAAAAAATAAAACATTAATACGCTTATGAAAACGACGTTTTTTAATACGACCTAATATCATAAATATAAAAAACAGAAAAATTAATTACCAAAAACCGACAAACGAATAATTTGATTTTTAGGGACAAATATCCCGGAAAAAGGAAAATCGTATTATAACCTAACGGTCTTGGCCTTTTACCGATAATCGGGGCCTCAGAAAAAATCAGTTCCGATTTACGCCAAAACGTTACATAACTAGCTTGATAGGCTTAAACGTTACAAATAGTTTAAAGATGGTAAGCTAGTTAAATTATAAAGGGCTTAAACGGGCTTAAAAGCACTTAATTAATTAAATATCATTAAGCCAGTTAAAAATATCTTAAGTCAGAATAAGGATATATACGCTTTTTATTTCCATAATTTAAATAGCTTTAGCTTATCATACTTATTAATATTAATCGTTTGTAATATAACTTCTGCACCTTTGATATTAAGAAACGTAATTAAGTTACTTCCTTTGTTACAAAGTTCTACGATACTTCTGCTAACATAAACCCGTACGACTAAGGTTTAATAATTGGTTAAACCCCTTAGCCGTTACATTTTTAAATTATATTAATGTTTCTTATTTAGTTTCTATCTTCTTGCCTTATTATATAAAGTCTTTTTCTTATTATATATAATATCTTTTTTAGTCTTTTATAATCGGTAATTTTTTTACTAAAGTTTTCGAATAAATTATCGAATTTCTTTCTTTAAATCTTATTTTTTAAGGTTGACAATAAATATAAATTGATTATAAAAACCGGAATATTTTTCTAATAATATTCTTTTATAGTATACTAAATTAATCATTTTACGAATTAATAACTATATTAATTATAAATGTTAAAAAGATATTTTTGCGACTATTAACCTTTAAATAATGTCATAACATTATTAGTTTATCGATATTATTTTATAAAACAATAATTTCAAAATATCGATTTTACCGTTTATTTACTTTGTTATTTACGATTTAGTTAGAAAAAGTCAAATCGTTTTTTATATATACGTACGATACGCTAATAAATTCATTTCTTTATTCGTTATATATTAGGTATTTTCGCCTTTTACAATAATCTACATATTTTCTATTATATGGATGAAGAATTCCGGGACAAATATTTTCTATTTACTTCTAATATTCTTTAGATTTATTTCTTTATAGCGTTTTGGTATTTTCTTAATATTTTTAAGCCAACGCTTTGGCGTTTCATATTTCGTATTAAACTTTTGTCGTAATGGCCTGAATTTATATTAAGCAAAGATTGTATTAATAAATTTCCTACTATTTACAGGTAATCTTAAATTTCCTAAGTTTTTATATATTATTATAAAAAGTATAATTATATTAAAAATCTTAACATTAATCACCTATCGAAATTTGTTATCATATTTGCATTTAATATTTCTTATACGCTAAGTATATTATTTGTTATTGATTTTAATAGCTATAACAATATAATTTAATAATATTTCAAGTTCATCTATTTTTAAAACTCTCTAGGTTTCTTTTCAAGCCGTTACAAAATTTGGCCATTAATGTTTTTATTTTCAGTTTAATATAAAAGCTAGTTAAATTAGCGTACTACCGTAATTGGACGTTAATATCTTTTATCGTAATTCCTGGATTTATATTTCGGTTTTTATTCTTTTCGTTTTTGATTTCAGGAACATTCGTTAACATTTATTCTAAATATTTATAATCATTATATAATCGTTATATATTCGTATTACTTTAGTGTTTGGCGTTTTTGTTAATAACATAATATATTTCTTATTGTATATTCGAAACATATAATCGTATTCTCCTCAAATTATTTTCCTGGAAATCTTATTTCAAACATAGATATAACAAGTCGAATAGAAAAAATACGCGAAATATATTCAATATTATATTAAAAATAATGACAATCTTTTAAAAATTTATTAATAATTTAGATTTAAAAGGATTTAAGGATTTCTCTTAATTTCTTAATGAAGTTTAATTAAAAACCTAGCTTTGTTGAGAAAATACCTTAGTATTCGGAGTTTTGCTCTTATTTTTAAGCCTTTTTGTATACTATTGAAAGCGATTCGATAAATTAATATATTTCTTTTTTGAAGATAAACAAGGTATATGTTTAAAATATTTAATTGTGGAAGTATTTTGTTTTCTAGTTAAACGAAGTTACTCCTTTTTTTCGTTTAAATTTAATTTTTTTAAGAAAACTTTAGAAATCGGATATTAATTAATAAACATATTGCCGATATTATTACCTAAAGTTTAATAATATTATTAAATAAAACATTATAATATATAATAAGCTAAGATGTATCTAAATATTAAATGGAAATTATACGATTTTTTATAAATAAAACTGTTAAAATATTTTAAATAATAAATGTGATAATTAATCAGGTTTTATAGTACTAGAAACATTTTAAGTAACGAAATTGTATTATAATTTATTATTATTTGAAATATAAAAATAACGAATATATATATTTTGATTTTGTTTACTGGTTTATTACCAGTAAATTAGTAATCCGGTTTATTGAATTACTACCTATCATCTTGCCAGATATACTATAGCCTATCAAATACGAAAAAGTCGCCTTCTGATCGGAAGATATATACTCTGTTACTAGGGTACGCAAAAGCTGTACGCGTTACGAAAAAGTACGGAATTAGCCAAATAAAATAACGCATTTATTATCTGTAGTATTTGATAATTTAAAACCTTATATTCTTAAATCTTAGTTCCTTAATTATTAATATATTAATATAACTTATATATTTATAATATCCGTATATATTTCAAAAAGCTTCCCAATAATAATTATAATGCTAATATTTATAAAGATTTTTAAAAAAAAGTCTAAAGGTTGAAACGATTTTGAAAGCAAGTTTAAACTTAAAAACTATATATATAATATACAGGATTATATCGATTTCAATTAGTTACTTTTACAATTTAATAAATTAACAAAATCTAATATAACTTTATATTTACAAACACATGTTTGTTTTTAAATATCTAATAATATTTTATTTATCGACAATATGGTATTGTTCGAAAGAAATAATTTAACAAGGTAAGCGATTAATATTTGCGAAATAATAATAAATAGTAAATAAATTTATAATTAAGATTTTGCGGTATATGTATATATAAATTATAAATGTAAAGACTTTTATAACAATGATAACGATATGACGCAATAAACTTTCACATTAATATTTTTAATAATTAGAAAATGGAACCTTTTAAAGACATAATACATTAAATTGTTTAAACCAAATCAGATATACTATAATACATTTTTAATTATAATTTCACAAAAGGATTATAAATAATTAAAGTAATCTTTTTCATCGGCGGAAACACCCAGTAAATAAATTATAAAATAATCAAAAATAATAGTTTTGAAATTTAAAGCGATATTTTAAACACGAAAAGAATAATTACATAAGTTTATAATTCATAAATAATAGTAGCTCTTATTATAAAAATCCAAGTCATTGTGAATTAAATAATAGATATTTGGAATAGATAATAAATCTGTTTATTATTAAAATAAGTATTAACCTTTTCAATAATTAGAATCTAATTTAATAATAACCTTTGGAACCTTTAAAATAATATTTTCCATTTTTAGAAGGTTTTTACACAATTTATTCATCGAAAAGATTTTAAGTAAAAACGTTTAATTTATTAATAAATAAGTACGAAATAACTGTATAAAGTGAAATTTAAAATAAAAGTAATTATAAAAGTTTATATTCGAATCGAGATAATAATAAACGCAAACATTATAAATTAAATATTGAAATTCTAGTTTAAAAACTTTATATATAGCTATATGATATATTTCTTAATACAATTTTAAAGAATTACTGTGTTAACAAGACTATAATTATTTATATAAAATGTAACATAATTTCTAATTAATTTCAAAAGAAAACGTTTATCGGTTATTAAATATTATAAAAACGTTAATTATTTGAAAATAAAATAACATTTAAACGAGATAAAATACATATTAACGTATTCTTGAATCTATTATGTAAATAATATCATACATATTTCATTTCACATTTTAAACAATATTTTAGACTTAAAAGAAATAACATATAGATTTAACATAATAAATAAATCTTTTAATTTTCTGCTTATTATATAGAACGATAAAATATGGATAAATAATACTTTCGTCTTCATTAACAATTATAAAAAATTAAATATATAAAATTAAAGTTTTAATAGTATAAAATATTAAATTTATGTAATACAACTCATTATAAACGGTTTCCGCATAATTTAACATTATTATAATAATTATGAAAGAAATATTAATATTTACATTGAAAATAAACATCATAAAATTAATCTTATATTAATAATTATGATTAAATAATTTATTTTCGAAATATTAACATAAAGACTTTTGAGGAAATATTTGCAATTTATAAGTAAAATATTTATTTAAGAACTTCGAAATATTTATTTATGAAAAATTAATTATATAATATTTATTTCTAAATTATTTGAGTTTCAAAGTAATTATATAATTTTTATTTTATATAGAAAATATGATTACTAACCTTATAACGGTTTAATATTATACTTATAAGAAAATAAGAGTTAAAAGAAATATATATTATATACTATAGGAAAGAATTTTTCGATTTAAATAAAAAGAATCTAATTTTACGAATTTCGAAAAAGAACTTGAAAAAAATATTAGAACCTGGTTTTCGTAATTAATAAATATTTAAAATATTTTACAAATATATATTTAAAAAACCGAACACAAAATAACGTAATTATTACATTTCGATATTATTTAAACATTTTTAAAAAAATTAAAATAAAACTGTTTATAAAAATCGAACACGAAAAAAAACATTATAAAATTATTTATGTCGAAATATATTATAATTATCTCATTTTAATGTTTTATATTTAAAGTCAAAACGGAAATATAAAAGACTTACAAGATTTGATTGCAGAAAGCAACTACAATAAGAAGTAATATTAAAGTACTTTCAATTTTAATTACATATTTTCATAATAATATAATATATTTATATATCCAAATGTTTAAATATATTTTTTAAAAAAATTTTATATTAAGTTCATTATATTTACTTGACATTTATAACCGGTATAACATAATTTAATTAAAAACTTTAATAAATTTACCTGTAAACTTACGATTATATAACTTCTATTATAAGAAAACTGTAACGGCTAGGCGGTTTAATCAACTATTATACCTAACTCGTAAATGTTTATGTTGGCAGGAATATCGTAGGAATCGGAGCTCAAGATATAGTAACATATTACGTCTCGTAATACCAAGGGCGTCTTGGGTAACGATATATTATTACAAGTTGAATTTATTTAAATTATAGATATAACGAACGTATATATTTTACTTTTATCTTAAAATGTTTATCACGGCCTAACGATATTTTTTTAGTTAAATTATTCTAAGCCCTTTTAAGCCTTTTTCGTGTTTAACTGGTTTAAGTCTATTTTACCAACCAGAGCCTTTAAGCTTCTTAAGCCAGTTACGTAACTTCTTCGCTTAATCGAATCTTGGCTTTTCTAACATTCCGACCCTTTCCAAGAGCTAAGACCGTTAGGTTATAACACGATTTTTCCCTTTCCAAGATCTTTATCCCTAAAGATTATTTTGCTTATTTGTTTACTTCAGTAAGCAACTTTTCTTTTTTCATATTTAATATATCGGGTCGTATTGAAAAAATCTCGATTTCGCCAGCGTACTAACGCTTTCGTTTTTTCAAAATGCATTAATCGCCTTGGTTTTATTATGTCCTTAAATGTTTTTTTATTTTCGATATAAATTTGAAAACAAAATTTGGAAAACTTTTTAAAATTTGAGAAAATATTTATTCTGTACTGCTTACGAAGGTCTTTAGAACCTTTTAGCCGTTTCGAATTCGAATATAAAACGTTTGTCGTCGATGAAAACCATTTGAAATTGGAATAACGCCTTATGTAAAAGAAGCTTTTAAAATGTGACGGCTAAGGGGTTTAACCAACTATTAAACCTTAGTCGTACAGATTTATATTGGCAGAAGTATCGTGGAAATCTGAGCAATAAATATAGTAATTATATTACGTTTCGTAATACCAAGGATGCTTTGGGTAACGATATTATATTATAAACTAAAGCTATCTAAATTGTGGAAATAATGAACGTATATATTTTGATCCGGCTTACTGGCTTACCACCAGTAAATTGGTGATTCGGCTTACTGGCTTACTACCAGTAAGTTGGTGATCCGGTTTATTGGCTTACCACCAGTAAGTTGGTGATCCATTACGTAACTTGCCCTACCGCGTACTTATAGTTGGGTTTCGATAAACCGTTTTGGAGACCGTAGTCCGTCGGGTTATAACACGATTTCCTCTATTCTCAAATCTTGTTCTCAAAATTTCTTTTTTCTTCTTCCTAAGTTTTTCCGTATCCATTTCATATGTTTTCTGGCGTATTTAAACGTCGTTCTCGTAAATCTGATTAACAATTTGCTGTGGTTAATTTAATTAAACTTAAAGGTTTTGACGCATTGCTTTATTTTTTTAGTTTTACCCGGCAACTTAATTGCCAAATAATGGACGGGGATTTTCGTTGTAAAAAATGTATCCGCCGAAATCGTTCGTATAACGGAACAGGAATCCCTGTTTTTATGATTAACCGTTATATCGCAGAATCGAAAAATTTAAAGTAAAGAGTTAGCGGCCGAAAAATCTTTGTCCGAAACTTTTGCGCGTTTTTTTCGTATACGTTATTAACGTTAGAATTATTAATCCCAAGGTATGAAACTTGTAAATCGTGCCCTCTAATCGCTACACGAATGTCCCGAACCTGTATTATAAAAGACAAAGTCCGTTATAGCCGTTCAGGCTGCTAGGGGTATGGATGTTATTAATTAAAGCGCTGTAGGCTCTCTGGATGATATAAACTAGGGCGCGTTTATTTCCTGTAGCTTTATTGTTGCTGGTGAAAATTCTTTAACAGGCGCTGGGCATTAATAAGATTTTTGGCGAGTTCTCAGATGTTTTCGGAGTCCGAGTGCTTTTTCTATTTAATTAGATACTAGGTAAATCTGTTTTGTTTTTGTAAATGGAGGATTTTCTCCATTTTATATGCTTATTCTTTTCTTATTTTTACGTCGTTTTGTACTATATACACATTAATTCTATCCGTTATTAATTCGAATAAAGAAATATAACAAATTGGATGAACTTTAACTTTTAGTAGGAGTTTTAATTAATAATTATTTTTTGAGATTTTCTTAACGATTTTGTACGGACCGATATACTTGAAATCAAGTTTTTTGCTGGGTTATCTTATTTGAATATTTTTATGGCAAGGAAAACCATTTCCCTTTTTTCGAAAGTTAATTTTTTTAACCTTTTTAATTATAATATTTGTTTCTTTGATTCTGTACGAATTCTAATTTTGTTTTTATTTCTTAATATAATTATTGTCATTATTTTGATATAAATATTATTTTGATATTAATTGGACTATCGTCGCGTACGTTTTTGTAAATATTTCACATAAAACCAAAATTTGCGGTCATTAATATTCTTTTAATATTTTCCTAGTAACTAGTATTATATGTTAGCTATATAATTAGTAATCTTTAGCCTAATTATTCTATTCGTAATTAATATAAAATCGTAAATAGGTTTCTAAAATTTGGTTTATTCGTTTTATTTATTTATTTATTTAAGGTTTAAAACGTTAAATAATTTATAATTTAAACCGATTTGTATTATAAAACTTTGCCAATATGTAAATATAAATATTAATCCTTTATTTAACGTAATTTTTATTAATTATTCGTATATATTCAAAATATGTTTGAAAAATATGTATACTGGTTATTCGGCGTTTATATCCTTATAATATGGTAAAAAAATAAGATATTTTGTAAATCGGTTGACGATTTCGAAAATGCTGTCGTAATGTATTTTCATAGCTAGATATTTTAATATAAGAAATTTGGTAATAAAGTCGAACGTAACTAAATATTATAGTCGCTTTGCCACTAGTAATAGTTGTAATTTTCCGTATGGCTTATGTCGTCGCGTTTTTATTTTGGCGCAAATATCGTATTATCGTATGATTTTCTGTACCGTTAATTTCATTTTAGGAAAGGAATATGTGCGTTAAAGCCGTTTTAAAATTTTGTGGATTCCTGGATATTTATGTAGCTGATATTCGTATATGTTTCGTATTAAAGCCTTTTGGTATTTTTCTAGAATTTGTATTTTATCCGTTCTTTGGTTTTCTAGGAAACCGTCGTTATATTACTGGATTTTCTGGTACATATTAAATGGTAGTGCCCGAACTATCGCAATTTGTCGTAAACGTAAATATATTTTTATAATGGTATTGAAAATTATATGGTTCATTTGGATTAATTTCTTTTCGAGGTTCGGCTACTTGTTTAGGATATTTGTTTTATTATTTTTTGAACTTTTCTTATTAATAATAACGAAGTCGAAATTCGCCAATTTTCCTACGTATTTTAATTATAGTCTTATAAGTTTTCTGGTCGTAATAAATCGAGTAAGATTTTGATAATCCGTATAAACCTTAATTTAGTACAAGTTTTTCTTTAAAAAATGCCTAAATTCTCGCAATGGCATAATAATAATTATAAACCTTTTATCTGGAATGTAATAGTTACATTCGGTTCCTTTTAACTTATATAAAAAAATTCAACAAGGTATAATTTGTTTTAATTATTTCGTTATTCCATTATTTCGTTTAACGCGTAATCCGAAATATTGGTGTTTAGTTTAATAAGGCGCTTCAAACTATATATAATTAATATTACTTTATTAGTAATTTTATTTTTAATATTTTGAAAAACTTTTTTCGTTTTAGCCATTTATTTAAAACCTTTTCCTTTTTCGTAAGGTTCGTTAAAGGTATAATTATTCTGTTAAAGTTTCAAATAAATTTCTCGTAGTAATTAACGAATTTAAGGAATACTTATATTTCTTTAATTATAATTGCCGTTTGTTATTCCGCAATTGTAGCGATTTTCTTGGGGTTTATCCTAATATGTTCTAGCTTAATAATATATCCCAGATATTTTACTTTCTGTACGTAGAACTGATTTTTTTCGGCGTTAGCAAATAACCTTACGTCCTATAAAGCTTGAAGAACTTTATAAATATATTCTGTACATGCTTTCTTCGTTTCTAAAAAGATAAGAATGTCGTCGAAATAGCAAACCACGAAAATATCGAAAAATTTCGTAATACATAATTTATTATTCGCTGGAAAATTGCTGATACGTTCCTAAGTTTTATTAGTATTACCACATATTTAAATAATCCGTATTTCGTTTTAAAAATTATTTTTTATTCGTATCCTTTTTTGATTTTAACAAGGTTATATCCATCTTTAAAATCGAATACTGTTAAAAGTTTGTTTCCGTAAAATCGGTTTTTTATTTCTGTTATTAAAAGTAATAATATCCGATTTTTAATAATAATATTGTTTAGTTGTCGATAATTAATCATAAGTTATAATTTTCCGTTTTCTTTTTCAGCACGAAAAAATATCGGGTAATTTATTACTAATTTCGAAATTTAAACCCATTCTTTAACCGATTTTCCAGGTGTTTTCTGAAAGTCTGTAATTCGTTTCCTCTAAGGTTATAAATAGGATAGAAATTTATCGAAAATCCTTTTTTAAAGATTATCTTATAATTCTATTCGTTATGTTTTGGTTATTTCGTATTAAATTCCCTCTTAAAAAGTTACTTATATCTATTATATTATAATGGTATATTAATTAGATTTTCTGACTTCTGGGGCTGCTATTATTCTAGATTATTATTCAATTATTTTAGTTTTGCTTTCGTAATAATAACGATACGTCATATTTTTCTTTGATATTTTTTTTTGTGTTTTGTCCTTTTTGGTAATAAGGTTTTTGTCGTATTTTTATATTTATATTCGTCGTTACTATCGATCGAATATTAAAACCTTAATTCTTTTTTTTCATCTGTTAATAAGGTATAAAGTAAACTTTATTTGGCTAGTGTAGTTATTAATTAACATTCCGTAATAACGCATTCATAATAATCCTAAAATTATATCGTAATTTCTAAGTAATACGATATCGAAATTAACTATTTAATATCGTCCTTAAGCAAAAATCTCGAAATAATTAATTTCGCGTATAATTTTTCCGTTTTCGTAAACAAATTCCTGACCTTCGACATTTGTCGCTGTATAAGGTTTTAATTTATATTTCCATAATGATTTGAACTTATTAACCATGTATAGTATAATATAATTTCTAACCAGAGTTCCGTAATTTATTATTGCAGTATATTAACGCATTTCGATTTATATATCTAAAGCGATAAGGTTATTAAGGGCTCCTATCGTCACGTTTAAAGCCTTTTTTCAAAGTTTCTTTTAACTCCTTTGGGTCTTGTTATTTTGCGGCTTTTTTATAAGTAACTTTTTTCTTTTATGTTTTGTTCGAATTTATCGAATTTTGTTTATGTTTTTTCGTTTAACGTATTAAGTTGCTATATTTGTTGTTATTGCGGGCGTAATATTTCTTGAAATTATATTAATTATTTTTTGTTTTGTTGCTATTTCTTTTTGTATTAAAGAAACTGTTTTTTTATATTTATAATTATATCCTATTATGGGTCGTTTTAACTATCGTTCTAGAATTTAGTTATACATTAACGTATTTTTTAATTAATTTTCTTTTCTTAAGGATTTATAATAACCTTTTCGCAATACTTTTCCATTATATATTAAATTAACTTCTTTTTGGTTTAATAGTTATATCACTAATAATGACAAAAAATGTTTTTTTGCGGGTATTATTTTTCTTGAGGCCACTTTTTGTTTTGGCTAATTATTAAATATTTCCTGGGGCTATAGATCGAAAATATCGATATTACTATTTATGGTTTTTATTATTTGCGGTACGGTTTGGAAAATCGAATCCTTTATAATATATACGGGTAATTTGTCCGTAAATATATTATTTTTATTTCTTATAATTGGGATATTCCTATCGTCGATAATGTATGGTATTCATTTTGCCGTATCGATTAGGGGTTCCGGGACAAACTTTTTCTCTCTAACCTTAATATTTGCGTAATAATCCTTATAATACTTTTTGTTTTGTTTATAGTACTTATTAAACTAGCTGTTTTGCTATTTTTATTTTTTATTAGATCTTTTGCTATAATAATCATAATTAAACTTTTTCTTATGGGGGACCTAATATATATTTAGGCGGAATTATATTAATAAACTTATTTCCGTTTTTTTAATTTCTTTAAGTTATCCTTTAGGTACAAGTTTTTAATTATTTTAACGGGGCTTTTTAGGTGCTTTATATTACGCTGCCTTATGTCCTATTTTGTTTTAATTGTAATATTTTGTCCGGTTTAATCTTTTCTCTAAATAACTCTTAGTTTTATAGGTTCCAGGTTTATGCCGTAAAAAGTGTTATTACGTTAAAAAGCTCTGGTATTAGCTGTATATCGGGGTTTGTTATCGTTTTTTCCTTTGGTACTTATAATACGCCAGGCGTATTATCGATTATCGATCTTAATTACTATAAAGATATAATCCGCCAAATAGTTAGGCCGATCGAATTTAAAAAATTCCTTTTGTATTTTTTAAGCTGTTAAAAAACTTAATTATTGATACTTTTTATCCCTAATTTAACTTAACGCCTAATTAAACTAATATGCTGCCGTAATTAGATATTATTTTTTATCGCAATGATTAGATCTGGATTTGGGTTTTTGTTTTTTCGTTTTTATGCCGAAGATTTTCGTTAATACATATTGGAAATATTCATAATTCTTATAAATTTATATTATTTCCGAATTTCGTTTTTTTATTAATAAGGAACTATACCTTTTTATAGCACGTTTAAATCAAATAACCGTATTTCTAGTAAGTTGCTTAATTACAAATTCGATTTATATAATAAATGTAATAAATGAAATAAGAAAATATCTGAAATATATTCGTCATTAGGTTAAAAACAATTATAACTTAATTAAGGTTCAGTCGAAATATCCTGGCTTAAAAGGTTTAAAAACTTTTTCTTATTCCTTAATGAAATTTAACTAGATAATTTGGCTTATTTAAAAGAGTTTTCCGATATTGGAAGTTTTCCCTTTTTCCTTAAGCTTCTTATAGGCGGCTTAAAAGGGTATCGTAAAATTGTTATTATTTTTCTTAAGCTGGAAAATGCGTTCGTTTATGGCATACAAACGTCGAAAAACTTCTTCGCAAAAAAAACAAAGCTTTTCCTTTTCCTTTTCGGATTCCATTTTAATATCCGGGTAATTAAGGACTTGGTAAATGGGCTATTCGGGCTGCTTACTGGTAAATATAACGTCGGCGATATTGTTCAAAATCTAACGGTATTATTGAACAAAAGCTTATAACGTATAACGGCTAAAAGATTTAACCAATTATTAAACGTTAATCGTACGGGTTTATATTAATAGAAATATCGTAAAAATCTAAGTAATAAAAATAGTAATCGTATTACGTTTCGTAATGCAAAAAATACCTTAAATAATAATATTATATTACAAGTTGAAATTATTTAAACTATGGAAATAATAAACGTATATATTTTCATCCGGCTTACTGGCTTACCACCAGTAAATTAATGATCCGGTTTTTTGGCTTACCACCAGTGAGTTAATTATCTATCACGTGACTTGCCCCACCGCGCACTTATGGTTGGGTTACGATAGATCGTTTTGGAGACCGCAGCCCGTCGGGCCATAATATAAAAGCTTAATAATACCTTAACGAATTATTTGGTTACTTAAGCCGTTTGCAAAAATAAAAGAAGCTTGTTTGCCAGGGCAGAATTAAAATACTCCCTCGTGGCATTTAAAGTAGAGAGGCGATAGAAAAGTTTGAACGTTTCGAAAAAGAACAAGAACAATTATAGGCTACCGTCGCAGCTACCACATTAGCACACGCCGCGCTTCCGGCCGGCTGGTCTAAGGTCGATATTACTAATTAGTCGGCCGTTAATTGGGACGCGCCCGTTATTGCTAGTGAAAATTCTTTCATAAACTTTAAGCGCTAATAGGGTTTTTAACAAGTTCCTAGGTATTTTCGGATTTCGGGTACTTTTTCCATTTATTTAGATATTAGGTAAGGTTATTTTCTTTTTTTATATTAAATATCTTTTTCATTTTATAAGTTATTTTATTTTTTACCTTTATATCGTTGTATGCCGTCTGTACTTTGATTATATCTGCGATTAATTCGAATGAGAAAATATAAAAAACTAAATAAAATTTAACTTTTGATAGAAATTCTAATTAATAATTATTTTCTGAAAGTTTCTTAACGATTTTATATAGTTTAATATATTTAAAATCAAGCTTTCTGCTGAGTCGTTTTGTTTAAATGTTTTTACAATCAAATAAACCATTACTCTTTTTTAAAAAATTAATCATTTTAATCTTTTTCGTTATAATGTTTATTTATTTGATTTCGTACGAATTTTATTTTTATTTTTATCTCCTGGTATATCGTTTAATTATTTTAACGTAAAAACTTTTTTACCCTTAATAAATTTATCGTTCTGTATTTTTCTGTAAATTTTCCGACTAAAACCAAAATCAACTTTTGCAGATATTATTTTAATACTTTCGTAATAATAAAGCATTATATAAAAATTATGCGATTAATAATTTTTGAACCCAGTTATGGTATTTATAATTAATATAACATCGCGAATAACCTTTTAAAACTTAGTTTATTCGTTTTGTTTATATATTTATTGTTGCTTTAAAAGCGCTAAATAATTTGTAATTTAGGCCGTTTTATATTATAAGTCTTTTCCAAAATTTAAATACAAATTGTAATCCTGTATTTGAAAGAATTTCTATTAGTAATCCGTATGCATCCAAAATATATCTGAAAAAGTTATATACTATTTGTTCAGCGTTTATGTCCTTATAATATAATAAGAAATAGGAAGGTTTCGTTAATCGATTGACGATTACGAAAATATTATCCCAATGTATTTTTGTCACGGGACTTTTTAATATAAAAAGTTTAATAATAAAGTCGAATACAAGGAAATATTACGATTTTTTTAAAACTAATAATAATTGTAATTTTTCGTATAGCTTATGTTGTCGAACCTTTATTCTGGCGGAAATATTGCATTATTATATAATTCTTTATATTATTAATTTTATTTTAAAAAAAGCGGTAAGTTCGTTATAACTTTTTTAAAGTCTTATAAATCTTTAGATATCTTTATAGCTGATGTTTTTATATATTCCGTATAAGATTATTTTGATATTTGTCTAGGATTTGTATTTTATTTGTTTTTGATTTTTTGGGAGATCATCGTTATACTGCTTGATTTTCTGATATATGTTAAAAAGTATTGCTCGAATTATTGCAATCTGTCGTAAACGTAAATATCTTTTTATGGTAATATCAAAAACCGTATGTTTAATTTTGACTAATTTCCTTTCGAGATTTGGTCGCCTGCTTAAGATATTGACTTTGTCGTTTTCTGAGCCTTTTTTGTAGATAATAACGAAGTCGAAGTTTGCTAATTCTTTTGCATATTGTATTTATCGTTTTGTAAATTCTCTAGTTGTAGTAAAACGGGTGAAATTTTAATAATTCGTATAAACCTTGACCTGGTATAAGCTTTTTTTTAGAAAATAGGTAAATTTTCGAAAGGCCATAATAATAACCATAAATTACTTATTTGGAATACTATAATTAAGTACGGATCCTTTTTACTTATATAAAAAAGATATAATAGGGCACAATTTGTCTTAATTATTTCGTTATCCGATTATTATGTTTAATACGAATTCCGTAATATCGGTTTTTAACTGAACAAAATAAGGTAAATCGTATATAATTAATATTAGCGTTTTAATAATTATATCCTTAATTTTTTAAGACGTCCTTTCGGTTTCGGACATTTATTTAAACTTTTGCTTTTTCTTTATAAGATTGGTTAAAGACATAATTATCCTGCTAGGGTTTCGAATAAACTTCCTATAATAATTGGCAAATCCAAGGAATGCTTATACCTTTTTGACCGTCGTTAGCGTTTGCTATTCTATGACTGTAACAATCTTGTTTGTTTCTATTTTGATATATTCTAGGGTAATAATATGTCCCAAATATTTTACTTTTTAGGTATAAAATTAACTTTTTTCTGAGTTAACAAATAGCGTTACGTAGTATAAAGCGTGAAAAACTTTATTAACGTATTTAATATATATTTTTTCCGTTTTTGAATAAAATAAGAATGTCGTCGAAATAAAAAATGGCAAAAACATTAAGATATTTACGTAATACATAATTAACCATTTACTGGACAGATATTTGTACGTTTGTAAGTTCTATTAACATAACTAAATATTCGAATAGTCCGTATTTCGTTTTAAAGATTATTTTCTATTCGTATTCCGTTTGGATCTTAACAAGGTTGTTACGGCCTTGTCCACCGTGACAGCTCTTATACGGCTGTAAGCACCAGGATGATTCCCACAATTGCGATCATTCCACCGATCTTTTTCCCTGGTAGCGTGATGGTATGGTGCAGCCATAACAATCTTAACATGGTTATATCTATTTTTAAGATCGAATACTATAAACTATTGAGCCTTATAAAATCGATCTTTCATTTCCGTAATAAGGCCTAGTATTATTCGAATTTTGATAATAATATCGTTTAATTATCCATAATTAACTATAAGTCGTATTTTGCGTTTTTTTAGTATAAAAAATATTAGATATCCCGCTGGTAACTTCGAAGGTCGAATTTATCCTTTCCGTAACCGATTTTCCAGGTATTTTCTGAAAATGCGCATTTTATTTCTGTTAAAATTGTAAATAGGATAGAACTTTATCGAAGATCCTTTTTTAAGGATTATCTTATGATCCCATTCGCTATATTCTAGTAATTTCGTATCGAGTTTCTTTTTAAAAAGCTAATTATATCTATAGTATTATGGTAGCATATTCGTTAAATCATTTAACTTTTAAGGCTGTTATTCTAAATTGTTATTTTATTACCTTAGTTTCGCGTTGATAATAATAATAATACGTCCTATTTTTTTAGATGTTTGGTTTATTTTATGTTTTATTATTTTAAGCGGTAAGGTGTTTATCGTATTTTTATGCCTATATTTGTTATTATTTTAGATTGAATATCAAGATGTTATTTTTTATTAACGAAAGGTAAAATAAATTTTACTTATCCCGTTTTTCCATTAATCCAAATTTTATATTGGATATCCATAATAATCTTAACATTATATCTTATTACCTAAATAAAACGATATCGAAAAGAATTATTTGGTGTTATCTTTGAATAAACATCTCGAAATAATTAACTTCGCGTATAATTTTCCCGTTATCGTAATGACATTCCTAACTTTCGATATTCGTAACTATTACAGATTTTAACTTATATCTTTATAGTAATCTAAATCCGATAACAATATTCGATATAATGTAGTTTTCGGCCAAAGTTTCGTAATTTAAAATTACAGTATATTAATATGTTCCGATTCGTATATCCAAAGTAATAAGGTTATAGTCCGTTCTTATCGTTATGTTAAAAGTCTTTTTTGAGAACCCTTCTTAACTTTTCGTGATTTCGTTATTTTGCGGCTTTTTTACAGACAACCTTCGTTTTATATTTTTTTCGAAGTTGTCGAGGCTTATTTATATTTTAATATATAGCGCGTTAAGTTGCTGCATTTATCTTTATTGTTGACGTATCTTTTCTTCGAACTATATTAATTATTCTTAGTTTTATTATAATTTCTTCTCTTATTAGATAAATCGTTTTTCTATAATATCCAGCGTATCCTATTATGCGTATTATTACTTGTCGTTCCAGAGTCCGCCTATAAGCTTACGTATTCTTTTCTTAATACCTTTTTTTTATTTACATTTATACTAAATGCCAATTGGAAATAGAGATTTATAATGGCCTTTTGGTAAATCTTTTTTATCGTATACTAGATTAACTCTTTTTCCGTTTTATAGGTGTATTATTTATAATGATAAAAAAGGTTTTTTTGCGTGCATTATTTTTTTCGAGTCGGCTTTTTACTTCGGTTAATTGGTAAATATCGTTTTCTGGAGTTATAGATAGCAAATACCGATATTATTATTTATCGTTTTTGTTATCTCCGGTTCGGGTTAAAAAGTCGAATCCCTTATAATATATACGGGTAATTCTTCTAAAAACATGCCGTTTCGACTTTTTATAGTTAAGGTATTCTCGTCGTCGACAATATAGGACATGTTTTCTGCCGTATCGATTCGAGGTTTTAGGATATATATTTTTCCTTTATTTCTGATATTTCTTTTGTGAGAGCTAGGGAGTTTAACCTACTATTAAAACTTAGTCGTACGGGTTTATGTTGGCAGGAGTATCGTGGGACTATATAGCAATAAGATAATTTAGTTACGTTTTTTAATACCAAGGGTGCAGAAATCGTATTACAGGCGATTGGTATTAACAAATATTACAAGCTAGTATTATTTAGATTATGAAAATAATAAACGTATATATTTTTATTCTGGTTTAAAATATCTTTAATTAGCTTAAAGCTATTTAGGTAACTAAGTTCTCTTAAGCCCCTTTAAACCTTTCGTAACTTCACTAATTTAACGTCTTTTAACTAATGGTAACGTTTAAGCTTATTAAGCCAGTTACGTAATTTCTTGGCGTAAATCGGGGCTTTTTTCGTTTAGGGCCCCGACCATTCTTAAAGGACCAAAACCGTGAAGTTATAATACGATTTCTCTTTTTCCAAGATCTTTGTCTTTAAAGATTAAATTATTTGTTTGTCGGTTTTTGGTAAGTAACCTTCTTTTTTTCATATTTATTATATCGAGTCGTATCGAAAAACGTTATTTTTGCAAACGTACTAACGCTTTAATTTTTTCAAAACGTATTAATCGTTTCGGTTTTACTATATTAACGAACTTTTCTTATTTTCGTTATAAATTTAAAAAGAAAATTTATAAAGCTTATTATAGTTCGAGAAAATATGTCCGCTATATTAAGTACGAAAATCTTCATAACTTTTTTTAATTTTTCCGAATATAAACATAATAAATTTATTATAAAAAAACCATATTATTAAAAAAACCGCTAAAGGTTTAATAACGTTTAAATAAATTTTTTGGCCGTTTAAGCCGTTTATGAAAATAAAAAATATTCTTCGTTACCGTAATATCGAAATATTTTGTCGAGGTGTCCAAAGTACGGAAACCATGGAGAAATTCAAACGCCTAAAAAAGAAACAATAATAATTAAAGGCTGCCGTTATAGTTATTACGTTAACGCAGGCCACGGCCGACTGGCCCGATATCCCGATCACTAATTGGTCGGTTGTTTATTGGGATACGCCCGTCGTTATTGGCAAAAGCTTTTTAGTAGGGGTTGGGCGCTAATAAAGTTTTTGGCGGATTCCCAAGTGTTTTCGAAATCCGATTACTTTTTCCGCTTAATTAGATACTAGGTAAATCCGTTTTATTTTCGTATATTAAAAATTTTTTTATATTGTATATTTATTCGTCTTTTATTTTTATCTTATTGTATATCGTATGTACTTTAATTATATTTATTATTAATTCGAATAAAAAACGTAACAAATTGGACCAATTTTAACTTTTAATAAGTGCTTTAAGTAATAATCTTTCTTAAACCCTTTTTAATAATTTTATATGGAGTAATATATTTGAAATTAAGGTTTTTATTAACTTATTTTATTTAAATATTTTTAATAACGAAATAAATTATTTCGCTTTTTTCGAAAAATATTTCCCGACATTCTTTTTAATTATATTATTTATTTATTTAATTTCGTACGAATTCCAGTTATATTTTTATTTCTTAATGCAATTTTCGTAATTATTGTAATGTACGAATTATTCTAATATTAATTGGATAATTATTGCATATTGTTTTGTAAACTTTTGAAATAAAATTTAAATTTATATTTATAAATATTTTCTTCATATTTTCGTAATAATTGGTTTTACAAGTTAATTACATAATAAATAAGTTTTTAACATAGTTATTTTCTTCATAATCAATATTTTATATTAAATAAATTTTATTACATTTAATATATTTATTTTATTTATTTATATAAAGTTTAAATACTTTAAATACTTTATAATTTAAACTAATATAGTTTATAAGGCTTCATTAAAATTTAAATATAAATATCGTTCTTTTATTTAAAATAACCTTTATTAATAATCTGTATATATTAAATACATGTCTAAAAAATGTATATTATTTATTTAACATTTATATTTTCGTAATATATTAAAAAATAAAAGCATTTCGTAAATCGATTAACGATTACGAAAATACTATCATAATATACTTTTGTAATTGGAATTTTTAATATAAGAAATCTAATAACGAAATCCAATATAATTAAATACCATAATTATTTTGTAACTAATATTAGCTATAATTCTCCGTATGACTTATATCATCGAACCTATATTTTCGCGTAAATATCGCATTGCCGTATAGTTTGCTCTGCTTTTAATTTTATTTTAAACAAGTAATATATATATTAAAGCCGTTATAAGGCTTCATTAATCCCAGGATATATATGTAACTAATATTAAAACATATTTCGTACTAAACCGTTTTAATATTTTTTTAGAATTTGTATTTTGCTTGTTTTTGGTTTTTTAGGAAACTGTGATTATATTATTAAATCTTCTCGTATATATTAAAAGGTATTGCCCGAATTATCGTAATTTATCGCGGGCGTAAATATTTTTCTATAGTAATATTAAAAATTATATAACTAATTTTAACTTATTTGTTTTCGAAATTTGATCGCTTGCTTAAAACATTGGCTTTAATATTCTTTAAGCTTTTTTTTATAAATAATGACGAAATCGAAATTCACTAATTTTTTCGCATAATAAAATTTTCGATTTGTAAATTCGTTAATCGTAATATATTAGGTAAGATTTTAATAATCTTTATAAACCTTAACCTAATGCAAATTTCCTTTTAGGAAGTATTTAAATTTTTAGAATACCATAATAATAGCCATAAATTCCTTATTTAAAATACTGTAATTAAACTCGGGTCCTTTCAACTTATATAAAGAATTTTTCAATAAGATATAATTTGCCTTAATTATTTCGTTATCCGATTATTACACTTAATACGTAATCCGAAATATCGGTTTTTAATTTAACAACGCGGTTTAAATCGTATATAATTAATATTAATTCGCTGGTAATTATATCCTTAATATCTTAAAACCTTTTTTCCGTATTTAACATTTATTTAAACTTTCTTTTTCGTAAAATTCGTTAAAAGTATAACTATTTTATTAAAATTTCGAATAAATTTCCGGTAATAGTTAACGAATTTAAGGAATACTTATACTTTTTTAACTGCCGTTAACGTTTGCTATTTTGTAATTATAGCAATCTTTTAGAGATTTATACTGATTTGTCCTAGAATAATAATATGTTCCAAATATTTTATTTTTTATATATAAATTTGATTTCCTTTCTGCCTTAATAAATAACTTTACGTTTTGTAAAATTTAAAAAAAATATAAAGGTATTTTGCAAATACCTTTTCCGTTTTTAAAAAAATGAAAATCTCGTCGAGATAGCAAACGACGAAAATATCAAGGTATTTTCGTAATACATAATTTACCATCTATTAATAAGTTATTAATGCCCTTTCAAATCTTATTCATGTAATTATATATATAAATAATCCGTATTTCGTCCTAATAGTTATTTGCCATTTATATCTTTTCTTAATCTTAATAAAGTTTTATTTATTTTTAAAATCGAGTACTGTAAATTATTTCATTACGTAAAATCGGTTTTTTCTTTCTGTAATAAAATATAATAAAATTCGATCCTTAATAATAACGTCATTTCATTATCCATAATTAACTTTAAGTCGCACTTTTGTAGTCTTTTTAAGTCCGAAAATAATAAGTAATTTGTTAATAATTTCGACAATCGAATTTATGCTTTTTGTAATCAATCTTTTAGGTATTTCCTAAAAATACGTAATTCGTTACCGTTAAGGTTATAAATAAGGTAAAACTTCGTTGAAAATCCTTTTTTGAAAATTATTTTATAATTTTATTCGCTATCTTCCGGTAATTTCGTATTAAACCTTTTTCTAAAAACCCTTTCGTATTTATGTTATTATGTTAATAAAGTAATTAAATCTTTTTGATTTTTAGGGCTGCTATTTTAAGTTATTATTTGATAACTTTGATTTCGTTTTAATAATAATAATAATACGTCGTATTTCTTTTAATACCTTTTTTTTCTTTTCTTTTATCCCTTTAGGTGATAATATTTTTATCGTATCCTTAAATTTATATTTGTCGTTATCTTCGATTAAATATTAATATTTTAATTCCTATTTTTATGTATTAATAAGGTATAAGGTAAACCTTACCTGGCTAATCTCTTTATTAATCAAAATTCCGTATTAACGTATCCATAATAATCCTAAAATCATATCGTAATTCCCAAATAAAGCGATATCGAAATTAACCATTTAATATCGTCCTTAAACAAAAATCATGAAATAATTAATTTCGCATATAATTTTCCCGTTATCGTAAACGAATTCCAAATTTTCGGCATTCGTCGTTATATAAGGTTCCAACTTATATTTCTATAATAATTTGAGCTCGCTAACGATATCCAGTATAATATAATTTCCGCCCAGAACTTCGCAATTTATTATTGCGGTATATTAATACGTTTCAATTCGTATATCCAAAGTAATAAGCTTATTAATAGCTCTTATCGTCGCGTTTAAAACTCTTTTTGGGAATTCCTTTTAATTTCTTTGGGTTTCGTTATTTTACGGCTTTTTTACAGATAACCTTTTTTTAACCCTTTTTTCGAATTTATTAAACTATATTTATATTTTGGTATTCTGTAAGTTAGGCTGTTATATTTGTCGTTATTACCGGCATACTATTCTATTCAATTATATCAATTACTGATAATTTTGTTATAATCTTTTTATTAAATAAATTATTTTTTATGGTTTCGATTATATCCTATTATACCTTTTACTAATTATTATTTTAAAATTTATTTATAAATTAACGTATTTTTTCCTTAATAACCTTTTTTTGTAAAAGTTTATAATAAATACTAACTCAAGAGGGAAATTTATAATAACTTTTTAATAGTATTTTCGCATTATATACTAAATTAATTCTTTTATTTAATAATTATATTATTAATAATAATACAAAAGGTTTTCTTACCAGTATTACTCTTTTTCGGGTTAGTCTTTTACTTCGGCCAATTATTAAATACCTTCTGGGGCTATAAATCGAAAATATTAATACTATTATTTATCGTTTTTGTTATTTCCAGTTCGGGTTAGCAAATCGAATCCCTTATAATATATACGGGTAATTCGTTCGGAAATATACTGTTTCCATTTTTCATAATTAGGGCATTCTCGTCGTCAACAATATATGGCATGCTGTGAGATAACGAAGGTGCGACTCTAGCCACAATACCAAAAGGTCAGCAATTCCAAACCCCCAATTGGAGTTTGGACACCCTAATCCACCTTATAAAGACTAGCTGTGCATATCATTACACATGCATTGTGCCGTATTAATTAAGGGTTCCGGAACAAATCTTTTCTGTCCAATCCTAATATTCGCGTAATTACCCGTATAATGTTTTTTGTTATGCTTGCGATATTTGTGAAGTTAGCTTTCTGGCTTTTTATATTCTCTGTTAAACCTTTCGCTATAAGAGGCCTGGTACGTACTTAGGCCGAATTATGTTATTGAGTTTATTTCCGTTTTTTTAATTTTCTCTGGATTATTCCTTAGGTATTGGTTTTTAGTTATCTTAACGAAATTTCTTAAATACCTTGCATTACGCTGCCTTATATCCCATTTTGTTACAATTAAAGCATTTAGTTTAGCTCCAGTCTTTTCTGTAAATAATTATTAATTCTATAAATCCTAGTTCCATGCTGTAAAAAATGTTAATGCGTCGAAAAGCGCTAGTATTAACTGTATATCGGGATTTGTTATTATTCTTTCCTTTAGTACCCCTAGTATGCCAGGTATATTATCGATTATCGATATTAATTACTATAACGATATAATCCGATAAATAATTAGGCCGGTTAAATTTAATAAATTCATTTTATATTTTTTTTTCCTTAGCCCGTCAAACAATTTTGCTCTTAATATTTTTTGTCCTTAATTTAGCATAAACGCTAACTGAATTAACGTATCTCTATAACTAGATATTAATCTTATTTGTTAATATTACTAGATTTATATTTCGGCTTTTATTCTTTTGTTTATAATTCCAAAAACTTTCGTTAATATTGAGTTAAATTATTTATAATTAATATAAATTTGTATTACGGCCGGATTTCGATTTTCGATTAACAAAATAACGCCTTTTCTTATAACGAACTTAAACCAAATAATTGTATTTCTAATAAGTCGTCCGATTACGAGCTGGATTGGCACCATAAACGTAATTAGTCGGATAGGAAAATACCCAAAGTATGTTCGCTATTAAATTAGGAACAATCA
Organism: Monosporascus cannonballus; assembly: GCA_004154925.1. Taxonomy (NCBI): domain Eukaryota; kingdom Fungi; phylum Ascomycota; class Sordariomycetes; order Xylariales; genus Monosporascus; species Monosporascus cannonballus. The sequence goes on from QJNS01000007.1 coordinate 293,978, forward strand.
TAACTTGGTCGAGGTTCCGTTGAAAAGTTCTGATTTGGGAGGCTTAAAAACCTTTCCTGGTTCCTTGGTAAAATTCAGTTAAATAACCTGGTTTATTCGAAAGGGTTTTCCGGTTCTGAAAGCTTTTTCCATTGTTTTAAGTTTCTTATCGGCGGCTTCAAGGGACGTCGTAAAGTTATTGTTATTTTTCTCAAGCTTAATAATACGTTTTGTTTATAAGGTTAAGGTATCAAAAGCTTTCCTCGCAAAAAAGGCAAAGCTGTTCTTTTTCGGATTTCATTCTAATATTCGGGTTATTAAGGACCTGGTAAGTGGGCTATTCGGGCTGCTTGCTGGTAAACATAATGTCGGCGATATTATTCAAAGTTTAACGGTATTATTAAATAAAAGCTTGTAACGTATAACGGCTAAGGGGTTTAACTAATTATTAAACCTTAGTCGTACGGGTTTATACTAACAGAAATAACGTAAAGCTTTATAATAATAAGATAACTTAATTACATCTTTTAATACCAAAAGTGCAGAAATTATATTACAAACGATTAATATTAATAAATATTGCAAATTAATATTATTTAAAGTATGAAAATAATAAACGTATATTTTTATCGTTATAATTCAAAATATCCTTAATTGGCTTAAAGATATTTAGTTAAATAAGTCCCTTTAAGCCCTTTTAAGTCCTCCGTAACTTAACTAACTTAACGTCCTTAAATCAATGATAACGTTTAAACCCATTGAGCCAGTTACGTAACTCCTTGGCGTAGGTCGGAGCTTGTTTTTTCTGGGGCCCCGACCGTCCGTAAAGGGCTAAGACCGTTAGGTCATATCATTTTTAGCTATTCCCTAAAGGTATTTTGTTCTTTTTTAAACGCCTTCTGGGTTAATCTTTTGGCCTTTTGCATCCTTATTAAATTTTTCGCCATGCTAGGCTTGGTACGTATTTAGCCCGAATTATATTAATAGATTTACTTCTTTTTTTTATTTCTTTTTGCATCGTTCTTTAAGTACCAATTTTTAATTATTTTAGCGAGGTTTTTTAGGTGCCTTATATTATGTTAATTTGTACTTTGTTTTGCTGTAATTAAAGTATTTAATTTAACTCCAATCGTTTTTTTTGGTATTATTTTAAGCTTTTTAGGTCCTGGTTCTATATCGTAAGAAATATTATTACGTTAAGGAATACCGATATTAGCCGTGTATCGAAGCTTGTTGTTATTTTTTAATACCCATAGTACGTCAGCTATATTGCTGGTCGTCAATTTTAATCGCTACAACGATATAATCTGATAAATAATCGAGTCGGTTAAATTTAAAATGTTCTTTTATATTTCTTTTTTTAAATTATCGAAAAATTTGGTTATTGATATTTTTTATCCTTAACTTAGCTTGCATGCCAGTTAAATAAACGTATTGCCATAATTAGATATTGATCCTTTTGGTTGTAATTATTAGATTTATATTTCAACTTTTATTTTTTCGTACATTGGTCTCAAAGACTTTAGTACTACTTATTCGAATTATTCGAAATTGTTATAAATTCGTATTATATCCGGATTTCGTTTTCGTATTGGTAAAATAATATGTTCACTTATAACAGACTTAAATTAAATAACCGTATTTTCGGTAAATCGTTTAACTACAAATTCGATTTGTATAATAAACGTAATAAATCGAGAAAAGAAATATATAAAATAAATTCGACATTATATTCAAAACAGTTATAATTTAATTAAAATTATATTAAAAAGTTCTGGTTTAAAAGGCTTATGTATTTTTTCTAATTGTTTTGATAAATTTATTTATATAATTTGGTTTACGTAAAAGAGGTTTTTAATTTTAAAAGCTTTTTTTTCTTTAGGTTTTTTATAAACTGCTTAAAAGGATATCGTAAGTTTATTTTTATTTTTTTCAAGCTGAATAATGTATTCGTTTATAGTATCTAGGCGTCGAAGAATTTTTCTTCGAGAAAAACGAGGCTGCTTCTTTTTTTCCTCGGATTTTATTCCAGTGTCCGAGTTCTTAAGGATTTGGTAAATGGGCTGTTCCAGTTGCTTGCTGGTAAACATAATATCGGCGATATTGCTCAAAATTTAACGGTTTTATTAAATAAAAATTTGCAACGTATAAAAACTAGGCGGTTTAAGTAATTATTAAGCTTAAGTCGTGCAGGTTTATATTAGCAGAAATATTGTAAAAGTCTAAATAAATAAATATAATAACATATTACATTTTGTAATATTAAAAGCCTTTTAAATAACGATATGTTATTATGAGATGAAATTATTTAAATTATGGAAATATCAAACATATATATATATTATTTTTGGCCTAAGCTGTTTATGACGGCTTAACGATATTTTCTTAATTAACTTCTTTTAGACTCTTTTAAGCCCTTTTAATATTTAACTAGCTTAAGTTTCTTTAACCAACCGGAGCCCTTGAGATTTTTAAGCCAGTCACGTGACTTCTTGGCTCAGTCGGAGCTTGGCTTTCTCAAGGTTCCGACTGTTTCTAAGAGCCAAGGCCGTTAGGTTATAATAAAAAATCGTTATATAAAAAATTAAAAAATTTAAAAATTAAATTTAAAGTTTTAAATAAATTATTTCGGTTGTTATTAATTAACTAATATTTATAAGATATATAAGCCTTGAAGAAATATAATTATTATTATTTGAAACATATAGTTTACTAAATTTATTATTTTCGAAAATATTAAAAATTTAAAAAATGTGTTGCATATTAACGAAAACAAATTATAACCTATCTTTCGATATTTATTTTATTTATAGAAATTGAAAATTATTTTAATATATACATGTATATAAAACTAAATGTGAAATAAAATAATGTTATTATATATATATATATATATATATATATATATATAAAGTAAAAAAAATATATTTGTAAAAAGCCAATTATCTTTATATAATAATTATATTTTAATTATTTCTATCACTTAAGTTATTTTTAACCTTTATTTTAATAAGTGTTATAATTATTATACCATTCGAAAAATGAAAATAATATTAAGTTTTAATTATATTATTTATGTAAAAATAATAGTATATAATACTAATATTTTGCGATTAAATACGATTTACCGTGCGTTTTATATTAAAGAAATAGTTTTCGATATAATTATAAAATATAAAGAACGGCGTTTAATGTAAAATATAAAACTTATTTTATTAATACAATTAATAATCGTCTAAAATATTACGGAAATTTAAAAAGATTCCGAATCCGAAATAGGTATTGTTCTTTTTAAAAAACACTTTAATATATTAAAATACAAAAATGTACATATATTACAAATCCAGATATATAAACGGAATTTATTGGGATCGTTATAAAGTTATTAAAGAATTAAATATATATTAGTTAAAATAAAAACCTCTAATACCCAAAAACGTTATTTATAAAATTATACAAATATATAATTCTAGAAATCTATTAATTCACGTTTTATTAAAAACTGTAATTTTAAAATATATATAAATTTACCTTTATACATTTAATAAAACCGGTTACCTATAAATATTTTAAGTACGATTAATAATATGTCATGACCCAACGGGCCACGGTTTTTAAAAACGGTCTGCCACGACCCAACCACAAGTGCGCGGTAGGGCAAGTCACGTGACGGATCACTAATTCACTGGTGGTAAGCTAGTAAGCCGGATTACCAACTTATTGGTGGTAAGCCAGTATAACAGAATAAGGATATATATGCTCGTTATTTGCATAGTTTAGATAGCTTTAGCTTGCAACACTTATTAATACCAATCGTTTATAATACGCTTCCACACCTTGTTATTAAGAAATGTAATTAAGTTACTTTATTGTTTAGATTTTTACGATATTTTTGTTAATATAAACCCGTAGGCTAAGGTTTAATAATTGGTTAAACCGCATAGCTGTTATATATTACAACCTTTTGTTTAGTAATACCGTTAGATTTTGAGCAATATTTAATACTGTTAAAATATCGACCAGCGTTTAGGAAACCCCTATTTAATAGCTTTAGGCTCGAATCCGGGAACTGGAAAAAGAGATCCGATAAATTGGGGTTACGTTACCTGCCTAAGCCTTTTTCGCCTGCATAAAATTGAAAAAGCCGGAACCTCATAATAAAAAAAGTAACTTTTAAATTTTCCTAATTTAAGTACGAATTTATTTTTATTTTTTAAATCTTAATAACTTAGCAGATCAGGTTTTAGCAGTAAAAGCATATTTAACGGGAAATGCAGTTAATTAATTTGAACCTATTATAAGAGACTTTTTCAAAATAAAACAGTTAGATAAAAAAGATTTTATTAATAAGATTTTTTTCATGTTATATTAATTTTAAAAATAAAATACGCCATAATTTTGGAAATTCGAATAAAAAGCGATTTGCGGCCTAATACTTTTTGCAATTTAGATAGAAAAAATCTGCGTTTAAATATGCCGTAATTTTAAAAGGTTTTGCGGTTAAAACCGGATAAGGAAATAACGAAACCGATATTTTTATCGACATATTTTATAAAGGGGTAATGAATAATATAAAAAATAAGATTATTCGGATTAAATAATTAATTACCCTAAACCGATATATTGCAAAAGTAATTAAGATCGATAATTAATAATGTAAAAAACGATAAAAAAAGGATAATACGTTTTACTTTTGGAATATAATAAATTTAACTAAGAGAAGAAACGAAACGTACCTTTTATTTTTTATGAAACGGCGTTAGAACTTATGGAATTCGGCGTTATCCATAAATAAAATTGGAGCCAGATTAAATGTTTTAATTACGGCAAAATAGGATATAAAGCTTATAAGTATAAAAAACCCAAGAAATTACGGTAAAATAATTAAATCTTTATACCGGAAAAATAATTTAGGAATAATTAAGGAAACGATAATAAAGTTATTAATATAATTTAAGTTAAATACGTATTAGGCTTATAATAAAAGATTTAATAAGGATTATTACGATAAGAAATTCGACGAAAAATGCGAAAAGTTAAAAGGCTAGCTTAATAAATATCGTAAACATAGTAAGAAATATTATAAAGATAATTACGCAAATACCAGAATTAGACAAAAAAAGTTTGTCCCGGAACTTTTAACCGATATAGAAAAATGTATGCTATATATTATCGATAACGAAAATATTTTGATTACGAAAAATGGAAATAACATATTTACGTACGAATTACCCGTATGAATTATAAGGAATTGGATTTTTTAAACCGTATCGGAGAAAATAAAAACGATAAATAATAATATCGATAATTTCGAACTATAACCCTAGGAAATATCAAGTAACTGGTCGAAAGGAAAAATTGGCCGGAAGAAAAATAATATTTATAAAAAGAAATTTTAGTTATTATAGATAATATAATTATTAAACAAAAAAAAGTTAATTTAGCGTACGGTAAAAAAGTATTATTAGAAACTTATTACGGATTTCTTTTTTTAATTAATATTTATTATAAACTTTTATAAAAAAAAGGTTATTAAAAATACGTTAATGTATAATAAGATATCATCGTAAATATGAAGAAATAATTTATTCATTAAGAAAAACAATAATAAAAAAACCAAAAATAATTAATACGGTTCGAAGAAATAATATGTCAGCAATAACAACAAATAAAATAGCTTAATGCGTTAAACAAAGAAATATAAATAAAGTTTAATAAATTCGAATAGGAATTAAAAGAAAGAAATTATTTATAAAAAAGCCGCAGGATAATAAAACTGAGAAAAATTAAAAGGAATTTTTGAAAAAGGCTTTAAACGTAACGATAAAAGATATTAACGATTTTATTACTTTGGATATACGAATCGAAACGTATTAATATACCGTAATAATGGATTATGGGGTTTTAGGCGGAAATTATATTGCACCAATTATGTTTAATAAATTTATATCGTTATGGAAATATAGGTTAAAATTTTATATAACGATAAATATCGAAGGTCACGAATTTGTTTACGATAACGGAAATATTATATGCGAAATTGATTATTTCGAGATTTTTATTAAAGGACGGTATTAAATAGTTAATTTTGATATCGTTTTATTTGGGAATTACGATATAATTTTAAAATTATTATAAATACGTTAATACGGAATTTTAATTAATAGAAGGATTAGTTAAGTAAAGTTTATTTTATATTTTATTAATAAATAAAAAAAAATTAAGATTTTAATATTTGATTAAAAATGGCGACGAATGCAAGTATAAGGATACGATAAAAACCTTATTACCTAAAGGAATACAATATAAAAAAGAAAACGTGCATTAAAGAAAAATATGACGTATTATTATTATTATTAAAACGAAATTAAAATAATTAAATAAAGTTTAAAATAATACCAATAATAGCCCTAAAAATTAGAAAATTTGATTAATATGTTGTTATAATACTATAAATATAAGTAGTTTTTCAAAAAGGAATTCCATATAAAATTGCTAAAATATAACGAATAAGATTACGAAATAATTTTTAAAAAAGGATTTTCGACAAAGTTTTACCTTATTTATAATCTTAATAAAAATAAATTACGTATTTTTAAAAAATACCTAGAAAATCGATTACAAAAAAAATAAATTCGACTTTCGAAATTACAAATAGGATACCTTATATTTTTCGTCCTTAGAAAAATGGAAAATTACGATTTATAGTTAATTATCAACAATTAAACGATATCATTATTAAAAATCAAATATTATTATATTTAATTACAAAAATAAAAAACCGATTTGACAAAATTTAATGGTTTATAGCATTCGATTTTAAAAATAGATATAACCTTATTAAAATTAAAACAAAATACGAATGAAAAATAGTTTTTAAAACGGAATACGGATTATTTAAGTATTTGGTTATACTAATAGGACTTACGAACGTACTAATAATTTTTTAGCAAATAATAAATTATGTGCTACGAAAATACCTTAATATTTTCGTCATTTGTTATCTCGACAACATTTTTATTTTCCTAAAACCGGAAAAAGCATATACAAAATATGTTTATAAAGTTTTCTAAGCTTTATTGGACGTAAAACGATTTGTTAACGCAAAAAGAAATTAATTCCATATACAGGAAATAAAATATCTGGAACATATTATCACCTTACGATATATCAAAATAAATCTCAAAAAAGTCGCTGTAATTATAGAATAATAAACGTTGACGATAATTAAAGAAGTACAGGCATTTTTTGGATTCGCCAATTACTATAAGAAATTTATTTGAAACTTTAACAAAATAACTATATTTTTAATAAATTTTGCGAAAAAAGAAAAGGAATTTAAATAAATATTAAATACGGAAAAAGTATTTCAGGATATTAAGGATATAATTATTAGCGAACTAGTATTAATTATATAGGATTTAAACCGCCCCGTTAAATTAAAAACCGATATTTTAAATTACGTATTAAACGTAATAATCGGATAGCAAAATAATTAATGCAAATTGCACCTTATTACATTCTTTTTATACAAATTAAAAGGAACTAAGTTTAATTACGGCATCTCAGATAAAGAATTTATAGCTATTATTATGGCATTTCGAAAATTTAAACATTTTTTAAAGAGAAATTTGAACCAAATCAAGGTTTATACGGATTATCAAAATTTCACCCGATTTATTATAATAAGAGAGCTTATAAAACAATAATTCCGATACGTAAAAGAATTAACGAACTTCGACTTCGTTATTATCCATAAAAAAAGATTAAAAAACAGCAAAGCAAATACTTTAAGCAGGCGACCAAACCTCGAAATGAAATTGGTCAAAATTAGCCATATAATTTTCCATACCATTATAAAAGAATACTTACGTTTACGACAAATTACGACGATTCGGGCAATACCTAATAATATATATCAAAAGATCCAATAATATAACAACAGCTTTCCAAAAAATCAAAAAACGGATAAAATACAAATTCCATAAAAATATTAAAAAGGTTTGATACGAAAAATATACGAATATTAATTATATGGATATCTAGGGATTTATAAAACTCTAAAGCAATTTTAACGCATACATTTTTTTTTCCTAAAATGAAATTACCGGTATAGAAAATTATACGGTAATACAATATTTGCGTTAAAGCAAAGGCTCGATAACATAAGCTATATGGAAAGTTATAACCATTATTAGTCGCAAAGCAACCATAATATTTAATTATATTCGATTTTATTATTAAATTTCTTATGTTAAAGGATTTAATTACGGAAATATATTACGATAACATTTTTGTAATCGTTAATCGATTTACGAAATTTTCTTATTTCCTATTATATTATGAGAATATAAACGCCGAATAATTAGTATATATTTTTTTAAATATATTTTCAATATATATGAATTATTAATAGAAATTATATTAAATAAAGAATCGATATTTGTATTAAAGTTTTAGCAAAACTTAATAACATAAATTGGCCTAAATTACAAATTATCCAATATTTTTAAATCACAAACAAATAAATAAATAAAACGAATAAATTAAACCTTGGAAACTATAACGGGCATGATACGTAGGTTGAACGGAGGCACGGCCCAACAAAGGTTTATATTCAAGGTGAGGAAGAAAGGGGAGAAACAGCTAGCCACTAGCGAGGTGGCTGCTCCTTATATACATATAGGTAAGCTCGGGCTAAGGGGCTCGCTCCGTAAGCCCAACCTGCCCTATAGGCTTTAGCCTGTAATATTACCCCTTTTCTCGCCCTTAAAGAGTAACGAGGTTATAGCGAGGGGGCGGCAGCTTTGTTTATATTTTTCTTTTTGTTTTTATTCGTACCTTTATATTTTCGCCGACCCCGTTTTCGTTTCCGAATAATATTTTAAAATTATTAAAAGTAATTATATTTTTAAAATTATTATATGGTTTTTATATTTGTTCCGCGTAAACTGCCTATTTTACAAATAGTTTTTTTTCGGCGACCGCGGCTTACGCGTTTATTTTCGGCTTTTAATATATATTTTATTATATATTTTCTTTTTTTAATAATATCGATAATAGTTAATTATTATTTAGAATTTAATTAAATAACGGATTTTTTATTATTAATTTTAAAAGGTTTACGTTAAATCTTAAGTATATTCCTAACGGTACGTTTAATTATATAATATTATACGGCGTAATTACGATAACCTTATATTTAACGTATATATAACATAACTTTTTAAATAATTACGGAATAATAACGTTTTTTAAATTTAATTATATTAAATGTTTTATTTTAAAACGTAATATTTATTTCTTAAAGGCATTAGTTAATTATTTTATCCAGGTTTATATTAACGCCATAATAATTTATATAAATTCTGTATTTTTTAATAATTTTTTAAGGAAATTAATAATTTTTTCCGTTTTGGGAATTAATTAAAGGGTTACCGGTACCTTATTCATAAATTTTATATTATATTCGTAAATTAAAAAAAAATATTTTTAACGAAAAACTTTTGCCGTTAAAATTTAATTATGTTGCCGGTAAAAATTCGGCTTAATTATATTATACGTAATTTATAAAATAACAAAAATATACGAAAATATTTTAATTAACATTTTTTATAAGTCCGTTTATTTGTAAATAAAAGGATATATTAAATTATTACTATATATTTATTAAGTCGTATAAATAAGTCCAAAACTTATTCGTTTAATTATTCTTTTTATTGGATATTAATTTTTCAAAAAAACCGTAATATTTTTAATAATAAATAATAAAACGTTTAATATATATTTCCGCGTTTATATTAAATATTAGCTTTAAAATAATTGTTTTCGTTAAATAATTATAAAATATTATAAAAAAACGGAGAATTTTCTTTTATTTTGCCAGTAAGTCGATTATAAAATTTACCGAAAAATCTAAATAAAATCGGTTTAGAATAAATAAAGGCCGTAATAACCTTTTTTTGTTTTTTTTATATATACGACTTATTATATACGTTAAAATTATAACAAAAAGCGAATATATTTTATGTTTATCTTAATTAATAATAATTACGGATTAATATTATTAATATAATGTTTTTTTCTGGATAGCCGGTAATATGGGAATTATGTACCGGTTAAATTAATAATATCCGGAACGGTTTTTAAATAAGGACCTAAATACATTTTTTAAATTATGAAAAACCTTTAAAATCAAAAAAATATTCCGTTATAAAAACCTTTATTATGGTTATAACTAGGGAAAAATTACGTAATTTCCGGGCTACGGCGGCATATACCATATTTAAAGTTTTATTTTTAATAATTTTTAAATCTTATATTTTTTAAATATTTCTTTCGAGGAATACCTTTTTGCCAAAGGGTATAACCGGTTATTCGTTATTATTTTGCTTTAAATAAATGCGGTTATTACGATTTCTTAAATTTGCATCGGTTTATTAAATAATTATTTTTTTAATTAACCAACTTATTTACTTTTTAAAGTTAATATTTTTTTCGTTACGAAATACGTTTTATAATTTACGAAATATAATATCGGATTAATTTGTTAATTTATTAAGGCAATATTTAAATACGAAATTAAAGGCTGATAAAAAGCCGGCTTATTTAATTTACTTTTTAATAAGCTTACGGGTATTTATAAAGAACTAAAAGTTTACGTAATTTATTAAGATCGTAAAAAGGTTAATTAATTTTTAAAATTTTCTTTTTTATTTCGTTAACGTTTTAATAATAATTAATTATTTTTTATTATATATTTCGTAATTATCTTTAATTGGCGATAAGGTTTTTAAAAAATACGTAATTAATTATAAATGCTTTATTAATTAAATTAAAATAAATATTTTTTAATTATTTAACCGGAATAATTTACCTGTATTACCGTTTCTTTTCGGGGTTTTTATTCGTAAAAATAAACGTTATAATAAAAAGTTTTTTAAATCAGTCGAAAACTTATTATTTTTCGTTTTTTAATAGAAAAAAATCCCTTTTTTAATTAATCGTAAAAAGGGAATTATTATCCCGTTAAAACATTTTATAAAAATTCCTAAAAATTAGCGAACCCGATAAAGCTTTTAACCCTTTTTGCGTTAATAAAAGTTTTTTATTTTCGAATAACGGTTATTTTCTTAAAACTAATTTTTAAATTTATTTTTATTTCGATAATAAATTTTAAATATTTCGTTTCCTAAAATACGAATTCGTATTTATCCGGATTTAACTTTAATTTTATTTTCGTTAAACGGCAGAATATTAACTTTATTTTAGCTATATTATCGGTTTAAAAACCGGACGAATAAATTAATATATCGTTTATATATACGGAATAAAAGTTATTAAGGTAATGTTTTAACGTAATACTAATATAACATTAAAAGGCAGCCGGTATACCGTTAAAGCCAAATAAATATATTAATTATTCGAAAAACTCGAAATATATACGAAACGCAATTTTCTATTCGTTTTTTTGGCAAATACGTAATTAATAAAAAGCCGCTTAAACTTTAAATTTTGTGTATTACCGGGCTTATAATAAGGCTTATAATATTTCCTTTATTAACGGAAAAAAGTAGCGGTTTCGTTTTGTAATCTTATTTAACTTTTTATAATTTACGCAAAACCGTAAACTTTTATTAGGTTTTCTTACGAATAATACCGGGGTATTAATAAAAAAGTTATTAATTTAAATTTAATTTTTATTAAATAAATTTATAAATATTTTACATAAAATTAATAATTTTTTTTAATCTTTTATATAAAGCTTCGTATAAAATTATTTTTTCTTAATCCAAAATATTTATTTTTAAGTTTCTTATTACGTTATTATTATTATAATCAAATAATAATAATAAATCTTTATCGTTTATAAAAAGATTTTAAAATTTTTGTACCTTTTTTTAAAAAAAATGTTCTGTTATATCTTTAAAGGTTAATTACGGCTTTATCTTTAAGGCGTTATTAATATTTTTTATAAAAATTGTAAATAATTATATTTTGTTTTTCCTGTAGCGGCTTTACCGTATTATTATTACGAAAATTATAACCGCTATTAAGCGGGCTTTTTTATATTTTTATAACCGCCCCTTTAGGCGGTCCTTAGGCTTTTTATCGAACTATTCTTTTTCGCATAATATAGGTACGGTAATCTCGTTTGCAAAACGGATAAACCGTTATTTCGTTTTATATACGATATTATTATATTTTATTTAGGGGTTTCCTAAAATAAAAAGGTAAAATAAGTTTTTAATTACTTATTTTTAAATTCGTTTTAGGTGGCCGTCCAAATTTACGTTAACGTAAGTAATTTTTCGGATTGCAATTATTATAGGTTCGTTATTTTTTACTAGTTTTAACCGATAGGATATAATAAATATATATTATAATTTTAAATAGCAAATTAACCGTTAATTAAATGCAAAATAATAATATATTTATTATTAATTAAAACCTTTATATGTATAATATTATTAATTGATATGTTTAATATAAAAAGGATATTATTTAATTTAGTATTTACTTTTTTTAATTTTTTTATTACGTCTTTTTTTTGTTAATAATTTTAATAAGGGTTATTTTTTTAAATTTTCGTTATCCGAATTACTATTTTTATTAACGGTATTCCGCAAGTTCGTTATCGTAATTTCCGTTTTAATCGGACGAAGCCGTTTTACAGATTTATATTTAAGGCATTTCTAATTTAAATAATTTATAATAGCGTAAGAAAAGTATTATTTTTCTTATTTCCCAACATTTATTTCGTTATCGGAAAGTTATTTCGTATAAGGCCGGTTATCCAAGCCTTATTCCGAGTTACCTCCGGATCGGTTTTTTCCATTATTTTGCTATTAACTTATAAATTTAGAAATTAACGTAATTAATTGCGCGACATCCGTTATAAATATATCTTTTTAAATATTTATTATTTAAGTTAATTAATTGGTTTAGCCGATATATTATTATTAATTAATCGTTCCGCTTTTTTTATCAGAATACCAAATTATTATTATTTTATTTATATAATAATCGGGCAAAACTTTTAAATAATTAATTACTTTTTTTACCTTACGTACTTAATGGTTATAATTATTATAAAGTATGTTTTTCGTAATTAACGCGTTACAAAATTACGCATTAATATTAACGTTTAAAGAAACCACCTTAATTATTAAGGGTTACGTTAGGCCTTTATATTCGGCTAATTTAAATTTAAAATTTAATAAATAATTTTAAAACTATTAATTATTATCTTACTTTATATATTATAATTACCTTTTAACGGATTATATTATTTATTTGTTTTCGAATTATTTTTTTATATAAAAGAAAAAATTATTAACGTTAAAATTTTTTCGTAATCTTTTTATTTTGAATTAATAATTAAGTTATAATTAGTTTTTAATAAATATAAATATTATAATATTTAAGTAAGTCCTTATAAGGGAACCGGAAATAAACCGGTTTTTCTTTATTTTCGTACGGAATATAGCGAAAAACGAACGGAACGTTTTTTGTTTTCTTTTTTACAAAAGTTATTTTATAGGTTTATAATTTATTTTTGCGAACGCGTTATTAAGCGGCGGGCCTACCGTAAGTCCTTAGCAAGGCGGATCTTATCTTATAAGGACTTTCTTTCCGTTTTTATAAAAAGGTATTTTTTTTATTTCCGTTATCCAATTAAGCAAGTTATTTATCGTTTCGTTACGGCTAAGGATTAACTTAATAAATTCCTTCTGCTAAATATTAAGCTTTTAAAGTATATTTACGAACGATTAATATTATAAAATTTTTTAATAATTCCGGACAAAATTAATACCGTAAACTTGCCTATGGTTTTGTTGGTTATGTTATTTCGTAATTATTTCGTTATAAGATTTTTTTTAGCTTATTATCCGTAATCTGGGTATTCTTAGAAAACGTTTTGTTTTTATATAGCTTTTTTGGAAACTATAATAAATTATAATTTTAAATATGTATAATAAGAACGATACGTAAATTAAACGGAGGTACGGCTTAATAAAGGTTTATATTCAAGGTAATAAGAGAAAGGGAGAAATAGCTAGCTATAAATAAGATGGCTGCTCCCTATATATATATGGATAAGCTCGGGCTAAAGGGCTTGCTCCGTAAGCCCGAGCTGCCCTATAGGCTCTAGCCTGTAACAGAAACTTACTTACGATATTATATTAATTATAAATAGAATAATTAAATTACAAAGTTTTTAATCGCTTAATTAACTTATAATATTAATTATTATAAAAGCATTAAAATAATACTTATAAACGTAAATTTTGGTTTTATTCCAGAAATTTACAGAAAAGTACGCAACGATAATTTAATTAATATTAAAGTAATCTTTATATTAAAACAATTACGATAATTATATTAGGAAATAAAAACAGAATTAGAATTCGTACGGAATTAAATAAGTAAGTATTATAACTAAAAAAGGTTAAAGGGATTAATTTTCGAAAAAAGGGAAATAGTTTTCCTTATTACAAAAAACATTTAAACAAAACGACCTAGTAAAAAATTCGATTTCAAGTGTATCGGTCCATATAAAATTGCTATGAAAATCTCAGAAAACAATTACTAATTAAAACTTGTACTAAAAGTTAAATTCTATTTAATTTTTTATGATTTTTTATTCGAATTAACAGTAAATATAATTAAAATACATACAGTACAGGACGATATGGAAATAGAAAACGAATAAATATATAAAATGGAAAAAATCTTCGACAAACGAAAACAAAACGGACTTACCTAATACCTGATTAAGTGGAAAAAGCACCCAAATTCCGAAAATATCTAGGAACCCGCCAAGAATCTTATTAGCGCTGAGCGTTTATTAAAGAACTTTTATTAGTAACGACGGAACTACCAGAAATAATAGCATTTCAATCCACAAAATCCAAAAAAGGAAGCCCTTAATCCACCGCATTCCAATTAATAACGTCCGCCCCTTTTAAGGGTTAAACCTCGATTACGGATTTTGATTCTAATTGCGTAAAATTATTGGAATCGTCCAAAGATTAAAGAACGCAATTAACAAATTTCGTACCTTAGGACTGATAGTATTAGCGTTAATAACGTATGCGAAAAAGGCGCGCAAAAATTTCGGATAAAGATTTTTCGGCCGCTAATTTTTTTTTTAACTTTTTCGATTCTGCGATATGGCGATTAATTATGGAAATAAGGATTCCTATTCCGTTGTACGAACGATTTCGACGAATATATTCCTTATAACAAAAAACCCCATTTATTATTTAGCAAGTAAGCTGCTGGGCGGAGCAAAAAGAACAAAGCATTACGTCAAAACCTTCGAATTTAATTAAATTAACAAGAGAAAGTGATTATACGGATTTACGGAAATAACGTTTGGCGATACCGGAAAACATGTTAAACGAATATAAAAAGCTTACCAAATAAAAAGAAAATCTTAAGGGCAAGATTTGCGGAGGGAGGAGATCGTGTTATAACTTAACGGACCACGGTTTCCAAAAACGGTTTGCTACGACCTAACTACAAGTGCGAGGTGGGGCAAATCATATGACGGATTACCAACTTATTGGTAGTAAGCCAATATAATAGAATAAGGATATATACGTTCGTTATTTCCATAGTTTAGATAACTTTAGCTTGCAATATTTATCAATATTAATCGTTTGCAATACGCTTCCGTACTTTGGTATTAAGAGACGTAACTAAATTACTTCATTACTTAGATTTCTACGATACACCTGCCAACATAAACCCGTACAACTAAGGTTTAATAGTTGGTTAAACAGCATAGCCGTCATATAATGCATAATAATTAATAATTTAAAAAACGTATATAATTTTATTTATACATTTATATTAACTGGAAAATTGATTTAAATATTAAGTATTTTCTGAACGTAATTTAATTTAAGGTTTAAATAATATATAATTATTATCGTTTTAGTTTATATAAATATTTTTAAAATATGTATTTCGTAACAAGGCTTTATAAATTAAGAAAACCGTATTTAATTTAAAAACATTACCGTTATTATAGTAAAAAAACATTACTAAAATATTAAAACATAGAAATTTAATTGTATTCTTTAAAAACCTTAATTTTTTTTTCATTAAATATATTTTCATAACAATAATATTATTATAATATTTAACAAAAAAGTACTAATTCCGTAATTCAATATTTTAATCACTTAAGAAATAATTTATGTTTTTAAAAATTAAATTTCGTAAAATACTTTTTCAATATCGAAATAATTAAAATACCGTATTAAATAAAACTTTTAAATATTTTAATATAATTTTATAACTAAATTAATCAGATTTCTTAACAGCACTTACATAAATTTCCAGATAAATAGATAATTATCGTTTAATTACGATTTAACCTTTATTTAATTTATTCGAATAGAATTAATAAATATTAAAAACATTAATGTTATACGTAAGAGTTACTATCATTTTGATATACATTTTGCAGTATTCTAATTAATAAGATTTAATTTATATCTTAATATTACGCATTACGAAACTGGAAATCAAATTATAATATATTTAGATAATACTAAATTATATATTTGAAAATTCGATAGCGAAAACAAATTAAATGTATAAACAAATGTATCTTTTGTAAATAATATTATAGACTAAAACATTCTAAAAATATATATAAAATTTTATTCGAAAAAGTAATTACAGAGTAAATAAATAAATTAACTATAATAATTATCTTCAAAATCGAAACGAAATTATTATTTTTTCCATAAACCGTTAAACGTTTTTTTAATTTTGCGATTAACTATAGAGTTAAATATTGATTTAAACCTAGAATTATTAAATTTATAATATAATACTTTATATATTATACTGCTTATTAACATAAATATAGATTATAATAACCAAATTACGATATACCGATATATATAACTATTAATTACGAAACATAACGAAAGGTTTTCAATTAAAATAAATTAAGGGAAATCATAATACGAAAAACCTTTAAATAATTTAAAAATTAAATTTATTAAATAGCATAAAAGTTTTCGAATTATGGAAAAGCTTTTTATAAATGATCTTTTCAAAAGTAATTATTTAAAAAAGATAAAATAAATAATTACCATTTTTAGAAATAATAAAAAATAACGATTAACGCTTTAAATACTGTATGGCGTTAAGGAGATATATTAATTAGCCAGATATATTATAGCATTCCAAATACGAAAAAGTTACATTCTAACCGGAACATATATTTATCGTCACCTTATTGTAATTAGGACTCTATTTTGGAAGTTGTAGCTGTGCCTGCGGCGTAGCTATGGCTAGGATTTCCAAAAATCAATAACTTTAGATATATTAATAAGGCAAACTTATAAAGGCATTCTGAAAAATAACAGACCTTTAAAATACGATCTAATAATAAGTTAAAGATTTTTGACTTTGTTTTAAGTAACTTTATCTAAATTCTAAAAAAAAAGCTTTTTTAAAAACTTATAAATAAAATAAGATAATATTATATATAATATTAAGGTTTTTAAATTATATATTTAACATATTAATCGAGATTAACTTGGCAAAAATATTAGAAAAGTAATTTAATATTCTCGTTTCAAATAAACGTTTTATTCGAAACGTCTTTATAACTATAACGTAATTATCGTACTCTGTACGGCCAAAATATAATTAAACGGATTTGTTCTATATTAACTTTAAAAAATTATAAAAACAATATTTCGATCGGTGATTATTACATCATAATTATAAAAGTGTTTCGAACTTAATTAATTTTAATTTTTTTGGAGCTGCGATATAATAACTATAATTCGTAGGGCCGAAAAATTAATATACGGATTTTCCCCATATAAAATATACTAGAGAAGCTCAATGTATAATAATGAGACCGGTAATTATGCTGTTGCAGCTATAAGGGCGTTGCGGTCGCCCATTTTCCAAACTTTAATTTAGCAATATTAGCTCTAATTCTTATACGTATATTATTTTATTTCCGACTCATATATAAAGCTGTAGATTTGTAGAACTTAATTTGGATATGTCGAATCTTTGTTTCGATGAATTCTTTTTTAAAAATTTGATAATTTAAGTAGCGATGCCCAGCACGAATCCAGTTTTCGCATAATTCCAACTTAGACCTCGCTAGCTCGTTACGGGAATTCGGCATTTAATTGGTTAAAAAAAGAGTACATTAGTACATCGGAACGAGCCACAGAGGCCTGAGCTAGCCAAGGTAAATATTCCGTTACTAGGCTACATAACAGCTATACGCGTTGCGAAAGCGCACGTACTTAGCTGAATACAATAACGCAATTGATAGCCCTTATATCTAACACCACCAGTAAGTCATTGATCCGTTACGTGACCTAACCCATTTGGTCTTCTTGGCTGTTCCTATTGCGAATAAACTATAAGCGTATACTTGATAACTAAACGCGAAACGAGTTAAAATTCGGCGTACGTAAAAGAGTTATCGGTAAGCCTACAGAGCCAATTAGCGAACATATGACAGAAATAGAAAACCTAAAGGGAAAAAAAAGAAATATAAATTAAAAATTATTTTTGACCTTCATTAACGCAATAATAACGCGGCGCGTTTTTAATAAGTTTTTGACGTATCTTACGTATTACGACCACCGAAATTAACCGAGATTATGTTATTGTGATTACACGTTATTTAAATAGATTTAACGTGATAATCGATTTCTCCAATACGTTTATCCTGTTTAAATATTTTTATTTCATTTAATCCGATAATAAATAGGCGAACATAGATTTAATTACTTTATATTTTTAATATAAGATGGAAAATAATATTAATAATATTATTATATTCGCACAGTAAAAAAACATAATAATTCTTTTAGTAACGAACTTTATATATATTTATAACTGTCGTATTGTTATATATTAAAAATAAAAAACTAGATAATAATAATAAAATAATAAAAATAAGTTAGTAAAAAGCAAAGAACTTATTAACTTGTTTTCGAAATCAAGAATTTCTAAAAAATATAAAAGCTATATTTTTGCGGTCGTAATTATCGTATATTCGACGGTTTTAGGCTTAAAACCTATACGGTGATTTTTGATATAAATTAATAGAAATTAAAATAAAGGTTGTGAAGTAAAATTACTTGTCAACCGAATTATATTAATTTTTCTCAGTCGAGTTCGATCTAGCATATTAATTTTTATTTTATATACGATTTTGCAGTAATAAACCAAAATTATTATATTATATTTCGAAGAAATTCGAGAATTGTTTGGTAATCAACAAATAATTGCGTAAAGGAATATAAAGATATATATAAAAATGTTTTTTAAACGCTATAAACTCAAAACTCAACATTTATCTATAATAGATTAGTTATGCAAACTGTCTTATGGCTTAAATAAAATAAATTGTTACGGCACTAGCAAAGCGGCTTATTTAAGCCGCCGTTTCGCTATATATACGCAAGCGCTACGCGCTTGCTTGATAGCTCTCTTCTTTCTTCCTCGTGCAATAACAGAATATCTTCCAGAAACCCAAGAGACGTACAGCGCCGTAACATAATCGATATAATACTGATAAAGTTTATTGAAAGTCGACGAATTATGATCGATTTTTTCGATATAATTAAAAGAATTCAAAATCTGACAAAGAAATAAATAAAACGAGAAATTAAAGATCGTTTAGCCAAGAAACGACGAACGTAAATAAAATCTACGAACGAAATATTTATAAAGAGAAGTAAAAAAGTGTAAATATAGGAACTAATAATATCTTAATTAAAAAACGTTTATTAATTGGCTGTATATCAACAGCGTTCGAAATAATAAAGGTATTAACTTATTAAACATTAACGAAATATTCGTTCTCTATAATAATACCGTATAATTTGACATTATACTAACTGTAATACTGCATACGGCTAATAATAACCGTTAAAAATTAACAGTTATAAAAGAGGAATAATATAAGAAAATAAATAAATATAGGAATTACGATTAAATGTTGGTAATTAATCACTAACTTATTAATTTTAAATACTTATAAGCTACTCTATCCGCGCGAATATATGTACGATATAGATAGAAATTTATTAATATACTTATTTTTTTGAATAGTATCCCATTACTTGGAGATTATTTCTTTTACATATTTATTTTTTAAAGAGGTTAGTTATAAATTAATAGCGTAAAGCCGGTTAATAAACGAAAAACATGTATTTAATATATCCAAAAAGATTAATATAAAAGAAATATATTTAAAACGCTATTACGGTTTAATATATTAGCGTTGATAAATTTTCAAGCGATTTATCACTGTATAAACATCAGAAAATACGCATAGAAATGTATATTAAACGATAAAAAAACTAAATAAAATATATATATAATCTTTTAAATTTTAAAAAAGACCGTTAAGTAAAATAAAAAAAATCTTTACAACGTTATATAGAATAGCATATAAAAATCGTACAAATATAAATAATACCGAAGTAGGGCAGAGTATTACGCCTATGATTAGCCTCGGCTAATCAATTGGTTCGGATGTCTTATATATATTTAGGAGTTCTTCTTGCTCTAAGTTCAGCACTAAGAGCTCGTTATTCATTACGCTTTTCAATATATCAGTTGTAAAATTTATAATTTATTACCTTTTATCTATATCGTGATATATTTAGAAATTTGGCACTGATTAAGAACGAATTACTTTAAGCCAATTTAATACGTCGTAAAATCTATATAATTACTACACTTTTTTCAAATAAAAATCTATAAATATCGCTGTTATAATATAAAATGTCTAGAAATGTATTATAAATAAATATATTTTACGTAATTAAAAGGACGCGAAAATTAAATTTTAAAAAAGTTATATATAAAATAAAAATGGGACGCTAATTACAAGGTTACAACATTAGCACTTACAAACTTTAATTAGTATTTAGGCACTTAAATCTACTTTATAAATATGAAAGTAACGAGACTGTTAAATACAGCTATATATATTGTTACATTATATAATTAAATAACGATTTTAAAAAACAATTTACGTAACGTCGATCTTTTTGTTTATATATATAACACGTGTTTTACGCTAGGTTTAGCAGTTTTCTTACATATTTTTAAAAAATTTACTGTAACTTTTATTATTTGTTGCTATATATATCGCTCTGGTTTATATTAGCTATTAGGAAATTGAACTTTAAAAGCTAATATTTTATATTGTACTCTTATATTTATTATATCTTCGTAAATATTGGTGTATTATATAAAGTTTTCATGTACGTAATAATTCTGCGTACCGTTATAAAATATACTCATTATATATATATACTATATAAATTTATTATATATGTGAATATAAAATCTTACTTCATAATCTAATTAAAAAAAATTAACAAAACTTGTAAAATATATTCACATTTTTATTATCTTCTATTTTTAACTATTTATTTAATAGAATATTGATTATTTTATTATATTCAACTTCCAATCCATTTTCAGTAAATATATAATACCCTAAAACAACTCTTAAATGACTTTTATTTTCACTATGTTAAAAGCTATTATAAAAGTATTTATCTATCCTAAATGAAAAAATATTTTTATAATTTATTTTTAATATAGATATTAAGAATTAGATTTTAATATACAATGATATATAAATATAAACAGCTATATATAAAATCGATAAGGATAGAGGCAATAATATATTTATTAAAATAATTAATCTTTTTTTAAAAAAAACGTAAATGTAGTTAGCTATATATAGAATTTATAGAATTAATAGTACGCTAATTCTTTTTCTAAAGCTTTTAACTTATTACGTTA
Source organism: Monosporascus cannonballus (assembly GCA_004154925.1). Classification (NCBI taxonomy): domain Eukaryota; kingdom Fungi; phylum Ascomycota; class Sordariomycetes; order Xylariales; genus Monosporascus; species Monosporascus cannonballus. The sequence goes on from QJNS01000007.1 coordinate 315,794, forward strand.
CTCTTTTCTTTAAAAATAATTCTTTTTAGTCGATATATAATAAACATTTACTTATAGCACTTTTTTAAAGGCATTTATTTTAAGGCAACAATAGACGAAAATCGTAATTCGAAAAGTCTTTCGACGACAATTATAAAATTATATTTTGTAATTTATATTCGTACGTGTTCAGAGCGTTACGTATTATTCGTTTTATTTAATAATTTCTTTTTTTTGCGTCGTAGTTAATAAGTTATTCCATTTCTTTTCCTAGCTATATTATACATTTTTATTATTGCTCTTTAATATTTAGATATTACTGATCCTCTTTCAAGCTTACTTATATTAACATATTGGATAATACTTTTTTGAAATATATTTTTCGAAAAACTCTTATTTCGTCGTACATTCAATAAGTTTGCACAGTTCGCTATTAACGCTTATGTTAATAACTTGGTATTTACGCGTCAAGTTTTATATTTTTATAGCATTAACGTATAGTTCAAAAATTATAAAAAGTAAACGGATTAAGTAAATGGTATAAAAATAATATTGTTAAATAAATTATAAATTAAATAAATTAATTTTAAAGATTAAAATGTTTTTTATAATTAAATTATATATTGGTTTCGAAATTAAACTGAAATTTAATATAAATGTTTTTATATTTAAGTTATATTTTTCAAATTAAATAAAGTATATAGAAAAGTATTATACAATATAATGTGCACTATAAATACTATATTCAGTATTTTCAAACACGATAATTAATCTGTAGTTTTCATAGTCAAAAAAGATTATACTTTAAAATAAAAAGTCTTATTTTACAGTCGTATAACTATCGACAAGTTTCGACCATAATAAACCTTATGCTCGCTGGCTCTACGATTCGACAATACCGAAAGGTTAAAAGTTGAAATTAATAAAAAGATTTTAATTTTATTCGGGAATTTATCCTTTTTAAGTTAATAAAAGATCTGTTTATATAAAGAAATAAATTTAAATATTATTTAAACTTTAAGTTGAAACTGTTTATTTAAATGCTAATTAATTTTTTAACGTTGTAGTAATTTTTCCAAATTACAAATATAATATAAATTAAACGATTATATATATTTTTAAATTTCTTTATTTATATGGCAAAAAGCACTGTTTTTTAAAAACATATGTCACGGCGCAAAAGAACAAGAGTTTAGCCATTACACCACTAAAAGTGGAACGTTATCAGGTCGAGCCCGGACCGCCTTGTTCTGCCCTATATATCTACAAGGTGCCACTTGGGACTGTGACAACATAACAACTTAATAAATTTATATAAAGTTTATTAATTATTTTACCGTTTATAAACCACTTTTTAATTACGTTAAGTTTTTAAACGTTATAATTTTTATAACTTTATAATTCGTAAACGGCTGAGAAAGTCTAACGATACGGTTTTATAATATCTATAATGAATAAATCATATAGGAATAAGAAATATATAACGTGGATGTATTTCCTATAGTTGTAAACCGTATACGAATAAAAGTTTTTAATATATAAAAAGCTCTATATATAAAACTAAGAATACGAGCTATAACTAGTATATTAAAATTTAAAAAATATTTAGAAAATACGTAAAAATAACCGACTATATATATAAAGGCTACGAGATTACGGTTCCGCTAATGCTTTTACTAAGGTTCTTAGTTTGTAATAATAAATATAGCTATACTATTATAATAATTTTTAAACAACTGAATTACTTTAATATAAATAATAATAATTAAAATATTTATAAACTTACGTTTAAAGCTAACCTATTATATAATATATTATAACTACTAAAAATTATTATAGCCTATGTTAAAAATTATTTAAAAATTTTAATACGAATCAAAAAAAAAGAAATTCAAATTAAAATACAATTTTTATACAACAGAAATTATTCATATTTTTTCTTTTATTGTTATAAGGTTTTCTTGATATTATTGTTATATATTTAAAAAGCAATTATTGTAACGGCTGCACTATACCGCTACACCACTAGAGCAAAAGATCGATGAAATAATTGCAATTGTAGCAATCATCCTAGTGCTTACAGCTGTATATATGCTGGAGCCTGTTCGATACCTCCAAATCGTAACAATTAAATTTAACAACTAATAAACTTATTAAAAATTATAGCCTTATATCTTTTAATTTATGTTTCTTTTTATAAAGACTGATTTCTAGCATATAGGTAGATATCTACTTTCTAAAATACGTATCTTATTAAATGGTTGCAATTACTGTCAGCTAGCAAGGGGTGCTCTAGCACCCCATATACGGAAGATTCCCTTTAATCGGAACATATATGTTCCGGAACTAGATCACCTTAAAGTGCAATACGCATTTTAAAGCATCTACAACTAATAATTAATTAACATACAACTAATATCTCTTATATTTGATAATTAAAAGTATTATTCGCTTAATTAGGGCATATATTAATTAATTAACTGCTGTTAAAACGATATCAGTTATATATCAGTTATAATTATCGAAATACATCAATAATAATAATAACGACCGTATCGTTAACGTCCTCTGTTATTTACAATGGACCCAAGAACTGGGATCGTTTTAATAGCGAATTCCAATTTAAAATATACCCGCTTAATATTTGGAATTATATTAATCCTAATTAAAACCTTTAATAACTTTGTTATGGCTGCACCATGCCATTACGCCACCAGGGCAAAAGATTAGTGGAATGATCGCAATTGTGGCAATTATCCTGGTGCTTACAGCTGCATATATATTGGAGCTCTTACGGTGGACCAAGCCGTAACACGCTGCTCCCCCTCCTAGTGCTTGGCCTCCAAGCCTAGGGATACCCACTCGACGATAAGGGACACCCAAACCTTATCGGCGGGGTCTGCAACAGCAACCCCCAAGGCCTACCCCGCACTGCCCACATGCGTTTCGAGGGAAGACCTTGTAAGCAACAGCCAGGACTCGAACCCAATCCTGGTTATGTCACCTACCGTCTTGCGATCATAGTGTTATGGCTGCACCATGCCATTACGCCACCAGGGCAAAAGATCAGTGGAATGATCGCAATTGTGGCAATTATCCTGGTGCTTACAGCTGCATATATACTGGAGCTCTTACGGTGGACCAAGCCGTAACAAACTTATTAAACTTACAGAACCTAATATAGGCTTTTATCTAAAAAAACAAATCCGTTATACGATACGAACTTATACCTTAAACGGTTTTTCGTCTATATTTATATCCTTCGAAAAAACTATCGAAAAAATCGATTATACCAATTATCTAACAAATACCTTTAAAATAACGACCGAAAGTAAATAAGCCTATAATCAGAACTTTACAGCGTATACTTGTAACGGCTAGGCGGTTTAACCAACTATTAAACCTTAGTCGTACGGGTTTATGTTGGCAGGAGTATCGTGGGAATTTAAGCAATAAATACAGTAACGTATTATGTTTCGTAATACCAAGGGTGTTTTAGGTAACGAATTGTTATTGCAAGCTGAAATTATCTAAATTATGGAAATAATAAGCGTATATATCCTTCTTTTTTTTAGCTTAATTACTTATAATTATACTGCTGATAATAATTAGAATCGCTTACGATCCCTTTTAGTCACTTTTGATTATTAGCTTAATAGTGATTACCGTTATGTAACCCATAAGGTGGTCCGTATAATCCTTATTTAACCGTTTCTTGAGGCCGAAACTTGTTGGGTCGTAATACGATTTTCCTTTTCCCAAAATTTTGCCCTTAAGATTTTTTTTTCTTTTTCGTTTGGTAAATATCTTTTCTTTTTGCTTTTAATTATGTTATCTCGTATTTTCAAAATTCGTTACGTTTTTCGTTTTTTTATTATTCGTCGTACTGACCTCGTAAAAACCTTTAACGAATTTGGTTACGAAGTTATGCCTTGCTTTTATTATTTTCCGAAAAATATAAGATATGAAATAATAGAAAACGTTTTAAGATATAAGGAATATGTTAATTAAGGTTAATTTTGTGATGGTACCGGCGTACCTATTTTTTTCTTATAAAATATTCGTTATAAGTATTAACGTTTAAAACGTAAGAAAACGCTTATTAAGAAGTAATTGTTAAAGCTTTAACGGCTTTACCTTAAGGTTTAACGTCGACATTAGGAAAAAATATATAAAGTTTTTTTCGTTTTATTTGTTTACGTAAGCAAAAGGCGTTAGTTCGTTCGAAAGGTATTATTATGATATAACGTAAGTTTTAATCGTTAGACGAATTAAAGGAATAAAAGCATTGGGAATAAAAATAGTTAAAGATTACCGTTACGGTTATCACGTTAGCATATGTCTCAGCCGATTAGCCCGATATTCCGGCTACCGACTGGTCGGCTGTTAATTAGGACGTATCCATCGTTGTTGGTAAAAGCTTTTTAAGAGGCGCTGAGCGTTAATAAGGTTTTTGGCAGGTTCTTAAGTATTCTCGGAATCCGGGTACTTTTTTTACTTAATTAGATATTGGGTAAATCCGTTTTGTTTTCGTATATCGAATATCTTTTTCATTTCGTACGTTTGTTCGTCTTTTATTTTTACGTTATCTTATGCCGTATGTATTTTGATTATTTCTGCTATTAATTCGAATAAGAAAACGTAAAAAATTATATAGAATTTGATTTTTAATAAAAGTTTTAATTAATAATTATTTTCTGAAATGTTCTTAATGATTTTGTATAGACCGATATATTTGAAATTAAGTTTTCTGCTGGGTTTTTTTGTTTAAATAATTTTTGTAACGAGGAAAACTATTTCCCCTTTTTCGAAAATTAAACTTTTTAACCTTTTCTAATTATAATATTTAATTATTTGATTTTGTATAATTTTTATTTTTATTTTTATTTATTAATATAACTATCGTAATTGTTTTAATATAAGGATTACTTTAATATTAATTAGACCGTTATCGCATAATTTTCTGTAAACTTTTGGAATAAAACCAAAGTTCGCGTTTGCAGGTATTATTTTAATATTTTCGTAATAATTGGTATTATAAGTTAATTATACGATTAATAATTTCTTAACCTAATTATTTTATTTATAATTAATGTAATATCGTAAATAAGTTTTTAAGGTTTGGTTTATTCGTTTCGTTTATTTGTCCCTTTAAGATTTAAATACGTTAGATAACTTATAATTCAGGCCAATTTATGTTATTAGGCTTTGCCAAAATTTAAATGCAAATGTCGATCTTTTATCGGAAATAATTTCCATTGGTAATGCGAATATACTGAAAATATGTTTAAAGAAAATATATACTAGTTATTCGGCGCTTATATTCTCGTAATATGGTAAAAAATAGACAAATATCTTGAATCGGTCGACGATTACGAAAATATTATTATGATGTATTTTTATAGCTGGATTTTTAGATATAAGAAATTTAATAATAAAGTCGAATATAACTAAATATTATAATTGCTTTGCAACTGGTAATAGCTATAGTTTTCCGTATAGCTTGTATCGTTAAGCCTTTGTTCTAGCGTAAATATCGTATTACCCTATAACTTTTTATATCGTTAATTTTAATTTAATAAAAGAATATATGCGTTAAAATCGTTTTAAGATTTTATGGATTCCTGGATGTCCGTATAATTAATGTTCGTATATTCTTCGTATTAAATCCTTTTGATATTTTTTAAAATTTATATTTTATTTATTTTTTGGTTTGTTAAAAAATTATCGTTATATTATTGAATTTTCTGCTATATGTCAAGAAATACTGCCCGAATTATCGTAATCTGTCGTAAGCGTAAACACTTTTCTATAATGGTATCGAAAACTGTATAGTTAATTTTAACCAATTTCTTTTCGAGGTCTGGTTACTTACTTAAGGCATTTGCTTTATTATTTTTAAGCCTTTTTTATAAATAATAACAAAGTCGAAATTCGCCAATTCTTTTACGTATTTTAATTATCGTCCTATAAGTTTCTTAATCATAATAAATCGGGTAAAATTTTAGTAATCCGTATAAACCTTAATCTGATATAAGTTTTTTTTAGGAAATGCTTAAATTCCTAAAATGCCATAATATTAACTATAAGTTCCTTACTTGAAATACCGTTATTAAATTCGGTTGCTTTTAATTTGTACAAAAAGAATATAATAAAATATAATTTATCTTAATTATTTCGTTATCCGATTACTATGTTTAACGCATAATTCGAAATATCGGTTTTTAGTTCGACGAAATAATTTAAATTATATATAATTAATATTAGCTTACTGGTAATTATATCTTTAATATCTTAAAATAGTTTTTTCGTATTTAACTTTTATTTGAATTCTTTTTTTTTTCGTAAGGTTCGTTAAAAATATAATTATTTTACTAAAATTCCGAATAAATTGTCTATAATAATTAACGAATTCAAAGAATATTTATACTTCCTTAATTATCGTTAACGTTTACCATTTTATAACTATAACGATTTTCTTAGGGTTTATCTTAATATGTTTTAAGGTAATAATATATCCCAAATATTTTACTTTCTATATATAGAATTAATTTTCTTCTACTTTAATAAATAACCTTACGTCCTATAAAGTTTAAAGAAGCTTATAAACGTATTTTACATATATTCTTTTTATTTCTAAAAAAATAAAAATATCGTCGAAATAATAAACGACGAAAATTTAAGATATTTTCGTAATACGTAAGTAATTATTTGCTAGAAAATCGCTAATACGTTTGTAAATCCTATTAATATAACTAAATATTTAAATAATTCGTATTTCTTTTTGAAAGTTATTTTTTATTCGTATTCTTTTTTAATTTTAATAAGATTATATTTATTTTTAAAATCGAATATTATAAATTATTTAGTTCCGTAAAATTGATTTTTTATTTCCGTAATTAAAGGTAATCATATTCGATTTTTAATAATAATATCGTTTAATTATCGATAATAAATTACAAATCGTAATTTTCCGTTTTTTTAAGTTTAAAAATATTAGGTAATTTGTTAATAATTTGGAAAATCGAATGTATCTTTTTTATAACCGATTTTTTAGATATTTTTTAAAAATGCGTAATTTATTTCCGCTAAGATTATAAATAAGGTAAAATTTCGTCGAAAATCTTTCCTTAAGGATTATTTTATAATCCTATTTACTATGTTTTAATAATTTCGTATCGAACTCCTTCTTGAAAAATTATTCGTATTTATAATTTTTTGGTAATATGTTAATTAAATTTTCTAACTTTTAAGGCTGTTATTATTTTAGGTTGTTATTTAGTTACTTTAATTTCGCTTTAGTAATAATAACAATACGTCGTATTTTTCTTTAATGCCCGTTTTTTTTCTTATATTTTATCCTTTTAAATAATAAGGTTTCTATTATGTCTTTATGCTTATATTCGTCGTTATTATCGATCGAATATTAAGATTTTAATTCTTTCTTTTTTCGTCTGGTAATAAAATATACAACGAACTTTACCTCGCCAATTTTATTATTAATTAAAATTTCGTATTAACATATTCATAATAATTTTAAAATTATATCGTAATTCCTAAATAAAACGATATCGAAATTAATTATTTAATATCGTCCTTAAATAAAATTTTCTATATAATTAATTTTACGTATAATTTTTCTGTTATCGTAAGCGAATTTCTAATTTTCGGCATTTATTACGGTATAAAGTTTTAATTTATATTTTTATAACAGTTTGAACTTATTAACGATATTTAGTATAATATAATTCCCGCTTAAAATTCCGTAATCCATTATTACGATATATTAATACGTTCCGATTCGTATTTTTAAAGTAATACAATTATTAACGTTTTTTATTGTCGTATTTAAAAGCTTTTTTCAAAATTCTCTTTAATTCCTTTAAGTTTTATTATCCTGTAGCTTTTTTATAAATAATTTTTTTCTTTTAATTTTTATTCAAATATATCGAGCTTTATTTATATTTTTTCGTTTAACATATTAAGTTATTATATTTATCGTTATTATCGGCATACTGTTTTTTCGAATTATATTAATTATTGTTAATTTAATCACAATTTCTTTTCTTAGCGAATAAATTAATTTTTATATTTACGATTATATTTCATTATATGTCGTTTTAATTATTATTCCTAAGATCTTTTGTAAATTAACGTATTTTTTAATAACCTTTTTTTGAAAATCCGTAATAAATATTAATTAAAAATAAAAGTTTATAATAATGTTCTGGTAACAATTTTTTACCGTACGTTAAATTAACTTTTTTTCCGTTTGGTAATTATATTATTCATAATAATAAAAAGGGTTTTCCTATAGATATTATTTTTTTCAGATTAGTTTTTTATTTTAGTTAATTATTAAATATTTCTTAAAATTATAGTTTAAAAATATCGATATTATTATTTATTGTCCTTATTATTTCCGGTACAATTTAGAAAATCGAATCCTTTATAATATATACGGGTAATTCGTTTATAAATATGCTATTTTTATTTTTCGTAATCGGGATATTTTCGTCGTCGACAGTATATAGCGTACATTTTGCCATATTGATCAGGAATTCCGGGGTAAACTTTTTTTATTTAACTCTAATATTTGCGTAATTATTTTTATAATACTTTTTATTATATTTGCGATATTTATTAAGTTAGCTTTTTAACTTTTCGCATTTTTCGTCGAATTTCTTATCGTAATAATCTCCATTAAACTTTTTGCTATAAACTTAATACGTATTTGAATTATATTATATTAATAACTTTATTATCATTTCCTTAATTATTTCTGGAATATTTTTCCGGTATAAATATCTCGTTATTTTATCGTAATTTATTGAGTTTTTTATATTTATAAACCTTATGTCCTATTTTACTGTAATTAAAGTATTTAATCTGGCTCCAGTTTTATCTATGGGTAACGCCAAGTTCCATAGGTTTTGGCGCCGTTTCGTAAGAAATAAAAGGCGTATCTCGTTTTTTCCCCTAGTTAGGCTTATTGTACTTCCATTATAAGGCATATTGTCCTTTTTTTTCTGTCGTTTTTCAAATTATCGGTTGTTTAATTTGATTACCTTTATAATATACCGGTCCAGGGCAATTAATTATTTAATCCGAATAATTTTATTTTTTATATTATGTTTTAATTTTTTTTATAAAATATGTCGATAAAAGTATCGGCTTTATTATTTCCTTATCCGGCCTTAACCGTAAAGCTTTTAAAAGTTACGGCGTACTTAAACGCAGATTTTTTTTATTAAAGTTATAAAAGTTATTAAGCCGTAAATCGTTTTTTATCCCGATTGTTGAAATTATCGCGCATTTTATTTTCGAAATTAATATAAAATAAAAGAATTTCGTTAATAATATCTTTTTTATTTAATTTTTTTACTTTGAAGAAATTTCTTTTAATAAGCTTAAATTAATTAATATCATTTTCCGTTAAGCATACTTTTATTATTAAAACCTTATCCACCGGATCGCTAAGATCCAAAAAACGAAAGTAAATTCGTACTTAAATTAAAAAGGTTTATAAATTGCTTTTTTTATTATAAGGTTCTAATTTCCTTGGTTTTATACGGGCGAAAAAGGCTTAAGTAAGTAACGTAACATTAATTTGTCGAATTTCTTTTTCCAGTTCCCGGATTTAAGCCTAAAGCTATTAAATAAGGGGTTTTTAAGTGCTGGTCGACATTTTAACAATATTAAATATTGCTCAAAATTTAATAATATTATTAAATAAAAACTTATAACGTATAACGGCTAAACGGTTTAATTAATTATTAAACCTTAATCGTACGGATTTATGTTAATAAAAGTATTATGGGAATTTGAGCAATAAATATAATAACGTATTACGTCTCGTAATACCAAGAATATTTTGGGTAACGAATTGTTATTATAAGCTGAAGTTATTTAAACTATGAAGATAATAAACGTATATATTTTTCTCTTTTTTGGCTTAATTACTTATAACTATACGGTTGGTAATAATCATAATTATTTACGATCCTCTTTAATCACTTCTGATTATTGGCTTAGCAGTGATCACTGTTCCGTAACCTATAGGATGGTCCGTATAATCCTTGTTTAACCGTTTCTTAAGGCCGAAACTTGTTGGATCGTAACAATACTTACAAAGATAGGAAATACGATACTTTTCGCAAAAATATTAACGACCTTACGAAATAGGTTTTAAAGTCGGTATTTCCAACAATTAAAAAAACCAGCCTTTTTCCAAGAAAAAACTTGCGAAAATGGTATACCAGCTTAGGCGAATCCGGCAAAATATACCATAATAAACTCCTAATTAACATTTAACGGAAATATCGCTAACGGCTAAAATAAGTTTCGAAATTAACAAAAAGACTAAACGAATAAATCGTAAAATAGCAAAAGATTATAGCCTAGGGATAACGATATAGTATTCCGAAAACGAAAATAACGATTATATAAATTAACGATTTATATATAATACTGGCCTTTATTATCGAGACTTGACCAATTTCTTTTTAAATAATAAAGAAGATCGAAATTAATAATAATACGATTAATTATTAAAAAATAATAACGACCTTATGAAATTATTAAATTATAACGAACTTATAATAATTATTAAAAAAAATATTAAGGTAATATTTTTAACGTTTTACGGGATATCTGCAAATTCCTTTACTTACGACGATTTTAATTAAGAAAATCTCAAAAATATTAACTTTTAATTATAAGAAAAAACTCCAAGCCGTAAACCGAAACGAAATAATCGTAAAAGTTCTTATGCGGACCGAAATAATAATAAGCGAAAAAGTTAAAAATTAAACGTATAAAATACCCGTTACAAAACGTGCCTAATTAATTACCATATATTATCCAATTGTTATTGAATATTCTTTAGGAAAACCCTAAAAGGTTTCCGTTTTAGCGATAAGGTAATAACATATATCCAAGCACGAATTACCGCCGATTAGTTTTTAAAAGAAAAAATCGACCGATTATTGAAAACTATGAAAAAACTTATTGCATAAAAAAATTAATTTTTAAAGAGGGTACGATAAATACTAGCATATTTTTTGATTACTAATTAACGTAACACCATAACCACCTTGTTTTACTCCTTAAACAATTTAGCTATTTTAGATTTAAGGTCCACGATATATATTTTTAACTTAATTAGCAGATTTCTGAATTTTAAACTTATTTTATAAGGTAATGGGCTATACGTAAGCAACAGTTTCGTCCCGATTAAGGGGTACGGAAAAATTGATATAGTTTTTCAAAGCCTTAACGGTACGAAAACGTTACATTTATACGACGTAACCTATTGCGAAAATTTCGCATATAATTTGGTATTATTCTGGCAGTTTCGAAAAAAAAGATATTAATAGGATAATAAAAGAATTAATAATTATAAATAAAATAAATATAATTAAGTAATTAGTATATTAATAAATAAATTAAATAAATTCGTTATCGAAAATATTAATATAATAATATTTTATATAATTTTAATTACTTATGAACGAAACGTTAATTTAAGAATAGCAAAGTTATTATAGACCGGTAACAGTATTATATGTTATTTAAAATTAAATTATTTAGATCCCGAAATAATTACTTAATTATAGTCCTTTACGAATAATTTCCGCTTAAAAGGCTTTATAATAATTAAATACCAAATATATAGTAAGGCAACAGCTAAAAGATTAATACGTTATAAGCAAAAAAAAAGAAAATATCCCGATTAAAACAGAAAATTGCTATTTATTTTACAAACTTTGAAAAAAATTCCTAAAGGATATAAATACGTTATATTTGCTATAGATAGATATTTAGATTTTATTTAAGATATTTACTTTAAGAAACGAAAGCAAAATATATTAATTATAACGTTTCGATATTTTTTAAAATCCTGAAGAACCAAAATAAGGTCTTTCTATAGGTAATCGAATGCAATAACGAAATCCTAAAGAATTATTAATTTTAAAATATATTTTAATCCTTTTTTTAGTATTAAACTTTAAGCCCTTATTACCGTATACCTAGGCCCAGAACGCAGGCGCAAAACGTTTAAAAGATGTAATTAAGGAAGAAATAATTGCGATACGAAATGGCGTTAAGTTATTTTCGTTTTTAATTATATATATCCTTAAAGCGGCAATATATTTATATAACCGTATTTTTAAATATGTACTTTTTCGGAAAAGCCTATACGAGATTTATTATATTTATTTAATCTATAAAAACGTCGTTATAATATTTAATCGAAAGCCTTAATAAGCTTACTTACGAATATACAGCTATATAACTTATGTTGTAATAATTACCGTTATAAAAAAAACTAAAGACTTCAAAAGTTAAATCTTAAAATATAAATTAATTATTTCGTCGGTTACCGATTTACGAATATTTATAAGACTTGAAACTTATTAATTAATAAAGTTATTATTATTCAAAATATATAATTTAACGAAAAGGCTATTTTTAAGTAATATTAAAGATTTTAAAAACGATTTTTTATATATTATAGAAAAAAAGCTATGAAAGTTATTTTAATAAGTAAAAATAGCTAATTAAAACGATGATTATTTAATTTATAGATAAAAACAGGATAAAAACTTACGTGGAATAATTTAGTTATCGGCTAAATAAAAAATGGTTTCAGAAAAATATTAACGTAAAATACGTACGAAATAAAAAAAATAAGCCTATTTATAAAAATTTAATTATTTTTATACGATTATTATATTCGATTTATTGCTGTCCTTTAAATTATTATTGCTATAAGCGTTTACATTGATAATTATTACGATTTTTATGCCGACCGAAAAAATAAAAATGACCTTAAAATTTCTTTATATTATTTAACCCAGAATAACGGTAAAAGCCGAAAGTACCTTATAGATTACAAATATAAGCTTCCCGTATATTCCTTATTAAAAACAGTATTATCCGAAATAAATATAAAATATGGAAAACCGTATTTCATATAAAACGTTTAGCTCTTTTTATAAGTACGTACGATAACCGGCCAGTAAGTTACGAAAATTTAAAGAAATTGATTATACGAAATATACGTTATCTTAATCGGAAAAATAATAATAATTTAATATATAACCAGGTATTTAAATGATAGGACTAGGTATATAGACGTAATATACCGTTACTGTAGCAAAACTATAAAAAGTTGAATATATATCTGTTAAAGAAAATATTCCGTAAAACCGAAAAGGTTTATGTGCAAAATTATAAGAAAATGCGACTTTAGGAAGCCGTTAATTAATTTTTTGCTAAAAGCAAATAGGTTTTAAATGCCTATAAATATAAGTTTATAAAGTTAACAAATATAATTGGTTTTAAAAATATAAGGCCCGTTTTATCGTATAAGGCGATTAATAACTTAAAACTATTTATAGCGATATATATGTAGTTATTTTCGTTAGAAAATCGTTTCGAACTTAATTCGTTATTACGGTTAAATTCGATTTAAAATTTAAATAATATAACGTTATAAACGTTTTTATAAATATTAACTTATTTTGCGAAATATATATAAAAATATCTCTAGGATATCCGTAACGTAATAAAACTTTCCTAATTAGGAGGTTATTATATAGATTAAAGGAGTTATTTTTATTATAATAAAAAAAACTTTATTAGAACGTTTCAAAAATTAGGATTTAATGCCGTTTTTTATAAACCTTATTATTGTATTCGTTAAATGGTATTTTTTTATGAATAATATTAGTATAATATATCGCGAAACAAATTAAGATTTTATCGATTAGTTAATCTAATAAATAAAAAAAGATATATTTTAATAAAAGATAAAAATTCGTAATGGTTTTTTGATATTGAAATAATTAAAGATAAGTTTAATAAGAAATTTGGCTATTTTAATTTAGTTTTATAAATATATTAATTAACTTAATACTTAAAAAATTAAATAATTTCCTAGAAATACTTATAATTAATCTTAAAGTATTCTCAAATTTTAATTTAATTTATTTAAGCTTTATTAATAAATATTTTCAAAAAAGTTTGGTTGTATTTTTTGCGTAATAATTAATACGTAACCCGATATATCCTTTGCGATATTCTGATTTATTTAATTTAACTTAAACCTTAGCGACATATATTATGAAGCTGCCGACCGCATTATATTATACGTAATTGGAACTAAAATATTAACGTTATAATTCGAGAGTAAGAATTTATTAGATATCTAGAATAACGTTTTTTTTACAGATAATACGATCGACGAAAAAAGTTCTTAAATTTATAATATAAAATTATTCGAAAAAATAATAAAATAACGGGCGAATAAATAAAATATAATAATTATCTTTATATAAAAACGGAATGATTGTTTTTTGTAAATTATAGAAAAAAACCTTATTTAATTATTTATTAATATAAAATTTAAAAAATATCTCAAATATAAAATTATTAAATATATAATATAATAATTAATAAATTATACGATTTAATAATGCCGATATTACTTTATTAATAACGATATTATAATATATAAATATTTATAATTATTAATTACGATAAACCGTAAAAAAGATTTAATAAAAATAAATTATATATTTATAAATAATATATTAATTAATACTTTAACGAAAATGTTATTATGTAATTTTTTAAGTATTTCAAAAAATAATTAAAATTAATAAATATTACCGAAATTTTCGATTAATAGAAAAACGCTTTACGAAAAAAAAATTAATCGCTAGAGGAAAGATAAAATAAATAATTATAGCTTTAGGAATTATGATAATTAATACCGTAAATACTTTAAGGTGTTAAAGGGGTGTGTTAGCTAGCAGGGGGTGCTTTAGTACCCCATATACGGAAAATTCCCTCTGATCGGAATATATATGTTCCGGGACTAGATCACCTTAAAGTGCAATGCACGTTCTAGAGCACCTGCAACTAGTGATCAATAAACACAACTGATGTCCCTTATATCTGACAATTACCTATCTACCTTGTTAGTGTCTGTCAGCTAACTAGCGCAGCAAGTGCCACTTATCACCCAGTATCTTTTTGTGCAGCCGTATGCGACAGCATCCGACGTCTTGTATCCTTCTCCGCAGAGATACCTATACCTACTTGATGTGCTACTAGTACGAGCTCGTATTATTGATAACCACAGCCGGTTTGCACTAACACATGTTCACGCGAAGGAAGTACCCAACTACCTAACTACCAAGCTTAAAGGAGCGACATCCACCAAATCACCCACCCCTTTCTCCAAAGCGGGCCAACTGTGTTTGATTGACGATCGAGGCAAATGCCTCCATAGCTACATATCTACCCGACCCGTCCCCTACTTCAAACATTACATGCCTAGCATCCTAGAATCCGACATCACATTCACATTTGCTGGTCCTTCACCGACTTCGTCGGATCTTCGCAAGCCTCATTTCCAAGTGTCTTTGCTTTTCTTTTTCCTTTTCCCCTTCTGATTTCGTTTCTGTTCTCCTTTCTACTTCTCTCCCCTGTCGGAAATCACCCAGTCTGTCGCGCTTCGAAACCCCCCTCCCCACCCTGATTTCCCTGCCTTCACTTCTCACCCGCTGCGACGATATTCCTCGGTCTACTTGCATAGATAGCGTCCCCGCGACAACAGCCACATACAGTCCTCTTTACACCGCGGTTATAAGAGGGCCACAAGGCATTACATTATGTCGTGGAAGTTGACCAAGAGTAAGTGGGAGATTGATTAGTCCATCCGCTATTCCCCCGAAGATCAAGTAATTGTTATAATCCGGAGTCATCAACGATCCCTTCAAGACATGTACTGCTTCAACACACCTACAGATAGCCGACATTTCCTCGCTTCGGGTCCGGGTGACACTTGTGTTTGTTGATTGGTAGAGACATTGACCATGATAATACGCAACAGAATTGAAGGAAACCCATCTGGGACCCCTTACCGGATTCTCGCGCAATCCTTCTACCTCTACTATTACAGACAAGGACGACAAGGCACCGCCTGCGACGTCAACAACACCTACACCCAGCGACAATGCCATTGGTAAACGATCCTCAACCTTGCCGTTCCCCTCTATGCTGGATTGCCTGTGTCAAAAATGCTAATTTCGAGCGACCTGAACCAGCTGCCTCAGAGGCCCTAGTCCAAGAACCCGTTGTCAAGCCCCCGAAGCCGGGCATCCTCGTCGTCACGCTACACGAAGGTCAGGGTTTCTCGCTACCCGAGCAACACCGAAACGCCTTCAGCTCTCAACATGGCGGGGGTTCCATGTCGACAGGAAATGCCCTGGGTTCTGTAGGCTCTGTCCGCCCCAGCTCCTCACAGAGACCGGGTTCCTTTATGAACGGATCGGGAAGGCCACAGACCTCGGCGGGTGGCTTCTCAAACATACCTTCCAACCATGGCCGAATCTCCAGTAAATACCTGCCGTACGCCCTGCTAGATTTCGACAAGATGCAGGTCTTTGTCAACTCGGTCTCGGGCAGCCCCGAGAACCCCCTGTGGGCCGGCGACAACACTCAGTACAAGTTTGATGTCTCCCGAGTGACAGACCTCAACGTGCATCTCTACATTCGCAACCCCAATGCACCGTCCGGGGCTGGCCGCAGCCAGGACATCTTCATTGGCGTGGTACGGATCAATCCGAGATTCGAAGAGAAGCATACGTTTGTGGAGGACCCCAAGGCGAGCAAGAAGGATCGCGAGAAGGCCGCGGCAGAATTCGCCAATAGGGAGCGGGGCCTCGGTCACGCTGGTGTAGACTGGGTAGACGTACAATACGGCACCGGCAAGCTCAAGATCGGCGTCGAATACGTCGAGAACCGCGCGGGCAAGCTCAAGATCGAGGATTTCGAGCTGCTCAAGGTGGTCGGGAAGGGCAGTTTCGGCAAAGTCATGCAGGTCCGAAAGAAGGATACCAGCCGTATCTACGCGCTCAAGACGATCCGGAAGGCCCACATCATATCGCGGTCCGAAGTTGCCCACACCCTGGCCGAACGGTCGGTCCTCGCCCAGATCAACAATCCCTTCATCGTCCCTCTCAAGTTCACCTTCCAGTCCCCCGAGAAGCTGTACTTCGTCTTGGCGTTCGTCAACGGCGGCGAGCTGTTCCATCACCTACAGAAAGAACAGCGGTTCGACGTCAACCGCGCCAGGTTTTATACAGCCGAGCTCCTCTGCGCCCTTGAGTGCCTACACGGATTCAATGTCATCTACCGGGACCTGAAGCCGGAGAACATCCTGCTCGATTACCAAGGTCACATTGCGCTTTGTGACTTCGGTCTCTGTAAGCTCGACATGAAGGATGAGGACCGGACCAACACGTTCTGTGGCACGCCCGAATACCTAGCGCCAGAGCTGCTAATGGGGCAAGGGTATAATAAGACGGTGGACTGGTGGACGTTGGGTGTCCTCCTGTACGAGATGTTAACGGGCCTCCCGCCCTTCTACGATGAGAACACCAACGAGATGTACCGTAAGATCCTGTCGGAGCCGCTGCACTTCCCGGGGGCGGACGTGGTACCGCCTGCCGCCAAGGATCTGCTCTCCAAGTTGCTGAACCGGGATTCTGCACAGCGTCTGGGAGCCAACGGAAGCGCCGAGATCAAGGCGCACCCGTTCTTCCATGCCATCGACTGGCGGAAGCTGCTGCAGCGCAAGTACGAGCCGACGTTTAAACCCAACGTGGTAAGTCAAGTTTCCGAGGAGGCGGGTGTGAGTTTGGTGATTTTCCTAACCGCCGCGCAAACTAGGTGGACGCGCTCGATACGGCCAACTTCGACCCGGAGTTCACGTCGGAAGCACCGCAGGACTCTTATGTCGAAGGGCCGGTGCTATCTGAGACGATGCAGAACCAGTTCGCGGGATTCAGTTATAACCGGCCTATCGCAGGGCTCGGCGACGCGGGAGGTAGCGTCAAAGACCCCTCTTTCGTGGGAAGCATCCAGGACCGGCGCTAGGTTGTTTAGCGTTAGGGGGCATTTGAGGCGAGGAGACCTTACAACGGGCTGGTACCGCGGTAGTATAGCAACGGACAGGCTGGCACTTAAGGAGAAGACACTTAGACACAAACGCATGCAGATGGATAGATGTGAATTCGTTGCAGAGCGGGCGGGACTACGGATCTTTTGAACTTCTGGCATATGAATAGAGGGGAATCTCTACGGGGCCGGCAGAGACTCGGACTTAGGGGATTTTACAGGCATTGATCCTATACGACCAAAGAAACAGTCGGAGCAGGCGTGGGTCGCACGAGGTAAGCGGCCCCAATAGCAAAGGGAAGAAGCATGTAATTGGGACGAAACAATCGGATCTACATCGAAAGGGTGAGAGCGATGGTCTCCTGTTAAGGAAGGCTGGGGCTGTCTTTGTTTCCGACGGCAAGCCCGTGCCTGGCGTGGTTTCGAGTTGGGAGACACTGTGTACCTAGGTAAAATGGGAATAATCGGACAGTGCAATTGACAGAGGAATGGCCAGAACGCTCGCGACGGTCTGTTCCATATACCTACCTAGGGCCAAATGTGTAACTAGGTACCTATGTAGGTATATGTCGGCCCGTTCCTAGTAGGTGCGAGGTGCTGAAACCCCCCTATGACTGCTCCGTACCAGGTATCTGTATGTAGGTAAATGTGTACCTAGGTACCTGTGGGTGTACATTAGTAACTCCGGAGAGCTTAAGGACAGGTGCAGAGCAGCAGGTTTTGATTATCGTATGTACCAGGTATAAATAACGTCACAGTTGGCTGGCGCGGGGTGCGCCCATTCCAATGACTTCTGCCCCTCATCCTTGTCACGACTTACCGTTTTATCCGTCCTTCTACGATACTAACGCGACTAATACACCCCGAAGCTTTCCATACTACCTATCTTCTCTACCGAGCCCTTGAGAGATTAGCTATTTTGTCTTTCCTTCCCTAACTCCTGACAAGATTATTGTTTCGCTTTCCAAACGTATCTGTGAATTAAGCCTACCAACCCCTGAGTATTAGCCCGCCCTTGAGTGCTTTCAGCGGAAAAAGGGAAAAAGAGGTAAACCGCTCTCCCATGCATCTCATCCCTCCTAGACCCTCACGATAGCCGTTGTACCAGCTCCCCTTTCTGACAACACTGCCTGCCCTGTTCTTATATCAGCGATTTCCGGTTCCGCCCATATGTACCTCATGCTGTAGCTATTTAATTCACTGGCTTACTCGACATAGACTTGAGCTGTTTCGTCCGACTTGACTCCATCCAATTCTCGCAAGATGCCTCAAGCGACCTCCCTCCCGACATGGGCCGCCCTCGACGAGCATTATAAGACGGTTGGGAAGACGTTCGTCCTGAAGGAAGCTTTCGCGTCCGACCCTCAGCGCTTCGCCAAGTTCACCAAGACCTTCCATAACTCTCCCTCGGGTACCGACATCCTGTTCGACTTCAGCAAAAACCTGATCACCGAGGATACGGTCGACTTGCTGGTCAAGCTCGCCGAGGAGGCCGGCCTCGAGAAGAAGCGCGATGCTATGTTCGCTGGCGAGAAGATCAACTTCACCGAGAACCGAGCTGTCTACCATACCGCCCTGCGAAATGTTAGCGGTTGGGACATGAAGGTCGACGGCCAGGACGTCATGAACGCCAAGGGTGGCGTCAACGACGTCTTGCAGCATATGAAGGAGTTCACCGAACAGGTCCGCAGCGGGGAGTGGAAAGGTTTCACCGGAAAGAAGCTGACGACCATCATCAACATCGGCATCGGCGGTTCTGATCTGTAAGCCACCATGCATATACAGCGCACATCGGGGTTCTCCCATCCCAGTCTTCGGACATCCGTCTTGACTGACTGACTGACTGACAACCTCGCCCCCTATAGCGGACCGGTCATGGTCACCGAGGCCCTCAAGCACTATGGTGCCAAAGATCAGACTCTCCACTTTGTGTCCAACATCGACGGCACCCACCTGGCCGAGGCGCTGGCCCGCTCGGACCCGGAGACGACGCTGTTCCTTATCGCCTCCAAGACCTTCACGACCGCTGAGACCACCACAAACGCCAACTCCGCCAAGAAGTGGTTCCTTGAGAAGACGGGAGGAAAGGGAGAAATTGCCAAGCACTTCGTCGCCCTCTCCACCAACGAGGCCGAGGTCACCAAGTTCGGCATCGACAGCAAGAACATGTTCGGCTTCGAGAGCTGGGTCGGGGGCCGCTACTCTGTCTGGAGCGCCATCGGTCTTAGCGTGGCGCTCTACATCGGCTTCGACAACTTCCACAAGCTCCTCTCGGGCGCTCACGAGATGGACAAGCACTTCCGCGAGACCCCCCTGAAGGACAACATCCCCGTCCTGGGTGGTCTTCTCAGCGTCTGGTACGGCGACTTTTACGCCGCCCAGACGCACCTGGTTGCTCCGTAAGTCTAAGGCTCTGTCCCGGAAGCAGGGGCACGGGCTGACGTGCATGCAGATTCGACCAATACCTCCACCGCTTCCCCGCCTATCTACAGCAACTGTCTATGGAGTCTAACGGAAAGACCATCACCTCGGACGGTTCGCCCGCCAAGTACACGACCGGTCCCATCCTCTTCGGAGAGCCCTGTACCAACGCCCAGCACTCCTTCTTCCAGCTCGTGCACCAAGGCACCAAGCTGATCCCCACTGACTTCATCCTAGCCGCCAAGTCTCACAATCCTATCGCCGACAACCTACACCAGAAGATGCTGGCGTCCAACTACTTCGCCCAGGCAGAAGCCCTCATGATCGGCAAGACGGCCGACCAGGTTAAGAGCGAGGGCACTCCTGATGAACTGGTACCGCATAAGGTCTTCCTCGGCAACAGGCCCACGACCAGCATCTTGGTCGGTGGCCACATCGGACCCGCCGAACTGGGTGCCCTCATCGTCTACTATGAGCACCTTACCTTCACTGAGGGCGCCATCTGGGATATCAACTCTTTCGACCAGTGGGGTGTCGAGCTTGGGAAGGTGCTGGCCAAGAAGATCCTCAAGGAGCTCGACGAGCCAGGCGAGGGTCAAGGTCACGATTCCAGTACCGGCAGTCTGATTGGTGCTTTCAAGAAGTACGCGAGCTCGTGAAGGTGCGAGTCCTCGCCCCTTCGGGCTGACGGAAGGGCAAGGCTATGAATTTCTATGGTACGCTTGATGACGAATTGGACGAAGTATGCTAAAAGTAGCAGAGGGGTTCGTTTCTCTGCTGTGAGCAGTCGAATATGAAACATAGTACATGAATTGAGCCGGCTCTGTCCTTTACTAAAGCTATCAAAGGGATATTGGTCGTAACAGGACTCTGAACTGCGGTTGCAGAGTTGTGTATATTATTTATGCGGTGCTGCTGTTTTTCTTCACCACTTGCGGGTAAACGGTATTTGCGAATTCTATATCAGCCTAAAACCGCATAGTCGGTACTGAGTGGACAGTCGGAGCGCAACTTAGACTTCGCTGACCAGAACCCATTCCCCTCATGCCACGAGCTACCTGTGCCCTGTTCGTCGGCCATGATAGGAGAACAATATACAGCTAAGCCGCTAGGAGTGCCCTGCACAGATCCCTGCCTATATATACAAGAACTCTTAACACAATCTGGCGACGTCTTTCCCTTATCCCCCGTGAGAGCGCCCGCCGGCACGTGTTGGAGCGAGCACCACTAGGCTCACTGTGCACATAATCGCCCACTTGACTCTACTTTCCCATCCTTTGCCCGAAGAGACCAAGCTTTGGACGGTGGTATAAATGCTTCAGGAGACAGCTTGACGTAACTAAATGCCTGAATCTCTACGAATTCGGCGTCGAACCGCGTCCGGTCGTCCATTCTACTTGGTCGCAGTCACGTTCTCCCTATCTCGGAAGCGATGCCCCAAAAAAGCGGGCCCGCGACGGTGCAGAGATCGCCTGATCATGCACTGCGGATTAACACGCCTACGGCCTCTATGCCATTCATTCTGGATCAACAGGAGGCCGACATTAGGATCTCGCGAGACATTTAAGCAGGTAAATTAAAGGAAGTTGAAAGTTAGGTGGCCGCTGCTCAGGGAAAAGATGGTATATTTTCCTGACTGCGAAGTAGTCGAGACTGCATTCTAACAGCGGCAAAAGGTTGTTGTAACCGAGTCCAGTTGAATCTGACTGCGGTAATGATATGTCTTTTCGAATTCGGGTATCAGTTTCTGAGGATAGGGACACATATCTTATTATTAGCTGTCGTGTTATTCTGGGCGTCGTAGGGCTACGGTAGGCCAACTCCCCATACATACGCTCATACATACGTAACGAACGATGTCATTAAGGGCTTCTGTATAATTAATATCTCAGTTGCACATACTCCGTTAAGCCAACTATGAACGAAAGCAGAGCATACAGCTCCTCTTTGGTCCTTCTTCTTCCACAAAGTTCAATGTGCTGCTCATTTTTTTAACTGAAAATTAGAAGGCCAGGAAAGGTTAAAAAAAGGGAAAGAAAAAGAAAAAGAGCCAAATCCGCTGTTACCCCCGCTTCCAACCGCTCCACCCCCACACCAGAATAGAACTTTCCCTCGCAAATAATATGTCAATCCACCTGAGGTATGTCTTGACGGGTGCCTGACCCCCTGCCGACCCGCAACCGATGGGACGATGAGAGCCGGCGATGCGGCTCGGTTGCTGGGGAGGGTCTAAATGCCAAGACATGGGGTGTCTAAAGGCTACATAGTAATGTAGTCCCGACTCCGCCCTCTTGATTTCTTTTCATTTTCCCTTTTCCCATATGCCGGTAGCTCGGTCTCATGTCTTTGACTCGACTGGTAAGGCGGCAACAATGGCCTTACGTCGACTAATAATCACGGTCGTGGCGCTCCGCTACCCATGCCCTACTACCGCAAGCTATGCATTCTACGTCGGCTCCTCGCTTACGGAGAGTGGAAGCGTGATGGTCGGCGGGACCGGGGAAGAAGTCTCGTCACACTGGCTGCAGCTCTTCCCGGCTGCTGACCATCCGCCCAACGCGACCATCACCGTGGGCGTGACGCCCGACGCCTCCCTGCCGGGAGAGCTGATCACCATCCCCCAGGCACCCCATACGTTTCGTTACCTTAGCATGGAGTACAGCGATTTTGAGGGATTCCCCGCCCCGCTAACGAACGGCGGAGTCAACAAGCGCGGCGTCGCCGTGCGCGACGTATGGGCGAGCAACCGCGACGAGCTGTATTACATGACGCCGAACCCACAGATCGGGCCGCAATACAGCGACCTCACGCGCCTGGTGCTGGAACGCGCAAGGACAGCCCGCGAGGGCGTCGAGATTATTGGCGATTTGATCGCCCAGTACGGGTACGCCACGTACGGCGGCAACTCTCACCTTATCGTTGACGCGGAAGAAGGGTGGGTGGTCTGGGAGTTCGCAGGCGGGCAGAAGCTCTGGGCCGCCGAAAGGCTTGGGGACGACGAGGTCCGCGTCCTGTATCCGGGCTATATCGAAGACTTCCCGGTCGACTTTTCGGACTCCGAGGACTACATGGGCGCCCCTCACCTCGTCGACTTTGCCGTCGAGCAGGGCTGGTGGAACCCGGATTCCGGGGAGCCCTTCAACATCTTCAACGTCTACGGCGTTCAGGGCGAGGATTACAAGGCCCGCGATGGGGGGTTCAAATACATGTCGCAGGCGGCCCTCGAAAACGCAACCCTTGCCCGCGCGCCCGTCAGCGAGGACGACCTCAGGGCGTTGGTGCGGGACCCGCGCATCGCAGATGACGAGGCGGGGTATGGTCAGGTCGTTAGTCTTCATTCCGATATGGACCCGGACACGATCCGGATCTGGGTCGCTCCTACGGGCTCCGTCGCCGCGCCCTTCGTGCCGTGGTGGCTTGGTGTGACGTCGGTCCTCCCAGAATTTGGGCCGCACCGCTACCTGACTACGGGCGCATCGAGCAGCTTCCTGAACTCCAACTTCCAGATGCAGGAGGCCTCCATTTTCGCGGGGCGCATTTTCAAACGCATCCTGTACTACATGTGCAGCGCGCCGGACACCTTCCTGCCCGTAGTGACTGACATGCTGACGGGCTTCGAGGCGCAGTCTCGGGATGATCTGGACTGGGTTGAGAAGGGTGCGCACGCCCTCATCGAGAAGGGCGACAGGGATGCAGCGAAGAGCCTCCTAACGCATTATTCCAATACACGGGCTACTAAGGCGCGGGAGGTTGGCAAGACGATTGCCGATGCGTTGGATGGCTACATTAAATTAACGGGTCAGTGGGCAAACCCCAACGGCACACAGATCAACGATGCTGGCGAGGGTGCCGAGACTGTTAACTGCCTGGTCGGCTTCGACCCTGATCAGCCTGCCGAGAAACAAATGGCCCGGTCGAGACGTAGGAGAATACGATGGCTACAGGATAGTGAATTATAAAGGGCGCGAAGACGAAAGCCTTATGTACGATGAGAAATCATGATTAGAATTTCAGACCCATCGGTAGGAATTGCATAAACACGTTATTATGGGTGCGCTGTGACTCAAATACACAATACCTACCTCCCTGAGCACCCAATGGATAGCGACTGCACAGGCCGACATCACGAGCTATATCAAGCATGAAGCTTCCGGCGATAAAGTAATGTTTACGTGTGACTACTGATCATGACGTCTTGCTTGTGGTGCGGATAAGCCAAGGAGTAGGGGACATACTGTGAGACCCTGACATCACACGCAGAAGCATATAACTGAAGAAGTGTATTAAAGGTTGCCTGACCTCTAGAAGGTCTTTTATAGAAGGTGAAGGTGGTGAACCCTTCTTAAATACAGATAAAAAACAGTGGTAGCCAAGAGATAAGAATACCGGAGTGGCGGAAACTATTTCAACTAGTCGGTTAGCTAACTAAGCCATAGCGCTGCTAGGTTCAATATACCCCCCAAGCTGTTAGGAATTAATAGCTAAAGCTTTTATAACTTTGAAAAACTTCCCAAAAAGGAAATACCGTAATGGTTAGTTTTAAAACAGAAATAGAAATAAAAAGTTGAGGAAATACGTTATAAAACATTTTGTTAGAAAATTAACTTAATATCCCAATATTTAAAGTGGTTTAAGTTTCGAAAATAAAAGAGAAATAACGAAAATAAATATTTAAAAGGAAACGAGAGTAGTAACTTTTTGTTGCTATGTAACATTAGAAATATATTACTATCTTTTAAGTCTTTTTTAGCCTTAAATTAACGTCTTGAAAATTTAGTAATTTAACGAATTTTTAATGTTGTTAAAGTTTTAAGAGCTTAATAAGTTTATCTGTTATTATAACGTTAATAGGCGTTTATTTAATTTTTATTTTTTGGGGTTATATAGATTTCGTAAAGCTAGTAATTATGAACGTTAGCGAATTTTAATTTCGTAATTAACTGTCTTATTTATTTATTATTTATCTAGATAATTATGTTTTCGTATAATTTTAACTTAATAACTTTAAATAATTTTAATATGAAAAAGATTTTTTTAACGATTTAAAAAAAGTTAATAACTTAGTTTTCGTATTTAAAGTAATAATTATATTTTGGTTATTAGTCTTTTATACGATAACGTTATCGAAAAGTAATAATACGAATTTTTTAAAAGCTTTTCCAGTTAAAGTTATTAACGAATAAAACGTTATTCGTATATAAAAACGATCGTATATTAGGATTTTCGTTTTTTTCGAATTCTAGAATTAGAGTACGTATAAAATAAGGGTAAAATTTAATTTCGTTAATTACGTTGAAATAGGTAAAATTGGAGGTTTTTTATAATAACGCAATAAATAAAAAGTAATTTTAGTTAAATTCGGCCGAATAACTGTAATTCCGTACAATAAGGTTTCGATTTTGTCGAATTATAATTTCTTTAACGTTATTAACGTTTTACTTTAATATTTTTTAAAATCTTTTTATTTAAGAACTTTAAAGTGACGTTTTTTAAGTTTTAATAATTTAAAACGTATGTATAGTTTTTTTTAAAATAAGTATTCTATAATAATTATAGTTTCTTCATTATGCGGTTTTACAATATATATATTTTAAAGAATTATTATAAATTTTTAAAATCGTTAATATAAAAGCGTTATATTTATTTCGTAAGAAATTTGTAACGCGTATTATATTGCAAATTTTATATATTATAGCCTTATCGTTAACGTAAAAAAATAACGTTAATTATCTCTTAATTATAATATAAAAATGATTTAAAATGGAGTTTAATTTTAATTCCTTTAATTTTATCGTTAAGTTTCGTTATTACAGAAATACTAATTTCTTTCTGTCGTACAAACCTTTCCGAAATTTTAAATAAAAAGCCGGGCGTACAAATCTCTATAAAAAACGCATGTATATTAATTTATTAAGATTATTATACAGGACTACGTTAACGACATTAAGCTAACGAAACTTAATACAAAATCGGACGACAATAATTATAAATATATAGAAAACTCTTTTTATTAACATAAATACGTAAGTATTAAAGTTTTTATAAGACTAAAAGTTATGGTAAATTATAAATTTGAGTTTAAACTTTTAAAAAATATCGTATTTATTAAATTTATATAAAAATATTTATCTTAACAGAAAAATACCGTTAAGACTTACATTTTTAATCTCTGTTGTAATAGGATAATAATAATTAATTCCTTTAACTAATATATTTAATTTTATCTTTTTATTTAATTATCTTTCAGATCTTATCGCATTTATATTATATAAATCTTTATCAATTTGTAAGGATAATAGACAGATTAACGCGATATAAGCAATTATATTTAATTATAATCAAAAAATAACGTTCAAAACGATTAAATACGTATAGAGTTTTCCGAATTTTAATTTGTAATTAAACTTAATTAAGAATAACTTTTTTCTTTTGTTTTTTATTCCGAATCTAAAGATAATTCATTAATTTAAAAAGTTTAACTTCGTACGGCGTTACTGTAATTAAAAATATTTAGTAATACATTTTGAATTTTATCTCGCAGTAACATGTTAAATTATTAATAAATTAGATTTTGAAAGATTAAAATGATTTCTGGTATGAGCAAATAATACTATTTAACTTTACGTTTCGAATTATCCGTTTATTAAAGATACGATTGGAGATTTTCTTTTCGAAATTATTATTAATTATCGAATTAAGAGAATTTTTATTAAATACGAATTCTAAATTTTATTAATTTTTTTAACCTTTTATAAACTCTTTTAATTAAGAACGTTTATAAATATTATAATAATATCGTTAATAGTTTCTTTACGTTCGTTTTGCTTTGCCGAATTATCTATTTTTGAACGATACTTATATTTAAAAGATTATTCCTAAAGGTAATTTTAAATATCCTTCGGAAACTTATAGCTGCAAATAAAATAAGGAGATTATCGATCTGGTTGTTTAATTCCGTAATTTCGAACGAAAATTCTTTTCGTTCGCCTTAATAAACTTTTGTTATATTAAAGATAATATCCTTAATAATAATAATACGTTATTAGAAAAAGATTTATATCCGATATACTTTATTAATTACGGATTTTATACGGTGCACGATATACACCTTAGGATTTATTCTTTATGCTTTTTATAATTTGCTCAATAATTTTCGCAAATATATAGACTTTTAATCTAAAAAGTATGATATTTATTACGTTTGTTTTTAAACGTTTTTTCGGAAATAGGTATTTTATTTTTTTAAAATAATTATTCGTTAAAAACCTGGATAAGGATTTTTTAAATTGAAGCGTGGATAGGTATACCAATAACTATATATATAATTATTTTTATTATTTCTAGTTATAAGTTAAAAAGACAATTATTATTAATAATTAATTAACGCATTTTGATAATAATTACGCCTCTAGCGTATTTCTAAATATCGGCAGATTTCTTAATATATAGGAGGCGAAAATTTATATGTAATATCTGTATTAAGATATTATTTTTAAGATTTATTTCCGAAGAAGATTTCGCCGCGTAATATAATTGTTTTAATTTGAAAATAAAATTGCTTTTTAATAAAGATTATTAAATTTATTAAAACAATAAAGGAATATTTTTTCGCATTAAGTTATAATTAATTTTAAATCTAATAATTAGAAAATAATAATTAACGTTTTCGTACCCCCGTTAGAAACGTTATTAAATTCGAAAAAATTAATATATATCGTATTAAAAGTTTTATTTTCCTTACTTAATTATCGTCGTAGTATCTTTTTCCGCGCTTTAACGATTTAATAATTTTAATATTAAATTATTAAAAGTAATCAAATTTTCATATTTGTAATTACTTATATAATTTTTTAAGGGCTTATAAATCTAAGTAAATAATTTTCCATATTATATTATAACATTTTTAAGGGCTTTACAAAAACCAGAAGTTATTATTATAAAGTTTTTGTTATAAGATTTTTTTGAGAAATAGAAATTTCTGAATTAAGAGTTTCGAAACGAAATTCCCGATTTCGCTTTCGAAAATAACTTGTTTTTTTATGGTATTTTCGTTTTTTAAAAGGGTACTAATAAGCACTTCTTTAATTATTATTAAAATTATTAAAATAATATCGTTTTGATTCTTTTTCGACGTTACTTTAACGTTATATATAATCAGTTAATATTTGATCTAATCAATTTTAATTATTTTCGTATTTAACACCTTAAAATATGCGACATTAAGTTCCTAATTCTAATAAATTCTAGCTTACTAAAAAAATTCGATACCAAATTAAGTTGGTCTATATTTTAAAGATATATAAATAACTATTTAAAAATATTAAACCTTTTTAACAATATAATCAATATAATCCTTCGTATATTTTTTATATAATATCGAAATACTTCCTTTTATATTTAAAAGATATAAATAAAGGAAATTAACTTTTTAATTTTTAATCTAAAAATAGAAACAGGAATTTAACAACGTAAATCTTTTGAAGTTATATCCGATAATAATATTATTAATTTATAGGCCTGATAAAACTTTTAAAGAAAAGTATTAAAACTAATTAAACGGTTTATAGTTTATATTTGTTTTTAAAAAACATTTAATTTCTTAGTCATGCTTAAAAAGGCATTTAAAATATATTTATTTAAATCTTTTTTTCTTAATTTTAAAAATTTCATTTTACTTAACAAATTTAATATTTTCGTTAATATTAAAATAATAATTAAATTTTTTATAATAGCATTTTGGCGTAATGCGGTTATTATTATTATTATCATTATTATTTCGATTACTATTGTTCCGATTATTTAAACCTATACTCGTTTAATTAGGAATTTCTTTATTTAAGATAATGTTAAATATTTTCCGCAATAATTATTTTACGGTAACGTCTTAAGGTTTTCGCAGCCTTATATAGTTTTGGAACTGTTTTACCAACTTTTATACGGGTAATAACTTAATACGATCTTTGTTTTCGAATATAACTTTTTTATTTCAGCCATTTAAATAATAAAAAAATCGAGTAATTAATCGGTATTAATCTTTAAGAAATTAAGATGGCTATAATAATCTATAACGGTTAATATTTGAAGCTTTGCGGTCGTAATACGTATTTATTAATATTTAAACAATTAAATATTTATCTAGATTTTATTAACTTTTAACGTTTGCGTATATCGAACGTTAATCTTACAAATTGTATATTATTATTTGATTTCAACATATTTTTTTTTAAAAAAAATACTGAACTTTTTTCGAAACGTAGCTTTTTTTAATATATTTAATAATAATTAAAATAAACGAATTAATTTAAAAACGTATTAATTTTAACGAATATCGTTTTTAAACAATATATAAAGATTATTTTTTTAATATATTTCTTTCGGACCTATTCGAATTTCGCACAATTTAGGTTATTTAAAGCATATTTGTTAATTATTTTATTTTAGAAATAATAAGGCTTAGAAAAAACTGATATCGTTAATAAAGATAATATTTATGTTACGTTAAGATTAATATATACCCATAATATGCCAGCTTTCGTATTAATGTAAAATTCGAAAATATTATATTTTTTAAATGTTTATTGCTAAGTAAATATTTAAAAGCGCGTTTTAAAAAAACTCGTTAAAATTTGTTACTTAACTAATTATATTTTTAAAATAATATAAAAAATGACCGGATTAAAATAATTGAAAATATGATGATTAATCGATAAGCATGTTTAGTAACGGAATAATAAATATATCGCAAAAACGATAACGAAATTCCGAATAACTTTAACAAAACGTATATAACAAATATATCAAAACGCGGCTAAAAAAAATGCGGATCGGGCTTATAACTGTAAAACCCTAATATTATACACAGAAGCATATAACTAAAGAAAAAATGTATTAAAAGTTGCCTGGCCTCTAGAAGGCCTTTTATAAAAGGTAAAGGTGGTAAACTGTTACGGCACTAGCAAAGCGGCGTATTTAAGCCGCCGTTTCGCTATATGTACGCAAGCGCTACGCGCTTGCTTGATAGCTCTCTTCTTTCTTCCTCGTGCAACAACAGAATATCTTCCAGAAACCCAAGAGACGTACAGCGCCGTGACATAAACCCTTCTTAAATACAGATAAAAAACAGTGGTAGCCAAGAGATAAGAATACCGGAGTAGCCGAAACTATTTCCACTAGTCGGTTAGCTAACCAAGCCATGGCGCTGCTAGGTTCAACACTACAGCAGGCAGCCATGGCTTGAAAGGTCTCTTTAGATCAGGCCGTTTGTAACGTAGCCAGAGCAGCCCAATGGAAGTCGCGAGGGCGAAAGCTTGTCCGGGATAGCCTTCGACCTCAAGGATGAACGAGTAAATATCTTGAGAAGGCGGCAGCGCGACGACCAAGAATGACGGGATGTTGTGTACGATAAGGCCACCCATAGGGGTTCCGAACGGCCTCGAAGAAGACATCTTCGAAAAGGCAAGAAAGCCCGCCCGAGCGATCTCCTGATTGAGACGTACCCGGGATTCTGTCGGTTAGAGTAGTCATCGTAAGCCCGGTTGAGGGGAAGGGAACGCACTAACGCAAAGGTGACCACCATAACGTTACCCCCAGCGGAAAGAGCAACAGCCAGAGACAAAATCCGTCTCCCGACATTGACACGAAAGGTGTGCTCGAAGAAAAGTGCTGCAACTAGCTGGCCGCTGGCTTTGATCTCCTCGATCGGAACCACAGCGAAATATGCTATATTTGCCAGCAGATAAGGCGACCCCCCACCAACGCCCCATCCCCTCAACGCGCCACCCCACAACCGCGTTGCGCGTTAATCCACTTCCTGATTTCTTTCCCTATAAAAAAGGTTTCCAATACCATTTATAAAAATTGAAAAAATTATGTTTTTATTTGTCAAAATTTGCATTTTCGAACGATATACAACTTTCGGCTTAATTCCGGACGGCGCGAACGATTCAAGGAGCAAAACGTGGAAAATCCTTACGTTTAGCCTTTACAAGTTACCAAGTTAATAGATAATATATATTACGCCGTATTTAAGGTATACCGACAAAAAAACGTTAATAAAATTCGTTAAAAGTTATTATTAATGCAGGAAAAAATTTAAATCATTAGATTATCGTATAAGATTAATTAGATTATACGTTATCTTATAAGCGATTTCGCTTATACGTATAACGCTTCTTAATTATTAACGGTAATTTTAAACGTTTGAACAAATTAAATGAACCGATTTTTACGTTACTATTTTAAAAGTAAAATTTTTAAAAATATAATAATCGATTATAAATATTTAAATAATTTTTTTCGGATTTTATTAACGTTTTATTCGGTCGTTTATTTGGCGGAAATTAAAGTTATTAAATAAAAAAACCGATATAAGGCAAATAAAATCGGAATAATAAGAAAAATAGGTAAAAGTTTTTGAGTTTTCGAAAAAAACTTTTTAAAAAATAAATTATTATAATTATTTGTATTAATATTAATAAGCGTTCGGTATTATTTTTTATACTTTTTAATAATATCAACGTATAATTATAATACTTTTTTAATTTAGCTAATAAAATATGTAAAAAGTAATATTTTATTATATAAAAAAATAAATAGGCAAATATTAAAATCGGGTTAAAGTAATTTTACGAAATTTTATTTCTTATATTAAGCTTAAAAGCTCGGACGAATAAACGTTATTAGTAATTAACGGTTATAATAATTACAATCTCGAGAAATTTCTATAGATATATTTTTAAAATAAAGTATATAATATTTTTTTAGTTCTTTATATTTTTTAAAAGTTTTAATTTTTTTTGATATAAATATATTTGTTAATTTGAAATAAACATTTTGTTATTAATGCCGGAAACGTTATTATAGGCGAACGTTTAAAGTTATTAATAAAACCGATTTTTTAAGTATTTTCGTAAACGTAAAAAAAAGTTATAATAACTTCGAAATACATTATTGTAAGATAACGAAAGTGCAACGTTAGCCACAATATCAAAAGGTCAGCAATTCTAAACCCCAATTGGAGTTTGAACACTCTAATCCACCTTATAAGGACTAGCTGTGCATATTATCACAACTATAAATAATTAAAAAACGACAAGTATATGTTTTATTAATAAGGCAAAAATATTAAATAAAAAGTACGTTAAAATAAAAAAAATGTTTGCTCGAAAATCGATTTATAGTTTAAAACGCCTTAATTTTTTAACTTAGATAATTACTTTAAGTATCAAAACGCCCGAATTATTTTATAAATTAATCCGCTTCGAAAAGTCTCCACTAAAAATTAATTTAACGTACGGAAATTTTATCGTATATTTTACAAATTTGTTCACGTATTACATAAGCTCGCGATTTGAACAAGTTCGCGATTCGTTTTTTGGCACGTCGCAATAACAAATTCAATTAACCAGCTACAATATATCAAATTAATTCCAACTAATCGGATTTTTTATCGCTGGTTGCCTTTATATCTTTTTCGCAAGTACGCGCATTATGTCCCGGCTTGCTACAGACGTTATACTTCCGTTTTTTCGCCTAAGCCCTTTTACGACGATTACCTTTAGCCGCTACTAACTGCGATTATTTACTATTATTTTCTTTCGTAACCATAAACGTTTATGCTTTTTTTATAATAAGTATCCCTATTTCTTAAAGCGGTTTATTTTTGGTCCTCCGGCATTTATTAAGGATATAATTTGTTTTGCGTAAATTACCGTTTTCTTTTTTTAAAAAAGCAATCTTATATAAAAGTATTAAGTTATTTTTTTATTAAAAGATTAACCGATTTAAATATTTTTATTCACGAATTACCCTGGTAATTATGATTTTTCTTTGTAAATAACGTCCTTGCAGAATTGTTTTAACAATATTCGTAGGGGTTTTTATAGATGAGAAAATAACGGAATTAACAAAAGTAAGCGGCGAAATGGTCGGTATAAGTATAACTAGAACTTTAAATTCGGAAAGGACGTAATAAACATCAAATGGAACAAATCTCGTTTTTGCAAATTCGGATTTATTATTATCGGTCGTTATAACAGCTTTAAACGTATTGCGAAAGCCGGCGATAAAATCTTCTTTGACAATATAGGTAACATACCGCCGCATAAGATTTTCGATATAAAGCAAATACGCGTATTTTAATATGGAAAAACAGGATACGTCGAAAGGTAAAAGCCGATAGAAGAAATAAACAGGTATATAAAATGTAATAATATCGTTAATTTGGTAGTATTTTTCGAACTGGATCGAATAGTAATTTTCGTAACCGTTAAAAACCAAAAAAGGTTTCGAATTTTTAATGCGTATTTTAATATGTTTATCGAAATATTTAATCTATGTTAAATTTAATTTATTTATTATCTAGCCGTTTTCGCTTACAGCAAACCTTTAATGGAATAAAAGTGGGTTATCGACGAACCAGTAAAAAAGGTAGTTTTTCCTAGTAAAAATAATAAATAAGAGTAAAGCCTAGCTTTAAAAATTAACAACTTGTATTATCGTAAATTATTTCCAATCTTTTGCTAAGCTTATTAAGATTTTTCACTTTTTTTAACGTTAATAATAATTATGTTTATTATTATAAAAGATTTATTAAAATTTTAGTTTTATCGAAATTATAAATATCCTTCTTTGCGATACCGTATTTTACGATTATAAATCGGATAAATTTAAATTATTTCCAAAATATTTTTGGACGTTTATACAAAATATTTCGGGAATTTATTTTTTAATTTAAACGCGTTTCGAACTTTTCTTGTTATTTAACAAAATTGGTTACCCAGTTAACCTCGGCGCGTTTTGTAATAGGTTCCGTAAGCAGCAAATTCGCCATATTTTAACGCATTAACGCCGGACAGGAAACATTTGCGTATTTAGGTTAAGAATCCGTTCGACGATCGATTTCTTTTCGGTCGGCGTCAGTTTTCGCAAATTAGGGATAATGTCGGCTCGGGCGCGTTTACCGTGATATCGAGCTTTTAAAATCGCTTAACAATATCGTGTTATGACCTAACGGTCTTGGCTTCTAAAAACGGTCGGATCCTGAGGAGCCAGACCCCGAGGTCACGTAACTGGCTCAAAAGACTTAAGGGCCCTAATTGGTCAATAGGGCTTGAGCCGGTTGAGCACCAAAGGAGGCTTAAAGAGGCTTAAAGAAACTTAACCAGAAAAGTGCCTTTAAGCTATAATAAGTATTTTAAGCCAGAAATAAAATATATATACTTATTAATTCCATAGTTTAGATAGCTTCAGTTTGCAATATAACATCGTTACCTAAGGCACTTTTGGCATTACGAGACGTAATACGTTACTATATCTATTGCTTAGATTCCCACGATACTCCTGCTAACATAAACCCGTCGACTTAAGGTTTAATAGTTGGTTAAACCCTATAGCTCGTCACATATCGTATATCGTACTAAGCTTTTTATAACTAAGTTTCGGGGTACGTTTTTTCACCTAAACAGCTAAATTTATGCTTATTTCTTTTGTAAAACGTTTAATATTATTGGTGTTGAATAATATAAGTTTAAAGTTAGTAATTGGAATATAAACCAAAAAAAAGTCGCGAACTTGTTTAAATCGCGAGTTTATGTAATACGTTAAAGCTTTTAATAATAAAATTATTAAATTTATAACCGGCCAAATTCGTAATAATTAATTAAGTAGAACCGTTAAAAAAACGAAACCTAAAATGTATAAAAAGATATAATCCGAATTAAATAAGGATTTTGTAAAAGTAATCTCGGTCAAAAACGTAAAAATAGAGTTAAAGATTTTTACAAAAAAACGTTTTACCGTTATTCGGCAAAATTAATAGCAAAACGAATTTTCCGAAGGCGAAAAAAAAACAAGGTAGAAATAAATTATATTATTATACGTTTCATTTGATATAAAATGAATTAATTAAGTGGTTATTAAGATATTGTAATTTGTATGGAAAGGTTATTGTGGCGATGGTTTCAAAAATGGGTGGCGCGTTAAGGGAATGGGGCATTGGGATGGAGGTCGCTTTATAGCAAACAAGCCGCGATCAAGGCAGTGATCAAAACAGGTTTCAAAGTCCTGACTTGTTACGACCTAACGGGCTACGGCCTCCAAGAAACGGTCTCCAACGAGCAAGCCAAGAAAAGATAGCGGGTCAAGTCACGTGATGGATCACCAACTTACTAGTGATGGTAAGCCAGTGAGCCGATATAGGATATATACGCTTATTATTTCCATAATTTAAATAATACCAATTTATAACTATTTAATAATATTAATCGTTTAAAATATAATTCTGGTACCTTTAGTATTAAAAAACGTAATATATTATTATATTTATTATTTAAAATCTTACGATATTGTCACAGTCCTAAGTGGCACCTTGTAGATATATAGGGCAGAACAAGGCGGTTAGGGCTCGATCTGACAACGTTCCACTTTTAGTGGTGTAATAGCTAGACTCTTGTTCTTCTGTACAGTAACAGATATTTCTACTAATATAAATCCGTATAATTAAGGTTTAATAATTAGTTAAACCGCTTAGCTGTTATACGTTATAAACTTTTATTTAATAATACCGTCACATTTTGAATAATATCGCCGACGTTATATTTGTTAGCACATAACCTGAATAACCAATTTATCAGATTCTTAATAACTCGGATACCGAAATAGAATCCGAGAAGAAAAAAGAACAACTTTACCATTTTGCGAAAAAGTTCTTCGACGCCTAGATGTTATAAACAAACGCATTTTTCAGCTTAAGAAATAATAATTTTATAACGTTTTCCCAAGCCGCTTATAAGAACCTAAAGAAAAAAGAAAAAGCTTTTAAAACCAGAAAACCTTTTCGAACGAACCAAATTATTTAGCTAAATTATACTAAAGAACGAGGAAAAATTCTTAAATCTTGAAGCCAAATTTTTTCGAAGGAACTTTAATTAAGTTATAATTATTCTTAATTTAATACCAAGTTTATTTTGCGCATTTTTTTATTTAACTTATTACGCTTATTATATAACTTAAATTCGCAATACAACGACTTACCGGAAATACGGTTATTTAATTCGAACCCGTTATAAAAAATACATTATTTTGTTAATCGAAAAACGAAACTCGGAAATAATACGAATATATAATAATTATAAATTATTTAAACAAATATTAAGGAAAACCTTTGAAATAACAGACGAAAAATTAAAAGTCAAAATGCAGATTTAGTAATTACGATAAAGGGAATTAGCATTTAATTACGGTAATATATTCGTTTAATTAACTTTTAAGTTAAATTAAGGCCAAAAAATATTAATAGTGAAACTTTTTAATAATTTGAAAAAGGAAAACATACAAAAAAAGGTTTTTTAAATTTAATCGCCAAAATAGTTTGTTAAATTATATTATTATAATAATTAAGATTAACGATCGATAATAGACTTGGTATATTAATGGTATCAGAAGGAAAAACGATCGCAAATTTCGATATATGGCTAGTATCAATATTTTTTAACGAAATAACATTTTTTACGATACGGAACTAGGACCCATAAAACTAAGGGCCATTTATAGGAAAAACGGAAGTCATACCAAATATTTTAATTATAATAAGATAAAATATAAAGCAGTATAATACAAGGCACCAAAAAAACCCCGTTAGAACAACTAAAAACCCGTACTCGAAAAATAATTCAAAAAAGTAAAAAAAAAACAAAAATAAATTTATTAATATAATTCGGCTTAAGTACGTATTAGGCTTCTTATAAGGAGAAATCTAAGAGGAAATACACGAAGCCAGAAAACTAGCTACCAGGTATTGCGAATATAACAAAAAGAACTATAAGGATAATTACGCGAATACTAGGGTTAAACAGAAAAACTCTATTCCGAAACCCTTAATCGATACGGAAAAATATATGCCATATATTGTCGACGACGAGAATATCCCGATTACGGAAAATAAAAATAACGTATGTACGGCGAAATTATCCGTATATATTATAAGGGAGTCAATTTTCCAGACCTAACCGAAAATAATAAAAATAATAAAAATAATAAAAATGATAAAAATAATAAAAATAATAGAAATAATAAAAACAATAAATAATAATATCGATATTTTCGATTTATAGCCCCAGGTAAGAATATTCGCTAACTGGCCGAAATAAAAAGCAGGCCCGGAAAGAAATAATACTCGCAGAAAGACCGTTTTTATTATAACGAACAGTTCAATTATTAAATGAAAAAAGAATTAATCTAATATATAGTAAAGAAATATTGCCAAAAGGTTATTATAAATCTTTATTTTCAATTAATATTTATTATCAACTCTAACGAAAACAATTATTAAGGAAGAAATACGTTAATTTATAGGTAAGCTCTAAAACGGTAATTAACATAACGTATAACGAGATACGGTCGAAGTCATAAAAATAATTTACTTAAAAGAGCATAAAATTTTAATAAATCCAAAATTAATTCATATAATTTATAAAGATAATACTCCGGCAATAACGATAAATATAGCAATTTAACGCGTTATATATAAAAGAATAAATTAGGTTGGAAAAATTCGAATAAAAATTAAAAAGATTTCTCTATAAAAAAGCCGTAAAATAACAAAACCAAGAAAAATTAGGAGGAATTT
Source organism: Monosporascus cannonballus (assembly GCA_004154925.1). Classification (NCBI taxonomy): domain Eukaryota; kingdom Fungi; phylum Ascomycota; class Sordariomycetes; order Xylariales; genus Monosporascus; species Monosporascus cannonballus. The sequence goes on from QJNS01000007.1 coordinate 353,796, forward strand.
TTTAAAAAGGATTTAAACGCGATAATAAAAACCGTTCATAATCTTATTACCTTGGATATACCAATTGAAACGTATTAATATACCGTAATAGTAAATTACTGATCTTTAGGTGGAAATTATATTGTATTAAATATAGTTAATGAGCTTAGATTACTATAGAACTATATGTTAGAACCTTACATAGCTATAAATGTTGAAAGTTAGGAATTCGCCCACGATAAAAAGAAAATCATATGCGAAATTGATTATTTCGAGATTTTAATTTAAGGACGATATTAAATAATTAATTTCGGAATTATTTTATTTGAGAATTACAATATAATCTTAAGATTACTATGGATACGCCAGTACGGAATCTTGATTAATAGAAGAACTGGCCAGATAAGGTTTGTTTTATACCTTGTTAAGAGGCAAAAAAGAAAAAAACGAAAATCTTAAAATTCGATCGAAAATAATAACGAATACAGATTTAAGGATACGATAAAAACCTTATTACTGAAAGAGACAAAATATAAAAAGAATGAACACTAAAAAAATACGACGTATTAATGTTATTATTACAGCGAAATTAAAGCAATTAAATAACCAATCTAAAACCGTATTCTTAAAAGTTAAAAGTTTAATTAAAATGCCATTATAATATTATAAATACGAACAGTGTTTTAAAAAGGAACTCGATACGAAGTTATCAAAACATAGCGAATGAGATTATAAAATAATCTTTAAAAAAGGATTTTCGATAAAGTTTTACGCCATTTACAACTTTAGCGAAAACGAATGGCGCGCTTTTAAAGAATACTTAAAAGATCGGTTATAAAAGGGATAGATTCGACCTTCGAAGTTACCAGTAAATTATCCAATATTTTTCGTATTAAAAAAATTGGAAAATTATACCTTATACTTCAGTATCGATAACTAAACGACATTATCATTAAAAATCGAATACCATTACCTTTGATCACAAAAATAAAAAACCGATTTTACGGAGACAAATGGTTTATAATATTTGATTTTAAAAATAAATATAACTTTATCAAAATTAAAAAGAAATACGAATAGAAAATAACCTTTAGAATAAAGTACGAACTGTTTAAGTATTTAGTTACCTTAATAGAATTTATAAACGCACCAATACCATTTTAACGAATAGTAAATTATGTATTACGAAAATATTTCGATATTTTGTCGTATGCTATTTTAAAGATATTCTTATTTTTTTCAAAAACGGAAAAAAAATATACAAAATACGTTTATAAAGTTCTTTAAGTTTTACAGAATGCAAGGTTACTTATTAACGCAAAAAAAAAATCAATTTTACGTATAGAAAGTGGAACATCTAGGACATATTATTACCTTAGAACATATTAGGATAAACTCCAAAAAAGTCGCTGTAGTTATAGAATGGTAGATGCCAAATACGGTTAAGGAAATACAGGTATTTCTTGAATTCGCCAACTACTACAAAAGTTTATTCGGAATTTCACCAATATAATTATACCCCTAATTAATCTTTGTTATGGCTGCACCATACCATCACACCACCAGGGCAAAGGATCGGTGGAATGATCGCAATTGTGGCAATCATCCTGGTGCTTACAGCTGTATATATGTACTCGTACATGTTGGAAGACATTACGGGTGACCAGGCCGTAACAGTCTTACGAAAAAAAAAGAGTTCAAATAAAGGTCTAAGACAAAAAAAGCGTTTTAAGATCTTAAGGATACGATTATTAGCAAATCAGTATTAATTATATACGATCCAGTACGTCTCGTTAAATTAGAAACCGATATTTCGGATTACGTATTAAGTGTAATAATCGGATAACAAAATAATTACGGCAAATTATACCTTATTACATTCTTTTTATATAAGTTAGGAAAAGCCAAGTTTAATTACGGTATTCCAAATAAAAAGTTTATGGTTATTATTATGGCATTTCGAAAATTTAGATATTTTTTAAAAAGCAACTTGTACCAGGTTAAGGTTTATATCGATTATTAAAATTTTACTCGTTTGATTATAATTAGAGAACTTATAGAACGATAATTAAAATACGTAAAAAAATTAGCGAATTTCGATTTTATTATTATTTACAAAAATGACTTAAAAAACAGCAAAGCCGATACTTTAAATAAGCGACCAGGTTTCGAAAAGAAATTAATTAAGGTTAGTTATATAATTTTCGATATTATTATAAAAGGATATTTACGCCCGCGATAAAATGTAACAATTCGAGCAATACCTTTTAATAGTTATCAGAAAATCCAACAGTATAACGATAGTTTTCCAGAAAATCAAAAAACAAATAAGGTATAAGTTTTAAAAGAATACCAGGAAAATCTGGTGCGAACAATATATAAACATTAGTTACATGGATATCCAGGGATTTACAAAACCTTAAAACCACTTTAACGTATATATTTTCTTCTTAAAATAAAAATAATAGTTTAAAAGATATAACGATAATACGACCTTTATAATAAGGTTAAAGTACGACGATATAAGCCTTATAGAAAATTATAATTCTTACTAGTTGCAAAGCGACTATAATATTTAGTTATATTCGACTTTATTACCAAACTTCTTATATTAAAAAATCCAGTTACAAAAATACATTATAACAGCGTTTCCGTTATTATCGATCGATTTATAAAATGTTCCTATTTTTTATCATATTATAAAGATGTAAACGCCAAACAAATGGCATATATTTTCTTTAAACATATTTTTCACATATTCGGATTACTAATGGAAATTATTTTAAATAAAGAATTAATATTTACATCCAAATTCTGATAAGGCCTTATAATATATATCGGCCTAAATTATAAATTATTTAACATATTCAGATTTTAAACGGCCGGATAAACAAAATGAACGAACCAAATATTAAAAGCTGATTAACGATATTACATTAATTACAAATAAAATAATTGGGTTACGAAATTACTCATTACATGTTTACCTTATAATACTAATTATTACGAAAGTATTAAAATAAGACCTATAAATATTAATTTCGGTTTTATTTTAGAAATTTACTAAAACATATATAACGACGGTTTAATTAATATTAAAGCAATATTTACGTCGGAACAGCTTAAAGAGTTGTATAAAAAATAAAAATAGAATTAAAATTCGTACGTAATTAAATAAATAAGGATTATAACTAGAAAAGGCTAAAAATTAATTTTCAAAAAGGGAAAAATAATTTGTTTAGGTATAAAAATATTAAACAAAACGACCCAATAAAAAACTCGATTTTAAGTATATCGGTCCATACGAAATCGCCAAGAAAATCTCAAAAAACGATTATTAAGTGGAATATCTATTTATGATTAAACTTTATTTAGTTTTTCACATTTCTTTATTCGAATTAATAGCAAATACTATCGTAGTACGTAAGGGACAAAACGATATAAAGGTGGAAAACGAACAATTATATAAGGTAAAAAAATATTCGATATAAAAAAAACAAAACGGATTTACTTAGTGTGACGGCTAGGGGGTTTAACCAACTATTAAATCTTAGTCGTACGGGTTTATGTTGGCAGAAATATCGTGGGAATCTGAGCAATAAATATAGTAATCGTATTACGTTTCGTAATACCAAAAGTGCTTTAGGTACCGATATTATATTATAAGCTAAAACTTCTTGAAATATGGAAATAATAAGCGTACGTATTTTCATAAATTAATTAAATTTTCATTAGATCTCGATATCATTATAGTTCCAATATTATTAAATTCGGTTAATTTTGTTTGGATTTATTTGAATGTTGATATTAAAAAAATCCAAATTACGTAACCCTTTTATATAAGTCCGACCGTCTGTATGGCCCGATTTTGGATTAGATTATAATACGATTTTTCTTTTTCTAAGATCTTTGCCTTTAAAAAATTTCCTTCCTGGTAAATTATTATTTTTTATTATAGCAGGTCGTATTATTAACCGTAAGCTTCGTAACCGTCCTAATAAAAAAACCTAGATTTTCTAGCTGCTTATTTTATTAAATTTGGGTTTGAAATTATACCGTATACTCCTTATTTCCAAAATAGTACCAAACATTAAATAATTAAAGAAATTTGTCTTTATAACGAATATATTAAGAACTGTCGTCGTTACGATAATTTTAACGTTCTAATCGATTTCTTACGTCGTATTAAAAAGGAAAAAAATCGTTTAAAGAGTTAAAAAACTATTATTAAAAATGTTTTTACGTTTTTAGGAAAAATTAAAAAATGATTTAATACGTAAATACCGTAATATTAACGAAACCATTAATCGCCTTTTTCGTTTTTGTCGTTAAAAAGATTTCTTTATATTAAAGGAATTAAAATTATTAATCGCGGTTTTTAATTAATAATAAATTAAACAAACAAAAACGTACGGAAACCGAGGTTTTTTTTCCGTATCGTTTATTAATTCCTTTAATTAATTTATTCCCGAAAACTTTGATTAAAGGGCTTTTTTTGGTAATTCCGTTGCCGTTAGTAAAAGCTTTTTAGTAGGCATTGGGCGCCAATAAGAATTTTGGCGAGTTCCTAGGTATTTTCGGAATCTGGATACTTTTTCCACTTAATTAGATACTGGGTAAATCCGTTTTGTTTTCGCATATCGAAGTTTTCTGTTACTTCGTATACTTATTCGTTTTTTATTTCCATATGGTTATGTACCGTATATATTTTAATGATATTTATTATTAATTCGAAAAAAGAAATATAAAATATTAAATAGAATTTAACTTGTGGTAAAAGTTTTAATTAATAATTATTTTTTAAGATTTTTCTGGCGAATTTATATAGACCGATATATTTAAAATCGAATTTTTTAACATGTTATTTTGTTTAAATATTCTTTAATAACGAAAAAAACAATTTTCTCTTTTTCGAAAGTTAATTTCTTTAATTTTTTTAATTATAATATTTACTTATTTAATTGCGTACGAATTTTAATTTTATCTTTATTTCTTAATATAATTATTTTAATTATTTTATCGTAAAAACTATTTTAATATTAATTAAATTATCATTATATATCTTTTTGTAAACCTTTAAAGCAACACTAAAGTTTACATTTAATAATATTATCTTAAAATTTTCGTAATACCTGGTATTATAGGCCAATTATACGATCGGTAAATTTTTAACTTAATTATTTTATTCGTAATTAATGTAATATGTTAAATAAGTTTTTAAAAATTAATTCGTTCACTTTATTTATTTATTTATTTATTTATTTAACGTTCAAATACGTTAAATAACTTATGATTTAGGCTAATTTATGCTATAAAACCTTGCCAAAACTTAGATAAAAATATTAAATCTTTATTTGAAATAGTTTTTATTAATAATTTATATATATCAAAAATATATTTTTAAAAAATATATATTTTTGTTCGGCGTTTATGTCCTTATAATATTATAAGAAATAAGAAAACTTCGTAAATCGATCGATAATTACGAAAATAATATCGTAATTTATTTTTATAATTAACTTAATTAATATAGGAAATTTGATAATAAAATCGAATATAATTAAACATTATGGTTATTTTATAATTAATAATAATTATAATTTTCCGTATGGTTTATATCGTCGAACCTTTACTTTGGCGCAAATATCGTTTTACCGTATAAATTTTTATACCGTTAATTTTATTTTAGGAAATAAATATATACGTTACAACCGTTTTAAGGATTTATAAATCCCTAGATATTTATATAACTAATATTTATGTATTTTTCGTATTAAACCTTTCAGGTATTTTTCTAAAATATATTTCTTATTTATTTTTTGGTTTTCCGCAAAGTTGTAGTTATATTATTAAATCTTTTAATATATATCAAAAGGTATTACCCTTATTATCGTAATTTATCGTAAGCGTAAATATCTTTTTATGGTAATATCGAAAATTATATAGCTAACTGTAACCAATTTCTTTTTAAAATTTGGTCGTTTACTTAAAGTATTTGCTTTATTATTTTTTAATCTTTTTTTATAAATAATAACAAAGTTAAAGTTCGCCAATTTTTTCATATAACGAAATTATCGTCTTATAGGTTTTTTGGTTATAATAAATTAAGTAAGATTTTGATAATCCGTATAAACCTTAATTTAATACAAATTTCCCTTTAAAAATACTTAAATTTTCAAAATACCATAATAATAACCATAAGTTTTTTATCAGGAATACTGTAATTAAATTCGGTTTTTTTAGCTTTTACGAAAAAAATATAATAAGATATAATTTGCCTTAATTATTTCGTTATTTAATTATTATGCCTAATATATAATCCGAAATATCGATTTTTAATTTAATAAAACGGTTTAAATTATATATATAATTATTATTAATTCGTTAATAATTATATTTTTAATATTTTAAAACGGTTTTTTGTTTTAGGTATTTATTAAAACTTTTTTATATTTTTCGTAAAACTCGTTAAGGATATAAATATTTTACTAAACTTTCGAAGGCATTTCTGATAATAATTAACGAATTTAACAAATACCTATATTTTTTTAATTGTCGTTTATATTTGATATTTTATAATTGCAGCGATTTTCTTAAAGTTTATTCTAATATATCTTAAGATAGTAATATATTTTAGATATTTTATTTTTTATTAATAAAATTAATTTCTTTCCGTATTAATAAGTAACCTTACCTCCTAACAAGTTCAAAAAGTTTTATAAACGTATTTTACATACGCCTTTTCCGTTTTTAAAAAGATAAAAATGTCGTCGAGATAACAAATAAAAAAATATTAAGGTATTTTCGTAATATATAATTAATTATTCGCTGAAAATTTATTAATACGTTCGTAAGTTTTATTAATATTACTAAATATTTAAAAAAGTTCGTATTTCGTTTTAAAAGTTATTTTTCATTTATAATTCTTTTTAATTTTAATAAAATTATATTTATTTTTAAAATCAAATATTATAAGCTATTTAATGCCGTAAAATTAATTCTTTATTTCCGTAGTTAAAGATAATATTATTTAATTCTTAATAATAATATTATTTAATTATTGATAATTAATTACAAATCCCAATTTTCCATTTTTTTAAATACGAAAAACATAAAGTATCCTATTAATAATTTTGAAAGTTAAATCCATTCTTTTTGTAACCGATTTTCCAGCTATTCTTTAAAAATACGTAATTTATTTCCTTTAAAGTTATAAATAATGTACAACTTTGTTAAAGGTTTTTCTTTAAAATTTATCTTATAATTTTATTCGTTATATTTTAATAATTTTATATTAAGCTCCTTCTTAAACAGCTATTTATATTTATAATATTATAACAATACATTAATTAGAGCTTTTAACTTTTAAAGTTATTAATGTTTTAAATCGTTATTGAAATACTTTAATTTCGCTTAAATAATAACAATAATATCTAATACTCTTCTTTAATATTTATTCTTTTTTTATATTTTATCCCTTTAGGTAATAAAGTTTTTATCGTATTTTTATCCTTATATTTATCGCTATTTTCAATAAAACTTTCAAAGTTTAATTTTCTTTTTTTATCTATTAATAAGATATAAAATATATTTTACTTAATCAATTTTGCTATTAATTAAATTTCCGTATTAATGTATCCATAATAATTCTAAAATCATATCGTAATTCTAAAATAAAATAATATCGAAATTATTTATTTGGTATCGTTTTTAAATAAAACTTTCGAAATAATTAATTTCGTATATAATTTTTCCGTTATTATAAGTAAATTTCTAATTTTCGGTATTCGTTATTATATAAAGTTTTAATTTATATCTTTATAATAATTTAAATTTATTAATTATATTTGGGATAATATAATTTCCGCCTAAAGCTTTATAACTTATTATTATAATATATTACTACTTTCAAATTCGTATATCCAAAGTAATAAAGTTATTAACGTTTTTTATCGTCGTCTTTAAAACCTTTTTTAAAATTTCTTTTAATTTCTTTAAATTTCGTTATCTTCCGGCTTTTTTACAAAGAACCTTTTTCTTTTAATTCCTATTCGAATTTATCGAACTTTATTTATATTCCTTCGTTTAATATATCAAATTATTATATATTTTATTATTTTCGGCGTAGTATTTCTTCGAATTATATTAATTAATTTTATTTTCGTTATAATTTCTTTCCTTACCCAATAAATTATTTTTTATAATTATAATTATATTTTATTATATATCGTCCTAATTATGGTTCTAAAAATATTTTATAAATTAATATATTTTTTCCTTAATAATATTTCTTTCGTAAAGATCTATAATAAATACTAATTAAACCTAAAAATTTGCAATACTTTTCTGGTAATATTTTTCCATTATATACTAAATTAAGTCCTTTTCCGTTTAATAATTATATTATCCATAATAATAAAAAATGCTTTCTTATAGGTATTACTTTTTTTCGAATTAAAGTTTTATTTCAGCTAATTATTAAGTATTTTTTGCAGTTATAAATCGAAAATATTAATATTAATACATATTATTTTTATTATTTCTGGTACGGTTTCGAAAATTAAATCCTTTATAATATATGCAAATGATTCGTTTGTAAATATATTATTTCATTTTTCGTAATCGGGATATTCTCGTCGTCGACAATATATGGCGTATATTTTGCCATATTAATGAAAAATTTCAAAATAAACTTTTTTTATTTAATTTTGATATTCACATAATTATCCTTATAATATTTTTTAGTATGTTCGCAATACTTATTAAATTAGCTGCCTGGCTTTTGGTATTTCTTATTGAACCTTTTATTACGATAATTTTAATTAAACCATTTACCGTAAAAAACCTAATATAGATTTAAGTTAAATTATGTTATTAAAATTATCTTTATTTTTTTAATTTTTTTAAATTATTTCTTAAATATAAGTGTTTAATCGTTTTAATAGAAGTTTTTAAATACCTCATATTATATTACCTTATATCCTATTTCATTACAATTATAATAATTAATTTAGCTTTAATCCTTTTTATAAATAACTTTTAATTTTATAAATCTTAATTTTATACCGTAAAAAATGTTATTACGTTAGGAAATGTTAATATTAAACATATATTAGGAATTGTTATTATTTTTTTCTTAATACCTTTAATATATTTTATGTACTTTTAATCGTGAATCTTATTTATTTTAACGATATAATCCGACAATTAATTAAGCTACTTAAATGTAAAAAACCTTTTTTATATTTTTTTAAGCCGTCGAAAATCTTAGTTATTAATCCTTTTTATCTCCAATTTAACTTAATTACTAATTAAATTAACGTATTACCATTATTAAATGCCGATTCCTTTTAACTTAATTACTAGATTTATATTTCGGCTTTTATTTTTTTATTTATTTTTCCGAAAACCTTCGTTAATATTTATTCCAATTATTCGTAATTGCTATAAATTCGTACCACTTTTGGGTTTCGTTTATTAATTAACAAAATAACGTATTCCCTTATAATCGATTTAAACCAAATAACGGCATTTCTGGCAAATTATTTAATTACGAACTTTATTCGTATAATAGACATAACGAAACAAATAAAAAAATACTCAAAATATATTCGGCACTGAATTAAAAATAATTATAATTTAATCGAAATTTTATCAAAAAGTTTTAGCTTAAGAAGCTTAAAAACCTTTTTTAATTTCTTATTAAAGTTTAACTGGATAACCTAACTTATTTAAAAAGGTTTCCCGATTTCGGAAACTTTTTTTTTTACTTTAAATTTCTTATAAGTTATTTAAAAAGAAATCATAAAATCGTTATTATCTTTCTTAAATTGAAAAATACGTTTACTTATAATATCTAGACGTCGCAAAACTTCTTCGCAAATAAAATAAGGTTTTTTTTATTTCTCGGATTCCATTTTAATATCCGGGTAATTAAAAACCTAATAAATAAGCTATTCGAAATATTTGCTAATAACCATAATATCGGCAATATTACTTAAAATTTAATAATATTACTAAATAAAAACTTATAATATATAACGATTAAAAAACTTAACCAATTATTAAACCTTAATTATACGGGTTTATATTAAGAGAAATATGGTAAAAATCTAAATAATAAATACAATAATCGTATTATATTTCATAATATTAAAAGTACCTTAAATAATAATATTATATTATAAATTAAAACTATCTAAATTATAAAAATATTTAATATATATATTTTCATAAATTAATTAAATTTTTATTAGATCTCGATATTATTACAGATCCAATATTATTGGATTCGGTTAATTCTATATAGATTTACTTGGATCTTAACGCCAAAAGAGATCCAAATTACGTAACCCTTTTATGTAGGTCCAATCGTCTTTATGGCCCGATCTTGGGTTGGGTCGTAATACTTAGTACTTAATTAAATGGAAAAAGCACTCAAATTCCGAAAAATACCTAGGAACCTGCCAAAAACCTTATTAGCGCCTAGCATTTATTAAAAAACTTTTACCAGCGATGGCGGAACCACCCGAAATAATGGCATTCCAGTTCATAAAATCCAAGGAAAGGAGCCCTTAGTCCACCGTATTCTAATTAATAACGTCCACCTTATCTAAAGCCTGTACCCCGATTACAGATTCTCATTCCAAATAAACAAAATCGTTGAACTTGTCCAATAACTAAAAGGCCCGGTTAACAAATTTAACACCTTTAGATTAATAATATTAACGTTATCGCCGTATACGAAATAATCGCGCAAAAATTTCGGTTAACGCTTTTTCCGCCATTAACTCCTTTTTTTTAATCGACGAGTTTCGGCAACACAACGATTAATTATGGATATAGGAATTCCGTTTCCATTACAGAAACGCCCTTTACGTACGTATTCCTTATAACGCGATACTTTTTTCATTATTTGATAATTAAGGTATAGGGAAAAAATAAAATATAACGATGAAACGATTAAGCTTAATTAATTAAAATAATTCGCTAAATAGTTTTACGGGAACAAAATTTTAGAACGCGGGAAGCCAAAATAAAAAGAAAATAAAAAAATACTTACGTAAAAAAAAAGTCTTAAAAGCAAGATTTAGAAAAAGTGAAAATCGTATTACGACCTAACGGGCTACGGCCTCCAAGAAACGGTTTTTAACGAACAAGCCAAAAAAAGATAACGGGTTAAGCTATGTAATGGATTACCAACTCACTGGTGGTAAGCTAGCGAGCCGGATTACCAATTAATTAGTGGTAAGCCAGTGAGCCAATATAGATATATACCCTTATTACTTCCATAGTTTAGATAATACCAGCTTATAACCACTTAACAATAATAATTGTTTGCAATATAATTCTCTCACCTTTGGTATTAAGCGACGTAATATATTACTATATCCATTACTTAAAATCCCACGATATTCCTACTAACATAAACCTGTACAACTAAGGTTTAATAGTTGGTTAAACCGCCTAGCCGTCACATAACTGGGTCCCTTATTTCGTTCAGGACATTGTTTAAATTTGACAAACCCCCGTAAGAATAGAATACCTTGATCAGGGAGGTCGAAAGCGTCCCACAGTTCCAGTTCGAACCTTCCCAGAGCGTATCCCAGGAAGATTGTGTTCGCGGGAGGGCACTGCCAGCGGTCTGCGTTGGCCTAAAAATGACTACGTAAAGCGCGGCGAACAACATGAAGACGACGAGCGCGACTTTCACCCAGCCCAGGAAGTTCTGAATGCGAATCCCGGCCTTGTACCACACCTCATGGATGGTGGTAATGACTGTGAGCAGCTGTGAGACCCTGACATCACACACAGAAGCATATAACTGAAGAAAAGTGTATTAACAGGTTGCCTTGACCTCTTGAAGGTCCTAGCTAGAATGTGAGGGTAGCGAACTCTCCTTTTATACACGTAAATACAACTGTAGCTAAGAGGAAAAGATACCGGGGGTGCATAAAGTAGCCTCGTTTCAGTAGGTGATCAAACTAAGCCAAGGCTTAGCTATTTGATCGACTTCAGCTGGGTCTGACAGCAGTGCCAAGGCAAGGAACTTCTTAGAGGCTTCGCTAGCCTCGACCTGAAATGCGTAGTGGACATATTGGCTGAAGATGATGCAGTTGCTGGCAGTGAAGCCGAGGAGCACAGCCTGAACCGCAACCATCGTCGACGCAAGGAACCTCGGTCTAGGGTACGTAAATTCGAGGTACACCTTATCGCCACCAGAACGAGGGAGCATGCATCCGTACTCCAGGGAAACGGCAAGTCCGCAAGCAGCGACGACAGCGCCCAAAACCCATAGCGAAAGGGTCAGCCCAACGCTACCAACTGATTTTAGGATGACGCCCGGGACAGCAAAGATGCCACTGCCGACGACACCGGAGAAGGCTATGATGTATGCGCTCCCCCAACCTATGTTCCGACCAAGGACGGACTGTTCGGGGAATGCGTCGTCTTCGAGTCGTCCATGTCGCGGATGCGCCCCGGGACCGCTATCATGCGACGATGAGTAGGATTCTGAATCGGTTGCTAGTAATGGCCGTTGCTCTTGCTCGGAAGTCATGCCTTCATGTTTTAGTATTCTTCCTTGATGCTCCCGGGGCGGCACGGGCGCTGGGGGACCCACTCTGAAGGCTTTTCTATTGTCGTTGTCGGGCTATGGACAGAAGAGCCATGATGCTGGCTGCCCTCTTCACTCCAGGGATGGGCCTTGGTTGACGTGATTTCACACTGTCTACAAGGTGCATAGTCTCCGTGGTTTGGCGTGATTATGAATATGAGCGGAAAATGTAGAAAGTTGATATGATTGCGTGCGGCAAATGTGTGTCATCCGCGGCCGAAGTAGGGCACGCCATATCCCACCCTAGGATTTGCACTACCCACCCTAGGATTTGCACTACCCACCCACCCACGCTAAAATTTCCTACCACGGGTATCCGTGGGTGGGTAACAATTTACGTAGGTGGTTAACAGGGGCGCGTGGGTAAAATGAAAGTACCCACGGACTAACCACCTGTAAATACCCAAAGTCTAAAATAGTTAACCATCCGTAAGTACCCATTTAAAAAATTAAATATTTACTATATAAACACAATATAAATTGTACGCTACGAAAATAAAAGGCTTACGTAATTTAAAGTTATATCTTATTAAATGCTTTTTTAAATGTTAATTCCTAAATCAAAACGCTTAATTGCTATATTTAAAGCGAATTATTATCCCTATAAAACTAACCGTAATACCATACCGTATTAATCTATGTACTAATAACGTACTTAAACCGTCTAATTACTATGCCTCGGCCTAACCACTAATAACAAAGGTAATACCGTATGTTATGACCCAGCCAAGGGAGGGTCTCGGAAACGGTCACTTGGTGACCGAAACAGGACCTAAGCGGGTCGAAATCACGTGACATGGATCCGGAATGATCTAAGGGATCCAACGAGATCCATGCAGTTATCCGATATGAATCCGGAATAATCCAAGAAATCCAACGGGATCTATGAAAAGATAAATACGTTATTATGTCCATAATTTAAATAATTTCAGTTTGCAATATTTATTAATATTAACCGTTTATAATACGCTTTTTCGCCCTTAATAATAAAAAACGTAACTAAGTTACCTTATTATTATAAAGTCCTATAATACTATGATTAATATAAACCCGTACGACTAAGATTTAATAGTTGGTTAAACCTTTTAACCATTATACGTTATAAGCTTTTGTTTAATAATACCGTTAAACTTTGAACAATATCGCCAACATTATGTTTACCAGTAAGTAGCCCGAATAGCCCATTTACCAAATCCCTAACTACCCGGACATTAGAATGGAATCCGAGAAGAAAAAAGAAAAACCTTACTGTTTTCGCAAAGAAGTTTTTCGATATTTAAATCCCATAAACGAACGCATTATCCAGTTTAAGAAAAATAATAACGACTTTACGATACCCCTTTAAGTAACTTTCGAGAATCTTAAGAAAAAAAAACTCCCGAAACCGAAAAACCTTTTCGAATAAATTAAATTATTTAATTAAATTTTATTAAGGAATTAAAAAATGTTTTTAAATTTCTTAAACTAAAACGTTTCGACAGAATTTTAAGGAAGTTATAATTATTCCTAACTTAATACTGAATATATTTTATGTATTTTTTTATTCGATTAATTACGTTTATTATATAAATTAAAATCGCAATTAAACAATTTACGGAAAGTACGGTTATTAGGTTTAAGCCCGTTATAAAAGAATACGTTACTTTATTAATCGAAAAACGAAAGCTAAAATTAATATGAATTTATAACGATTATAAATAATTAAAACAAATATTAACGAAATTTTTCGAAATGATAAACAAAATAATAAAAGCCGAAATATAAATCCAGCAATTACGATAAAAGGGATTTATATCTAATTATAGCAATATGTTAATTTAATTAACTTCGAAATTAAATTAAGGATAAATAATATTTATTCCTAAGTTTTTCGACGGCCTGAAAAAAGAAATATAAAAAAGCTTTTTAAGTTTATTCGGCCTATATATTTAGCAGATAATATCCTTATAACAGTTAAAATTAATAACCGATAATACGTTTGGCGTATTAAAAATATTAAAGGAAAAAATAATAATGAACCTTAATACATAATTAACAACAGCGTTTTTTAACGCAATAACATTTTTTACGGCACAGAATTAAAACTTATAGAATTAAAAGCTACTTATAAAAAGGATTAAAAACAAATCAAATATTATAATTATAATAAAATAAGGCATAAAATAATATAATATAAGGTGCCTAAAAAACGCTGCTAAAATAACTGGAAATCTATACCTAAACAATAGTTTAAAAAAACTTAAAAAATAAAGGTAAACCTATTAATATAATTCGACTTAAATACGTACCAGGTCTTTTATAATAAAAGGTCAAATAAGGACCATTATAATAAGAAATTCGGCAAAAAACATAAAAAACTAAAAAGCTAGCTTAATAAGTATTGCGAATATAACAAAAGATATTATAAGGATAATTATACGAATATTTGGATTAAACAGAAAAAGTCTTTTCTGAAACTTTTAATTAATACGGCAAAATACATACCATATATTATCGATAACGAGTATATCCATATTACGAAAAATAAAAATAATATATTTACGGACGAATTATCCGTATATATTATAAAGGAATCGACTTTCCGAACCGTACCGAACATAATAAAAATAATAAATAATAATATCGATATTTTCGATTTATAGCCTTAGGAAATATTTAATAATTGGCCGAAATATAAAGTTAACCCGAAAAAAATAATACCTATAAAAAAAGCTTTTTTATTATTATTAGTAATATAATTACAAAACGGAAAAAGAGAGAATTTAATATATATGGAAAAATATTACTAGAAGAGTATTATGGATCTTTATTTTTAATTAATATTTATGATGAATCTTTACGAAAAAAAAGTTATTAAGGAAGAAATACGATAATTTATAAGCGATTTTTGGAACAATAATTAAAAAAACGCGTAATAAAATGTAATCGTAAACATAAGAAAATAATTTATTTAATAAGAAAACAAATTATAACAAAATTAAAAATAATTAATAAAATTCGAAAGAATAACACGCCGGCAATAATAATGAATATAGCAACTCAATGCGCTAAACGAAAAAACAAATATAAAATTCGATAAATTGGAATAAAAATTGAAAGAAAAAAGTAACTTATAAAAACATTGCAAAATAACGAGATCTAGGAAAATTAAAAAGAATTTTTAAAAAAGGATTTAAACGCGACGATGAAAGCCATTAATAACTTTATTATTTTGGACATATAAATCGGAACGTATTAATATATTATAACAATGGATTGCGAGATTCCGGGTGAAAATTATATTATACCGGATATTATCAATAAGTTTAAAACTGTTATTGAAATATAAGTTAGAACCTTATATAACGACAAATACTGAAAATCAGAATTTTATTTACGATAACGGAAAAAGTATATGCGAAACTAATTATTTCGAGATTTTGGTATAAGGGTAATATTTCATAATTCATTTTAATATCGTTTTATTTGGAAACTATAATATGATTTTAGGATTATTATAAATATGCTAATACGAAATTTTAATTAATAATAGGACTGGCCAAATAAGATTCGCCATGTACCTTATTAATAAAAAAAATTAAAATCTTAATATTTAATCGATAATAATAACAAATACAAACATAAAGATACGATAAAAGCCTTATTACCTAAAGGAATAAGATATAAGAAAGAAAATAGATACGAAAAAAAATACGCTATATCGTTATTATTTTGAAAGCAAAATTAAAGTAAGTAACTAACGATTTAAAATAATTATAACTTTAAAAATTAGAAACTCTAATTAATATGCTACCATAATACCATAGATATAAGCAATTTTTCAAAAAGAAATTCGATACGAAATTATTAAAATATAACAAATAAAATTACAAGATAAGTTTTAAAACAGGATTTTCGACGAGGTTTTGTCTTATTTATATTTTTAGCGGAAATAAATTTAATACTTTTAAATAATACCTGGAAGATCGATTATAAAAAGAATGGATTTGATTTTCGAAGTTATTAACAGAATATCCGATATTCTTTGTATTAAGAAAAACGGAAAATTACGACTTGTAATTAATTATTAATAATTGAACGATAAAACGGTTAAGGATTAAATATTATTACCTTTAAATACGGAAGTAAAAAACCGATTTTACAGAATTAAATAATTTAATGTATTCGATTTTAAAAATAAATATAACATTATTAAGACTAAAAAGGTATACAAATAAAAAATAGTTTTTAGGACGAAATACAAATTATTTAAGTATTTGGTTACGTTAATAGGACTTTAGAACATATTAATAACTTTCTAACGGATAATTAATTACCTATAACGAAAATACCTTCATATTTTCGATATTTGCTATTTTGCCGATATTTCTATTTTTTTAGAAATGGAAAGAATATGCCTAAAATACGTTTATAAGGTTTTTTAAGTTTTATAGGACGTAAAACTATTTGTTAATACAGAAAAAAGTTAATTTTAAAAAAATGAAATGGAATATTTGGTACTATAATTACCCCAGGATATATTAGGATAAACCCCCCAAAAATCGCTATAATTATTAGAATAACAAACGCTAATTACGATTAAGGAATTATAGGTGTTCTTTGGATTCGTTAATTACTATAAGAAATTTATTCGAAATTTTAATAAAATAGTTATACCTTTAACGAACCTTATAAAAAGATAAAAAAATTCAAATAAACACCAAATATGAAAAAAGCATTTAAAGATATTATGAATGCGATTACTAGCGAACTAATGTTAATTATGTACGATTTAAATCGCCCCGTTAAATTAAAAACTAATATTTCGAATTTCGCGGTAAACGTAATAATTAAATAACGAAATAATTAAGGCAAATTGTACGTTATTACATTTTTTCCATACAAATTAAAACGAGCCGAACTTAATTACGGCCTCTTAAATAAGGAATTTATGGCTATTATTATAGCATTTCGAAAATTCAGGTATTTCCTAAAAGAAAATTCGTATTAAGTTAAAACTTATACGGATTATCAAAATCTTACCCGATTTACTATAACCAAAAAGTTTACAAGATAATAACTTCGTTATATAAAGGATTTAGCGAATTTCGATTTCGTTAGTATTTATAGGAAAGGCTTAAAAAATATCAAAGGAAATACCTTAAGCAGGCGACTAAACCTGAAAAAGATTGTTTAAGGTTAGCTATATAATTTTTTAATACCATCATAAAAGCATATTTACGCTTACGACAGATTACGATAATTCGGGCAATACCTTTTAATAGGCATTAAAAAATCTAATAATACAATAACGGTTTTCCAGAAAATTAGAGAACGGATAAGATACAAATTCCAGAAAAATATTAAAAGGATTTAGTACGAAATATATACAAATATCAGTTATACAGATATCCAGGGATCCACAAAAACTTAGAAGGGTTTTAATGCATATATTCCTTTTTTAGAATAAGATTAACGGAAAAAGAAATTATACGGCAATATAATACTTTTACCAAAACGAAAATATAAAAATATAAGCCATATAGAGAATTACAGCTATTACCAATTACAAAACGACTATGGTATTTAGTTATATTCGACGTTGTTACCAAACCTCTTATATCAAAAAATCCAGTTACGGAAATACATTATGACAGCATTTTCGTTATCGTCGATCGATTCACAAAGTTTTTCTATTTTTTGCTATACTATAAAGATATAAGCGCCGAACAAATATGTGACGGCTTGGGGTTTAACCAACTATTAAACCTTAGTCGTACGGATTTATGTCAGCAGGAATATCGTGGGAATCGAAGCAATAAATATAGTAACATATTACGTTTCGTAATTTTAAAAGTAACTTAGATAATAATATTATATTACAAATTAAAACTATTTACACAATAGAAATAATAAACGTATTATATTTGTTTTAATTTACTGGCTTATTTCTAATAAATTAATTATCCGGCTTATTAGCTTGTTACTAGTAAATTTATAATCTGGCTGATTGGCTTATTACTAATAAATTAATAATTAATTACGTAATTCGTTTTACCGCATATTTGTGATTAGGTCGTAATAGACCGTTTCTGGAAACCGTGGTTTATTAAGTTATAATACGATCTTCTTTTTTCATAAATCTTGCCATTATAAACTTTTTCTTTTTTCTTTAGTAAACCTTTTCGTATTTATTTATTATGTTTTCCGGTATGTTTAAGCATCATTCTCGTAAATCGGAACAGCAACTTGCCCTGGCTAATTTTATTAAACTTGAAGGTTTTGACGCAATATTTTGTTCCTTTTGTTCTGCCCGGCAACTTAGTTGCCAAATAATAAACCGGGTTTCTTGTTATAAGAAATGTGTTCGCCGAGGTCGTTCGTATAACGGGATAAAAGTCCTTATTTTTATGATTAATCATTATATTACGGAGTCGAAAAAATTAAAAAAGGAAAAACTAACGGCCGAAAAGTCCTTGTCCGAAACTTTTGTGCGTTTTTTTCGTATACGTCGTTAACGTTAATATTATTAATCCCAAGGTGCGAAATTTATTAATTATATTCTTTAGTTTTTGAACGATTTTAACGATTTTATATAATTAAAATCGGAATACGTAATCGAAATACAGGCCTTAAATAAAGTAAACGTTATTAAATAAGTTGCAATAAATTAAAGGTTTTTTTCTTTAGATTTTATAAATTAAAATGCCATTATTTCGGATAATTTTATGGTTATTGGGAAAAGTTTTTTAATAGGCGTTAGGCGTTAATAGGGTTTTTGGCAGGTTTTTAGGTATTTTCGAAATCCGGATATTCTTTTTACTTCATTAAATATTATGTAAATCCGTTTTGTTTTCGTAAATTGAATATTTTCTTTATCTTATATATTTATTCGTTTTTTATTTCTACGTGGTTTTATGCCGTATATACTTTAATTATATTTACTGCTAATTCGAATAGAAAATTGAAAAAAATTAGATAAAATTTAACTTTTGGTGGAAAATTTAATTAATAATTATTTTCTAACATTTTTTGGGTAATTTTATATGGACCGATATAATTGAAATCGAATTTTTTATTAAGTCGTTTTATCTAAATATTTTTGATAATAATGAAAACCATTTTCTCCTTTTCGAAAATTACTTTTTTAAATCTTTTCTGGTAAATAATATTTGCTCATTTAATCTTACAAAACTTTTAATTTTATTTTTATTTCTTAATATAATTATTATAATTATTTTGATATAAAGATTACTTTAATATTAATTAGGCCGTTATCGCGTACGTTATTTTATAAATTCTTAAAATAAAATCAAAATCTACGTTTGCAGGTATTATTTTAATATTTTCGTAATAATTAATGTTATAATCTAAATATATAATTCGTAATTTTTTAATTTATTTATTTTGTTCGTAATTAATATAATATTGTAAATACGTTTTTAAAATTTGATTTATGTATTTTATTTATTTGTTCGTTTAAAATTTAAATTTATTAAATAATTTATGATTTAATCCGATTTATATTATTAACCTTCGCAAAAATTTTGATACAAATATTAATCCTTTGTTTAAAATAACTTTCGTTAATAATCCGTATATATAAAAACTATGTTAAAAAATATATATTATCTGTTCTGTGTTTATATGTTTATGGTATAATATAAAATAAGAAAATTTGGTAAATCGGTCGACAGTTACGAAAATACAGTCGTAATATATTCCTATAATTAATTCTTTTAAAATAAGAAATTTGGTAATAAAACTGAATATAATTAAGTATTATGGTTATTCTGTAATTAATAATGGCTGTAATTTTTCGTATGATATATGTCGTCGAGTTTTTGCTTTAGCGTAAATATCATATTATTATATGATTTTTTGTGCCTTTAATTTTATTTTAAAAAAGGAATATATACATTAAAACCGTTTTAAGGTTTTGTAAATTTTTGGATATCCGTATAGCTCATATTTGTATATGTTTCTTATTAAATTTTTCTTGTATATTTTAAAACTTATATTTTATTCGTTTTTGATTTTTTAAAAAATTGTCGTTATACTGCTAAAGATTCTAATACTTATTTAAAGGTATTACCCGAATTATCGCACATTTTTATAAACGTAAATATCCTTTTATAATAATATTAAAAATTATATGTCTAATTTTAACCAATTTATTTTTAAAGTTTGATCGCCTGCTTAAAATATCGGCTTTGTTATTTTCTAAGCCCTTTTTGTGGATAATAATAAAATCGAAGTTCGCCAACTTGTTTGCATATCTTAATTATCGTTCTGTAAGTTCCTGAGTTGTAATAAAACGTGTAAAATTTTGATAATCTGTACAAACCTTAACCTGGTATAAGCTTCTCTTTAAAGAATGCCTAAACTCTCGAAATGCCATAATAATGGCCATAAATTCCTGATTTAAAATACCGTAATTAAACTCGGCTTCTTTTAATTTTTACCAAAAAAATACAATAAAGTACAATTTGCCTTAATTATTTCGTTATCCGATTATTACCCTTAACGCGTAATCAGAAATATCGGTTTCTAGTTTAACGGGGCGGTTTAAATCGTACATAATTAATACTAGTTCGCTAATAATTATATCCTTAGTATCCTGAAATACCTTTTTCATCTTTGGCGTTTATTTGAACTTTTTTTTCCTTTTTCATATAATTCGTTACGGATATAATTATTTTGCTAAAATTTCGAATATATTTTCTTTAATAATTTACGAATTTAAGAAATATCTGCACTTTTTTAACCGTAATTAGCATCTGTTATTCTATAACTGCAACGACTTTCTTAAAGTTTATTTTAATATGTCCTAAATTAATAATATCTCACAAATACTTTATTTTTTATTTGTAAAATTAATTTTTTTTACATTAATCAATAACTTCACGCTTTATAAAACTTAAAAAACCTTATAGATATATTTTATATATATTTTTTCCGTTTTTAAAAAATAAAAATATCGTCGAAATAACAAATAACGAAAGTAATAAGTTATTTTCGTAATATATCATTTATTATCCGTTAAAAGATTATTAATATGTTATTAAATCTTATTAATATAATCAAGTACTTAAATAATTTAAATTCTATTTCGAATGTTATTTTCTATTTATATCGTTTTTTAATTTTAAACAAGTTATATTCGTTTTTGAGATTAAATACTATAAATTATTAAGTTTTATAAAATCGGTCTTTTATATCCGTAATTAAACATAATAATATTCGATCCTAAACTGTAATATTATTTAATTATCGGTAATTAACCCTTTATTGTAATTCCCCATTTTTTGGGTACGAAAAATATTAGGTATTTTGTTAATAATTTCAAAAATCAAATTTATCTTTTGTATAACTAGTCTTCCAAATATCTTCTGAAAATACGTAATTTATTTCCGTTAAAGTTTTAAATAAGGTAAAACCTTGTCGAAGATCCTTATTTAAAAATTATTTTATAAATTTATTTATTATATTCTAATAATTTCGTATCGAATTTCTTTTTTAAAAGCTGTTTATACCTATAATATTATCATAATAAATTAATCAGATTTTCTAATCCGTTAAGTTATTATTATTATTTTACGTCTTTATTTAATTCCTTTAGTTTCGCTTTTATAATAATAACGATACTTCGTATTTTTTTAATTCTCGTTTTTTTTAATATTTTATCCCTTTAGGTAATAAGGTTTCTATTATGTCCTTATGCTTACATTCGTCGTTATCTTCGATCAAATATTAAAATTTCAATCTTTTCTTTATTTATTTATTAATAAGATATAAGGTAAACCCTATTTGGTCAGTTCCGCCATTAATCAATATTCCGTATTAACGTATCCATAATAATCCTAAGATTATATCGTAATATCCAAATAAAACGATATCGAAATAGATTATTTGGCATTATTCTTAAATAAAGATTTAGAAGTAATTAATTTTGTATATAATTTTTCCGTTATCGTAAACGAATTGCTAACCTTAGATATTCTTCGTTATATAAGGTTCTAATTTATATCTCTATAATAATTTAAATTTATTAATTATATTTAATATAATATAATTTTCGCCCAAAATTCCGTAACTCACTATTGCTGTATATTAAGACGTTTCGGTTCGTATATCCAAAATAATAAAATTATTAACGGCTTTTATTATCGTATTTAAAGCCTTTCGTGAAAATTTCTTTTAATTTCTTTAAGTTTCGTTATCTTACAGCTTTTTTATAAATAACCTTTTATTTAAGTTTGTGGAATTTTATTTATGTTTTTTCATTTAACGCGTTAAATTGCTATGTTTGTTATTATTGCCGGCATATTATTCTTTCCAATTATATTAATTATTTTTAATTTTCTTGGAATTCTTTCCTTATCGCATTCATTATTTTCTTATATTTACGATTATATTTTATTATTCGTCTTTTTAAATATCGTTTTAACGTTTGTTTATAAATTAACGTATTTTTTAATAACCTTTTTTTATAAAAGTCTATAATAAATATTAATTAAAAATAATGATGTATAATAATTATCTAATAATATTTTTTTATTATATGCAAAATTAATTTCTTTTCCGTTTAATCATTATATTATTAATAATAACAAAAAAGGTTTTTCAACGGGTATTAATTTCTTTTAGGCCAACTTTCTATTTCGGCCAATTACTAAATATTTCCTGAAATTATAAATCCAAAATATCGATACAATTATTTATCATTTTTATTATTTCCGGTTCGGTTTAAAAAGTCAAATCCTTTATAATATATACGGGTAATTCGTTTGTAAATATATTTTTTTTATTTTTCGTAATCGGAATATTTTATTCGTCGACAGTATATAATGTATATTTTGCCGTATTAATAAGGGGTTCCGGACAGATTTCTTTTGTCCAGTTTTAATATTTACGTAATTATTCTTATAATGCTTCTTGTTATGCTCGGATTATTTATTAAGCCACTTTTTTAATCTTTCGCATTTTTCGTCCAATATCTTATTATTATAATCCTTATTAAAGCTTTTGTTACAAAGAATTTGATACGTACTTAAATCGAATCATATTAATAAATTTGTTTCCGTTTTTTTAATTCTTTCTGGATTATCCCTTAAATACAGGTTTTTAATTATCTTTATAAGGCTTTTTAGATATTTTGTATTATATTATCTTATATCCCATTTTATTGCAATTATAATATTTAATCCGGCTTTTATCCTTTTTACAAGTAACTCCTAGCTTTATAAATTCTAATTCCGTATCGTAAAAAGTCTTATTATGTCGAAAAACGCTAATATTAACCGTATATTAAGGTTTATTATTATTTTTTTAATACATGTTATGCGTTCTACGTATTATCGGTCGTTAATTTTAATTGCTATAACGATATAATGTAACAAATATTGTGGCCGATTAAACTTAAAAAATATCTTTTATATTTTCTTGTTCAGGCCGTCGCAAAACTTAGCCATTAATACTTTTTGTTCGTAATTTAACTTACCGATTAATTAAATTAACTTATTACCGTAACTGGATATTAATTCTTTCTGTAATAATTATTAAATTTGCATTTCGGCTTTTGTTTTTTCGTTTATTACTTCGAAAACCTTCGTTAATATTTGCTTAAATTGTTCGTAATCGCTATAAATTCGCATTATTTCCGAGTTTCGTTTTTCGATTAATAAGATAACATGCTTTCTTATTACGGATTCGAACCAAATAACCGCATTTTCGGTAAATCGTCCGATTACGAATCCAATTCGTATAATGCGCGTAATAAATTAAATAAGAAAATACCCAAAATATATTCGGCATTAAATCAAAAACATTTATAACTTGATTAAAGTTCCATCAAAAAGTTCTGGCTTAAAAAGTTTAAGGACTTTTTTGGTTCCTTAATAAGGTTTAGCTAGATTACCTGACTTATTCGAAAGGGTTTCTCGGTCTCGAGAGCTGTTTTTTTTTTTCCTTAAATTTCTCATAAACGGCTTAAAAGGACATCGTAAAATCATTATTATCCCTTTTAAATTAAATAATACATTCGTTTATGGTGTCCAAATGTCAAAGAACTTCTTTACGAGAAAAGCAAGGCTTCTTCTTTTCCTCCTCGGATTTTATTCCAATATCCGAGTAATTAAGGACCTGGTAAATGAGTTATTCGGGCTGCTTGCTGGTAAACATAATATCGGCGATATTAATTAAAGTTTAACGGTATTATTAAATAAAAACTTATAACGTATAACGGCTTCAGGTTTAATTAATTATTAAACCTTAATCGTATAGGTTTATATTAATAGAAATATCGTAAAAATCTAAGTAATCAATTCAGTAACGTATTCCGTTTCGTAATTTCAAAAATCCCTTAAATAACGATATTATATTATAAACCAAAGATATTTAAATTATGGAAATAATAAACGCATTATATTTATTTTAATTTATTAACTTATTATTAATAAGTTAATAATCCGGCTTATTGGCTTATTACTAGTAAGTTGATAATCCATTACGTAATTCGCTTTACCGCGTACTTGTGGTTGGGTGGTAACAGACCGTTTCCGGAAACCGTGGTCCGTTAGGTCATGACAAAATAGCATATATTCTTTTCAGAAATATCTTTAATACATACGGATTATTAATAGAAATTATCTTAAATAAATGATCGACATTTGCATCAAAATTTTAACAAGGCCTAATAGCACAAATCGCCTTAAATCACAAATTATCTAACATAATTAACGCTTAAAAAGATAAATAAATAAAACGAAAAAACCAAACCTTAAAAACTTACTTATAATGTTATATTAATTACGAACAAAATAACTGGGTTAAAAAATTACTAATCGCATAACTGGCTCATAATACTAATTACTATAAAAGTATCAAAATAATACTTACGAATACAAATTTTAGTTTTACTCCAAAGATTTATAAAAAAAATACGTAATAACGGTCCAATTAATATCAAAGTTATTCTTATATGAAAGCAATTACGATAATGACACCAGAAAATAAAAATAAACCTAAAATTTGTACAAAATTCAATAAGTAAATATTATAAACAGAAAAGGTTAAAAAGATTAACCTTTGAAAAAGGGAAAATGGGCTGTCTTATTACTAAAAACATTTAAATAAAACGACGAAATAAAAAACTCGGTTTTAAATATATCAGCTCATACAAAATTACCAAGAAAATCTTAGAAAATAATTACTAATTAAAACTTTTACCAAAAGTCAAACTCCATTTAATTTTCTACGTTTCCTTATTCGAATTAACAACAGATATAATCAAAGTACATATAATACAAAACGACGTAAAAATGGAACACGAATAAGCATATAAGGTGAAAAAAATCCTCGACATGCAAAAACGAAACGGATTTACCTAGTACCTGATTAAATAAAAAAGCACCCGGACTCCGAGAATACCTGGAAACCTGCAAAAAATCTTATTAACGTCCAGCGCCTGTTAAAGAATTTTCACTAATAACGACGGAACTACCAGAAATAATCGCGTTCTAATTCACATTTACGATAAAATCGACAGAATAAAACCATTCGGGAAGTACAATACGAAATTCGTTTTCCAGACGTTCGCGCTCCGTTTTCAGACGATCAGTCTTTTCCTACTTTTCTAGCTTATTTAAGGACTGAAAACCTCAGTTAACCATTTCCATACCCTTTTTGCAAAGAATATCCTGCTAAATACGAAAGCGCTTTCAACGAGATAATACCCTTTTTAAACAAAGGGATACGGTTAATAATTTTTAACGAATATCACGAAAATATTATCGGGGGGAAGATTTTTCTAACTGCAAACGTTTCATTTTTTTGTTAATATTATTTAAAGAAAAAAAGGGGATACCGGGATCGTTATAATGGCGTTTTTTTAAGATATATTATTAATAACGCGTTATACCATCCGACATAGTACAAAAATCACCAGTACGAAAACAGGATGTACAAGGTATAACTTTAAAACCAGAGTTAAAAATAAAAAGAACCAAAGCTTCGCGTTTTTACGTTTGGTTAATACGTCTGCGGTTCTTAGTAATTCGGCCGGATATGGTTATAGATAAAAAAGGAACTTACCAGAAAAATCTTAAAAGCAAAATTTGGGGAGAGGGGAAATCGTATTATGACCCAGCCAAAGGAGGGTCTCGGAAACGGTCACTTGGTGACCGAAACAGGACCTAAGCGGGTCGAAATCACGTGACATGGATCCGGAATAATCCAGGGGATCCAACGGGATCCATGCAGTTATCCGATATGGATCCGGAGTAATCCAAGGAATCCAACGGGATCCATGAAAAGATATATACGCTTTTTATTTCCATAGTTTATATAGCTTTAGCTTTTAACACTTATTAATACCAATCGTTTATAATACGCTTTTGCGCCCTTGG
Source organism: Monosporascus cannonballus (assembly GCA_004154925.1). Taxonomy (NCBI): domain Eukaryota; kingdom Fungi; phylum Ascomycota; class Sordariomycetes; order Xylariales; genus Monosporascus; species Monosporascus cannonballus. Next base: position 380,778 of record QJNS01000007.1, read on the forward strand.
TATTAAGAGATGTAACTAAGTTACCTTATTGCTACAGAGTCCCACAATACTCCTGCCAATATAAACCCGTACGACTAAGGTTTGATAGTTGGTTAAACCCCCTAGCCGTCACACCGTACTAGTCGGCGTACTAATCTCTTTTCGAATCGTTTCTTAAAAACTCAAACAATTCGGAATTACTATTGTTAACCCCGGCAGAGGGTAAGTAATAAACTTTATCCGGGTGTTAACTGAGTAATTATTCTGGCTGGCCTTTATATATAACCCTGAAGCGGCGTAACCTTTCGGTTCGTTCAACGAAATACCCCTTATTTTCCTGCTATCTTACTTTTTCTAACTGCTTTTCCCGGATTCGGATTTATTAAGCCTTTCGTTCTTATTTTCGTTATATACGAATTTCCGCAATTTCCGCGGATATGTTACGACCCAACCCAGGATCGGGCCACAAAGACGGTCGGACCCACACAAAAGGGTTACGTAATTTGGATCTTTCTTGGCGTCAAGATCCAAGTGAATCCATACAGAACCAACCGAATCCAATGGTATTGGATCTATGATGATGTCGAAATCCAATAAAGATCTAATTAGCCTATAAAGATATATATGTTTATTATTTCCATAATTTAAATAATTTTAATTTATAATATAATATCGTTACTTAAGGTATTTTTGGTATTACGAAACGTAATACGATTACTTTATTTATCATTTAAATTCTTAGGATATTCTTATTAACATAAATCCGTACAATTAAGATTTAATAATTGGTTAAATCCTTAAGCCGTTATACGTTATAAGCTTTTATTTTGTAATACCCTTAAACTCTAAGCAATATTGCCGATATTATGTTTATTAGCAAATAGCCCGAATAGCCCATTTACCAGGTTTCTGATTACCCGGATATTAAAATGGAATCCGAAAAAGAAAAAGAAAAACTTCGTTTTATCTGCGAAAAAGTTTTTTAACGTCTAGATATTATAAATAAACGCATTTTTTAACTTAAGAAAAATAATAACGATTTTACAATTTTCCTTTAAGCTACCCATAAGAAACCTAAGGAGAAAAAAAAGGACTCCTGAAACCGGAAAGCCTTTTCGAATTAACCAGATTATTTTATTAAATTTTATTAAGAAATTAAAAAAAATCTTTAAATATTTTAAATTAGAAATTTTTAATAAATTCTTAATTAAATTATACTTAGTTTTAATTTAATGCCGAATATACTTTAGATATTTTCGTATTTAATTAATTATAATTTTTATCTAAATTAAATTTATTATCGGACGGCTTACCGAAAATACGGGTATTTGGTTTAAGCCCATTATAAAGAAATACGATAATTTATTAATTAAAAACAGAACTCCGGAAATAATACGAATTTATAATAATTATAAATAATTTATATAAATATCAACGAAAATTTTCGGAATAATAAATAAAAAAACAAAAACATAAATCTATTAATTATATTAAAAAGGATTAATATTAAATTACGGCAGTATATTAATTGAATCCATTTTTAAGTTAAATTAAATATAAAACATTTTAATAATTAAGTGTTTTAACGGGTCCGAAAGTTTTTTTCTTTAATTTAATCGACTTAATTATTTGTGAAATTATATTGTTATAGCAATTAAAACTAACGATCGATAATACGTCTAACGGATTAAAGGTATTAAAGGAAAAAATAATAATAAGATTCGATATACGGTTAATATTAATGTTTTTTGATAAAATAATATTTCTTACGGTACGCAATTAAAATTTATGGAATTAAAAGTTATTTATAGAAAGGATTAGAATTAAACCAAATATTTTATTTATAACAAAATAAGGCATAAAGTAACGTAATATAAGGTATTGAAAAAACCCGGATAAGATAATTAAAAACCCGTATCTGAAGGATAATTTAAAGAAAATCCAAAAAACGGAGGTAAATTTATTAATATAATTCAGGTTAAAGATATATCAGATCCCCTATGGCGAAAGATTTAACAAAGAATAAGAAAAACAAGGAAATTAATTTAATAAATATTACCAACACAACAAAAATATTATAAGGATAATTACCCGAATACCCAGATTAAACAAAACAAATCTGTTTCGGAACCCTTAATCGGTACGGCAAAATATATGCCATATATTGTCGACAACGAGAATATGCGAAGTACGATAAATAAAATAATATAATTACGGACGAATTATTCGTATATATTATAAAGGGTTTAACTTTCCAAACCGTTTAAGAGATAATAAAAATAATAAATAAAATTATCGATATTTTCGATTTATAAACCTAACAAATATTAAATAATTGGCTGAAAAGAAAAGCTGGCCCAAAAAAAAGTAATATGCGTAAAGAAACCCTTTTAATTGTTATGGATAATATACTTACCAAACAGAAAAAGAATTGATCCAGTATATAATACAAAAATACTGGTAAAAACTATTATAAATTTTTTGGAAAATTAAAGGTTATTGTAAATTCTTACGAAAATGAATTAATAAAGGAAAAATATATTAATATATAAACGAACTTTGGAACGATAATTAATATAACGTATGATGGAATATAATCAAAATCATAAGAAAAACATTTACATAATAAAGACAAAAATATTAATAAATTTAAAAATAATTAATATATTTCGAAAACTTAATACACCGATAATAACGATAAATATAATAACTTAACGAAAGAAATATAAAAACATAAATAAGGCTCGATATACTCGAATAAAAATTAAAAATGAATTACTTATAAAAAAGCCGCAAAATAACGAAACTTAGAAAAATTAAAAATAAATTCTTAAAAAAGATTTTAAACGTAATAATAAAAGCCGTTAATAATCTTATTACTTAGCATATATAATTTAAAACGTATTGGTATACCGTAATAATGAATTATAGAACGTAAGATAAGAATTACATTACACAAGATATAATTCATAAATTTAAAGTATTCTAGAAATATAAATTAAAACCTTATATAGCGATAAATGTCGAAAATTAGGAATTCGCTTATAATAACAGGAAGATTATACGCCAAATTAATTATTTTAAGATTTCTTTCCAAGGACGATACCAAAGAATTAATTTCGACATTATTCCGCTTTAGAAATACGATATAATCTCAGGATTATTATGGATATGCCAGTATGGAATCTTAATTAAGAGAAATATTAGCTTGGTAAGGTTTACTTTATACCTTATTAACAAATAAAAAAAATTAAAATTTTAATATTCGATCGGAAGTAACGACCAAAATAAATATAAGAACATAATAAAAGCCTTATTCCTTGAAAAGATAAATTACAACAAAAACAAATAGGTATTAGAAAAATATACGTCGTATTATTATTATTATCAAAGCGAAATTAAATAAACTAAATAACGATTTAAAATAATAATTCCAAAAATCAAACAATTTATTTGATATGTTATTATAATACTATAAATATAAAAAACTTTTTAAAAAAACTTAATACAAAATTATTAAAATATAACGAATAAAATTATAAAATAATTTTGAAAAAAAGATCTTTGACAAATTTTTACCTTATTCATAACTTTAATAAAAATATATTACATATTTTTAGAAAATACTTGGAAAATCGATTACAAAAAAATATATTTAACTCACGAAATTATTATCCTATGACCGGATATTTTTTGTACCTAAAAGAAATACAAAATCACGACATAAGTTTAATAATTAATAATTAAATAATATTATTATCAAAAATCGAACAATATTACTTTTAATTACAAAAATAAAAAACTAACTTTACGGAACTTAATGATTTATAATATTGAATCTTAAAAATAAATATAACTTTATTAGGATTAAAAAAGAATAAAATAAAAAATAACTTATAAAACAAAATACAGACTATGTAAGTACTTGGTTATATTAATAAAATTTTTAAATTTATCAGTAACCTTTTGACAGATATTTAATTATATATTACGAAATTACGTTAATATTTTTGTAATTTGTTATTTTAATAATATTCTTATTTTCTCAAAAACGGAAAAAGCATATGCAAAATACGTTTTTAAACTTTTTTAAATTTTAAAAAACGTAAAGCTACCTATTAACGCAAAACAAAATTAATTTTACCCGCAAAAAATAAAATATTTAGGACATATTATTACCTTAGAAGATATGAGGATAAACTTTAAAAAAATCGTTATAATCACAAAATAACAAACGCCAATAACGGTTAAGAAAATATAGGTATTTTTTAGATTTACCAATTACTACAAAAGGTTTATTCAAAATTTTAACAAAATAGCCATACCCCTAACGAATGTTTCGAAAAGAAATTCAAATAAATACCAAATACGGAAAAAGCGTTTCAAAATATTAAAAATGCAATTATTAACGAATTAATATTAATTATATACAATATAAACTACCTCGTTAAATTAAAACCCGATATTTCGGATTACGTATTAAACGTAATAATCGCATAGCTAAATAATTAAAATAAGTTATATTTTATTTTATTTTCTCTATACAAATAAAAATAACTAAACTTAATTACGGCATTCCAAACCCAAGGTTTGTGGCTATTTTTATGGCATTCCGAAATCTTTAGTATTTTCTAAAAGAAAAATTAAACCAAATTAAGGTTAATAGGGATTATCTAAATCTTACCCTTTTTATAACGACCCAAAAACTTATTCAATGATAACTTCGTTATTCCAAAAATTTGACGAATTTCGAGTTCATTATTATCCGTAGAAAAAGCTTAAAAAATAGCAAAGCAAACGACTTATACAAACGACTAAATCTTAAACCTTAAAAGAATTGGTAAAAATTAGCTATATAATTTTTAATCCTGTTATAAAAAACATTTACGCTTACGATAAATTATAATAATTCGGATAATACTTTTTGATATATGTTAGAAAGTCCAGCAATATAACGATAATTTCTTAGAAAATTAGAAAATAAAATAAAATGTAAGTTTTTAAAAAATACCAAAAAGATTTAATACAAAACATATATGAATATTAATTATACAGATATCCAAAAATCTACAAAACCTTAAAACGGTTTTAACGTATATATTTCTTTCTTAGAATAAAATTACCGGTAAAAAAAATTATACAGGTATACGATATTTACGTCAAAACGGAAATTCGACTACAGAAGCCATACGAAAAATTATAATTATTATTAATCGTAAAACAAATATAACATTTAATTATATTTAAGTTTATTAGCCAATTCTTTATGTTAAAAAATCTAATTATAAAAATATATTACAATAACATTTCCGTAATCGTCGATCGATTTATAAGAGGTTCTTGTTTTTTACTATATTATAAGGATATAAACGCCGAATAAATAACAAACATTTTTTCCGATATAGTTTTAACACATACGGATTATTAATAAAAATTATCTTAAATAATTGATTAATATTTATATTTAAATTTTAACAAAATTTAATAACAGAAATCGGTTTATATTACAAATTATATAGCATATTTAAAGCTTAATTAAACAAATAAATAAAACGAATGAACTAAATTTTAAGATTTTATTTATAATATTATATTAATTATGAACAAAATAATGAAGTTAAAAAAGTACTAATCGCAGAAGTAACGTATAACACCAATTATTATAAAAACATTAAAATAATACTTACGAACGCAAGTTTTGGCTTTTTTCAAAAAGCTTATAAAGAAATACGAAATGACGGTCTAATTAATATTAAAATAATCCTTACGTTAGAACAAATACGATAGCGGTACCAACAAAATTAAAATAAAACTAAAATTTGTACGAAATCAAATAAATAAATACAATAATTAAAAGAAATTAAAAGGAACAATAATTTTCTTAATTATCTAAAATATCCAAATAAAACGATTTAATAAAAAAATTAATTTCAAATATATTGGCGCATACCGTATCGCCCAACAAATCTTAAAAAATAATTACAAATTAAAATTTCCACCAAAGGTTAAACTGTGTCGTATTTTTCACGTTTCTTTATTCGAATTAACAGTAAATACAATCAAAATGAATATAGTATAAAACGATATAAAAATAAAAGACGAATAAGTATATAAAATGGAAAGAATATTCGACATACAAAAATAAAACGGACTTATCCAGTACCTAATTAAGTAAAAAAATACCCGGATTCCGAAAATACCTGAAAGCTTGTTAAGAATCTTATTAGTGCCCAACGCCTATTAAAAAACCTTAACTAGTAATGGCGAAATTAACGAAATCAAAAATCTCCTAATTAATAAACGACCAATCGGTAGATTCAAAGTTCGACCAATCGAGAAAAGGCGCGGCCTTTGCCAATATAACCTTGGTAACCTCCAGTTCGGCCTATTTTTCTTAACGCTCTAAATTTTCCAATTCCTCCAGATTATCGATATCACGAAATACAAATTTTATTATTTTATTATACTATATTCTTTTTTATTTACGCAAACGGCGCAAACGAACATTAATCTAGTTAACCTCCTTTTCGGCGGCCTTTAATTCCAGCTTAAGTTTTCGGTGTTAAGCAATAATACGTTATAGCTGTTTTAGGCTTAAACCTCGTACGTCATAATTAAACTAATTATTTTTAATACAGGACGAATAACAAAAAAGGTTTTCTTCCGATAATTTACATTCTAATTTCGTTTGCTTATAATAAGAGCAAAACGTTATTTCGGTAGGTTTAATAAAAAATATTACAGACATTAAAGAATTACGTTAAACAGTTGTTGCTCTGAAAGAAGGTTTAAATCATTTTTTAATACGACTCGTTATAATAAATTAAATACTTACGGATAAAATGTTCGAAACGAATGTCCTGAAAAAGGAAAAATCATATTAAAGCCTGACGTCCTTAACAAAGCCCGAAATAATTAAAGTAAGTAAAGTACTAGGGAAAGGGCTATGTAACGAAAATTAAAATTATTAACATTTTCCAAAATTTACGAAAATCAGAACTAATAAGATTTTACGAAAATATAATAATCTAGCGATTAAGGAATAACCAAAACCCAATATAATACGCTTATTATTTCAATAATCTAAATGGCTTTAGCTTACAACATTTACCAATACCAATCGCTTGTAATACAACTTCTGCACCTTTGATATTAAGAGACGTAACTAAGTTACCTTATTACTACAAAGGCTCACGATACTTCTGCCAACATAAACCTCTACGACTAAGGTTTAATAGTTGATTAAACCTCCTAGCCGTCACAATACTTTTTTATAAATTTTTGAAATAAAAATGATATTGGCGTTTGTTAATATTATTTTAATTTTTTTATAGTATTTAATTTTATAAGTTAATTATGCCATCAATAATTTGTTAACTTGATTATTTTATTCGTAATTAATAATAAATCGAACGTAAATTTGGAAAATTGAATTCTGTCCTTTTATTTATTTATTTATTTATAATTTATAGATGTTAAATCATATTTAATTTAAACCGATTTTTGTTATTAGGCTTCGTTAAAACTTAAATGTAAATGTCGATCTTTTATTTAAAATCATTCTTATTAATTATCCGTATATATTAAAAATATGTTTGAAAGAAATATATTCCATTTATTTGGTATTTATATTTTCGTAATAAAATAAAAAATACGAAAATAGTATAAATCGACCGACGATTGCGAAAATACTATCGTAATATATACATATAACTAGATTTATTAATATAAAATATTTAATAATAAAATCCAATATAATTAAATATTATAATTGTTTTACGATTAATAATAGTTATAATTTTTCGTATGTCTTATGTCGTCAAGTTTTCGTTTAGGCCTAAATATCGTATTACCGCATAATTTTCTGTATTATTAATTTTATTCTAAAAAAAATACGTACGTCAAAGCCCTTCTGAGGTTTTGTAAATCTCTAGATATCCGTATAACTGATATTTGTATATATTTCGTATTAAATCTTTTTAATAATTTTTTAAAATTTATATCTTATCCGTTTTTTAGTTTTTTGGGAAACCGTGGTTATACTATTAAATATTCTAGAATGTATTGAAAGGTACTCCCCGAATTATCGCAATTTATTACGGACGTAAATATACTTTTATAATAATATCCAAAATTATATAACTAATTTTAACTAATTTCTTTCCACATTTTGTCGCTTACTTAAGGTATCTGCTTTGCCATTTTTTAAGCTTTTTAATGGATAATAAAGAAGTCGAAGTTCGCCAATTTTTCCGCGTAACAAAGTTATCGTCCGGTAAATTTCCTGGTTGTAATAAAACAAATAAAATTTTGATAATCCGTATAAACCTTAATTTGATATAAATTTCCTTTTAAAAAATGCTTAAAAGCTCGAAATGGCATAACAATAATCATATATTCCATATCTGGAATACCGTAATTAAAATTGATTCCTTTTACTTTGTATAAAAAACAAAATAAGGTATAAATTATTTTAATTATTTCGTTATTGACTTACTATATTTAATATATAATACGAAATATCGGTTTTTAACTTAATAAGACGGTTTAAATCGGATATAATTAACATTAGTTCGCTAATAATCGTAACTTTAATATCTTGAAATATTTCTTCCGTTTTGAATATTTATTTAAATATTTTCTTTCGCAAATTTCGTTAAAGGTACAATTATTTTATTAAATTTTCAAATAAATTCCTTGTAATAATTAACCAATTCAAAGAATATTTATATTTCCTTAACCGTAGCTAACCTTTACCATTTTATAATTATAATAATTTTTTGGGGTTTATTTTAATATGTCCCAGGGTAATAATATGTTCCAGATATTCCATTTTTATATGTAAAACTAATTATTTTTTACGTTAATAAATAATCTTACGTTCTGTAAAATTTAAAGAACTTTTTAATCGTATCCTACATATGCTTTTTCCGTTTCTAAAGAAATAAAAATGTCATAAAAATAATATACGATAAAAATATCGAAATATTTTCGTAATACATAATTAACCATTCGTTAAAAAATTGCTGGTACGTTCGTAGGTCGTATTAATATAACCAAATATTCAAATAATCTATACTTCGTTTTTAAAGCTATTTTCCATTAGTATCCTTCTTTAATTCTGATAAATTTATATTTATTTTTAAGGTCTAATACTTTAAACAATTTGGCTCCATAAAGGCGGTTTTGTATTTTTGTAATCCAAGGTAATAATGTTAGATTTTTTGATAATAATATTATTAAATTATTAATAATTAATTATACATCGCAATTTTGCAGATTTCTTTAGTACAAAAAGTGTCGGGTATCCTATTAGTAACATCGAAAATCGAATTTATCCTTTTTGTAACCGATTTTGTAGATAGTTTTTGAAAATACGTAATTCGTTTCCGAGAAAATTATAGATAAGGTAAAATTTCATCGAAAATCCTTTTTTAAAAACTATCTCATAATCTTATTTCTTATATTTTAATAATTTCGTATTAAGCTTTTTTCTCAAAAACTGCTTATATCTCTAATATTTTAATAATATATTAGTCAAATTCTCTAACTTTTAAGGCTATTATTGTCAGTCTTTATTTAGTTACTTTAATTTCGTTTTAATAATAATAACAATACGTCGTATTTTTCCTTAATACCTATTTTCTTCTTATATTTTATCCCTTTAAAGATCAAAGTTTTTATCGTATCCTCGTACCTATATTTATCGTTATTTTTAATCCAATATTAAAATCTTATTTCTCGTTTTTTATCTGTTAATAAGGTATAAAATAAATTTCACCTACTCTATCCCTGTATTAATTAAGATTTCGTATTAACGTATTTATAATAATCTTAAAATCATATCGTACTTTCTAAATAAAACGATATTGAAATTAATTATTTAATATTGTTCTTTAATAAATATATCGGAATAATTAATTTCGCGTACAATTTTCCTGTTATCGTAAGGGAATTCCTAATTTTGGGCATTCGTCGTTATGTAAAATTCAAATTTATGTCTCCATAATAATTTAAATTGATTACCCATATCTGGTGTAATATAATATCCGCCCAAAATCCCGTAATCTACCATTACGATATACCAATACGTTCCGATTGGTATGTCCAAAGTAATAAACATAAATTTATTTCCTTATTAGGTAAATTATTTTTTTACTATTTACTATTATATTCCATTATGTATCGTTTTCCTTATCCTTCCAGAAATCCGCTTATAAATTAACGTATTTTTTCTTTCATAATCTTTTTTTCGTAAAAGTCTATAATAAATATTAAATAAAAATAAAAATCTATAAATATTCCTTAGTAATAATATTTTATTATAAGTTAAATTAACCCTGTTCCGTGTAATAATTATATTATTAATAATAACAAAAAGGGCTCTTCTACGGGCATTACATTTTTTTCGGGCCAGGTTTTATTTCGGCCAATTATTAAATATTTTCTAGGGTTATAAATCAAAAATATTAATATTATTATTTATTATTTTTATTATTTCCGGTACGGTTTGGAATTTCAAATCCATTATAATATATACGAATAATTCGGCCGTAAATATATTATTTCTATTTATCGTAATCGGCATATTCGCGTCGTCGATAACATACAGCGTATATTCTGCCATATTAACTAAGAATTCCGGGATAAACTTCTTTTATTCAGTTCTGGTATTCGCGTAATTATTTTTATAAGGTTTTTTATTATGTTCGTAAAATTTACTGAGCCAGTATTTTAGTTTCACGTATTACTTATTGGACATTTTGTTATAAAACGCATAATATATACTTAAATAGAATTATATTAAACATTTTCCTCTTATTTTGTTAATTTTATTCGGAATATCCCTTAAATATAAGTTTTTAATTTTCTTAACGAGAATTTTTAAATCCCTTATATCATACTGCCTTATGCCTCATCCTGTTATAATTAAAGCATTTAGTCTGGCTTCAGTTTTTCCTATAAATAATTCCTAGTTTCAAAAATCCTAATTTTATACTGTAAAAAGTGTTATTACGTTAAAAAACGTTAATATTAGCCATATGTCGGGGTTTTTTATCATTCTTTCCTTTGGTGCCTCTAGTACGCTAGGCGTATTATCGATTGTCGATCTTAATTGCCATAACGATATAATCCGATAAATAATTAGGCCGATTAAGCTTAAAAAGCTTTTTCAGTATTTCTTTTTTCAAGCCGTCGAAAAACTTAGCTATTAATACTTTTTGTCCTTAATTTAACTTAAATACTACCTAAACTAACGCATAGCCATAACTAAATACTAATCCTTTGTATCATAATTATTAATTTTGCATTTCCGCTTTTAATTTTTCGTTTATTATTCGGAAACCTTTTATAAACATTTATTTAAACTGTTTATAATCGTTATAAATTCGCATTATTTCTGGGTTTCCTTTTTCGACTAATAAAATAAAGTATTTTTTATAACGGGCTGAAATCAAATAACCGTATTTCTGATAAGTTATCGAATTACGAACTTAATTCGTATAATAGGCGTAATAAATCGAATAAGATAATATCCGAAATATATTCGGTATTAGATTAAAAACAGTTATAACTTAGTCGAGATTCCGTCGAAAAGCTCTGCTTTGGGAGATTTAAGGACCTTTCCTGGTTCCTTGGTAATATTTAGCTGGATAATTTAGTTTGTTCGAAAAGGCTTCCCGGTCTCGGAAGCTTTTCCTTTTTTCTTAAACTTTTTATAGACGGCTTAAAAGGACGTCGTAAGGTTATTATTGTTATAACCTAACGAGCCACGGTTTCCAGAAACAATCTGCTATAACTCAACCATAAGCGTGCGGTAAGGTAAATTACGTAATAAATTACCAACTTATTGGTAATAAACTAATAAACTAAATCATTAACTTATTGATAATAACTTCATGAAATAAATCAAGATATATACGCTTATTATTTCCATAATTCAAATAAGTTTAGCTTGCAATAACAATTCGTCACCCAAGGCACCCTTAATATTATGAAACGTAACACGATTACTATATCAATGGCTCAGAATCCTGCAATACTTTTGCTAATATAAACCCATACGACTAAGGTTTAATAGTTGGTTAACCTCCTTAGCCGTCACAATTATTATCTTTCTGAAGCTAAAAAATGCTTTCATTTATAGCATTAAAGCTTCGGAAAACTTTTCCCCAAAAAAAAACAAAGTTGTTTTTTTTTTGGATTTTATTCCAATATCCAGGCTATCAGGGACCTTGTAAGTAAGCTATTCGAACTGCTTATTAGTAAATATAATGTCGGCGATATTGCTCAAAATCTAATATTACTACTAAATAAGCACTTATATTATATAACGGCTTAAAGATTTAACCAATTCTTAAACCTTAATCGTATATATTTATATTAGTCGAAATATCGTAAGTAGTTAAATAATAAATATAATAACGTATTACGTTTCGTAATACTAAAAACACCTTAAGTAACTAATTATTATTATCAGCTAATTATATCTAGGTTTTGTAATAATAAGCGTATATATATTTTCTTTTGGCTTAATTACTTACAATTCCGGAACTAGTAGTGATTATGATCGTTTGGGATCACATTTAATCACTGATGATCACTGGCTTGGCAGTGATTACCGTTACGTAACCCGGAAATGGTCCGTGTAATCCTGGTCTGACCGTTTCTTAAGGCCAAAGCTTGTTGTGTCGTAACAAAAAGCTCAAAGGGCTTAACGGGCTCAAGAGTTTGAACCGCTTTAGTACCTTAAGCCAGAATAAGGATATACATCTTCATTATTTCCATAATTTAAATATTGTTAGGTTGTAATGAAATATCGTGACTAACGATATTTTTGGTATTACGAAACGTAATACGTTATTTTATTTATTAATTAAAAATTTACAGTATTTTTATTTATATATATTCGTACTATTAAGGTTTATTAATTAATTATATCCTTTAGCCGTTATACGTTATAAGTTTTTGTTTTAATAGTACTATTAGATTTTGAGCAATATCGCCGACATTATATCCATTCGCAAATAACCTGAATAACCCATTTACCAGGTTTTTGATAACCCGGATACCGGAATGGAATCCGAAAAAGAAAAAAAAGTAACTTCCCCTTTTTCGTAAAGAAATTTTCCAACGCCTGGATGTTATAAATAAACGCATCCTTTAGGTTAAGAAAGACAATAATAACTTTACGGCGTCCTTTTTGTAATAGCTAGGGGGTTTAACCAACTATTAAACCTTAGTCGTACGGGTTTATGTTAGCAGGAGTATTGTGGAACTCTGTAGTAATAAGGTAACTTAGTTACGTCTTTTAATACTAAGGATGCAGAAGTCGTATTGCAAGAGATTAGTATTAATAAATGTTGCAAGCTGAAGTTGTCTAAACTTATGGAAATAAGAAGCGTATATATCTTTTCATGGATCTCGTTGGATCTCTTGGATCGCTCCGGATCCATATCACGTGGTTTCGACCCGTTTGGGTCCTGTTTCGGTCACCAAGTGACCTTTTCCGAAACTCACCCTCAGTTGCGATATAACAAAATTTCCCCTTTCCTTAAATCTTGCCCTTATGATTTTTCTGGTAAATTTCTTCCTTGTTTATTACCATGTCCAACCGAATTATTAAGAACCGCAAACGTATTAAACAAAAAGAAAAACGCGAAACCTTAGCTCGTTTCGTTTTTAATTTTGGTTTTGAGATTATGCCTTATACACCCTATTTCCGCGTTGGTAACTTATGCACCATATCGGATGGTGTAACCCATTATCAATAATGCATCTTAAAAAAACGCCATTATAACGGTTCTGGTATTCTTTTTTTATTTTTAAATAAAATTAAAAAAGAAATAAAATATTTGCAGTTAAAAAAATCTATTACCCGTTAATATATTTGTAATATGTGTTAAAAGTTATTAATAACATCTTGTCGTTTAAACGAAACATTATCTCGTTTAAAACGTTTTTATATTTAATAAGATTTTTTTCACGAAAAAGACGTGGAAATGGTTAACGGGGGCTTTTAATCTTTGGATAAACTAGAAAAATATGAAAAGGCCGATCGCCTAAAGGCCGAACGCGAACGCTTAAAAACGGAACTTTATGCCGCATTTCCCGAATGGTCTTATTTTTCAAATCCTATTATAGACGTAAACTGGGAGATAATTATTTCCGGTAATTCCGCCGTTATTAGTAAAAGTTTTTTTAACAGACGTTAGGTGCTAATAAGATTTTTAGCGGGTTCCTAAGTATTTTCGGAATCCGGGTGGTTTTTTGCTTAATTAGGTACATGGTAAATACATTTTATTTCCGTATGTTAAGGATTTTCTCCACCTTATATATCTATTTGTTTTCTACCTTTACGTCGTCTTATGCCGTATATACTTTGATTATATCTATTGTTAACTGGAATAGGAAAACGTAAAAAATTATATAAAGTTTAATTTTTTGGTAGAAGTTCCAATTGGTAGTTATTTTCTAAGATTTTTTTTAGCGATTTTATATGGACCGATATATTTGAAATCGAGTTTTTTGCTGGGTCGTTTTATTTAGATGTTTTCAGTAACGAAAAAAACCATTTCCCTTTTTTCGAAAGTTAGACCTTTTAATCATTTTTAATTATAGCACTTATTTATCTGTTTTCGTACGAATTTCAGTTTTATTTTAATTTTTTTATATATTTTTTGTAATTGTTTTAATATAAGGATTACTTTAATATTAATGAAACCGTTCTTATATATTTGTTTAAAAATATTTGAAATAAAATCACAATTTTCGTAATAAATAATATTACAGGTTAATTAAATAATGAATAATATTTCACCCTAGTTATTTTTTTATAATAATTATAATATCGCAAGCAAATTTCATATATTTGGTTCGTTTAATGTATTTGTTTATCTATTTAAAATTTAAGTATATTAAAAAATTCATAATTTAGACCGATCAGTAATAAAAGGCTTTGTTAAAATTTAAATACAAATAGTAATCCTTTTTTTGAAATGATTTTTATTAATAATCGGTATATGCTGAAAACAAATTTGAAAAGATTTTATGCTATTTATTAGGCGGCCATATTTTTGTAATATAATAGGAAACAGAAAAGTTTCGTAAATCGATCGAGGAGTACCAAAATATTATCATAATATATTCTTATAAATAAATGTTTTACTTTATGAAGTTTGGTATTAAAATTAAGTATAATTAAATACTATGGTTGTTTTAAACTGATTATAACTGTAATTCTCCGTATGGCTTATATCGTCGAACTTTCATTTTAACGTAAATATCGTATTGCAATAGAATCTTTGATATGGTTAATTTTATTTTTAAAAAAAATATACGTGTTGGAGTTGTTTTAAGATTTTATAAATACCTGAATATTTATGTAATTAGTATTTATATTTGATTCGTGTGAAATTCTTTTGATATTGTTTTAAAACTTATATTTTGTCCGTTTTTGGGTTTTTGGAAAATTGTCGTTATATTATTGGATTTTATGACACATATTAAAAGGTAATAATTGAATTATCGCAATTTCTCGGCAGCGTAAATACTCTTTCGTGGTAATATCGAAAATTATATGGTTAATTTTGACCAATTTCTTTCGAAGTTTAATTATTTACTTAAAGCGTTCACTTTGTTATTCTTTAAGCTCTTTCTATAAATAACAACGAAATCGAAATTCGCTAATGTCTTTACGTAATAAAATTATTGTTTTATAAGTTTATTAATCGTAATAAAACACGTAAGAATTTAATAATCCGTATAAATTTGAATCTAATATAAATTTTCGGAATACCAAAATAATTGCCTTGACTTTTTTTAGGATACCGTAATTAGATTCGGCTCTTTTTAGTTTATGTAAGAAAAATATAATAAGGTGTAATTTGCCTTAATTAATTCGTTATTTAATTATTACGTATAACGCGTAATTCGGAATATCGATTTTTAATTTAACGGAATAATTTAGATTATACATAATTAATGTTAGTTCGTTAATAACTGTATCCTTAATATCCTAAGTTATTTTTTTCATTTTGAGCGTTTATATAAATCTTCATATTTTTTTAGTAAAGTTTATTAAAAATTTAATTATTTTATTAAAATTCCGAATAAATCTTTTATAATAATTAGCGAATCCAACAAATACTTATACCTTTTTAACCGTTTTTACCATCTGCCATTTTAGAATTGTAACGATTTTTTAAAAGTTTATTTTAATATATTCTGGAATAATAATGTGTTCCAGATATTTTATTTATTGTGCGTAAATATCATTTTTTTGTATTAATACATAATTTTGTATCTTATAAAGCTTAGAAAGCATTAAAACGTATTTTATATATGTTTTTTTTATATTTAAGAGAATTAGAATATCTTTGACTTAGAAAATAACGAAAATATTGATATATTTTCGTAATATAAAATTAATTATTCGTTACGAAATTATTAATATATTCTTAAGTCTTATTAATATAACCGAATATTCGAATAATCCGTATTTCGTCCTAAAGGTTATTTTTTATTTGTATTTTCTTTAATCTTAATAAGGTTATATTTATTTTTAATATTAAATACTATAAATAATTTAGGTTTATAAAATTGGCTTTTTACTTTTATAATTAGGGGTAATAATATTCAGTTCTTAATAATAATATTGTTTAATTATTTATAATGAACTATAAGTTGTAATTTTCCGTCTTTTTAAGACCAAAAATATTAGATAATCTGCTAATAATTTCGAAAATTAAATTTATCTTTTTATAACTGATTTTCCACATATTCTTTCAAAATACGTAGTTTATTTCGGTTAAAGTTATAAATAAAGTAGAATTTCGTCGAAGATCTTTTTTTAAAACTTATTTTATAATCTTATTATTATATTTTAATAATTTCGTATCGAATTTCTTTAAAACCATTATTTATGTCTATAAAGTTATAATAATATATTCATTAAAACTTTTAACTTGTGGTGTTATTATTTTAAATCGTTACTTTATTACTTTAATTATGCTTTAATAATAAATACGATACGTTATATTTTTCTTTAATACTTATCTTTTTTTATATTTTATCTCTTTAGGTAATAAGGTTTCTGTGATATCCTTATGCCTATTTGTGTCGCCATTTTCGATCGAATATTAAGAATTTAATTTTTTTTATCTGCTAATAAGATATAAGGCGAACATTTTTTAAATAATCATTTTATTTATTGAAACTCCGTATTAAGGTATTCATAATAATCCTAAAATTATATCATAATTTTGAAGTAAAACGATATCGAAAATAATTATCTAGTATCGCCCGTATATAGAAATCTCGATATAATTAATTTCGGATATAATTTGTTTATTATCGTAAACGAATTTTTGATTTTCCCTATTTATTGTTATATAAGGTTGTAAGTTATATCTTTATAATATTTTACACGTATTAACCATATTTGGTGCAGTATAATTTCGGCCTATAACTTCGTAATTAATTATTACGATATGCCAATACGTTCCGATTCGTACATCCAAAGTGATAAAATTATTAACAGCTGTTATCGTCGCATTTAAAACCTTTTTTGGGAGTTTTTTCCGATTCCTTAAAGTTTTGTTATTTTACGGGTTTTTTATAGATAACCCTTTTTTTAATTCCTTTTCGAATTTGTCAAATTTTATTTGTATATCTATATATAACGCGTTAAATTACTATATTTGTCGTTATTGCCAGCGTACTGTTTTTTCGAATTATATTAATTATTTTTAGTTTTTTTATCACGTCTTTCCTTATTAGGTAATTTGTTTTTTTATGTTATCTATTACATCCTATTATGCGTTATATTTATTATTTTTTCAAAGCCTGCCTGTTAATTAACGTATTTCTTTCTTGTGACGGCTAAGGGTTCTTAACCAACTATTAAACCTAAGTCGTACGGGTTTATGTTGGCAGGAGTATTGTGGGAATCTGAGCAATAGATATAATAACGTATTACGTTTCGTAATACCAAGGGCGTTTTGGGTAACGAATTATTATTATAAGCTAAAATTATTTAAATTATGGAAATAACGAACGTATATATATTTATTTATTAACGCCTTATTTTGCTAGATTATTGTAATTTCGTAATAATTTTAATAATCCATAACTTTCGTGGATTTCGTAATAATCCCAATAATCCATTACGTAACTTTTTTTCTGGTATTCTATTTATTTTGATTATTTCTGGATATGCTAAACGTATTAAGTTATAATACGATTTTCCTTTTCCCAGGATTTTCGTCCCAAAAATTTCATTTTGTAAATCTTTAATTCCACCATAATGGGTCGTATCAAAAAATATGTTAAATTTTTTTTTAAGGCGAAAATCGCTTAACGCAACTTTTTAGTGGCCGCGGTACTTTCTGCAAATCCTGTGGATATAATGCCTTATTCCTATTATAAACGAAGGAAATTGGAATGCAAATTATCGGAGGATAATTTTTTTCGTTATTCGTCCTGTATCAAAAATAATTAATCTAATTATAATACGCAGGGTTTAAACCTAAAACAATTATAACGTATTATTATTTAGTACCGAAAATTTAAGTTGGAATTAGAAATTATTAAAAAGGAGGCCAATCAGGTTATTTCGGAAATTAACGCCTATTTACGTTATTTGCGTAAATAAAAGAAAATATGGTATAACAAAATAATAAAGGCTATATTTCGTAATATCGATAACTTAAAGAAGTTGGACAAATTGGAACGTAAGGAACAGGCAAAGGCCGCAGAGGCCATATTAACGCCGTTTATTATTTCTTCCGATTAGTCTAATATTAAGCCTACCGACTAATTAATTATTAATTAGGGGGTTTTCGATTTTGCCGCTTTCGACGCTATTAGTAAAAATTTTTTAATAAGTACTGGGCGTTAATAAGGTTTTTGGCGGGTTTTTAAATATTTTCGGAATCCGGGTACTTTTTTTATTTAATTAGATATTAGGTAAATCCGTTTTGTTTCCGTATATTAAGAATTTTTTTTATTTTGTATATTTATTCGTTTTTTATTTTTATATCGTTTTATACCGTTCGTACCTTAATTATATTTGTTATTAATTCGAATAAGGAAATGTAAAAAATTAAATAAAGTTTAACTTTTAGTAAAAGTTTTAATTGGTAATTATTTTTTAAGATTTTCTTAATAATTTTATATAAACCGATATATTTAAAATCGAGTTTTTTGCTAAGTTTTTTTGTTTAGATGTTTTTAGTAATAAGGTAAATTATTTCCTTTTTTTCGAAAGTTAATCCTTTTAACCTTTTTTCGTTATAATATTTATTTATTTAATTCCGTACGAATTTTAATTTTGTTTTTATTTTTTGATATAATTATCGTAATTGTTTTAATATAAAGATTATTTTAATATTAATTGGACCGTTATTGCGTATTTTTTTGTAAACTTTTGAAGTAAATTTAAAATTTGCGTTAATTGGTATTATTTTGATGTTTTCGTAATAATTAGTATTATAGGTTAATTAGGTAATAAATAATTTTTTAATTTAGTTATTTTATTCATAATTAATATAATATCGTAAATATGCTTTTAATATTTGGTTTAATTGTTTTATTTATTTATCTATTTGGGGTCTAAACGTACTGGATAACTTATGATTTAAGCCGATTTATATTATAAGGCCTTGCTAAAATTTCGAAATAAACGTCGTTTTTTTGTTTAAAATAATTTCGTATAGTAATTTATATATGTTAAAGATATTTTTGAAAAAGATGTATATTATTTATTCCGTATTGGTATTTTTATAATATGGTAAAAAGTAGGAAAATTTCGTAAATCAATCGACGATAACAAAAATGCTATTATAATGTATTCCTATCGCTAGATTTTCGGATAAAGGAAATTTGGTAATAAAATCCATAATAATCGAATTTTAAGGTTTTTTTAAGACCGGTAATGGTTATAATTTTTTATAAGGCTTATATTATTATGTTTTGGTTTTGTTATAAAGGTTATACTGCCGTCGTACCTTTTGAATTATTATTTTTATTTTAGGAAAAAAATATGTATGTTAAAGTTGTTTTAGGGTTTTGTAAATCCTTAAATATTTATGTAATTAATGTTCGTATATGTTTCGTATTAAATTTATTCGATATTCTTTTGGAATTTATACTTTATTTGTTTTTTATTTTTTTAAAAAACCGTTATTATATTGTTGGATTTTTTAATATAAATCCAAAGGTATTGCCCGAATTGTCGCAATTTATTGCGGGCGTAGGTATTTTTCGATAATAATATCGAAAATTATACGCTTAATTTTGACCAATTTCTTTTCGAAATTTGGTCGTTTACTTAGGGCGTTTATTTTGCCGTTTTTTAAACCCTTTTTGTAAATAATAACGAAATTAAAGTTTGCCAATTTTTCCGCATATCGTAATTGTTATTTTGTAAGTTTTCTGGTTATGGTAAATCGGGTAAAATTTTGATAATCCGTATAAATTTTGGCCTGGTATAAATTTTTTTTTAGGAAATATCTGAATTTGCAGAATGCCATAATAATGGCCATAAATTTTTTATTTGGAATACCGGAATTAAGTTTGGTTTTTTTAATTTGTATAAGAAAAATATAATAGAATGTAATTTGCTTTAGTTATTTCGTTATCCGATTATTATATTTAATGCGTAATCCGAAATATTGGTTTTTAGTTTAACATGGTAATTTGGATTATATATAATTAATACCGGTTTATTAATAATCGTATCCTTAATTTTTTGGAACGCTTTTTTTGTTTTTAACGTTTATTTGAATTCTTTTTTTTTCTTAATAAGGTTAATTAGGGGTATGGTAATTCTGCTAAAATTTCGAATAAACTTTTTATAGTAATTGGCGAATCCTAGGAATGCTTATATTTTTTTGATTATCGTTAACGTCTGCCATTTTATAACCGTAACGATTTTTTTGGGGTCCATCCTGATATATCCCGGAATAATGATATGTCTTAGGTATTCCACTTTTTGCTTATGGAATTAACTTTTTTCTGCGTTAATTAATAGTTTTGCGTTTTGTAAAGTTTAAAAAACTTTATGAACGTATCCTATGTATACCTTTTTTGTTTCCGAGAAAATGAGAATATCGTCGAGGTAACATATAACAAAAATATCGAGGTATTTTCGTAATATATGATTTATTATTTGTTGGAAAATAATTAATATATTTATAAGTTTTATCGGTATAATTAAATATTTAAACAGTCCGTATTTTGTTTTGAAAGTTATTTTTTATTTATATCCTTTTTTAATTTTGATAAGGTTATATTTATCCTTAAGATCGAATGCTATAAATTATTTGGCTCCATAGAAATAGTTTTTTATTTCCGTAATTAGAGGTAATAATATTTGATTTTTAATAGTAATATTGTTTAGTTGCCGGTAATTAACTATAAAACGTAATTTTCCGTTTTTTTTAGGTATAAAGAATATAAGGTATTTTGTTAATGATTTCGAAAATCGAATTTATCTTTTTTGTAACCGATTTTCCAGGTATTTTTTGAAAATACGTAATTTATTTCCGTTAAGGTTATAAATGGGGTAAAATTTCGTCGAAAATCCTTCCTTAAAAATTATTTTATGATTTTATTTGTTATATTTTAATAATTTCGTATTAAGTTTTTTTTTAAAAAGTTGCTTATATTTATAATATTATGGTAATATATTAATTAGATTTTCTAATTTTTAGGGCTGGTGTTTTAAATTGTTATTTAGTTATTTTAATTTTGTTTTAATAATAATAACGATATATCGTATTTTTTTTTAATGCCTATTTTTTTTTTATATTTTGTTTTTTTAGGTAATAAAATATCTGTCGTATTTTTATGCCTATATTTGTCGTTATTTTCGATTAAGTATTAAGATCTTATATTATCCGAATCTTATCTGTTATTAAGGTATAAAACAAATTTTATTTGGCCAGTTCTTTTATTAATTAAGGTTTTATATTAATGTATTTATAATTTTCTTAAGATTATATCGTAATTCCCAAATAAAACGATATCGAAATTAATTATTTGGTATCGTCCTTGGATAAGGATTTTAAAGTAATTAATTTCGCATAAAATCTTTTTATTGTCATAAGCGAAATCCTGATTTTTGGTATTTATTGTTATATAGGGTTTTAGCTTATATTTCTATAATAATTTAAATTTATTAATTACGTTTGGAGCAATATAGTTTCCGTTTAGAGTTCCGTAATTTACTATTGCGGTATATTAATATATTCCGATTTGTATATTTAAGGTAATAAAGTTATTAACGGCTTTTATCATTATATTTAAAGCCTTTTTTAAGAATTCTTTTTAATTTTTCGGGGTTTCGCCATTTTGCGGCTTTTTTATAAATAACCTTTTTCTTTTAATTCCTATTCGAATTTATTAAATTTTGTCTATATTTCTTTGTATAACGCGTCGAACTGCTATATTTGTCGTTTTTATCGGTATACCATTCTTTCGAGCTATATTAGCTGTTCTTAATTTTGTTAAATTTCTTTTCCCTATTAGGCAAATTGCTTTTTAATATAATATATGGTTTTTTACTAAGTTTTATTATTTTCTTATTAAAGGTCCCGTATGAATTATTAAATTTCTCCTTTTAAGGCTTATTATTTATCAGGATTTATAGTAAATGCCAACTAAAAATAAAGATCCGTAATGGCCCTTTGGCAATACCTTTTAATGGTATATTAAATTAATTCTTTTTCCGTTTAATAATTATATTATTTATAATAATAAAAAAGGTTTTTTTGCGGGCACTATTTTCCCTTAGGTTAACTTTCCGCTGCCGCCAGTTAAAAAAAATTATCCTTAAGGGCTATAGATTAAAAATATCGGTATTATTATTTATCGTTTTTGTTATTTCCCGTTTTATTAGGAAAATCGAATTTTTCATAATATATTCGTATAATTCTGTTATAAATATGTCGTTTTTATTTTTCGTAAGTAAGGTAATTTCGTTATTTATAATAAATAGTATGTATTTTGCCGTATCGATTAAGGATTCCAGGATAAACCTTTTCCGTTTAACCCTGGTATTCCTTTAATTATCTTTTAAAGATATTCCGTTATTTTTTAATTGCTTGCTAAGCCAGATTCCTGGTTTTTCGTATTTTTTGTTAAATTTCTTATTACGGGAGGCCTAATATGTATTTCGGTCGAATTATATTAATAAGTTTACTTTTTTTTTTTTGATTTTCCTTAAATTATCTTTCGGATATAGGTTTCCAGTTATTTCGTCGTAACTTTTTGGACGAAAGGTATTTATAAGCCTTATGCCCCTTTTTTCCGTAATTATAATATTTGATTTGGCTCCAGTTTTTTTTATAGGTAACTCCTAATTCCATAAGGCCTGGTTTAATGTTATAAGAAATATTATTACGTTAAGAAACGTTAATATTAACCGTATGCCGAAACTTATTATTATATTTTCTTTTAATACTTTTAATATACCAAGTATATTGTCAGTTATTAATCTTAATTACCATGGCGATATAATCTAATAAATACTTAGGCCAATTAAGTTTGAAAAATTCTTCTTATACTTCCTTTTTCAGGCCGTCGAAAAACTTGGCTATCAGTATTTTTTATCCTTAATTCAGCTTAAATACCAGCTGAATAAACGTACTGCCGTAATTAGATATTAATCTTTTTTGTTATAACTACTAAATCTATATTTCGGCTTTTATTTTTTCGTTTATTATTCCGAATACTTTCGTTAATACTTATTCGAATTATTCGTAATTATTATAAATTCGTATTACTTCCGGGTTTTGTTTTTCTTAAGGCAAAATAATATACTTTCTTATAACAAATTTAAACCAAGTAATTACGTTATTAATAAATTATCTAACCGTAAACTTAATTCATATAATAAATATAATAAATCGAATAAGAAAATACCTAAAATATGTTCGGTATTAAGTTAAAAATAATTATAATTTAATTAAAATTCTGTTAAAAAGTTCTGGCTTAAAGGGTTTAAAAACCTTTCCTAATTTTTTAATAAAATTCAGCTAAATAACCTGATTTAACTAAGAAAACTTTCCAATCTCGGAAGTTTTCCTTTTTTCCTTAAGCTTTTTATGGGCAACTTAAAAGGACATAATAAAATTATTTTTATCTTATTCCAGCTAAAAAATGCGTTCGTTCATAATATCTAGGCGTTAAAAAACTTCCTTTCGAAAAAGGCGAAATTGCTCCTTTTTTTTTTGGATTCCATTTTTGTATCAGGGTCCTTAAAGATCTGGTAAATAAGTTGTTCGGGTTACTTATTAATAAATATAATATCGGTAATATTATTCAGAATTTAACGGTATTACTAAACAAAAATTTATAACGTATAATAGCTAAAAATTCTTAATCAATTATTAAACTTAAATCGTACGGGTTTATATTAGCAGAAATATCGTAAAAATCTAAATAATAAATATAATAACGTATTACGTTTCGTAATACCAAAAACGTTTTAAGTAACGAATTATTATTGTAAATTAAAATTATCTAAATTATGGAAATAACGAACGTACATATATTTGTTTATTAACGCCTGGTTCTGCTGGATTATTGCAATCTCGTAATAATCCTAATAATCCATAACTCTCGTAAATCTTGTAATGATCCCAATAATCCATCACGTAACCTTCCTTCTGGTGCTCCACTTGTTTTGACTATTTCTGGACATGCCAAGCGTGTTGGGCCATGACATTTCTTTAACAATGTTTTTTCCTAAAGATCTATAATAAATATTAATTAAACATAAAGCTCTGTAATACATTTATAATAATATTCTTTATTATATATTAAATTAACGTTTCTTGTATTTATTAATTATATTAACTATAATAACAAAAGGGGTTTTTTACGGGCATGACATTTTCGGGCCAGCTTTTTATTTTATCAAATTCGTAAACATTACTTTTTAATGTTATAAATCGAAATATCGATATTAGTATTTATTATTTTTATTATTTCCGGTTCTGTATAGAAAATCGAATCCTTTATAATATATGCGAGTTATTCGTCCGTAAATATGCTCTTTCCATTTTTCGCAATCGGTATATTTTTGTCGTCCACAATATATAGCATATATTCTGCCCTATTAATTAAGAGTTCCGGAACAAACTTTTTCCATCTAATTTTGTGTGACCGCTAGAGGGTTTAACCAACTATTAAACCTTAGTGGTAAGGGTTTATGTTGGCAGAAATATCGTAGGAATCTAAGCAATAGATACAGTAACGTGTTACGTCTCGTAATACCAAGGGTGTCTTGGGTAACGAATTGTTATTGCAAGCTGAAACTATCTAAACTATCGAATTAATAAGTGTATATATCCTTATTTTGACTTAAATATCTTGGACTGGCATCAATGTATTTAGTTAATTAAGTCCCCTTAACCCCCTTTAAGCCTTTCGTAACTTAATTAACTTATCGTCCTTAAGCTAATAATAACGTTTAAACTTATTAAGCCGGTTACGTAACTTTTTGGCGTAAATCGGGGCTTAGTTCTTTCTAAATGCCCGACCGTCCGTAAAGAGCCAAAACCGTTAGGTCATAATTCGATTACCCCTTTCCACCATTTTTATCCTTAAAGATCAGATTATTCGTTCGTCGGCTTTTGGTAAGTAACCTTCCTTTTTTTATATTTATCACATCAAGTCGTATCGAAAAATGTCGTTTTCGTAACCATATTAACGTTTTAATTCTTTTGAAACGTATTAATCGCTTTGGTTTTATTATATTATTAAACTTTTCTTAGTCGTATTGTAAATCTGAACGCAAAATTTACAAAACCTATTATAATTCGGGAAAATATGTACGTTATATTAAGTATAAAGGTCCTTATAATCTCCTTAGCTTTTCCCAATTTGAACATCATAAGCTTATTATAAAAAGAACCGCCTAAAGTTAAAGCAACGTATTGTTAAAGAAAAATTGCTAAAAACTTAGTAACGTTTAAACGAATTATTTAGCCGTTGAAGCTGTTTACGAAAACAAAAAAAGACTTTTTTCGTAACCGCGGTATCGAAATATTTTATCGGGGTACCCAGGATGCGGAAGTTACGGAGGAATTCGAACGTTTAAAAAAGGAACAAGAATAATTAAAGGCCGCCGTTACGGCTATTACGTTAGCCCAGGCCGCGGCTAACTGTTCCGATATCCCGGTTATTAATTAGTTAACCGTTAACTGGGACGCGCCCGTTATTATTAATAAAAGTTCTTTAACAGGCGCTGGGTGCCAATTAGGTTTTTAGCAGGTTTCCAGGTATTCTCGGAATCTGGGTATTTTTTCTATTTAATCAGATATTATGTAACCCTATATTGTTTTCGTATATCGAATATTTTTTTTCCTTATAAGTTTGTTTGTTTTTTACCTTTACGTCGTTTTCTGCCGTATACACTTTAATTATATCCGTTATTAATTCGAATAGAGTTATTTGAAAAATTAAAGAAAATTTATCTTTTGGTGGAAGTTTTAATTAATGATTAATTTCTAAAATTGTTTTAGCAATTTAATATTAACCGATATATTTGAAATTAACTTTTTTATTAGGTCGTTTATTGGAATATTTTTAATAACCAAGAAAACTATTTTCTTTTTTTCTAAAATTAATGTTGTTAACCTTTTCTGCTTATAATATTTATTTATTTAATTTCGTACAAATTCCTGTTCTGTTTTTATTTTTTAATATAGTTATTATACTTAATCCGACCTAAGGATTACTTTGATATTAATTAGACCCTTATTACGTACTTTTTTATAAACTTTTAAAATAAAGCCAAAATATGCCTTTACAAATATTATTTGATATTTTTATAATAATTAATATTATAAACCAGTTATATAATTAGTAATGTTTTAATCCCGTTATTTTATTCGTAATTAATATAATATTGTAAGTAAACTCTTTAGGTTTGATTTCTTCGTTTTATTTATCTATTTATTTAATATATATATACGTTAAATAATTGGTAATTTAGGCCGATTTATGCTATAAGGCCTTACCAAAAATTTGATGCAAATATCGATTTTTTATTTCAAATAATTTTGATTAGTAATGCGTATATGCTAAAAACGTATTTAAAAAAATACCTGCCATTTGTTCGGCATTTATGTTTTCATAATATAAAAAAAATAGAAAATTTCGTAAATTAATCCATAATTTTAAAAATGCTATCGTAATAGATTCTTACAGCCAGATTGTTTGACATAAGAATTTTAATAATAAAATTAAATATAATTAAGTAGTATAACGGTTTTGCAATTAGTAATGACTGTAATTCTTCGTATGGTTTATGTCGTCGAACTTTTATTCTGGCATAAATATCGTATTTTCGCATAATTATCTGTACCGTTGATTTTATTTTAAAAAACAATATATGCATTAAGGCCGTTTTAGGGTTTTATGGATTTCTAGATGTCCGTATAATTAATATTCGTATATATTTCGTATTAAATTCCTTTGATATTCTTCTAAAATTTATACTTTGTCCGTTTTTTGGTTTTTTTAGAAAATTATCGTTATATTATTAAATCACTTAATGTATATTAAAGGATATTGTCCGAATTATCGCATTCTGCTGTAAGCGTAAATATCTTTTCGTAATAATATCAAAATTATAGAGCTAACTTTAACCAATTTCTTTTACGCATTTTAATTATTACTTTATAAGTTCCTTAGTTGTAAAATATCGTGTAAAATTTGATAATCCGTTTAAACATTAACTTAATATAAATTTATCTTTAAAAAGTATCTAAACTTTCGAAATGCCATAGTAATAGCCATAAATTCCTTATCTGGAATATTATAATTAAATTCGGCTCCTTTTAATTTATATAAGGAAAATATAATATACTTATTTTGCTAAAGTTTCGAATAAACTTCCTGTAATAGTTAGCGAATTCGAAAAATACCTATATTTCCTTAATCGGTATTAATGCTGGCTATTTTATAATTACAGCAATTTTCTCGAGGTTCATTCTAATATATCCTAGATTAATATTATATCCTAAATGTTCCACTTTCTATACGTAAAATTAACTTTCTTTTGCGTTAACAAGTAACTTTACGTCTTATAAAGATTAAAAAACTTTATGAACGTATTTTGTATATATTTTTTCCGTTTCTGAAAAAATAAATGTTACAGGCTAGAGCCTATAGGGCAGCTCGGGCTTACGGAGCGAACTCCTTAGCCCGAGCTCACCCATATATATATAGGGAGCAGCCACCTCGCCGGTAGCTAACTGTTTCTCCCTTTTCCTCCTTATCTTAAATATAAACCTTTATTAGGCCGTACTTTCGTTTAACTTACGTATTATGCCCGTTACATATATTTAAAGTTACGACTTATTATAGCTTTTAAGAAGTTAGGTAAAAGCGAAACGTTTCTTAAAGATACCCTGGTTCCGGATAATAAGCCAAAAAACGTTTTACAGCGAAATAACTGCGAAGCAATATAACCGACGAAACCATAAGCGAGCTTACGGCACCAACTTCGTCCGGAATTATTAAAGAAGATTTATAATATTAGTTGGTCGTAAATATACATTAAAAGCTTAATATATAATAAAAGAAATTTACCAAACTGATTCTTAATTATAACGAAACGATTATTACGATTATGTTACATAATACCGTAAAATTAAACGTACCGTTAGGGATATATCCGAGATACGACGTAAACCTCCTAAAGTTAATAATAAGGAATCCGTTATTTAGCTAAATCCTAGCTAATAGCTAATTACTACCGATCTTATTAGAAAAAAGGGAAAAAAATATATCGTAAAACGCATATTAAAGGCCGAAAGCAGGCGCGTAGGCCGCAGTCGCCGAAAAAAGCTGTTCGTAAAATACGCAGGCTACGCCGAACCGGTATGGGAATTACGTAATAGCTTCGAAAATATAGCTACCCTTAATAATTTCGAAAGGTTATTCGGAAACGGAAACGGGGTCGGCAAAGACGTAAGGGCACGAATAAGAACAAAAGAAAAAAGATATAAGGAAAGCCACCGCTGCCTCGCCGTAGCCTCGTTATTCCCTAAGGGCGAAAAAGGGGGTAATATTATAGGTTAAAGCCTATAGGGCAGCTCGGGCTTACGGTGCGAATTTCTTAGCCCGAATTTACCTATATGTATATAGGGAGCAGCCACCTCGCCGGTGGCTAGCTGTTTCTCCCCTTCCCTTTTCACTTTGAATATAAACCTTTATTAGGCCGTGCCTCCGTTCAACTTACGCATTGTGCCCGTTATAATAAAAATATCTTTAAGATAATAAACGACGAAAATATTGAGGTATTTTCGTAATACGTAATTAACTATTCGCTAGAAAATTATTAATATGTTCGTATGTTCTATTAAAGTAACGGAATATTTAAATAGTCTGTATTTCGTTTTAAAGGTTGTTTTTTATTTGTATTCTTTCTTAATTTTAATAATATTATATTTATTTTTAAGATCGAATATTATGAATTATATGGTTCCGTACAGTTGGCTTTTTATTTTTATAATTAAGGGTAATAATATTCCATGTTGAAAAGTAATATCGTTTCATTATCGATAATTAACTTCAAGTCGCAATTTTTGGATTTTCTTTTATTACGAAAAATATAAGGTATTCTGCCGGTAACTTCGAAAGTCGAATTTGTTTTTTTGTAATCGATTTTCCAAATATTTTTAAAAGTACGTAATCCGTTTCCGCTAAGGTTATAAATAAGGTAAAACCTTGTCGAAAATCCTTTCTTAAAAATTATTTTATAATTTTATTCGTTATGTTTTAATAGTTTCGTATCAAGTTCTTTCATAAAAAGCTATTCGTATTTGTAATATTATAATAACATATTAATTAAACTCTTTAAACTTTGGGACTATTATTATTTTAGGTCGTTATTTAATGGCGTTAATTTTATTCTAATAGTAATATTAAAACGTCGTATTCTTTTCTGGTGCTTATTTTTTTGGTATTTTTTCCTTTTAAGTAATAAGGTTTTTATCGTATCCTTATACCTGCATTCGTCGTTATTACAGATCGAATATTAAGATCTTAATTTTCTTGTTTCTTATCTGTTAAAAAGGTATAAAATGAATTTTACATAATTAATCCCTTTATTAATTAAAACTTCGTACTAGCATATCTATAATAATCCTAAAATCATATCGTAATTCCCGAATAAAACGATATCGAAATCTATTATTTAGTTTCGTCTTTGGACCAAAATTTCGAAATAATTAATTTCGCATATAATTTTCTCTTTATCGTAAGCGAATTCCTAACTTTCGGCATTTATCGCTATATGGGGTTGTAACTTATAACTCCCTAATAATTTCAACTTATTAGCCATATTTAATGGAATATAATTTCCGCCTAAGGCTCCGTAATCCATTATTACGATATATCAATACATTCCGATTCGTATATCCAAAGTAATAAGGTTATTTACGGCTTTTATCGTCGCATTTAAAGCGTTTTTTAAAAATTCCTTTTAATTTCTTTAGGTTTCGTTATTTTACAACATTTTTATAAGTAACCTTTTTCTTTTAATTTTTATTCGAATTTGTCGAACTTTATTTATATTTTTTCGTTTAACGCGTTAAGTTACTATATCTGTTTTTATAACCGACATATTATTCCTTTGAATTATATTAATTATTTTTGGTTTTTCTGCAGTTTTTCTTCTTATCAAGTGAATTGTTTTTTTATGTTTCCGATTATATCCCATTATGCGGCGTTCAAATTATTGTTCCAAAGCTTGCTTATAAATTAACATATTTCTTTTTTAATGGCTTTTTTTATAAAGGTTTATAATAAATATTAATTGAAAGTAAAGATTTATAATAACTTTCTAGTAATATTCTTTTATTATATGCCAAATAAACTCCTTTTTCGTTTAATAATTATATTATTAATAATAATAAAAAGGGCGTTCTTACGAGCATTACTTTTTTTCGGGCCAAGTTTTTATTTCGGCCAAATATTAAATATTTTCTGGAGTTATAAATCGAAAATATCGATATTAGTATTTATTGTTTTTGTTATTTCCGGTACGGTTTGGAAATTTGAATTTTTTATAATATATGCGAGT
The DNA here is from genome assembly GCA_004154925.1 of Monosporascus cannonballus. NCBI lineage: Eukaryota > Fungi > Ascomycota > Sordariomycetes > Xylariales > Monosporascus > Monosporascus cannonballus. Next base: position 411,862 of record QJNS01000007.1, read on the forward strand.
AATTCGTCCGTGGATATATTATGTCCATGTTTCGTAATCGGGATATACTCGTTGTTAACAATATATACCATGCATTCTGCTGTATTGGTTAAGGGTTCCAGAACAAACTTCTTCTGTCCAGTCCTAATATTTGCGTAATTATCCTTTGTTACGGCCTGGTCACCCGTATTGTCTTCCAACATGTACGAATACATATATACAGCTGTAAGCACCAGGATGATTGCCACAATTGCGATCATTTCACCGATCTTTTGCCCTGGTGGCGTAATGGCGTAATGGCATGGTGCAGCCATAACATCCTTATAATGCTTTTTATTATGCCCGCGATAATTGTTAATCTAACATTTTGGTTTCGTGCATTCTTCGTCGAATTTTTTGTCGTGATGGTCCTTATTAAACCTTTCGCTATAGGGGGCCTGGTACGTATTTAGGCCGAATTATATTAATGGGTTTGTTTCCATTTTTTGATTTTTTCTGGATTATTCCTTAGCTACAGGTTTTTAATTATTTTAACGGAGTTTTTTAGGTGCTTTATATTACGTTGCTTTTTGTCCTATTTTGTTACAATTATAATATTTGGTCTAGCTTTAGTTATTTCTATATGTGGCTTCTAGTTCTATAAATCCTGATTTTATTCCGTAAAAGGTATTATTATATTAAAAAGCGCTGGTATTAATCGTATATCACAGTTTAATATTATTCTTTCTTTTAACACCTTTAATACGTTAAGCGTATTATCAATTGTTAATCTTAATTACCATAACGATATAATCCGATAAATAATTAGGTTAATTAAATTTAAAAAACTGTTTTTATATTTTTTTAAGTTTTCGAAAAAAATACTTATTAAAGTTTCTTATTCTTAATTTAACTTGGCGGCTAACTAAATTAACGTATTGCCGTAATTAGATATTAATTTTTTCTATCGTAATTATTAGATCTGTGTTTCGGCTTATATTTTTTGTTTTAATATTTTGAAAATCTTCGTTAATATTTATTCGAATTATTCGTAATTGTTATAAATTTGCATTATTTTGGGTTTTGTTTTTCAATTAACAAAATAATATGCTTTTTTATAACGGATTTAAATTAAGTGGCCTTATTTCCGGTAAATCGTTTAATTGCGAATTCGTTTGGTATAATAAGCGTAATAAGTTAAATAGGAAAATACTCGAAATATATTCGGCATCAAGTTAAAAATAATTATAACTCAATTAAGGTTCCGTCGAAGAATTCCAGCTTTTAAAGGCCTAAGGACTTTTTTTAATTTTTTGGTAAAATTTAACTAAATAATTTAATTTATTTAAAAAGATTTCCCGGTTTCGCGAGCTTTTTTATTTTTCTTAAGGTTTTTATAAGCGGCTTGCAAAAACATCGTAAAACCATTATTATTTTTCCAACTGAATAATGCGTTCGTTTATAATATCCAAACGTCGAAAAACTTATTTACGAAAAAAACGAAGCTTTTTTTTTCTTTTCGGATTCCATTTCAGTATCCGGGTAATCGGGGACTTGGTAAATGGGTTGTTCGAGTTTCTTGCTAGTAAACATAATATCGGTAATATTACCTAAAATTTAACGGTATTCCTAAACAAAAGTTTGCAACGTATAACGGTTAAAGGGTTTAATTAATTATTAAACCTTAGTCGTACCGATTTATGTTAGCAGGAATATCGTGGGAATCTAAATAATGGATATAATAACGTATTACGTCTCGGATTGTTTTGGGTACTTTAGATAACGAATTATTATTATAAGTTGAAGCTATTTAAATTATGGAATTAATAAGCGTATATATATCCTTATTTTGGCTCAAATATCTTACACTGGCTTAAATATATTTAATTAATTAAGTTTTTTAAAGCTTTTTTAATCCTTTCGTAGCTTAATTGGCTTATTGTTCTTACGCCAATAGTAACGTTTGAGCCCAGTAAGCCGGTCACCTGACTTCTTTGCGTGGGTCGAGGTTTGGTTCTTTCTAAGGGCCCGACCGTCCGTAAAAAGCCAAGACTGTTAGGTTATAACATTTTGGTATTTGCATAATTATCTTTATAATGCTTTTTGTTATGTTCGTAATACTTATTAAACCAGCTTTCTGGATTCGCGTATCTCTTATCGAATTTCTCATCGTAATAACTTTTGTTAGGCTTTTCGCCATCGGGGACCTATGTTATAACTCAACGGGCCACGGTCTCCAGAAACGGTCTGTTACGACCCAACCACAAGTACGCGGGAGGGTAAATTACGTAATAAATTATTAATTTATTGGTAATAAGCCAGTAAGCCGGATCATTTATTTATTAATAATAAGCCAATAAGCCGGATTACCAATTTACTGATAATATGTTAATAGGTTGGAATAAATATGATACGTTTATAATTTTGATAATTTAAATAATTTTTGTTTATTATAATAATTGGTTATTTAAGGCATATTTGGTGTTACGAAATGTTATATAATTATTATATTTATCATTTAAAGTTTTACGATATTTCTATTAATATAAACCCGTACAATTAAAGTTTAATAATTGGTTAAACTTTTTAGCCGTTACGCGTTATAAGTTTTTATTTAATAATACCGTTAAACGATAAGCAATACCGCCGATATTATATTTACTAAAAAGCAATCCGAATAACCTATTTACCAGGTCCTTAATTACATGGATACTAAAATGGAATCCGAAAAAGAAAAAGAAAAACCTTGTTTTTTTCGCAAAGAAATTCTTCGACAACTGGATGTTATAAAGGAACGCATTATTTAGATTAAAAAAGATAATAATAATCTTACGACGTCTTTTTAAATAATATATAAAAAGCTTAAGAAAAAAAGATTTTCGAAATCGAAAAGTTTTTTTAAATAAGTTAGGTTATTTAGCTGAATTTTATAAAAAATTAAAAAAAGTTTTTAAGTTTTTTAAGTTAGAATGTTTCGAGAAAACCTTAATTGAATTATTATTATTTTTAATTTAATATTGAAAATATTTCAGCTATTTTCTTATTTAACTTATTACGGTTATTATACCAATCGAATTTATAATTAAATAATTTACCGGAAATATAATTACTTGGTTTGAGCAAATTATTAAAAAATATATTATTTTACTAATCGAAAAACGAAATCTGAAAATAATGCGAATTTATAACGGTTACAAATAATCCGAACAAATATTAGTAAAGGTTTTTGCAGTAATAAGCGAAAAACTAAAAACCGAAATATAAATCTAATAATTAGAACAAAAAGAATTCATATCTAATTACGGCAGCATAGTAATTTAATCAATTTCGAAAGTAAATTAAGAACAAAAAGTATTATTAATTAAATTTGTTAACGGCCCAACAAAAGAAATATAAAAAAGAGTTTTTAAGCTTGATCGGCCTAAATATTTATCGAATTATATCGTTATAATAATTAATATTAACAATAAACAATATGCATAACTTATTAAAGGCATTAAAAGAAAAAATAATAATAAATTTCGATATATGGTTAATATTAACGTTTTTCGACGTAATAATATTTTTTATCATACGGAACTTGGATGTATAGAATTAAAAATTATTAATAAAAAAGATTAAAGCTAGATTAAATGCTATAATTATAATAAAATAAAAAATAAGATAATATGATATAAAGTACCTAAGAAATCCTGTTAAAATAAATGGAAACTAATACCTAAAAATAATACAGAAAAAATTAAAAAAACGAAAATAAACTTATTAATATGATTCGATCTAAGTACGTATTAGGTCCTTTATGGCAAAAGGTCCAATAAGGAGTATTATAATAAGAAATTTAACGAAAATGCGAAAAGCCAGAAAAGTAACTTAATAAATATTGTAAGCATAATATAAAGTATTATAAGGAGAATTACGCAAATATTAGAGCCGGACAGAAAAGGTTTATATCGGAACTTTTGATTAATACGGCAGAATATATATAATATATTGTTAACGACGAGAATACCCGATTACAAAAAATAAAAATAATATATTTATGGACGGATTACTCGTATATGTTATAAAAGATTCGATTTTCTAAACCGTATCGGAAATAACATAAACGATAAATAATGGTATTAATATTTTCGAACCAGAGCCCTAAAAGATGTTTTACAATTAGTTAAAATAAAGAGCTGGCCCGAAAAAAGGCAGTACCTGCAAAAAAAACCTTTTTGTTATTTCTAGTAATATAATTACTTCATGGGAAAAATATTATTAAAAAATTATTAGAAATCTTTATTTTCAATTAGAATTTAGTATAAACTCTTATTAACAAAGTTATTAAAAAGATACTTTATTTTATAAGTAGGCTTTGGAACAATAATTAAGATAACGTATAATAAATATAATTGGAAATATAAAATAATAGCTTATTCGATAAAAAAAAGAATTATAACAAACTTAGAAATAATTAATATAATTCGAAGTAATAATATGCAGATAATAACGATAAATGTAATAGCTTAACGCGCTAAACAAAAAAATATAAATAAGGTTCGACGTATTGGAATAAGAATTAAAAGAAAAAGGTTACTTATAAAAAAGTTGCAAAATAACGAAACCTAAAGAAATTAAAGTGAATTTTTAAAAATGTTTTAAACGCGATAATAAAAGCGGTTAATAACTTTATTATTTTGGACATATAAATTTGAAAGTATTAATATATTATAATATTAAATCGCGGAATTTTAAACGGAAATTATATTATATTAAATATAATTAATAAGTTTAAATTATTATAGAGATATAAGTTAAATTCTCATATAATAACGATGCCGAAAGTTAAGACTTGGTATATAATAACGGAAAGACTATACGCAAAATTAATTATTTCGAGATTTTATGTAAAAATAATATTAAATAATTAATTTCGATATTGTTTTATTTAGGAATTCCGATATAATTATAGGGTTATTATAGATATTTTAATACGGAATTTTGATTAATAGGAGGATTAGCCAGCTTAAGTTTACATTATACCTTATTAATAAATAAATAAAAAATTAGAATTTTAATATTCGATTAATAATAACGATAAATATAATATAAGGATACGATAAAAACCGTATCACCTAAAAAATAAAAAATGAGAAAAAAATAGGTATTAAAGAAAAATACGATATATTGTTATTATTATTAAAGCGAAATTAAATTAATTAAATAACGATTTAAAACAACAATAAGTATATAAAAAATTAAAAGATTTAATTAATATGTTATTATAATATTATAGATATTAACAGCTTTTTAAAAAGGTGCTTAATACGAAATTATTAGAATATAGGGATTAGAATTATGAAATTATTTTTAAAAAAAGGTTTTCGACGAAATTCTACCTTATTTATAACTTTAACGAAAACGAATTACGTATCTTTAGAAAATACCTAGAAAATTGGTTATAAAAAAGAAGGATTCGACTTTTAAAGTTATTAGCAAAATACCTGATATTTTTCGTTTTAAAAACAACGGAAAATTACGATTTATAATTAATTATTAATAATTGAACGATATTACGCTTAAAGATCGAATATTATTGCCCTTAATTACGGAAATAAAAAACCGATTTAACGGAATTAAATAATTTATCATATTCGAATTTAAAAACGGCTATAACCTTATTAGGATTAAAAAGATTTACGAATAAAAAATAATTTTTAAAAAGAAATATAAATTATTTAAATATTTAATTATATTAATAGAATTTACGAACGTATTAATAATATTGTACCGCATAATAAATTATATTTTCCCAAAATATATCGATATTTTGGTTATTTTTTCGTTTAATAATATTTTAATTTCTTTTAAAAAACGGAGAAAATATATAGAAAATATATGTATAAAGTTTTTTAAATTTTTTAAAATATAAATTTATTTGTTAAGGTAAAAAAAGAGTAATTTTACAAATTAAAAATGGAATATTTAAATTATATTATTAATTTAAAATATATTAAAATAACCCCCGAAAAAATCGCTATAATTGCAGAATAACAAATACTAATTCATTTTAAAAAAATAAAAATATTTTTTAAAATCGCCAGTTATTATAGAAGATTTATTAGGAATTTTAATAAAATAATTATATTTTTAATAAATCTTATAAAAAGGTAAAAAGGTTTAAATAAACGCCAAGTAAGGAAAGAATATTTCAAAATCTTAAGGATATAATTATTAATAAGTTAATATTAATTATATATAATTTAAACCGTTCCGTTAAATTAAAAATAAATATTTCAAATTCCGCGTTAAACGTAGTAATCGGATAACGAAATAATTAAGATAAATTATATCTTATTATATTCTTTTCGTGTAAGGTAAAAAAATCTAAATTTAATTACCGTATTCCAGATAAGGAATTTATAATTATTATTATAGCATTTCGAAGATTTAAGCATTTCTTAAAGAGAAATTTACATTAAATTAAGTTTTATACGGGTTATCAGAATTTTACCCGATTTATTACGATTAGAAAATTTATAGAACGATAATTTCGTTATGTAAAAAAATTAACGAATTTCGATTTCGTTATTAGTTACAAAGAAAGTTCAAAAAATAACAAAATAAATGATTTAAGCAAGTAATTAAACTTTGAAAAAGTATTAATTAAAGTTAATAATATAATTTTCGATATTATTATTAAGGGATATTTACGTTTATAATAAATTACGATAATTCGGGTAATATTTTTTGATATATATTAAAGCATTCCGTAATATAATGATAATTTTTTAAAAAATCAAAAAACAAATAAAATATAAATTTCAAATAAATTTTAAAAAGCTTTAAAACGAAACATATATAAATATTAGGTATATAAATATTAACAAATTTATAAAATATTAAAACGGTTTTAACGTTTATACTTTTTTCTTAAAATAGAATTAACGGCATAAAAAGTTATATAATAAAATAATATTTGCGCCAAAGTAAAGGCTCGATCACAAAAAGATATAAAAAATTATAATTATTATTAATTAAAAAATACATATAATACTTAATTATATTAGATTTTATTATCAAAATTTTTAACTTAAAACGTTTAGGTATAAAAATATATTACGATAGTATTTTTATAATTATTAATTAATTTACGAAAATTTTTTAATTTTAATTATATTACGAAAATATAAATGCGGAACAAAAAATATAAATCTTATTTAAATATATTTTTAGCATATACAAATTATTTATAAAAGTTATTGTATATAATAAATTAATATGTATATCAAATTTTTAATAAAGCCTAATAATATAAATCGATTTAAATCATAAATTATTTAACATATTTAAACCTTTAACCGATAAATAAATAAAAGGAATAAAATAAAGTTTAAAAGTTTATTTGCAATATTATATTAATTATAAATAAAATAATGAAATAAGAAAATTGCTAATTATGTAATTAACTTATAATATCAATAATTATAGGAATATTAAAATAATAGTAATAAATATAAATTTTAAATTTATTTTAAAAGTTTAAAAAAATACGCAATAACGGCCTAATTAATATTAAAATAATTTTTAGTTTAAAATAATTATAATAATTATAGTAAAAAATAAAAACAGAATAGGAATTCCTATAAAATCAAATAAATAAATATTATAATTAAAAAAGGTTAAAAAAATCAAATTTCGAAAAAGGGGAAATAATTTTCCTCGTTACAAAAAATATTTAAATAAGAAAATTTAGCAAAAAGCTTAATTTTAAATATATCGGTATATACAAAATCGCTAAGAAAATCTTAGAAAATAATTATTAATTAAATCTTTTATTAAAAGTTAAATTTTATCTATTTTTTTATATTTCTTTATTTAACTTATTAGCAGATATAATTAAGGTATATATAGCATAAAATACCGTAAAAATAAAAAACGAATAAACGTACGTAATAAAAAAATATTTAATATGTAAAAATAAAACGGATTTACCTAATATTTAATTAAGTGAAAAAATACCCGGATTCCGAAAACACCTAAAAACCTTCCAAAAACCTTATTAACGTTTAACGCTTATTAAAAATTTTTCATTAATAACGACGGAACCATCCGAAATAATAATATTTTAATCCATAAAATCTCAAAAAAAAAGGCCTTAATTTACCGTAATCTAATTAATAATATCTACCTTACTTAAGGCCTATATCTTAATTACGGACTTTGATTCCAATTATATAAAGTCGTTAAAATCGTCCAAAAATTAAAAGGTACGATTAATACATTTCGCAGCCTGGGATTAATAATGCTAACGCTAATGATGTATACGAGAAAAACGCGTAAAAGCTTTGGACAAAGACTTTTCGGCCGCTAGCTTTTCCTTTTTTAATTTTTTCGATTCCGCGATATAACGATTAATCATAAAAACAAGGATTCCTGTCCCGTTATACGAGTGACCTCCGCGAACACATTCCTTATAACGAAAAATCCCGGCCATCATTTGGCAACTAAGCTGCCTGTTACGACCTGACAGGCTCCGGCCTCAGGAAACTGTCAAGCAAGGATAACACGGACCACCTCTTGAGTCACGTGATAAGTGCTCAGCAAAGATCTACTGAGCACGACTGATCAGCACTGAGCAACTGCTCAGCAAGAATTCGCTGAGCACAGTTGAGCAGAGATGAGCAGTAATACCAAGAAAACAATATATATACGCTCGTTATTTCCATAGTTTAGATAGCTTCAGCTTGCAACACTCATCAATACAAATCGTTTGCAATACGTTCCTGGGCCTTCGGTATTAAGAGACGTGACTAAGTTACTTTATTGCTACAGAGTCCCACGATACTCCTGCCAACATAAACCCGTACGACTAAGGTTTAATAGTTGGTTAAACCCCTAGCCGTCACACTGCCGGGCAGAACAAAAGGAATAAGGTATCGCGTCAAAACCTTCAAGTTTAATTAAATTAGCCAGGGCAAATCGCTATTCAGATTTACGGGAACGAAATTTAAATACACCGGAAGACATAATAAATAAATACGAAAAGGTTTACTAAAAAAAAAAGAACAAATCTTAAAAACAAGATTTGTAAAAAAAGGAGATCATGTTATAACTTAACGGGCCACGGTTTCCAGAAACGGTCTGTTACGACCTAATCACAAATACGCGGTAAGGCGAATTACGTAATAAATTATCAACTTATTAATAATAAGCCAATAAGCCGAATTATTAACTTACTGGTAATAGCCAGTAAGCCGGATTACCAACTTATTAATAATAAGCCAGTACGTTAAAACAAATATAATACGTTTATTATTTCTATAATTTAAAGAACTTTAGCTTGTAATAATAATTCGTTGCCCAAGGTACCCTTGGTATTACGAAACGTGCTACGATTACTATATCCATTGCTCAGATTTCTACGATACTCCTGCTAACATAAACCCGTACGACTAAGGTTTAATAGTTGGTTAAACCTCCTAGCCGTCACAACCTAGTACGTATTTAGGCTGAATCGTGGTAATAGGTTTGCTTTCGTTCTTTTAATTCTTTTTGGATTATTCTTTAAGTACGGGTTTTTATTTATCCTATCGGGATTCTTTAAATGCCTTATACTATATTACCTTATGCCTTATTTTGCTATAATTGAAATATTTAATCTAGTTCCAGGTTTTCCTATAGGAGGTCCCTAGTTCCATAGGTCCTAATTCCGTATCGTAAGACATGTTACCTCGTCGAAAAGCGCTGGTATTAATCGTATATCGGGATTTGTTATTAGTTTTTCCTCTGCTACCTTTAATACGCCAGGTGTATTATCGATCGTCGATGTTAATTATTATAACAATATAATCCGATAACTAATTAGTTTAATTAAGTTTAAAATTATTTTTATATATGTTTTGTAAATTATCGAAATATTTAATTATTAATATTTGTTTTAAATTTAACTTAAAAGCTAATTAAATTAATATATTGCGGTAATTAAATCTTAATATTTTCTATCATAATTATTACATTTATATTTCGACTTTTGTTATTTTTATTTATTATTTCCAAATAATTCCTTAATATTTAATTAAGTGTTTTATAAGCGTTATAAACTTATTTTATTTCCGGATTTCGTTTTTCGATTAATAAAATAATATATGCCCTTATAACGGGCTCGAATTAAATAACCATATTTCCGGTAAATCGTTTAATTACGAATTCTATTTGTATAATAAATATAATTAATTAAATAGGAAATACTCGAAATATGCTCGGTATTACGTTAAGAACAATAATAGCTTAATTAAGATTCTGTTAAAAACTTTTAATTTAGGGGGTTTAAGAATTCTTCTTAATTTGTTAATGGAACTTAACTACATAACCTGGCTTGTTCGAAAAAGCTTTCCCGTTTCAGAAGTTTTTCTTTTTTCCTTAAATCTGTTATGGGCGGCTTAAAAGGATATTATAAGGTTATTATTATTTTTTTACGTTCAATAATATGTTCGTTTATGGTATTAAGGCGTCGGAAAAATGTTTTACGAAAAAGGCGTAGGCGCTTTTCGTCTTTCTCAGGTTTTATTCCGGTATTCGGGTTATCAAGGACTTGGTACGTAAGCTATTCGGGCTATTTGCTAATAAATATAATATCGGCGATATTGCTCAAAGTTTAACGTTATTAGTAAATATAAACTCATAACATATAACGGCTAAAAGGTTTAATTAATTATTAAACCTTAGTTGCACAGGTTTATATTAACAGGATTATCGTTAAACTTTATAGCAATAAGGTAACTTAGTTACGTTTCTTAATACCAAGGATACAAAAACCGTATTATAAGCTATTAGTATTAATAAGTATTACAAACTGAAGCTATTTAAACTTATGGAAATAATAAGCGTATATATTTTTTCATGGATCACGTTAGATCCCTTAAATCACTCCGGATCCATATCGGATAACTGCATGTATCTCGTTGGATCCCTTGGATCATTCCGGATCTATATTACGTAGTTTCGTCCCGCTTGGGTCCTGTTTCGGTCACCAAGTGACCGTTTCCGAGACCCCTCCTCAGTTGGGTCATAACACTTTTAAGCCGCCTATAAAAAGCTTAAGAAAAAAAAGAACATTCCCGAAACCGGAAAACCCTTTCGAACGAACCGGGTTATCCAGCTAAATTTTACCAAGGAACCAGAAAAGGTTTTTAAACCGTTTAAACCAGAACTTTTCGGCGGAACTTCGGTTAAATTATAATTATTTTTTACCTAATACCGAATATACTTTGGGTATTTTCCAATTAAACTAATTATGCTTATTATACGAATTAAATACACAGTCGGACGATTTATCGAAAACGCGGCTATTTGGTTCGAACCCATTATAAAAGGCTACGTTATTGTGTTAATTGAAAAACAAAATCCGGAAATAATGCAAATATATAACGATTATAAATAATTTAAGCAAATATTAACAAAAATATTGGAAATAATAAACGAAAAAATAAAAGCCGAAATAAAAATTTAATAATTATGATAGAGGAGATGGCTATCTAATTATAGTAATACGTTCGTTTAATTAATATTTAAGTTAAATTAAAAACAAAAAATATTAATAATTAAATCTTTTCACGGTTTGAAAAAGAAAATACAAAAAATCTTTTTAAATTCGATCGGCTTAATTGTTTGTCGGATTAAATAGTTATAGCAGTTCAGATCAACAATCGACAATACGCCGGGCGTATTAAAAGTATTAAAAGAAAGAATTTCTTACCTCATCTTGATCAGGACCCCATTTTGGAGGTTATGGCTACGCCTGCGACGCAGCAGCCGTAGCCACAGCTATAGCTTTTGATCAAAAAGTATCTGTCAGGGGTCCAATGTATCAGCTAAATTCCTTTAAGAATAATACATACAAAAATAATAAAACCTCCAAAACAAGGCCTAATAATAAATTATGATTTTTTCGTTCCGTTTAATACGTTTCCATATAAATTTATAAAAATTATTAATATTAATTTTAAAAATACATATTAATTACGAAATTCCCAATATTTTAATTTATATACTTAAATACATATTTGAAATCCTTATTTCTTAATATTATAATAATATTAATTAGTACAAAATAAAAATTATTATAATAAAAAATTAACTTCAAATTTCAATTAATCAATATTAAAAATCTTTAACCCCTTTAAGCCAATATAATAATATATAAAACATAAAGTTATCCGTAATACACCTCGAAATATATTTTTTTTCCTAATTAACTAACTACAAATAATATATTCGAAAATTTAAGGAAAATATTTTAAATTTTTAAATATTTAAATTTCCAAAATAGAACGTTTATTTTTATTTAATACTTTTACCGGTTTCTTCCTAATACAAACATAATTAACCCATATGCTAATATTACATGTACGGTTAATAACCTTATAGAAATTTTACGTTATCGGTTTATTCGCCTTATATTAAGTATTATATTTAACTGGTAAAGCCATATTTTACAGAAAAAATTAATCGATACGGTACATAATCTGTTTTCGGAAAACTTAATTTTGTTTGTCGTTATTAAAATAAGTTTTATAAATTTTTCATTATTTGAATTTCTTTGGTAATAACCGATTTAATTATTATCCAAATTATATTATTAATTAAGTTAATAAAGAAATAACAAAGTTTTATATTAAAAACTCTATATTTTATTTTTATTTTAATATCCGTAAATACAAAAAATTTAATTTAGAAATATTTAACCGTATAATAGCCCGATAATATAATTATATTATTTTTAATTCTGAATAAATAGTAAACGATTAATTCCAGATTATTATATTAAACTTTAGTTTCGAATAATATTATAATTTAATTATTATCGACAAAAAATATTTATTATTAAAAGAAAAAGATTTCCGCTTTAAATATCTTAATATCCGTAATTTGCGTTTTATTTTCCTTATTTATATATATTAATTTATATATATAATAATTATTAATAATATTATAAAAAGAACTACGAAATATGGCGGTTTTCGTTAAATCGGCGGCTCAATTAAATATTATAATAATGCGGAAATTTAACGTTTTAATATTAATTATTCCAAAATTAATATTATTATTTTCTTTATACCCAAATATTAACGTTAGAATTAAAAATACTTAAACTTTTTAATAATTAATATATCCGGGTTATTAAATAATATCTTTTTAATACAGCTTAATAATTTATATTTTATTATTAAAATTATTATTTATATTAATAATGAAGCGCAAATTGTAAATATTTATAATTACTGAATTGAGATTATAATAAACTAGGGGTATGTATTAAAAATTATAAATGAAATTATTAAGTTTTATAATTCCAAAATATTTTACGGAAATTAAATTCGCATGTATAATAATTCAAAATAATTAAATAATTTTATCCGTATTATTATATTTATTTTCGATTTTGATTTAAATATAAACAGTCTGAATATTAATTAAATAATATAATAAAATATACCGCAAAGTTTTTCAATTAAGGATTTATATCAACGATTTGGTTTAACAGTTTATAATTATAAGGAATTAAATATAATTAATTATAAATAAATTATATTATATGTATTTTATTAAGCCTTCAATAAATATAAAACTAAATAATTTATTATGAAAAAAGTTAAAATAACGAAAACAATCCAGGCCCGGTAAAGCGAAAACTATATTATTTATAAAAATATAAAGGTAATAATAAAAAGTAACGTAACGGATTCGTATAATAAAAGATAATACGTAATTTATGGCGAATAGTTTTAATTTTAATTTTCGGCCGACAAAAATATTACTCGTAAACCTCCGAAATACAGTAATTTTAATATATATTACCAAATAAAAATAAGGCTTTAATAATACGTATTATTTAATGGCAAATATATACGTAAAGCGATTTTAATATATTTAAAAAAACGAAGTTATTATGTTTAAAAAAACCCTAATAACTTAATTCCGGCTGCATTTTATTATAATATATATATACTTAATATTTTCTGTATATTGAAACCTTTAAATTCGAAAGTATTTACGTAAAAATAACTAAAAGCCGGTTCGGTAAAAGCGGTTATTTAGGAAATAATAGAATCTTATTATACACGACAGACAAACAAATTACTTTTTGCGTAATTATTTCCGTTGAACAGTAAAAAAAGAAAATAAATATTTATTTTTATTAAATCGAAATAGTTTTTACTTAATAAATCCCCAAATATGTTCAATAAAATTAAAAATCTATGTTGAATTTAAAACATAATTAAATTAATTAAAGCGGTTACCGGTTTCCATAAATAGCAATATTAAGACATTTTATAAAACCGCCTATTTTTTACGTTATATATAATATATAAAAAAGTTATATTTTCGATTTTATAGAAAATATAGGTAATTTTTCGCAAACGGCGGAATTCGTTTAATCGAAAATAATGGCATTATATTCCCCTATTATAGACCAATTTATATAAATTACGAATTATTAATACGGTATAAATTCGACTAATAACGGAAAAATGTATAAGGCCGTTGTAAATTACGTTTTATCGTAATTAAAATATATTATACCTAATTATTCCGTTTAATTTAATAATTAACGGTTTAACGGTAATCCTAATAATTTAAATACCAAACCGGCATATAGTTTATATATTTTGAAAATTTAAAATTATAATTTCGGTTATAATAATACGTATATTTATATACATAATTCGTAACGTATAAAAAAAATCCTAATTAAAAACTTATTTTATTCTTTTTATTTATAATATCGGTATAAAACTAATTATTTTTAAATATTTTTAACTTTCCAGTCCCGTTTTTATTATTATGTTTGTATTTACATAATTCGGTTGCTTTTATATTATTACTGGAATTACCAGCGTTACCAAAACATAATAATCCGCAACACGATATTATAAATAATATATCGGAAAAAAATCAAAATACTAATTTTTATCGAAATTAGGAAATTATATATTAAAAACAAACGGTACTTTTCGGACAATAATATTAATAACAAATTAAAAAGTAATTCCGATTTTAAGTTAAAAAATAAAAAACGAAATTTTGCCGGATTTAATTAAAGTCGATAATAAAAAATACGTTCGGTTTTAACGTAACGTTATGGTTATAAAACGAAATAATTATAAATATTTATATTATATTAATTAAAATTATTAATATATTATTTATTTATTAAATTTATTATTCTTATTAATTTCTAATTTATTAAGCCTTGTACTGAATATTAATTAGCCTTAATCCGGATTAATTAATTATTATAATAAATATATAACAGATTTTTTCAATTAGAAAATTTAATGAAATTTTATATTACGTGATTCAAATTAAAATTTATTACAAATATTAACAAAGTAGTTTTCTAATTTATAATCCTTAGTTTATAACGCCAAATTAAAATCTTTTAAATTTTATTTTCCGGTTTTCTTTTTCCAGTTCGTCGTATTAATTCTTAAAATATTTTTATACCTTTTAACAATTAAAATATCTTATGTCGGATTAAATAATTAAAATAAGAAATTAATTATACGGGTAAATAAATAATATAAATAATTTTTCGCCAATATCAAAAAAACCATTTTTTATTAGTAATATAACTATTTTAACGTTTACTTTTTTTTAAATATTAATTTGAAACGTTTAAAATCCCGTGTTTATAATAAATCTTTATGAATTATATTTTATAACCATATTTTTTTATAACTAAAACTAATATTTATCGGTATACGGTTTTAATATTTTTCGAAACCTCTTATATATCTTATTAGTATTTCATTGGAAATTTTAATAATTATTTTTTTTGGAATTAGAGCTTTTTGGTTCTCTTAATAAAAATTAATAACCGGATTTAGCTTTTTTTTCCCTTACCGCGTTTTCCTTTATTGGCGTAATTGGGTCATCGGTTAGTTTTCAAAATCTGTTCGCTTTTTCACCAGCTAGTTCTAAGAATTTCGTTATATCAAAATTATACATAAATATAATAATAATTAGATATTGCCAATAACCGCCAAAATCCTTAATATTAATACCACATATGCCACGGTACTTAAAAATTTAATTTTTATATAAAGGTTTTTACTTAATAATTAATTATATATAATTATAGATTTTCTTTTCCTTTAATACTATAAAAATAACGTTTACATAATATATGTTATAAAATATTTCGCTGTTTTATATTTCTTTTAATCGAAACCATACAATTATTACATCCTTAATATTATTTATATTGTACAAATGGTTTAATATTATTTATATTATACAAATCGTTATAAATAATAAATTCTCGACAGTAACCAACCGCCTAAATTATACTGCTTTTTAAAAAATATACGCCGGTTAAATCTATAATATAAGAAACATTTACTTTACAATTCCAAAAACCCATTATTTAATAATCCCTATTATCCGTATTAATAATTTTATTATTATATTCTAATATAAAAAAAACGAATAATATTATATATTATTTAATGACTTTTTAGGGATTTACTGAAAACGAAATTTAAAAACTATTAAAATATATAAATACATTTTTTATCAATATTTCTTAAATTATATATATATAATCGACATCGCGGCATATTTATTCAAATATTATTCCGAAATTATTATGGATAAAATATACGTTAATACATATATAACGGTAAATACCTTACGTTTTTTGGCATATAATAATAAAATTTACCTTATAAAAACTTTATAATATTAAAATTTTGTCAAATAATTATTCGGTTTAAAAAAGGCTTATTTTATAAATTACAGCAAAATTGAAAAACACAATATATATAATAAAAGGTAAAATCCGAAAAATAACGCCGTAATTAATATAATTCGTATCAAAAACTAACTTAACGCTGTTACAACTTTTATATACGTTTTAATTTTTTACTAAATTACTATATATTTCCCGAATATAATTACCATATTTTACTTTCTTAAACGGCAATAATATTATTATAATAATTATATAATATTATGGATATATAAATAAGTATTTATAATTAAAAGGTTTAATAATATTTTATATTTACTAATATAAATTCGGCTTAATTAAAATTAAAAATATAAATAAAAGATATAAAATATAATAAATAAAATAAAATACATAAATTAAATAATTACCGAAAATATTATTAATATTAATAAGAAATATATATAAATTTGTAATATAGAAATAAAGCTTACAAATAATTAATAAGTTATAAAAATATTTTAAGGTAATATATATAATTAAAATTAAAATATATATAATTTTTAGAATTATATAATTATAAATATATAAATTCTTAAATATAAATAAAGAACTTGACGTTATATTTTCTTATAACGAAATATTAATATATAAAAAAAGAACGTTATAATTATATATAAATTATTCGAAATCTATGTTTAATTACAAATTTCTTAATATATTTCATAAAGTTATTTCGTTTAAATATATATTAAATACAATTATTATAATTAATTAATATACAATAAATATTATTTATTTAATTATAATATTTTATAATTTCAAATAATTATTTTATTTTAATATATAAAAATACAATATTTGTAATATAATAATTATTAATTAATTCTTTTTTTACTTAATACCGGAAATGTATATTATAATATACACTTTTATATATTTTACGATATTATAAAAAGTAAATAAATTTCTTGCCGATATAATAAATGTAATTTCCGTTATAGTTCTGGATAATATATGCCGAATAAATTTAAAAAACCTTATTCGCCCAGCCAAAAAAATTAAATTCGTTAATAATATCCCCGAAAAAAAGTTTACCTCGGAAAAATAACTTATTTCCGAAAAACAATTTACCATTAAGAAATAACTTTAAAAACGAGTAATAAGATTTCGAATTAAAGAATAACCGGAATAAATACCAGAATAAAAACAATCTGCCTCCGAAAAATAACTTCAAAAATAAATAATAAAATCCTTAATAAAAAGATAACCGACATTAATACTAAAATAACTTGCGATAAAGCAAAACCGACATACGTAATCTTGATTAAGTTATTTTCGTATTAATTAAACAATATTCGATTATCTTAAAATATAAAATATTTCTTATAAACAATACATATTATACGTAACCGATTCCAGATATTAGGCATATATTATAAAATTATATTAATATTGCGGAACTTTTAAAAGAAATAAATAGCTTACGTGTTAATATTAATATAAATATATATTAATTAAGCAAATCTTATAATTACTAAAAATCTATAATTTCGATAATATTACGAAATACTTATATTACGAATAAGACATTTTATTACGGAAAAATACGGTCTTTATATAAATATTAAATATTAATAATATAAATTGGGATATTTTTTTATAATAATAACCGGTAAAACAAAATTACCATTATAACGGATTATGCCAGCTCTATAAATTATTAAATTATTAAATTAATAACGGACTTTTAAATAATTATAGTTTTCGTAATTTAGCGAAAAATATATATAAACTAGGTATTATATAAACCATATAAAAAAGTTTATAATTTTATAAACCGGGCCGCTTAAATAAAAAATATGTATTATATAATTATTTTATAGATATTATAATTTACGGAATTATGCGGGTAATAAATATGTAAATTATATTTAAAAACGCGGCAAAACATATTTATACGTAACTTTTAAATACTCGATATTATTATATAATCTGAATAAAAATCTTTAAAAGGATTTAAACGTAAATATTACACTTAAAACGAATAAAATCTTAAAACCCGAAAACGTAAAAAGATTTATTAATATATAAGTTTTAATAATACGCAGAAAAAGGTAAAACATAAGAAAAGAATTTCAAAAAATATTTAACAATGTTAATTAATAAATTAATATAAATGAGGTATACGGGTTAACCCTAAATTTTGCGTTATATTTAATTATAAATAATATAATATTTTTATATAACTTTACGAAAAACAACATATTTAAACAGAATATAATTAATTAAAATTACCTAAATTATAAATCTAGTTATTTATATTAATTTCGTTAATGATTATATTACGTACCGTTATATAAAATATTATTTTCTTATTTACGGTTTTATTATTAAAAAAGAACAAATTATATTAATATAATAACCAAATAATTGCGATAATATATAAAACGATTCCGAAATTAATTAATTAAATTTATAGAAGTAATAAAAATATATTCATATTAACATTATAATATAAATTTTATATTACTTATAAAAAAATATAAAGTAATAAAAAATAAAAAATTATATTAACAGCTTGTTTTTATCTGATAAATCTTTATTTTGTTTATTTGATAACGACGATAATTATAATGGACTGCCTTAATCATGATTATCAATTAAGTTATCGATAATTTGCACCATAACAGTATAATTTCTTTTTATATATAAAATATTACGGTTATCCGAAACTAAATTATCCTTAATAAATTCGATACCAAAGGTTTTTCGATTAATTACTTTAAAATTATTTATATGTTAATTTTTGGTTTTTGCCGTATTTAGTGAATTAAATTTACTTATATCGTTAAGAATGGGTACGATATTATTAAAATCGATAAATTTAATTTCCAAACTTTTACGGCTTATAGATAAAATATTTTCGGAATTCTAATTATCCTTTTTAATCCAAAATAAATATTTTTAATAAGCTAAAAATTCCGAAATAAAAAATAAATATATTTGAAATTTTCGTTACGAAAATCCTAAATAGCTTAACGTTTATTTCGCAAAAAAGCATAACGGATATGGAATTGGTATTATAACGATATACGGGACCTAATTAAAAAAGAATTTCGGAAAAAAATAATATTAATATTATATATATTATTTTTCGATTAACGGAATTCGCCCGCAAGTTATTAATTATAATATTCGCCTTTTCGATGAAGTATATTTTATGTTTTCTTTTTGAATTTTGTAAAAACCAAACATAATATTAAAATCGAATTAATAAATACTTCATTTAATATTATAAAACGTATTATTTAATGGATATAAAATATTTTTGTTATAATTAAATTAACCGGCCTTATGAAGAAAAATAATAATATCGGTATTAACCGCATAATATAGTTAATATCGTTATATGATATAACAAACGAAAAATATAAATAAACCTGGGTTTTTTTTAAAAAAACACGGTAATAATTTCGAAATTCTTTATTAACAAAAATAACATCGATTAACGGTTAGTTATTATTTTTAATAATGTTAAAAAAGTTATCGCCCTATAAAATATTAGCTTTATTAAAAATATTTCCGGTCCCGTAGTTATCCGATAAAAAGGCCTTATTCGGTATATTTTATTAGGATTGCGCCGTTTAAAAAATAATATAAATAAGTTATGTTTTCAAGTTAAAAAATGAAATACTTACGAATTATCCATTAAGTTATTTTTATAATTAAATAACGTATTATTAACAAATAATAATAAAAGATTTTCCTTGGAAAAATCTTTATTTATTAATACGTTTTAATTAAAACCTCCCGATATTTCCTTTATTTATCCGGTACGACCAAAATATTTAAAAATTATATGACATGCGATAAATTCAAATTCGACGAGGGTTTACTGAAAATATATATATTTTATAAATTTGGTAAATTCGGTTTTCGAAAAAAAGTTTTCGATTCAGGTATTCCGGAATATTCCATATACGTTAAATATTTTTATTATAAGCAATTTATATTGAATACGTAATTTCTATAAAAATAACGCGAATATATAAGTATTATGTATATAAAAGATAAAAGGTTCGAAAAAGTCAAATTTTGGCAATATTTAATAAAATTATGTTGTTTTATTTAAAAATTAACGATTTATTTTTAAGATTGCTTATATTTTATATCTCCCGGGTATATTATCGGGTTAATAAGTACGTATAAATTTAAATAAAAATTTATTTATTCATAAATAAAATAAAAATAAAAAAGAATTACGTTTTTTATTGTATAGATTAATTGTTTCGGTTTAATTAACTTATATTTTCCCAATATAATTAATTATTTTCTGATTTTTATAAATAAAGTAAAAACGTTCCGAAAATCGATAAGATTATTGTTCTTTAAATTTATATATTTTTTAAAAAAGCTTTCGATAAACGTTATAAGTATTATCGATAATATCTTTATTTTCGTTAATTATACCTAACAAAATCGAACGGCGCTTATTATACGGAATACGTGTTAATTTTGGAAAATCGGAAAACTTTTATTTATTACGTTTATAAAACGTATTAATAAAATCAGAAAATAAAATCCGGATAATATTAATTATAAATTAATATAACGTATTAAGCCGTACCAGATATTATTATAACGTTTTATTAAATTATTTAATTTTATGATATTAATTAGGCCGGAATATAGATTATTTTAACTTTTTTTATGGATCCGGTTATAATAACCTTTAATTAAGTTATAATTGTTCCTAGCTTAATACCGAATATACTTTAGGTATTTTCCTATTCGAGTAATTACGCTTATTACATAAATCGAATTGGTAATTAGACGATTTACCGGAAATGCGATTATTTAGTTTAAGCTCGTAATAAAAAAGCATATTACTTTGCCAGTTAACAAACGTAACCTAGAAATGATAGGAATTTACAGCGATTACGAACAATTTAAATAAATATTAACGAAGGTTTTCGGAAAAATAAAGGAAAAAACAAAAGCCAAAATATAGATTTAGTAATTACGATGAAAAGAATTAATATCTAATTACGGCAGTATATTCGTTTAATTAGCGGTTAAGCTAAATTAAGAATAAAAAGCATTAATAGCTAAGTTTTTTAACCGCTGAAACAAAATACAAGAAAAACTTTTTAAGTTTGATCGGCCTGATTACTTATCGGATTATATCGTTATAGTAATCAAGATTAACGATCGATAATACGTATAATATATTAAAGGCACCAACGCAACAAATAATAATAAACCCCGATATATAACCAACATTAACGTTTTTCGACGTAGTAACGCTTTTTATAGCACAGAACTAGAATTTATAGAACTAAGATCCATTTATAAAAAGAACTAAAGTTAAACCAAATATTACAATTGCAACAAAATGGGTCATAAGGTAGTATAATATAAGGCACCCAAAAAGCCCCGTTAAGACGATTAGGAACCAGTACCTAAAGGATAATCCAGAAAAAATCAAAAAACGGCAATAAATCCATTAATATAATTCAGCTTAAGGATAGGCCAAATCCCCTATG
Source organism: Monosporascus cannonballus (assembly GCA_004154925.1). Lineage (NCBI taxonomy): Eukaryota > Fungi > Ascomycota > Sordariomycetes > Xylariales > Monosporascus > Monosporascus cannonballus. The sequence continues at coordinate 434,086 of QJNS01000007.1, forward strand.
GCAAAAAGTTGAATAGGGACTATCATAATAAGAGATTTGACGAAAAATGCGAAAAACTAAAAAACTAACTTAGTAAATATCGCGAGCCTAATAAGAAGCATTACAAGAATAATTACGCGAATACCAAGATTGGATAGAAAAATCTATTTTAAAATCCCTAATTAACACGGCAGAATGTATGCCATAGATTGTCGACGACGAGAATATCCCGATTATAAGAAATAAAAATAACATATTTACAAACGAATTACTTATATATATTATAAAGGATTGCATTTTCAAAACCGTATCGGAAGTAATAAAAACGATAAATAATAATATCGACATTTTCAATTCATAATCTTAAAAGATATTTAATACCTGGCTAAAGCAAAAAGCTGGCCTTAAAGAAAATAATGCCCGTAAAAAAACCTTTTTTGTGATTAAAAATAATATAATTACCAAACGGAAAAAAATTAATTTAATATTTAATGAAACAATATTACAAGAAAACTATTATAAATCTTTATTTTCAGTTAGTATTTATTATAAACCTTTAGGAAAGGAAAGTTATTAAAAAAATACATTAGTTTATAAAAAATCTTTAAAACGACAATTAGGATAATGTATAATAGGATATAATCGTAAACATAAGAAAATAATTTATTCGATAAGGAAAAAAATTGCAGCAAAATGAAAAACAGCTAATATAATATAAAGGAATAATATGCGGGCAATAACGACAAATTGTCACGGGCCAAAGGCTCTAGTGGAGGGATTAGCATAGCGCTAATCCCGTGGCTCCTATATATATAACTAGCTGCTCCCACGCATTTTTTTAGTTGTTCCCTAGATTTCTTAATAGATCTATTATGGCCTATATCCTTAATTACTGCGTATATAGCCCCTTACATATTAAGAAATCTCCTTTTTTGCGAACGGTCCGTCGCCATAAAAAATACGCCAGCGTTATATACCCGTTATTCGTACGTAACTTATTCGCCATAGATACTAAAAAACTGCGCCGTTAGGTTTTACGAACCGTTTACGAGCTATAAGGCCATAAGGACCATAACACTTAAAGGCTCGAAATAAATAAGAAGTTATTCGTTAACGGAAAGGCAATCGGCGAAAATTGTATGTAATTTTTTTATATCTGGGAAACCTTTAGCCGTTAATTTTAAAAATTAACGTTTTTGCCATATATATAAAAAGCCTTAAAAAAGCCGAACTTTTAAACCTTTTTAAATTATATTGCGGTTATTTTAAAAAAACTTAATAAAAAATGGAAAATTGGTTAACGTTTAATTAAGTTATGTTAACGTAACGCTTAAACGGCGTTCGAATATATTTTTATATTCGAAAATATTTTTTACTAGGCCGGAAAAAACGAATAACGGGATAAAGCCAAAATTTTCTTACTGATTTCGGGCCTTAATATTAAAACGAAAAAACAAACGGATTATAAAAAGTAACCTAATACTTGGAAAAAATTTACATAACTTTTTCGCTATTCAGAAATATCGTTTTTAACGGCCCTTACCCCGGCATATTTGCGCGTAATAATTTTCCAATTGGAAAGCGATATTATAAAAAGTATAAAAATCGGTACCTTAACCGCTAATTATTAACGTAAACGCCGCTAGCGAACAAAAAGACGTTATTTAAAGTATGGCGAAATAAGATATTTTCGGAAAAATTATCCTAAAGAAAAGAAAATCGCCGTCCGATATATTGGCGTTAATAAGGCTTTAAAAGTTCCGTTACTACTTAAACGACAAAAAATAACCGTAAATGCATTCGATAAAACCTAAAAAAACCTAAATAAACTTAACGCTTACAAAGCATTAAAAAATTAACAAAAAAAACCTTGGGAAAAATAACGCAAAAATACAAAGTTAATAATACGTAATACGCTAAAAACGTACGGGCGTAAAGTACGTAGCGTAATTTCCCCTTAACCGTCGGAGGATTTTTCGGATTAGGATTTGCGAATATCGCCGCCTTGGAGCAAAATCCTTAAAAGGGTATTGCAAGTAAACGTTTGCCGCGTAACGGGAAAAAGCGAAAATTAGATTTAAAGAGGGGGGTTATGTTACGGGCCAAAGGCCTTAATGGAAGGATTAGCATAACGTTAATCCCGTGGCTCCTATATATATAGCTAGCTGTTCTTACGTATTTTCTTAGCTGTTCCCTAGGTTTCTTAATAGACCTATTATGGCCCATATCCTTAGTTACTGCGGATGCAGCCCCTTACACAAACATAGTAATTTAACGCATTAAACGAAAAAATACAGATACGGCTTAATAAACTCGAACAGAAATTAAAAGAAAAAAGTTACATGTAAGAAAGTGTAAGATAATGAACAGCTGTAAGCTGGGTAAGGTAATCTCCGACCAGTCGTAAAGCAGATTCCAAAAAATAAGTGTATTAGGTTATTTCCATCTGGCGTTTCCCACTAGCTGCTAGATGGTGGATTTATACTAGTGAGTGGGTCGGTGGCTAATCGATGGCTGGTCGGCTACCAGCCTCATCCTCATAGGGGCTATATTCTCACAGAAAGCCGTAAGATGACGAAACTTAAAAAGGTTAAAAGAAATTCTTAAAAAAGGTTTTAAACGTAGCGATAAAAAACGTTAATAACCTTATTATTCTGGATATATAAATCGGAACGCATTAGTATACCACAATAATAAATACGAAACTTTAGGCGAGAATTATATTGCACTAAATATGGTTAATAAGCTTAAACTATTATAAAGATATAAGTTAAAACCTTATATAGCGACGAATACCGAAAATCAGGAATTCGCTTCAGATAACGGAAAAATTATACCTAAAATTAATTATTTCGAAATTTTTATTTAAAAATAATACTACAACATTAATTTCGGTATCGTTTTATTTAGGAATTACGATATGATTTTAGGATTACTATAAATACGTGAATACGGAATCTTAATTAATAAAAGGAATAATTAAATAAGGTTTAGTTTATACCTTATTAAGAAATAAAAAAAATTAAGATTTTAATATTCGATCGATAATAACAACGAATGCAAAGAAAAGAATACGACAGAAATTTTATTACTTAAAGGGATAAAATATAAAAAAGAAAGAGGTATCAAAGAAAAATACGACGTATCGTTACTATCATTAAAGAAAAACTAAAGTAACTAAATAACGATGTAAAACCATAGCCCTAAAGGTTAAAAAGTCTAATTAATATATTATTATAATATTACAAATACAAACCGCTCCTTAAAAAGAAATTTAATACGAAATTATTAAAACATAGCAAATACAATTACGAAATAATGCTTAAAAAAATCGTTTAAAGAAATTTTACCTTATTTACAATTTCAATAAAAACGAATTACGTATTCTTAAAAAATACCTAGAAAGTCGGCTATAAAAAGGATAAATTCGACCTTCGAAATTACCAGCAAAATATCTTATATTTTTCGTACCCAAAAAAACGAAAAATTACTATTTATAATTAACTATTAATGATTAAACGATATTACCGTTAAAAATCGAATGTTATTATTTTTAATTTTAAAAATAAATCTAATTTTATTAAAATTAAAAAAGAATATAAATGGAAAATAATTTGTAAAACGAAATACAAATTATTTAAATATTTAATTATATTAATAGGATTTACGAACACATCAATAATTTTCTAACGTATAATTAATTACGTATTACGAATATACCTTAGTATTTTCGTTATTTGTTATCTTGACGATATTTTCATCTTTTTAAAAACCAAAAAAGCATATATAAAATACGTTCATAAAGTTTTTCAAACTTTACCAAATGCAAAATTACTTATTAACGCAAAAGAAAATTAATTCTATATATAAAAAGTAAAATATCTGCAATATATTATTATTTTGAAATATATTAAAATAAGTCTTAAAAGGTCGCTGTAATTATAAAATAACAAATAACAACTATAATTAAGGAAATATAAGTATTTTTGATTTAATAATTATTATAAGAAGTTTATTCGAAATTTCAGCCGGATAACTTTACCCCTAATTAATTTTTCGAAAAGAAAAATTAAATAAACGCCAAATACGGAAAAAACATTTCAAAATATAAAGGATACGATTATTAACGAGCCAGTATTAATTATATACGATCCAAACCGCCCCGTTAAACTAAAAATCGATATTTCGGATTACGTATTAAGCGTAATAATCTGATAACGAAATAATTAAAGCAAATTGTACCTTAATATTTTTTCTTATATAAATTAAAACGAATCGAATTTAATTACAATATTCTAAATAAGGAATTTATAATCATGATTATGGCATTTCGACAATTTAGGTATTTCCTAAAAGGAAATTTAAATTAAGTTAAGGTTTATATGGATTATTAAAACTTTACCCGATTTATCATAATTCGGGAACCTATAAAATAATAATTAAAATACGTAAAAAGATTGACGAATTTCGACTTCGTTATTATTCATAAGAAAGGTTTAAAAAATAACAAAGTAAATATTTTAAATAAGTAATTGGACCTGGAAAAAAAATTGATCAAAACTAGTTATATAGTTTTCGATACCATTATAGAAAACTATTTACGCTTATGGCAAATTGGAATAATTCGAGCAGTAACTTTTGTTATATATCAGAAAATTCAGCAATATACCGATAATTTCCTAAAAAACTAAAAAACAGATAAAATATAAGTTTTAAAAAATATTAAAACGATTTAATATGAGAAATATACAAATATTAGTTATATAAATATCTAAGAATTTATAAAACTCTAAAATAGCTTTAAGGTATATATTTCTTTTTTAAAATAAAATTAACGGTATAAAAAGTTATATAACAATACAATATTTACGCCAAAATAAAAGCTTAACGATATAAATCATATAAGAAATTACAGTTATTACTAGTTATAAAATGACTATAGTATATAGTTATATTCGGTTTTATTAATAAATTTTTTATATTAAACAATTTAATTACAAAAATATATTACGATACTATTGTCGGTATCGTTAATCGATTTATAAAATCTTTTTATTTTTTACCGTATGATAAAGATATAAATACCCAACAAATAATATATGTTTTCTTTAAAAATATTGTTAACATATATATTTTATTTATAGAAATTATATCAATTAAAAGATTAATATTTATATCTAAACTTTAATAAGGTCTTATAATATAAATTGACTTAAATTATAAGTTATTTAATGCATTTAAACTATAAATTGATAAATAAATAAAACGAACGAATTAAACTTTGAAAATTTATTTACGATATTATATTAATTACGAATAAAATATTTAAGTTAAGACATTATTAATAGCATAATTAATTTATAATATTAATTATTACGAAAGTATTAAAAGAATATTAATAAATGTAAATTTTAATTCTATTTTAAACATTTACTAAAAAGTATATAAAGGCGGTCTAATTATTATTAAAATAGCTTTTACGTTAAAATAATCCGATAGCTGTATTAAGAAATAAAAATTAAACGAAAATTCGAACAGAATTAAAAAAGTAAATATTATAAGTGAAAAAGATTAAAAGGATTAATTTTCGAAAGGGGAAAATGGTTTTTTTCGCTACAAAAAATATTCAAACAAAACGATTTAATAACAAATTCGCTTTTAAATATATCGATCTTGTTACGGCTTGGTCCACCGTAAGAGCTCCAGTATATATGTAGCTGTAAGCACTAGGATGATTGCCACAATTGCGATCATTCCACTGATCTTTTGCCCTGGTGGCGTAATGGCATGGTGCAGCCAGAACAGATCTATATAAAATTATTAAAAGAATTTCAGAAAATAATTATTAATTAGAACTTTTACCAAAAATCAAATTCCATCTAACTTTTTATGTTTTTTATGCGAATTAGTAGCAGATATAATTAAAATGCATACAGTACAGGACGATATGGAAATGGAAAAGGAATAAATATACGAAATAAAGAAAGTTTTCGATATGCGAAAATAAAATGGAGTTATCTAATATTTAATTAAATAAAAAAATATCCGGATTTCGAAAATACCTAAAAACCCGACAAAAATCTTATTAGCGCCTAATGCTTATTAAAAAAACCTTTATTAATAACAGCGGAATTATTAGAAATAATTATATTTTAATCGGCGTTTTTAACGGATTAATCGGTATCGCCGATACCAGACCAGTTTACGAGACCAACAGGAGGAATTAATACGGCCATAAAAACCTCGGCAATGGCCTGTTTTTAATATTTTTATTTTTTTAAACTTTTTTAACCATTGTAATTTTCGTTATATTATCTTTATTCCTTTCGAGCAAAAAAACGCTTCTTGTTTCCGAAAGCGGATTAAATGTACGATAGCTTTATTTATTTCTTATTAATATCGTTTTTGCAATTTTAAAAAACGTTTTTTTATAAAAATTTCTTTTTATTTTAAATGTTAATTTTCGGCATAAATGTTTCTTAGAAAAAAAAAGGACGTTAATCTTACTATAGGAATATTTACGTTTAACGAAAGTTTTATATTTAAAAACGCTTTTTATTATTTCGTATTTTTAACCTTTAAAAAAATATAAAAAATACGGTATAACTTTAAAGTTAACATTATTAAAAATAAAAAGCAGGTTTTGCCGACCAATAATAAAAAGAACCTGGCGCCTATTTTTAATAATACGATCCGATATCGTAAAAAACCGGTAATATTTATTAAGAAAAATAACATCTTAAGGGTAAGATTTAGGAAAAAAGGAGATCGTATTACGACCTGACGGGTTTCGGCCTCAGGAAACGGTTAACGAAAGTGATACGGACCACCTTTCTATATTACGTAACAGATGTTCAGTAAAGATCTGCTAAATACGAATAATTAGCAATAAGTAACTATTTAGCAAAAATTCGCTAAGCACAGATAAGTAAGGACGATGTAACGAACCTGTTATATATCCACCTGGAGGTATAAGCAGTATCCGAAATGGGGTCTTGATTTGCAGGTAATAATAGGGCGAGGAATGATTTAGTAGTTTGTTCGTGAAAGAAATTTAAAGAATTTTCCCTTAATTAGAGAGCGGTACAATTGCTTCTGGCTTAAGAGCTTAGATTAATAGTTAAGGAGCGAAAACTAAGTAGATAGCTATTTACAAAAAAGACCGATCCATTATATATCCCAATTCCTTAAAGTGAGTATATCGTGGATCTATGTGATTTATGTGATCTAATTAATTTATTAAATTATTTAGATCACCTTAATTAGGGCAAGAACTTCCTTTCGAAGTTCAGCCATAGCGGTTTTACGTTAGGCCTTAAAGGTTGGCCTCCTTAAAACAAGAACCCTTATTTCTATAACATTATTTCTTTTTTTAAGGATCTTTGTCCCAAAGATAAGAACCGTAAGTTGCCACTTTGTTTTTGTTGGAAAAAATTAAAAGCGTTCTAGTTGATTTTATTATATTAGGCCGTATTTAAAAAGAAAAAAGAAACCTCGACTGAATTAACGCGAAACGCGTAATAATTATACAAATTTCATTGAAACATTTGGCTTTAAAATCGTTGCCTGTTTAAATTATATTCGTTTTAGAAAGCTTAATTGTTTTTACATAATACATATTCCAAGTTATAATTGCTATACCCGTTGTCAACGTTCGGTTTATAACGTATTAGATATAAACTTTTTGGTAAAAATTGGGGAAGAACGTAAATGTTTGCAAAAGGAATAACGCGAAGTGGAAAAAAAATTAATAAAGCTTTTAGGCCGATTAAAACGTTTACGTTTTTAGCAAGATATTTTGCAGAAAAAAGCTTTTATTATTTTAAAGAAAGGTTATAAAATGGATTAATTAGAAAAATAAGAAAAGTTGGAGAAAAAGCAGTAACGCATTGAAGCGGAATAAGCGTAATTGGTTTTTAAAATAAACGTTGTTATGGAAACGTTAATTTTTTTCGATTAGAACGCCGCACGGTTAAATTTATATGGGGGACCGTTATCGCCCGCGACCTTGGCCGTATTGGAAACGGTCGGTCAGGATTTTGGCGGTAAAACGTCTTAATTAGGTTTATCGTATTCGTTAAATGGTTAAGCGGTTCTTAAATGTTATCTTTATGTAAATATCCTTTTTATTTAATTAGATATTGGATTCCGTTTTTAACTATTCTGGAATCCAGTATTTGTTCGACTTCGTATTCGTCAAAATCCTTTTTAAGTTCCAGGTCTATTTTTAACGGGGCGTTTTTAGGTATTGGTTTAAGTAAAGAAATGTGGAAAACAAGGTATATTTTTATTTTTTTTAGGTAACGAGAATCGATAGTTGGTTTTAGAAATAACTTTTTTAATTTTGAACGAGCTAAGTTTCTTAAAGTCGAATTTGTTGCTGGGTCTTTTTGTTTTGATTTGTGAAATATTTAAAGTTACGTTTTGTTTTTGGCGTAATAAATAAACCTTGTTTTTTTTTGCTAAAATTAATCCCTTAATTTTTTTTATTATAATACTGGGTTATCCGTTACTAAAGGAATCGTAATTTATTCCGGAGACGGACTTAAATTATTTTGATTTTTGTTATTAATATCTTTGTTTTTAGGGTAATCGTAGCAATCTTTGGTGCTTTGTTAAGCGGTTATTTAGGTCGTTCCGTTTTTGCGTTATATCTGTATATAGCTATATAAGAAAATACGCCTATATCCTTATTAATAGATATGTTATAAGCAATTTGTACTAATGGTAAAAGCTTTACCTAATTGTTCTGTTAATAGTTAACATAGTTTCGGAAATATTATTCCAAAGTGTGACGAGCTATGCGGTTTAACCAACTATTAAACCTTAAGTCGACGGGTTTATGTTGGCAGGAATATCGTAGGAATCTAAGCAATAAATACAGTAACGTATTACGTTTCGTAATGCCAAAAGGGCCTTAGGTAACTAATTATTATTATAAGCTAAAGTTATCTAAATTATGGAATTAATAAGCGTATATATCTTTTTTTTTAGCTGGATTACCACCAATAAGTTAATAATCCGGCTCATTAGCTTACTATTAGTAAATTAGTAATCCGGCTTATTAGCTTACTATTAGTAAGCTGGTAATCCATTACGTAACCTAATCCACATAATTCTTTTGGCCTTTTCCGTTATAACCGTTCCTGGAGGCCCTAATTTATGAGATCGTAATACGATCTCCCTTTTCCCAAAATCTTGTCCTTAAAATTTCTTTTTTCCTAGTAAATTTTTTCTATATACCTTTAATATATTTTCCGGTATATCCAAACGTCGTTTTTGTAAATCCGAATAACAACTTACTTTAGCTAATTTAATTAAATTCGAAGGTTTTAACATAATACCTTATTTTTTCTATTTTGTTTAATAACTTAATTACCAAATAATAAATAGGATTTTTCGTTATAAAGAATATGTCCGTTCGGGTCGTTTATATAACGGAATAAAAATCCTTATTTCCATAATTAATTGCTATATCGCAAAATCGAAAAGATTAAAAAAAAACTAATAGCCGAAAAATCTTTATCCGAAGCTTTTGCGCGTTTTTCATATATACGTCCTTAACGTTAATACCATTAATTTTAAGGTGTAAAATTTATTAATCGTACCCTTTAATTTTTAGATAATTCTAATAATGTTACGTAATTAAAATCTGAATCCGTAATGAAAATTCAAATTTTAAAAAAAATAAATCTAATTAATTAAAATACGGTAAACCAAAGGTTTTCCTCCGTAAATCTCGTAAATTAAGATACTATTATTTCGGGTAATTCCGCCATTATTAATAAAAATTCTTTAATAGGCGTTAGGCGCTAATAAGATTTTTGGCAGGTTCTCAGGTATTTTCGGAATTTGGGTATTTTTTTATTTGATCAAATACTAGGTAAATCCGTTTTGTTTTCGTATGTTAAATATTTTTTTATTTCGTATACTTATTCGTTTTTTATTTTTATAATGTTTTATACCGTATGTGCTTTAATTATATTTATTATTAATTTAAATAAAAAAATATAAAAAATTAAATAAAGTTTAATTTTTAATAAAAGTTTTAATTAATAATTATTTTCTAAGATTTTCTTTGTAATTTTATATAAACCAATATATTTGAAATCGAAATTTTTGCTGGGTTTTTTATTTTAATATTTTTTGTAACGAAAAAAATTATTTTCCCTTTTTCGAAAATTAAACCCTTTAATTTTTTCTAATTATAATATTTATTTATTTAATTTCGTACGAAATTTAATTTTAATTTTATTTTTTAATGTAATTATCCTAATTATTTTAACGTAAAAATTACTTTAACATTAATTAGACCGTTTTTACGTATTTCCTTATAAATTTCTAAAATAAAACCAAAATTTATATTTGCAAATATTATTTTAATGTTTTTTTAGTAATTAATATGATACACTAATTATATGATAAATAATTTTAACCCAATTATTTTGTTCGTAATTAATATAATATCGTAAATAAGTTTTTAAAATTTAATTTATTTATTTTATCTATTTATTTATTTAAAGTTTAAATATGTTAAATAATTTATGGTTTAAGCCGATTTATACCATAAGGCTTTTTTAAATCTTAAATGCGAATATTAATGCTTTATTTGATATAATTTTTATTAATAATTTATGTATGTTAAAAATATATTTAAAAAAAATATGTATTAATTATTCGGCGTTTATATCTTCATAATATGGTAAAAAATAAAAAGATTTCGTAAATCGATCGACGATTACGAAAATGCTATTATAATATATTTTTATAATTATATATTTTGATATAAAAAATTTAATAATAAAATCGAATATAACTAAATATTATAATCGTTTTATGATTAATAAAAGTTGTAATTTTCCGTATAGCTTATGTTATCGAACTTTTGTTTTAATATAAATATTTTATTACCGTATAATTTTTTATACCGTTAATTTTATTTTAGGAAAAAAATATATACGTCAAAATCGCTTTAGGGTTTTATGGATCCTTAGATATTTATGTAATTAATGTTTGTATATTTTACGTACTAAACTTTTTTAATATTTTTTTAAAACTTATATCTTATTTATTTTTTAGTTTTTTAAGAGATTATCGTTATGTTATTAAATTTTTTAATCTATATCGCAAAGTATTACCCAAATTATCGTAATCCGTCGTAAGCATAAATATTCTTTTATAATGGTATCAAAAATTATATGGCTAATTGTAACCAATTTCTTTTCGAAATTTAATTACTTATTTAAGGTATTTGTTTTACCGTTTTCTGAATTTTTTTTATGGATAATAACGAAATCGAAATTCGTTAATTTTTTCCTATAACGAAGTTATCGTTTTGTAAATTCCCTAGTCGTGATAAATTAAATAAGATTTTAATAATCCGTATAAACCTTAATTTAATACAAATTTTTTTTCAAGAAATATCTAAATTCCCAAAATACCATAATAATAACCATAAATTTTTTATTTAAAATACCATAATTAAGTTCGGTTCCTTTTAATTTGTACAAAAGAAATATAATAAAATGCAATTTGCCTTAATTATTTTGTTATTCGATTATTGCGTTTAACGTTTAATCCGAAATATCGGTTGTTAATTTAACGGGGCGATTTAAATCGTACATAATTAATATTAATTTATTAATAATCGTATTTTTAATAACCTAAAATGTTTTTCCGTATCTGGCGTTTATATCAAGCTTTTTTTTTCGTAAGATTTATTAAAAGTATAATTATTTTATTAAAAATTCGAATAAATTTCTTGTAATAATTGGCAAATCCAAAAAATGCTTATACCTTTTTAACTATAATTAATATTTGCCATTTTGTAACTGTAGCAATTTTTTGAAATTTATCCTAATATATCCTGGGATAATAATATGTCCTAAATATTCTACTTTTTATATATGGAACTTATTTTTTTCCGCATTAACAAATAGCTTTACGTTTTATAAAACTTGAAAAACTTTATAAACGTATTTTAAGTATATTTTTTTATCTTTAAAAAAATAAAAATATCGTCGAAATAACAAATAACGAAAATATCGAAATATTTTCATAATATATAATTAATTATTCCTTAAAAAATTATTAATACGTTCTTAAATCCTATTAATATAATTAAATACTTAAATAATCCGTATTTCGTTTTGAAAGTTAATTTTTATTCGTATCTTTTTTTAATTTTAATAAAGTTATATCCATCTTTAAAATCGAATACGGTAAATTATTTAATTTTATAAAATCGGTTTTTTATTTCCGTAATTAAGGATAATAATATTAGATTTTTGATTGTAATATTATTTAATTATCGATAATTAATTACAAATTGTAACTTTCCGTTTTTTTTATGTACGAAAAATATTAGATATTTTATAAATAATTTCGAAGGTTAAATTTATTTTTTTAACAGATTTTCCATGTATTTTCTGAAAATACGTAACTTATTTCTATTAAGATTATAAATGGAATAAAATTTCATTAAAGATTTTTCCTTAAAAATTTCTTATGATTTTATTTATTATATTTTAATAATTTTGTATCGAATTCCTTTTTAAGAAATTATTCGTATCTGTAGTATTATAATAACATATTAATTAAATTTTCTAATTTCTTAGGTTACTGTTTTTTTTGTTTTAAATCGTTATTTAATTGCTTTAATTTCGTTTTAATAATAGTAATATTACGTTATATCTTTTTTAAATATCCGTATTTCTTTTGTTTTTTGTTTTTTTAGGTGGTAAGCTATTTGTCGTATCCTTATACCTGCATTTATCGTTATTATCGATCGAATATTAAAATTTTAATTTTTTTATTTATTAATAAGGAATAAAACGAATTTTACTTAATTAATTCCGCCGTTAATTAAAATTCCGTACTGGGGTATTTATAGTAATATTAAGATTATATCGTAATTTCCGAATAAAATAATATCGAAATTAACCGTTTAATATCGTTTTTGGATAAACATTTAGAAGTAATTAATTTCGCGTATGATTTTTCAGTTATCGTAAGCGAATTTCTAACCTTCGGCATTCGTTATTATATAAGGTTTTAATTTATATTTTTATAATAATTTAAACTTATTAATTATATTTGGTATAATATAATTTCCGCCTAAAATTCCGTAATTTATTAATGCAATATACTAATACGTTCCGATTCGTATTTCCAAAATAATAAGGTCGTTAACGTTTTTTATCGTTACGTTTAAAGCCTTTTTTAGGAATTCCCTTTAATTCCTTTAGGCTTTGTTATTTTGCGGTTTTCTTATAAATAATCTTTTTCTTTTAATTTTTATTTAACTTTATCGAATTTTGCTTATATTTCTTTGTTTAACGCGTTAAGCTATTATATTTAATACTATTGTCGGCATATAATTCCTTCGAACCGTATTAATTATTCTTAATTTTTTTGTAATTCTTTTCCTTATTAAATAAATTATTCTGTTATATTTACAATTATATCCTATTATATGTCCTTTTGGCTATTATTTTAAAGACTTTTTATAAATTAACATATTTTTTAATAATCTTTTTTCGTAAGGATTTATAATAAATACCAATTAAAAATAAAAATCCGTAATAACTTTTTAATAATGCTTTTTTACCGTACGCTGGATTAATTTTTTTTCTGTTTAATAATTATAATAGTTATAATCATAAAAAGGGTTTTTTTTAAGGGTATTAATTTTTTTTCAAGCTAGCTTTTTATTTTGGCTAATTACTGGATATTTTTTAAGGTTATGGTTCGAAATTGTTAATATTATTATTTATTGTTTTTGTTATGTCCGGTACGGTTTGGAAAATCGAATCCCTTATAATATATACGGGTAATTCGTACGTAAATATATTATTTTTATTTTTCGTAATTGGAATATTCTCGTCGTCGATAATGTACAGTGTATATTCTGCCGTATCGATCGGAAGTTCCGGAATAAATTTCCTTTGCCCAATTTTGATATTTGCGTAATTATTTTCATAATACCTTTTGTTATATTCGCATTATTTATTAAGCCAACTTTTTAATTTTTCGCATTTTTCGTCTAATTTTTTATCGTAATAATCCCTATTAAACTTTTTACCTAAGGCCTAATACGTATTTGGTTTGGATTATGTTAATAACCTTATTATTATTTCTTTAATTATTCCTAAATTACTTTTCTGGTATAGGGGTCCAGTTATTTTATCGTAACTTTTTAGGTTTTTTGTATTTATAAGCCTTATATCCTATTTTGCCATAATTAAAACATTTAATTTGGTTCTAATCCTATTTATAAGTAACGCCATGTTCCATAGGTCCTAACGCCGTTCCGTAAAAAATAAAAAATACATTTTTTTTCTTCTTTTAATTAAACTTATTATATCCCGAATATAAAGCATATTATTTTTTTTATCGTTTTTCAAACTGTTAATTATTAATCTTAATTACTTTTGCGATATACCAATTTTAAATAATTAATTATTTGATCCGAATAATTTTATTTTTTATATTATCTTTTAACCCTTTATAAAATATATCGATAAAGGCGTCGGTTTTATTAACTCCTTATCCAACCTTAGCTGCAAAATTTTTAAAAATTACGGCATATTTAGATATAAATTTTTTTATCGGAATTATAAAAGTTATTAAGCTATTAATCGTTTTTTATCCGGATTGCCGAAATTATTACGTATTTTGTTTTCGAAATTGGTATAAGTTTAAAAATTTCGTTAATAAAGTTTTCCTTATTTACTTTTTTTTATTTTTTTAAAAACTTTTTATAATAGGTTTAAATTAATTAACTGTATTTTTTATTAGGTATATTCCTATTATTAGAACCATATCCGCTAAATTACTAAGGTTTAAGAAAGGAAAGGAAATTCGTACCTAAGTAAAAAAGGTTTAAGGGTTACTTTTTTTATCGTAGGATTTTGGTTTTTTCAGCTTTATGCGGGCGAAAAAAGATAAGGTAAATATAATTTTAAGCTGTCGAACTTCTTTCTTCAGCTTCCGAATTCAAGCCTAAAGCTGCTAAAAAGGGTTTTCTAAATACTAATTAATATTTTAACAATATTGAATATTATTTAAAATTTACCGATATTATTAAACAAAAGTTTGTAACATATAACGAATTATACAGTTTAACCAATTATTAAATCTTAAATCGACAGATTTATATTAACAGAAATATTATAAAAATCTGAAAAATAAATATAATAATATATTACGTTTCGTAATATTAAAAGTACTTTGAGTAACGAATTATTATTGCTAGTTAAAGTTATTTAAATTATGGAATTAATAAACGTATATATCTTTTTTCTTTAGCTGGATTATTACCAATAAGTTGGTGATCCGGCTTACTGGCTTATTACCAGTGAGTTGGTGATCCGGCTCACTGGTTTACTATTAGTAAGCTGGTGATCCATCACGTGACCTGATTTACATAATTCTCTTAGCCTTCTCCGTTGCGACCGTTCCTGGAGGCCGTGGCTTGTCAGGTCGTAACACAAAGTTTGATTAAGTCGTTCTATTTGTCCATCCGTTTAAGGATAATATGTTATTAAGAATTTAAGCTTGGTACCGATTTGTTTAAAGAAGCTAATGCCGAATTTGGAGGTAAATAACGTATCTTTATCGGAAATTATTTTTTCTGGTATTCCGTGTTTGTTTAAATAATGTTTAATAAAAGCGTATGTTAATTGTTCTGCCGTCGCGTTTTTTTAAAAGGTAAAAAGTACCCGTATTTGGTAAATCTGTTAACGATTACCCATATTCCATCATACTTAACTCCAGTAACTAGGTTTTTAAATAAAGGCAAGCTAATCATGAAATCTTAAGTTATGGTGTTTTATGTTTTATTAGGAATATCAATAAGTTATAATAACCCGTAAGGCTTATAACGTATTATTTTAGCCTTATTGTAAATATTACAATTCTTAATAATTATTTTGATTATACGGCGTAGCTTAGGGAAATCGTATTCCTTTTGTAGCCGTCGGGTAGTTTTAAAAATTCTTTAATGCTTATATAATGGGTTTTCGTAGAATTTCTTTACGAATTGTTCCTGTTGATCCTTAAGAACATAAATTTTGCCATAGTACAGTAGTTAATCCTTTGATTATCCTTTTAGCTGCTAAATTTCTTTCTGTTCCTTTATATCGTAAAAATTCTGGAACTATATTAAAAGTTCGAAAGATGGTTTCCTTAAAATTTCGCATAATTATGCAGTGCTATCCTAGTTATATTATAGCATTTACATATTTCTTTTGGGAATTTTGGAGTTGTAATTTCCTTTACGATTAAAAATATCCGTTTGGATATTTTCTTTTTTAGTATAATATATCCTAAAATTAAATCTTGACAGAAAAATTATTTATTTTTTGTATTATTTGTTTAGTTCTTAAGTTTTAATAAATTAGGTAAAATCTTTGTAATTAAAATAAATATCGAAGGGTTTTTTCATTCCGCTGAAAAAAAGTTTCTATTTTTTAAAAATATTAATAATCGCCAGCAATTCTTTGTCGTAAATTGGGTATTTAAGTTCTGCATTTCAGAGTGCGTTTAAGTAATATGCCACTGGGTACTATTTGCCGTTATCCTCTAGTTATTTTAGGACGGTACTTAATATATAATTTAAAACATCCGTTTTTAAGCGTTTTTTTTATTTGCGTTAAGTAATCTCATTATGAGTTTACTGGTAATTACATCCTTTAATATTTAGAACATTTTCTTCGTATTTTCTGGAAGTTCAAATTCCTTTTTTACGTATTTCTTGGTAATAAACTTTGGTAACGGCCTAATTATGTTTCCGTATCCCTTAATTAGGCCGCGTACGTAACCCGTAAATCTTAAGATCTGCCGGATATTTATAACGGTCGCCTTATTAAGGATAAGCTAATTCTTAACTGCTTCCATTTTAAAGCGTTAAATCTGAATTTGGCCGGGGGTAAAAGTATATCCCAGAAAATCTAGTATCTGCGTATGCCATACGTTTTTGGCTGGATTAATTCGGATGTTTGCTTCGCCCAAAATCTAGAGCATTTAAGCGACCTGCTTTTTGTACTCCTTAAGGGTCTCGGAATAAATAAGGATATCGTCAAGGTAGACGAACACAAACTTATTTAGGAATTTTCTAAGAATAGTTATGATTAATCGTTGGAAATTGGCGGAAGTATTAGTAAGTCCCATAGGTATTATTCTGTATTCGTAAAGTCCATATATTATTCTGAATACCGTTTTCCATTTTTCTCATTTTGTTATTTTAATACGGTAATAACCATTTCGGAGGTTAAATGCAATAAACCATTTTACTTTGCTAACGTTCTTTTTTAACGTATTTATAAAGGTCAGAAAATATGCGTTTTTAATCGTAATATTATTTAACTATATGTAGTCGATTACCTTTCTAAAAACTAGATCTCCGTCTTTATTAATTTTTTACTTTTTATCTTTGGTTTTTGGTACCATAAAAACGGGGTATCCTGCGGGAGAATCAAAAGGTTAAATATATTCTTTTTTTAGGTTAAATTAGATACTTTTTTATAAGGCCTTTAATTTGTTAAAGTTTATATGGTAAATCTTGTAAAATTTAAGATGATATTTTTCTTTAATAGGTATTATGTGATCCCATTAATTATATAATAATAATTCGTAATTTTCTTTATCCTTAAATAATTTCTTAAACCGTTAATATTTAAGTGGTATTATGAAGGCTTAATTTACAATCTGGACTTCCTTAATAACAAAACAGATTTTTTGGTTATCTTTTTTAAATGGCTTATTTTTCTATAAAAATATTTAATACTTTTAATTAATACGTAAATTACTGGACCTAAACCATAACATTCCCAGGATAATGTCGTATCCGGAAATATCGGCAATATCCAGCGAAATCCGTTTTTGGTATCCTTAAATTCGTATTAAAAGTTTTTCAATTTTTCGAAGGATTCGTCCGTTTTCGTATGTAAACAAGTTTCCGTTTACCGTACGTAACTTATAAAACTTTAATTTATATTTCCAGGAAATCTAATACTTTTTTGTTACCATAAAAAAAATAAAATTATTTTTTACTTTTAAATCGATTATAACTTTAAACGTTTTATTTTTATATTATAAAGGAATTTCGATCTGGTTACGTCGTGCCTTAATTGCCTTACATAAGGTTTTATATATTAAGATTTTTCGATACTTTACTTTCGAACGCCTTTGCTATTTTTTAATTAATATAATTTGCTTGCAAAAAAGCGTTTCCATTTTCGAACCTTTTTAACCGCATATTTGGTACAATAATTATCTATATACTTGTATTATTTTTTTTGCCCAATTAGCACCCGAAAGTAATCGTTTTTTTTTGGCTTAATCCTTAATTTTGCACTTTTTGAATTATGGAATTAAAAAAGTGTATTTCCGAAAAAAATGTTTTTATATTTAGGAGCTCGTATTAAATGTAAAGCGTTAAAGCGTAACAAAAGCATTTTTGCGATATGGCTTTTCGACTCCGTTCTAAATTAGAATATAAGTAATAAAACCTGGGGTATTTTGGCTATCGGGGGGTTTCTATATATCTGTACGCGTTATTTAATTCGATAAGTATTTTTTCGTCTTATCCAAGCCAAAAGTCGTTATTTTCTTTGGCTTTAAAATGGACGAAATAATCCTTACGGTAATAAGCGGTAAAATGTAATAAGTTATAAAAGTTTACCGGTAATATCTTTCGATAAATAATATATTTTAGGAATTCGCAAAATTCCGAAAATAATTATTTATAATTATTAATATTTAGTCGAAATTAATTATCCTTTATGTATATTTTATACTTCTGGGAATTAAGGTAATACTGGTATCCTAATTCCATAATTATTCTGGAAACCGTTTATTCTGGGTAATATTTATAGGTTTTAACCTTAAAATCCTAATAAATTAAATAATTTTCATATTCTGGGATATCGTTTTAAATTTAAATAATTATAGCAATAATAAATTCTAGCTGGCAAAAAATCGAACTAATTTTTTTTTCCTTTTCGTTTACTTTATTATTTATTTTTTGTTCAATTACTTTAACTTTTTTCTGGGATTAAGGAATTTTTCTTTTCTTGGAATCTCTTTTGGCAGAAAAACGACATTTGCTTTTAAAATAACCCTTTTTGCCATAATTAAAACATTTTATTTTGAATTTGTTTTTCTTGGATTTTTTTCGAAACGGAATTCGTTTTCTTTTAAAGCTTACCTTTATCCTTCTTGGTTCGATTATTAGAACTTTTATTATCGTTCCGTTTGCCGGTCCCCTTTTTCCCGAAATACCGATTAAAAATACGTCGGTCGGCAATAATAACTTTGTCGGTATATTTTATAAAGGATTTTATTTTAGGTTCTATATACAGTTTATCCTTAACCTAAAGTTTTAAGCCGTTATAATAAAAATAAAATAATACGTTTTTTAATAAATTAAAAATAATTACCAAGTAATTAAATTCGGTTATATATTTGGATATTAACTTAATCTGACGAAAAAAATAAAATTACTTAATTATATGTTATTTTTTATTTAAATTTTGAAATAAAATTCCTATTTTTTTTGGAAATATTTATATTTATTAAAAATATAATTAATTATATCTAAAATTTTGTTAGGATAATTTTGCAGGTAATCTTTCATAATTAATTCGAATTATAAAAAAGCTTTTTCAGTAAATAATTAAAAAATAATTATCATTTTTTAATAATTTTCCGTTAAAAAACTTTTATAGAATTTAAAGTAAAATCTGGCTTAAACCAAAAATCCTTTTATATCCGTAAATCCATTATAAGGCTTAAAGGGAATTGGTTTATAGCCCTTAACGTTAGGTATTCCGTAGTAACTAAAAGGTAATACTGTTCTTTTTCGTAATTAATTTGCGCTAAACAATAACAGAATCGAAATTCTCTGTTATTATGATTGTTCCGCGCCGTACAAAAATAATTAAAAACCACTTCTTTAACTTCGTCCTCTAGGGAAGCCGAATTGTAAGAAAGCCGGTTTCCTTTCTTTGGCGAATCGAATATTTTCCTTTTTTATGCTTTTGACCTTTTGGGCTAAAAGGTCCAATTTTTCTTCCATAATAAGTTTTTTTTCTCTAATTAAG
This sequence comes from Monosporascus cannonballus, assembly GCA_004154925.1. NCBI lineage: Eukaryota > Fungi > Ascomycota > Sordariomycetes > Xylariales > Monosporascus > Monosporascus cannonballus. The sequence goes on from QJNS01000007.1 coordinate 454,170, forward strand.
TATTCTGGTATTTTTTCTTTTTGATTTCCGGCTAGGTATTTTTTTCGTTTTTACTTGTTTTAGCCCTTTACACCTTAATTATCTCCTTTATAAGTAAAGGTTGTTATTAAGGTTAAAAGGAAAAAGGGCCTTTTTAAAATCGAATGGTCGAGGGTGCCATGTTATTAATTAATTGGAAAATTTCTTTAATAAGGAATAAATCGTCAAGTTTTATTAATAACACTTTACTGGCTAATAACGGGAATCGGGTATATTATTTATCTTTTGAATGTCGTCCTATATTATCCTTTATATTAAGTTCAAAAAAGCTTATGCCTTAATTAGGCTTTAAATTGTTCGTTAGCTATTAATTAAGGAATTATTAAACTATAACAAACTTATTATATATTTACTTAAAGGTATAAATAATATCCGAAATGGGGTTTTGATTTGCAGATAATAATAAAACGGCGAATAATTTAATGGTTTATTCGTTAAAAAAATTTAAAGATTTTTCCCTTAATTAGAAAACGGTATAGTTACCTTTGGATTAAAAGCTTAGATTAATAGCTAAAAAGCAAAAACTAAGTAAATAGCTATTTACAAGAAAAACCGATCCATTATATATCCTAATTCCTCAAAATGAGTATATCGTGGGTCTATATAATTTATATAATCTGATCAATCCATTAGATCACCTAGATCACCTTATCTGGGCCAAGAACTTCCTTCCGGAGTTCAGCCGTGGCGGTCCCACGCTAGGCCTTAAAGGTTGGCCTCCTTAAAACAGGAACCCCTGTTCCTGTAACAAACGAACAGTAATAGTAAAAATTAATATATATATATATGCTTATTATTTCCATAGTTTAAATAGTTTCAGCTTGTAATATAACATCATTACCCAAGGCACCCTTGGAATTACGAGACGTAATACGATTACTATATTCATTACTTAGATTTCTACGATATTCCTACTAACATAAACCCGTACGACTAAGGTTTACAAGTTGGTTAAACCTCCCTAGCCGTCACAGTTATTAAACCTTTAAAAGTTCTTTTTCGGCAATACGTTCCTTTAATTTCAGATAATCCTCCTTAACAACCAATTTCCGGTATTCAAATTCGGAAAAACTAAAAAGATCACAAAAACCCCCGTAAGAAGTACAAAATACATATTTCCCCGAACTGCGATAAGTTTTGCAAATTTTGTTTTCAAACTTGTAGCGGGAACAGAAAATATTCAAGAACATGATAAAACCAAGGCGGTTAATTCGTTTTGAAAAAACGAAAGCATTAATACGTTTGCGAAACTTGGACTTTTTAATGCGACCCGATATAATAAGTATGAAAAAAGGAAGGTTACTTACCAAACACCAGCAAACGAATAATTTGATCTTTAAGGATAAAAATCTTGGAAAAGGGAAGATCGTATTATGATCTAACGGTTTTGGCTCCTAAAAACGGTCGGGATCCTAAAAAGCCAGACCCCGACCCAGCTAAAAGGTTACGTAACTGGATTAAAGAACTTAAAGGTTGCCTCATCGTGATCAGGACCCCATTTTGGAGGTTGTGGCTGCGCCTGCGGCGCAGCAGCCGTAGCCACAGCTATAGCTTTTAATCAAGAAGTATCTGTTAGGGGTCCAATATATCAGCTAAACTCCTTTAAGAATAATACTTACAAAAATAACAAAACCTCCAAAATAAGGCCTGATGGCGAATTGTGATTTTTTCGTTCCATTTGGTGCGCTCCTATATAAATTCGCAAAATTTATCATTATTAACTTTGGCAATATATATTAATTACGAAGCTCCCAGTACTTTAACCTATATGATTTAACACAAAATTGAAATTTTTATCTTTTAATATAATAATAATCCTAATTAATACGAAATAAAGATTGTTACAGTAAAACAAATGGCCCAAAATCCCGATTGGTACATATTATAGCTTTTTACCCCCTTTAAGCCAGTACGATAATAATATAACCTTATAAGCTAAAATAATAATACATAAAGCTTAAAATCGCCCGTAACAAGCCCCGAAATATATTCTTTTTTTAATTAGGTAAATGCGGGTAATGTATTTAAAGGTTTGAGTTAAATACCTTAATTTTTCGAATACTTAATTTTCCAAAGCGAAACGTTTATTTTTATCCGATATCTTTACCGGTTTCTTACCGATATAGACATAATTAACCTATATACTAACGTTATGTGTACGGCCGATAATTTTATAGAAACTTTGCGCCGTTGGTTTTGTTCGCCTTATATTAAGGGTTATGCTTGGCGGGTAAGGGCGTATTTTACGGAAAAAACAGGTCGATACGGTATATAATTTAAGTTTCGGAAAGCTGGATATTTTTTTCGTTATTGAAATAAGTTTCGGAAAGTCCTTAATTATTTAAGTTTTTTTTAATAACCGATTTAATTATTATTTAGGTTGCAGTATTAATTAAGCTGGCAAAAAAATAATAAAATTTTATATTAATAATTTTATATTTTGTTTTTATCCTGATATCCGCGGATATGAAAAAGCTTAATTTAGAAATATTCGACCGTATAATTGCCGGACGGTATAACTATATTATTTTTAATTTTAAATAAATATCGAACGATTAATTCCAAATTGTTATATTAAATTTTGTTTTCGAACGATAATATGGTTTCGTTATTATTAACGAAATATATTTATTATTAGAATAAAAAGATTTCCGGCCTAAATATATTAATATCTGTAATTTACATTTTATTTTCCTTACCCATATATATTAGTTTATATATATAGCAACTGCTAATAATACCATAAAGAAAAAAATTGCGAAATATAACGGCTTTCGTTAAATTGGCGGCCTAACTGGATATAGCTATAAGGCGGAGGTCTGGTATTTTAATATTAATTATTCCGAAATCGATATTATTATTTTTTTTATACTTAGAAATTAATATTCGAATTGAAAGTACTTAAATTTCTTAATAATTAATGCATCCGGATTATTAAGTAATATCCCCCTAATCCAGCTTAATATTTTGTGTTTTATTATTAAGATTATTATTTATATTGATAATAGGGCGAAAACCATAGATATTCGTAATTACCTGGTTTAAGAACTTAAACCAGTTAAGGATAAGCATTTTTACAAAGCGTTAACTTTCGTCCAAAGTAATATGGATCATATTAACTTCGAATAATAATTTTTTCGACGGGCGGCGGAATCCAAGCCTTTTTGCGAAAGCTATAAGCTCCCCGTATAATATATTATGGTATCTGTATATAACGGGATCCTGATTAGCAGAAACTAGAAATTTCTGCCAATTTTTGCATGTTAACAGCCGTTCGCGTATTCGTTTTTTTTTAATACGTTAATTAATCGGTTGATCCGAGCGGTCGAACTGGTAGCTCGGTTTAAATCGTCGCAAAAAACCTAACCACGAATAAAATTTTTAAACGTTATGTTGGTTTTTTTATGTTGATGCCAGAAATTCAAGGTACGCGTACGTATGTTCTGTTTTAAGGGCGTAGCCCGGTAGAACTGGGAGAATTCGGATTTATCGTGTTCTGAGAGGGGGGATGATGACGCGATAGGCTCGGGCTGCAGCTGTGATAATAAGCCATGACAGAAACAACGGTATATATATAGAAAAACGTCTTGTTGTTGAGTTATTACGGATTTTTGTTTTTTTGAAGAGGCAAATGTACCAAACGAAGCCGTTTTTACGCAATTACAACTCAGGCCTCGCTGGCTCGTTACGGGGATTTGGGATTTGATTGGTTAATATTTAGCGTTGTGGAGCGGTACTTGAGTGACTTTGAAAAAATTGGGAAAACGAGCCAGGGAGGCCTGAGCTAGCTGAGGTAACTTAAAGGCCCTAGTTAATCAAAAAGGCTTAAGCCGGTTAAACACCAAAGGAAGCTTAAAGGAGCTTAAGAAGACTTAACCAGAAAAGTGTTATTAAGTCGTAATAAGTACCTTATGCTAAAAAAAAGATATATACTTTTATTATTTCCATAATTTGGATAGTTTCAGTTTGTAATATAATATCGTTACCTAATGCACCTTTGGTATTACGAGACGTAATACGTTATTATATTTATTGCTCAGATTCCCACAATATTCCTGCTAACATAAACCCGTACAACTAAGGTTTAATAGTTGGTTAAACCCCCTAGCCGTCACACGATTGCTTTTGAGGTTTTCCTAAATAACTTTTTTCCAAGCGTATATTTATTTAGCTTATAAAGCATAATAAATTATGTAATTTCGCCAAACTAGGCTATTCGCATTAAATTTTGCTTAATTTATAAAATAAAACAATTATTATATAAATTAATATGTATTTAATAATAATCTTGTTTTTAAAATAAATAAAACTTTTAATTCGTTATGTTTTAATATTATTATAATTTTTATCTAATAGGTACCCGTGGGTAGTTAGTTCGTAGGTAGGTAATCGTGGGTATTTTTGAAAAAACATGCCAAGACTACCCACGGTTACCCACCTACGGTCGTGGGTAGTCCGTGGGTACACATTGGGTACCCATTGCAAACCCTATCCCCCCTCTTTGCATCATCGAAGGTGCGACATGATATGCGTCACTGTGTTTGGACGGACGAGTGGAAAAACTCTATCCTAGAACACTCTTATTGAGAATCATAACTAGATCGCACTGACGATGTAGTTTCCGCTACCCTTTTCAGCCCTAGCTCTGCCTTATATTGTACCCCAAAGGGGCTCGCTGCTACGCAAAGATAATACAAGCATTTTAGCATCCTCAGCACGTAGTAGGCTTTCTAGTTTTGTAGAGACTTGAAAGATTTGTTTGGCTCAAATGGGGTGTTTATAATTCATGTGTTTGATATGGTGGCCACGCTGGGTCCCTCCGTGGGGGTTACGGGGGTGGGGAAAAAGATGGCAAATGCCACGACATCTATCCACCGTTAATTGTACCCAACAGCATTCCTATAATTCATTCCCCCTCTAGCTTATATGTAAAATGCTCCCGCACCCACTGTACCATCTCTAAGCATTCCTCTCTGCCTGTCCTAGAGGCAACCGTGACATAGGCGACGCACCACAGTTCGCCAGAGTCGGGTCCTTGAACCATGTCTCCTTTCCTTTTGCAGGTCTGATAATCGACGATGAACTCCCGCATCGATGGGTACTTGTCAATCATCTCGATAACGGCATCTTTAGAAGCCATGATACCAGCACGAGTCGGCTGTAGCACGGTGATACCCAAAGTGTATTGCGGCTCGCCTCCCAGGAAAGGCTGCGCTAAGGACCTTACGCGGTCGTCCTCCTGTGCGCCCAAACTCAAGAGTAACCTGATGGCGTAATAGTCTACGCCATACGCGAACATCGCAGCGACTGTGTTGATATACCCTGGCGGCCTGGCGTTGACCTCGTGCAAATAACATGAGGGCTCCTCGGCCGCCACCTTTTCATTTTTTTCTGTGACGTGCAAATCGAGAATGCCGTTGTCCGCCCTCGGATCATAATATGCTCTCGAATGTCGCACACGCGCTTCACAGTGGAAAACGCCCGACTGAAAACCCTGCCGGAGAATGCTCTGTCGGAGTGAATCTTTCATCATGTCCTTTTCGGCCTCCGGCAGCGCCGAAGGGACATCCATGAGCGTTTCCATGAAGTTTGCGGTGGGCTGGGGCCCTCCGCCGGCCAAGTCGCCAGTGCAGGGGAAGTCATCCGTGATGTCGCAGAATAGAACCTCGCCGTTGAGGAGCACGAAGTTGGCATCGACTTCGGGGCCGTCGATGTATGGTTCAATGACCACTCCTGTGCTCCGATTCGGTGAGTTAGCATGCCGAGATGATGCACGAAGGACGGCGGCGCGGAGCTCGGTCTCGTCGCTGCACTTGGCCACGCAGTCACTGTTCCAGCCGGTGATGGGCTTCACGATCAGCGGGTAGCTAAATTGAGTATTCGACTGCTCCAATACGGAGCCGAGCTCATCGGGACCGTTGATTACCAATTGGTTCCGGCCATTGGGTTCTTCTAGGAGACGAGTCGCGCCTTTGTCGCCTGTGATCGCGTACGCAGCTGAGGGCGATGTGGGTAGGCCGAGTATCTCACAGGCGCGAGCAACGCCCGGCAATCGTGCGTCGCTGATAGATACGATGCCGTCGACATGCCGAGGGTAAGATCTCACAGCATCGATGATTCGCTGAATGAAGCCGTCATCGACATCGACACCGACCGAGATGAAAGCTTCTCTAAGATATGCACAGGGGCTGCTCTGGTCCTCGAGCCAGTGGCCGGGCTGGTCGAGTACGACAATGTCAATGCCCAATGCCCAAGCCGCTTCGTAAGCCCGGCGGCTCCCTTCGATATTCTGCCTTCCCTGTACCCAGAAGACTCTTTGGCGTGACAGCGGCCGACTGACGAGCCACGGAAACGCCAGACGCTTCCGCATTTCCAGATCAAGGCGCTGTAACGCCGCCTCTGGGTGTTCGAGGGCACTAGGGCGTAGAACAATACCTCCTACTCCTCGCGCGATCCAATTGAGGAGGCCATCCGGGAACGTATTATTACATGCGTGATCTCGAGTGGTGAAGGCGCTCACCTCAGCCAATGGGGCTAGGGTGAGGGAATGGGTACCCGTGGGTGACCCATGAGGACCCATGGGTCTTCATGGGTACCCATCAGATTTGCCAAGGACCCATTGGGTACCCATTGGGTCTTGCCAAGGACCCGCGGGTACCCAATGAGTCCTTGGCATCGATTATTTCATGATTATTTCATTGTTTTAAAACTTTATATTATGTTTATAATTCGAATATTATAAATATATTTAATATTTTTAATATATTTATCGTAAAAATTTATTATATATAAGTTTAATGCATTTAATAATTATATATTTAATCATATATTTAATCATATTTTGAATATTTTGAATATTGTGATGGGTCTTGATGGGTCCTTGGCATTACCCACTGGGTACCCAATGGGTAATGCCAAGGACCCATTGGGTACCCGCGGGTAATTCTGACTCGCGCCAAGGACCCATGGGTCCTTGGCACTACCCGCGGGTACCCGTGGGCCGTGGGTAATTTTCGGTGGGTGGTTCCTCCCTCACCCATTATGGGGCTAGGAAAGACTTCACAGAGCCGACAAGCTCGCATCCTTCTAGTCTGCGCTCTAGGAAATCGCATCTCACTACGAAGCCTTGGGCACATGGATATACGATTCTGATGACTGTACTGGGATTGGACCGACCAGTACGGGATAGGAGCGTAACGGCATCCTGGAGAAGAGCTACGTGAGCAGGCACTGCCCTATCCTCTTGCCAATGATGGAGATCCTCAGGTTCTGCGAAAGTGAGACCTTCATCTACCAAGCCTGCTTCTAAATCAAGGCACCAATACTTCGGACCAAAATGGTTGGTGAATGAGCGCTGCTGAAGTGTCTGAAGTCGTACTAATTGCCTTGAGTTAGAGAGGCAAAGGACGCGTCATATAAGAACGAGAAACACCAACATGATCTCCTTCCAATGCGTACTGTCATCCCTTCAGAATGGCCACCTGGAGAGGTCGCTCCTGAGTCCATGGCTGCCAGTCACGAAGGTAGTGACGTGTAAGAAATTTGATTGCGCCAAGGCTGTATGCGAGACGTAAAGTCGGTTACAAAAATAGCCAGCTAGGACTCCCAGACCTTGCACCCCGCGATCAGGTGGTCATTGATTTATTTGAGCATCTAAAGTCTCGATGTCTACAGAATAATTATAAGCCGACTTCGAATGGATGGTGGGTCCTGCCCCCTTTTAATGCGCCTGATGCACCAAAAGGGGGCAAGCTAAAATAAGGGGGAAAGGGTGTGCAGCTCGGACCAGAAAATGTTTCTCAAACTTGCTCATCCCGTCCATTCCTGCACCCCGCAAAATTCGCCCTCTGGACTGAATTGTGTGTAGGTACGCCACTATTCTTGGCATGCAGGGGCGTTTGACCCAATGGGGTTGATCCGTCCAACGTTCCTCTTGTCCATTTTGTCGACTCCAGAATATGCCTGCCTCGACCCTGGGCCGCCGCTCCGTAGTGGAGCGCGCATATTAGAAATGTGAGAAGTACCTACCTATCGGCTTTTCAACGACGCAGGATCAGGAGTCGGACGAGAATTAAGACTTGAGGAGCTGTCAGCAGGGAGGTCCAATCGACCAGGAACCGCCAAGAACGGTGTAGGTGATGACTGAGCCCATTTTTGCGACGTCATATATAATGCAACTCTTGCCTGTCCAGATAGGGAGTCGTGAGCTGTATGTGAGAAAGGGTGTTATATTGATGATATGTCAGAGCTCTAAATTCCCAACAACAACTGGAAACTTCAGGGCTACATATATACACGAATAAATGGATTATTAAGCGTATCATTCCATTATTAATCAGTATGAAAACGTATGGAAGAAAAGGATTTTTTATTCCGGAAGCGTGTAGGGGTAGACCCACTTTTCCGGATCCGGATTCCTAGACTGTAAAACACCAGTTTAGCATCCTCAAGGCCCTTCTATGTTGCTCCGAGGTTTATTGGCCTCTGTTAGATTATTGCAAAACATCGGGCGCTCGAACTGCGTTAATAGTTCAAGCGTAATATAGTTATATATTCCTACAGCCTCGCTTTGGGTAGCTCCAGATATGACACATCTAAACGTATTTCGCGGGTCTGACGCGGTCAAGGATTATTTTGATCCAGACAACATTCCTCCTCTCCCGCTGGTTGAAATCCCTGGTCGTCTGAACCCCTTTCGCCGTGATGGAGTTCGGATCTACGCGAAGCTCCTCACTGCCCTGCCTGCACACAATGTGAAGTCTCTACCTGGTATAGATAACATAGCTTTGCCTCCAAAGCTAGGACTCTTCTACCCTCGCTGATCCAATCGGCTGACCAGATTGCACATAGCCTTTGGAATGCTTCTTTCACAAGACGGGGCATCTGAGAAAAGGATTGTCGAAGCGAGTTCGGGATCTCCGGTTCTGTCTCTGGGCATCCTCTCTCGTGTCTTGTGGGGGAATGAAGATGTTACCGCCTATGTCACTAACAAGAAGCATCCGGACACGCTTAGGCTTCTGCGCTTCTTCGGTCTAAAAGTGTGAGTCTCTATATGCAAGACCCCGTCAATCGAGATATCATCTTGGTGGCTTGTCGCGGACTGATGTTCCCCCGTTACCTAGGTCCCTTTATGGTGGGTTGGCTCAGCAGGAGCCTACTGATCCTCACGGAATCATGAGCAGACTGAGACGACTCGCGACTGAGGACGAGAACACGGTTTACCCAGGACAATATGACAACGAGAACGTATAAGCTCCAAAAACTCCCTTATTATGCTAAGTCGTGGCTCACTGAACTTCATGTAGAATTGGAAGTCGCACGAGCGGTGGACGGGACCCCAGATTCTGAAACAGCTGCCGGAGATCAGGGTTTTTTCTACTACAGTGGGCACAGGAGGTAAGTGCAGGGGCATACATAATTCGTACGGTGACGGAGAGGAATCCCAACTAACGCTGGTTCTTCATTAGGCTGCATCACGGGTGCCGGGACCTACCTCAAGTCTCAAAAACTATCTGTCAAAGTAATAGGGTGAGTGTCTGGTCTCTGGCCCACATTTGGCAACAAGAGCTACCACTAACTTTCGTATTGCGCTAACCAGGGTCTTCAACGTCTTCGGAGACCCGACCCCATGTCCGAGACACTTCCACGGATTTCGTACCTGTGGCTTTCCATGGAAGGGCACAGTAGACGCCCAGCTCGAGGTCTCTTTATGGATTCCTACCGGATGTCTATGCTGCTCTCTCGCGAAGGAATCATTGCCGGGCCGTCTTCGGGCGAGGCGCTAAAGGGTCTGTTGGACTATCTGGAGTTGATGAAGAAAGGGGGACGGCTGAGCGAGCTGTCAGAGCCTTTGGCGAGTGAAATAGCATGTGTCTTCACGTGCAGCGACCTGCCATATCGGTACCTGGATGGTTATTTTCAGAAGCTCGGTGAGCATGAATTCGGCCCAATCGAAAATCCGGTGCGTAATTCTTCGTGGGTATATTCTAGCTCTGGGTTAATATTTAGCAGACATTGCTCTCTTGTGATCAAGAAAAGCACGACGAACGCTGGATCCTCGGGCCGGCAGAATCGCTCCAGAAGTTTAGCGCCGACTATTACGCAAAGGGGCCGAATCGAGAATCACTCGATGCCAAGTCGATCGGTGAGCAGCTATGTACGGCCTGTATGCCACACGAGAAGATATTCCACAGGACCTTCACCCCATGGTCTTAGTTGAAGAGCTGCTTCAACGACAAGCAGTATAATAAGCTACAGCCGGCCAAGTGTAGACGGATTGGACGGGAAACAGTGTCATCCGGCGTCATTATCGACTTGCGCAGCGCCCAGTCATTCTGCGATCAGCATATGTGTGGATCGTATTCGCTGCCCCTCCACGGCTTGACCCCTACAATCGCTGATGGTGATCTTTTTGGTGACCCCGAACAAGTGTACGAAATATGGAAGGGACTAAAAGCTCTTCTTCTGGTGGATTAACAGACCTCACAAATGATTGCGGAGATCGGCCGGCGAGAACTTCCATCTCTTGTGGTCTGCTACGACGGAGATGCCTCGCGCTTGGCTACTTCTATACTTCGTGCCAAAGGCATCCAGGCCTTCAGCATATTAGGCGGGTTCCGAAAGATTCAGGAAACATGGGTCTTGGGAACCCGCGACGCTTCCAAAGCTATCCAGCCCACCACTACTTTGAGAGAATACCAAGCCGACTAATGAGGGGTTTATTGCTCAATTACGGGATAATTGCACTATCTATGCTCCGCAGTTTCATTTGCGGTGTGCAGTGCTGGAATATAGGTTGAGGCATATTTAATATCATCATCACGCTTGTTAGCACTTGAATGGCCACAGGAGCGAATGCGTCAAAGATAAGTTGGATACCCGGTTGAATCTATACTAATCATAGACCCTAAGCCTCGGTGGACTGCGCATCTATAGGCACACAAAGCGGTGTGGGACGCCATTCGCGCCTATTCTAACATAGTTTACACCGTAGCAGGACCAGCTAAGCACCAATTCAAAACCGTTACTTCGCAGCGGCATCTTGAGAGAGACAGGCTGAATATCAATCAGATTCCATACTATCCGACTAGCTCTGAGGATCTGGGGACTACACGACGATGTGTACGAGATAAGATGACCCCCCCATCCGCGCTCCACCCCATCAACGTTCCACCCAATTTTGAAGCCATCGCCACAACAACCTTTCCATACAAATAACAATATCTTAACAACTACTTACTTAATTAATTCCATACTAAATAAAACGTATAATAATATAATCCAATTTTACCTCGTTATTTTTTTTATTTTCGAAAAGTTCGTTGTTACGGCACGAGAACAAAGGCGTAGCCATCACACCACTAATGTGACGGCTAAGGGGTTTAACCAACTATTAAACCTTAGTCGTACGGGTTTATGTTAGCAGAAATATCGTGGGAAAGTGAGCAATAGATACAGTAACGTATTACGTCTCATAATACCAAGGGTATTTTAGGTAACGAAATGTTATTACAAGCTAAAGTAATCTAAATTATGGAAATAATAAACGTATATATTTTTCTTTTTTTAGCTTAATTATTTATAATTATACGGCCGATAATAATTATAATTACTTAAGATTACCATTAATTATTAATAATTCTTAGCTTCGCAATAATTACTATTATATAACCTGAAAATGGCCCGTATAATCTTTATTTAATCGTTTTTTAAGGCCGGAGCTTATTAAATTATAATACGATCTCCTTTTTCTCAAAAACCTTACCCTTAAAATTTCTTTTATTCTTTTTTTTCCGTTTAATAAATACCCTTTCTTTCTTTTTTATTCTTAATTATATTATTTCGTATTTCCAAGATTTATTATATTCCTCGTTTTTTTACCGTTCGTTATGCTTATTCCGTAAAAGCCTTTTAATAAATTTAGGTACGAAATTATGTTTTTTTTATTATTTTTTTTTGAAAAACCTAAGGTATGAAATAATGGAAAATATTTTAAAATGTAAAAAATGTATTAATCGAAATCGGTTTTGCGATAGTACCGGTATGTTATTTTTTTTGTAAAATATTTGTCGAAAATATTAATATTTAAAATGCGAAAAACGTTTGCCGAAAAGTAATTATTAAAGTTTTAACCGTTTTATGTTGAGGCCTAATGCCGTTCTTAAAAAAATAAATAAAGTTTTTTTTCGTTTTGTTCGTTTAGGTAAGTAAAAGTCGTTAATTCGTTCGAAAGTCGTTATTATGGTATTACGTAAACTTTAGTTATTAAACGAGTTGAAAAAATAGGAATGCTAGGAACAAGAACAGCTAAAGGCTGCCGTCGCGGTTATTACGTTACCGCAAGTTACGGCTAATTGACTCGATATCCCGGTTTTTAACTGGCTAGCTGTTAATTGGGACGTACCCGTCGTTATTAATAAAAGTTCTTTAGTGGGCGCTGGGCGCTAATAAGGCTTTTGACGGGCTCTCAGGTATTTTCTAAATCCAAGTACTTTTTCCATTTAATCAGGTATTAGGTAAATCCGTTTTATTTTCGTATATCGAAAACTTTTTTATTTTATATACCTATTCGTTTTTTATTTTTACGTCGTTTTATACCGTATATACTTTAATTATATTTGCCGTTAATTCGAATAAAAAAACGTAAAAGTTTAAATAAAAGTTAATTTCTATAAGAATTTTAATTAATTATTATTTTATAAGACATTTTGGCGATTTTATATAAACCGATATAATTAAAATTTATTTTTTTATTAAACTGTTTTATTTAACTATTTTTAATAACGAAAAAAATATTTTCATTTTTTTCGGAAATTGGATTTTTTTAACCTTTTTTAATTATAAAATTTATTTATTTAATTGCGTACATATTTTAATTTTATTGCAATTTTTTAATATAATTATCATAATTAGTTTAATATAAAAATTATTTTAATATTAATTAAATTATTATTACCTATTTCTTTATGAACTTTTAAAATAAACTAAAATTTGCGTTTATAAATATTATTTTAATATTTTCGTAATAATTGGTATTGTAAGTTAATTATATAATTAATAATCTTTTAATTCTGGCATTTTGTTTACAATTAATATAACATCGTAAATACAGTTTTAATATTTAATTTATTCGTTTTATTTATTTAGTTATTTAACATATAAATATATTAAATAATATATGATTTAGGCCGATTTATATTATTAGGCTTTGCCAAAATTTAAATACAAACATTACCTTTTTTTTGAAATAAGTTTTAATAATAACTTTTATATATTTAACATATATTGGAAAACAAATATATTATTTGGTCGGTATTTATATTCTTATGATATTGTACAAAGTAAATAGGTTTTGTAAATCGGTTAACGATTACGAGAATATTATTATAATATATTTTTATAATTTGAATTTTTAATATAAGCAGTTTAATAGTAGAACCGAATATAACTAAATATTATGGTCGTTTTGTAATTAATAATAGCTGAAATTTTTCGTATGACTTATATTATTGAACTTTTATTTTGGTGTAAATATCTTATTATTATATAACTTTCTGTTGTATTAATTTTATTTTAAGAAAAAAAATATATATGTTAAAGCCGTCTTAAGGTTTTGTAAATCCCCGAATATTTATATAATTAATGTTTATATATATTTCGTATTAAATGTTTCTAATAATATTTTGAGACTTATCTTTCATTCTTTTTTTAATTTCTTAGGAAATTATCGTTATATTGTTAGATTTTTTGATATATATCAAAAAATACTGCTCGAATTATCGCAATGTGTTACGGACGTAAATATCTTTTTGTAATAAGATCGAAAATTATATAATTAGCTTTAATTAATTTCTTTAAGGTTTAGTCCTTTATTTAAGACGTTTATTTTCTTATTTTTTAAGCTTTTTCTATAGATAATAACCAAGTCGAAATTCGCCAATTTTTCCGTATAACGAAATTACCGTTTTATAAATTTCTGAATCGTAATAAATCGGGTAAGACTTTAATAATCCATATAAACCTTAACCTGGTACAAATTTTCTTTCAGAAAATACTTAAACTTTGGAAATACCATAATAATAACCAAAAATTCCTTATTTGGAATACCCCAATTAAATTCGGTTCCTTTTAATTTATACGAAAAAAAATATAATAAGGTATAATTTGTCTTAATTATTTCGTTATCCGATTATTACACCTAATACGCCAACCGAAATATCGGTTTATAACTTAATAAGGCGATTTAAATCGTATATAATTAAAACTGGTTCTTTAATAATTATATTCTTAATATTTTAAAATGTTTTGTTTATTTTGGATGTTTATTTAAAATCTTTTTCTTTTTTCGTAAGGTTCGCTAAAGGCATAATTATCCTTCTAAAATTTCGAATAAATTTCTTATAATCATTAGTAAATTTAATGAATACTTATATTTTCTTAATCGTTATTGGCGTTTTTTAATTTGTAATTATAACGATTTTCTTAAAATATATCCTACTATATCTTAGAATAATAATATATTCCAGATATTCTTTATGCGTAAAATGAATTCCTTTTACGTTAATAAATAACTTTACGTCTTATAAAATTTGAAAAACTGTATAAACGCATTTTGCATATATTTCTTTTGGCTTTCAAACCATAAAAATGTCGTTAAAAAAGCAAATAACGAAAATATCGAAATACCTTAATAATATATAGTTAATTATCTGTTAAAAATTATTAATATGGTCATAAATTCTATTAGTGTAACCAAAAACTTAAATAATTCATATTTTATTTTAAAATTTATTTTTTATTCGTATTTTTTTATTCTGAATAAGGTTATATTTTTTTAAGATCGAAAATTATGAACCATTTAGCTTTGTAAAATCAGTCTTTTATTTTTATAATTAGGAATAATAATTCTCAATTTTGAATCGTAATATTATTTAATTGTCGACAATTAATCATAAATCCCAATTTTCCTTTTTCTTTCGTACGAAAAACATAAATATCGTATTAGGGACTTCGACAGTCGAATTTATCTTTTTTATAACCGATGTTTTAAATACTTTTTAAAAATACGTAATTCGTTGCCGTTAAAGTTATAAATAAGATAAAACTTCGTCAAAAACGTTTCTTTAAAGATTATCTCACAATTCTATTTGCTATATTGGAGTAATATCGTATTAAGCTTCTTTTTGAAAAAATATTTATACCTATAATATTATAATAATATATTAATTCAATCCTTTAAAGTTATTATTGCTTTAGGTTAAAGTTTCGTTATTTTAATTTTGTTTTAATAATAGTAACGCTCCGTTATATTTTCTTTTGATACCCATTTTCTTTCTTATATTTTTTTTCTTTAGGTAATAAGGTTTTTATTATCTTCCTATGTTTATATTCGTTGCTATTTTCGATTAAATATTAACATCTTAATTTTTTCTTTTATTATTTGCTAATAGGAAATAACGTATAGTTTACTTAGCTAATCCCTTTATTAATTATGACTTTGAATTAATATATCCATAGCCTTTCTAAAATTATATCGTAATTCCTAAATAGAACGACATCGAAATTAACTATTTAATATTATTCTTAGATAAAAATTTCGAAATAATTAATTTCGCGTATGATTTTTCGTTATAGTAAGCGAATTTCTAAATTTCGGTATTTATCGTTATATAAGGTTCTAATTTATATGTCCATAATAATTTACGCTTATTAACCATATCAAGTATAATATAATATACGCACAAAGCTCTATAATTTACTATTACAGTATACCCATACGTTCCGATTCGTATATCAAAAATGATGAAATTATTAACGGCTTTTATCGTCGCGTTTAAAGCCTTTTTGGAAATTCCTTTTAATTCCTTTAAATATTGTTATTCTACAGCTTTGTTTCAAGTAACCTTTTTTTAACCTTTTTTTGAATTTATCGAGCCTTATTTATATTTCTATATTTCACGCGTTAAGCTGCTATATTTGTCGTTAATACTGGCATATTACTTTTTCGAACTATATTAATTATTTTTAATTCTCTTTTAATTTGGGTCCTTATTAAGTAAATTGGTTTGTTATGGTTTCGATCATATCCTATTATCCGTTATATTAACTATCGTTCTAAATCTTTTCTAAAAATTAACCTAACTTTTTCTTAATAACCTTTCTTTCGTAAAAGGTTATAATACATATTAACTAATAATAATAATCTATCATAACTTTTTAATAATATTTTTCCATTATATGCTAGATTAACTTTTTTCCATATAATAAATATATTACTAATAAAAAGATTTTTTTACGGGTATTACGTTTTTTCGGGCCAGCTTTTTACTTCGGCAAATTAGCAAATATCATCTCCTGGGGCTATAAATCGAAAATATCGATACTATCATTTAGTATTTTTATCATTTCCGGTATACTTTAAAACATTAGATTTTTCATAATATATACAGATAATCCGTCCGTAAATATATTATTTCCATTTCTCGTAAATAAAATTTTATTGTTGTCGACAATATATAGCATATATCTTACCATATTAATCAGGGATTCCAGAACAGATTTGGTTTGTCTAATCCCAGTATTCGCGTAATTAATTTTATAATATTTCTTATTATATTCGCAATATTTATTAAGCCAGTTTTCTGATTTTACGTATTCCTTATTGGATTTCTTATCGTAATAACCCTTATTAAGTTTCTTCCTATCGGGGGCCTAATACGTACTGAGGCCGAATTATATTAATAAATTTATTTTTATTTTTCCGATTTTCTTTAGATTATCCTCCGAGTACAGGTTTTTAATTATCCAAATAAGGTTTCTTAAATACCTTATACTATAATACCTTATGTCCCCTCTTATTGCAATTAAAGTATTTAATCTGGCTTTAGTTCTTCCTATAAATAGCTTCTAGTTCTATAAGTCCTAATTCTGTGCCGTAAAAAATATTACCGCGTCGAAAAGCTCTAATATTAGCCGTATATCGGGGTTTGTTATTATTTTTTCCTTTAATACCTTTAATACGCCAGGCGTATTGTCGATCGTCGATCTTAATTACTATCGCGATATAATCCGACAAATAATCAGGTTAATCAAATTTAAAAAAAAAAAACTTTTTTATATTTTTTTTCTTTAAGCCGTCGAAAAATTTGGCTATTAATAATTTTTATTCCCATTTTATTTTAAAAGTTAATTAAATTAACGTATTCCCGTAATTACATATTAATTCTTTTTATTATAATTACTAAATTTATATTTTGACTTTGAATTTTTCGTCTATTATTCCGAAAACTTTCGTTAATATTTATTTAAATTATTTATAATCGTTATAAATTCGCATTATTTCCGAATTTTGTGTTTTGACTAATAAAATAACATACTTTGTTATAATAAATTCGAATTACATTGCCATATTTCTAGTAAATTATCCGATTACGAATTCCATTCGTATAAAAAACGTAATTAATTAAATTGGAAAATACCCGAAATATATTCGCCATTAAATTAAAAACAATTATAATTTAACTAAGGCTCCGTTAAAAAATTCTGGTTTAAAAAATTTAAGAACCTTTTTTGGTTCTTTAATGGAATTTAGCTAAATAATTTAATTCGTTCGAAAAATCTTCTTAATTTCAGAAATTTTCCCTTTTTCTTTAAGTTTTTTATATGCGGCTTAAAAGACCGGCGTAAAGTTATTATTATGTTTTTCAAACTAAAACATACGCTTATTTATAGCATCTAGACGTCAGAGAACTTTTTCGCGAAAAAAGTAAGGCTTATCCTTTTTCTTCTCGGATTTTATTTTAATATCCGGGTTATTAGGGACCTGGTAAATGGGTTATTCCGACGGCTTATTAATAAATATAAAGTCGGCGATATTATTCAAAGTTTAACGGTATTATTAAATAAAGACTTATGACATATAACGGGTAAAGGGTTTAACCAATTATTGAACCGTAATTGTACAAATTTATATTAATAAAAGTATCGTAAGAAATTAAATCATAAATATAATAATATATTGCGTTTTGTAAGATTGAGGGTATTTTAAATAATAAATTATTATTGCAAACTGAAATTATTTAAATATGGAAATAATAAACGTATATATTTTTCATTTTTTAGCTTCATTACTTATAATTATGCACCTGGTAATAATTATGATTAATTGGGATCACCCTTAATCACTGATGATGCCTGGCTTGGTAGTAATTATTGTCACGAAACCTGGAGATGGCCCGTATGATTCTTGTCTGACCATTTCTTCAAACCGGAGCTTGTTGGGTCGTAATAACTAAAAGTGGAACGATGTCAGCTCGAGCACTGACCGCCTTGTTCCGCCCTATATACCTACGAGGTGTTACTTAGTACCGTGACATTCGTTTTATTATTAATTTTTCCGAATAACAGTAAAACGTGCTTTTAAAAAGGCCTTTAATTTTATTTTTATCTTTTTAATGGAAATAATTTTTACGAAATTCTTATTTAGTTCGGGCTATACTTTTTTACATCTTTTAAGAATCGCTCTTTTAAAAGTTATAATTAATTAATTATTATAAACCTCGGCGGCAAAAAATTTGGCTGTTTTATCGTTAAAGGCCTTAGCGAATTTACGGAACAAAAAGCGTACGGTAAAATTCCCGTACGTTAAATTAATTCCTACTCGGCATTTTTCGAACCGGATTAATTTCGTAAACATTTTGGGCGTTTTAACACTTAAAACAGCTATTTAGTCAGGGCATTTAAGGCTATTATAACTATTTTTTACGCCTGTATAAACGCGCAAAAAAATCCGTCTTATTATAACCTTCAAAGCCCGCCTATAATGGTATTCGCAAAACCAATAACGGTATTTTTGTTTTAAGATAACAAATATACTTACATCAAAAAGTCAAAAAAATAAAAAACATAAATAAATTATAAAATAATATATATCTTGTTTGAAAAATATGTTTATACAAATGTGATGATATGCACAGCTGGTCCTTATAAGGTGGATTAGGGTGTCCAAATCTGTTACGACCCGACAAGCTCCGGTCTCAAGAAACGGTCAGGCAGGAGCACACGGGCCACCCACTGGGTCACGTAACGGTAATCACTGCCAAGCCAATGATTATTAATGATCAAAGGTGATCCCAACTAATCGTAATTACCACTAACGGCGTAATTACGAATAATTAAGCCAAAAAAAGGATATATACGTTTGTTAATTCCATAATTGAGATAACTTTAGCTTATAATAATATTTCGTTCCCTAAAGTACCTTTGGTATTATAAAATATAATACGTTATTATATTTCTTACTTAAATTTTTATGATATTCATATTAATTTAAACTTATTAACTTAAGGTTTAATAATTAATTAAACCGTTTAGCCGTTATATGTTACAAATTTTTATTTAATAATACCGTTAAATTCTAAATAATATTTAATATTATTAAAATATGGACCAACATTTAAAAAATTTTTATTTAATAATTTTAGGCTCGAATTCGGGAATTGAAAAAAAAATTTAATAATTTAGGGCTACGTTTACCTAACCTTTTCCCGTTTGCATAAAGCCGAAAAAACCAGAACCTTGTAATGGAAAAATAAGCCCTAAACCTTTTTTATTTAAATACGAATTTATTTTCGTTTTTTAAATTTTAATAACCTAGCGAATATAGGCCTAATAATAAAAATATGCCTAATAAGAAATATAATTAATTAATTTAAACCTATTATAAGAATTTTCTTAAAAATAAGAAAAATAAATAAGGAAAATTTTATTAATAAGATTTTTTTAATTTATATCAATTTCGAACACAAAATGTACGATAATTTCGGCAATCCGGATAAAAAACGATTAACGGCTTAATAACTTTTACCATTTTAACAAAAAGGATTAATATTTAAATACGCCGTAATTTTTAAACGTTTTACGGCTAAGGCCGGATAAAAAATAACAAAACCGATACCCTTATCGATATATTTTATAAAAGGCTAAAAAATAATATAAAAGATGAAATTGTTCGGATAAAGCGATTAATTACATTAAATTAATATATCGTAAAAGTAATTAAAATTAATAATCGATAATTTAAAAAACGATAAAAGAAAAAAGGATAATATGCTTTACGTTCGGAATATAAGTCCAACTAAAGAAAAAAACGAGATATACCTTTTACTTCTTATAGAACAGCGTTAGGACCTATGGAACTCGGCATTATTTACAAATAAAATTAGAGCCAAATTAAATGCTTTAATTACGGCAAAATGGGACACAAACCTTATAAATATAAAAAGCCTAAAAAACCATAATAAAATAATTAGATCTTTATACTGGAAAAATAATTTAAAAATAACTAAGGAAATACTAGTAAAATAATTAACATAATTTAAACCAAATACATATTAAACCTATAACAAAAGGTCCAACCGGGACCATTACGACAAAGGATTCGACGAAAAATATAAAAAACTAAAAAGCTAGTTTGACAGATATTACGAATATAATAAAAAATGTTATAAGGATAATTACGCGAATATTAAAACTGGATAAAGGAAATTTGTCCCGGAACTCTTAATCGATACGGCAAAATATATGCCATATATTGTCGACGACGAAAATACCCCGATTAAGAAAAATAAATATAATATATTTACGTACGAATTACCCGCATATATTATAAGGGATTCGATTTTCCAAATCGAACCGGATATAATAAAAATAATAAATAATAATATTAATAACTTCGAACCATAATCTCAAAAAACATCCAATAATTGGCCGAAATAAAAAATTAACTTAAAAAATTTTATACCCGTAAAAAAACCCCTTTAATTAAAATAGATAATATAATTATTAAACGAAAAAGGAATTAATTTAACGTACGGTAAAAAGATATTATTAGAAAATTATTACGGATTTTTTTTAAATTAATATTTATTATAAAATTTTTAAAAAAAAAGTTATTAAAAAAAACATACGTTAACTTATAAAAGATTTTTAAAACGATAATTTAAACGACATATAATAAGATATAATTACAAATATAAGAAAATAATTTATTCGATAAAAGAAAATTATAAAAGAATTAAAAATAATTAATACGATTCGAAAGAACAGTATGCCGTCAATAATAACAAATATAATAACTTAACGCGTTATATATAAAAACATAAATAAAGTTCGATAAATTCGAATAAAAATTAAAAAAAAAGGTTATTTATAAAAAATTATAAAATATCGAAACCCAAAAAAATTAAAGGGAATTCCTGAGAAAAATTTTAAACGCGATAATAAAAAACGTTAATAACCTTATTACTTTGGATATACAAATCGGAACGCATTAAGATATTATAATAATAAATTGCGGAACATTAAACGGGAATGATATTATGCCGGATATAGTTAATAAGCTTAAATTATTATAGAAATATAAATTAAAATTTTATATAATAACGAATACCGAAAATTAGGAATTCATTTATAATAATAAAAAAAATTATACGCGAAATTAATTATTTTAAAATTTTTGTTAAAAAACGATATTAAATAATTAATTTTGATATCGTTTTATTCGGAAATTACGATATAATTTTAATATTACCATAAATACGTTAATACGAAATTTTAATTAATAATAAAAATAAGTAAATAAAGGTCGTTTTATACCTTATGAATAAATTAAAAAAAATTAAAATCTTAATATTCGATCGATAATGGCGACGAATGTAAGTATAAGAATACGATAAATATCTTATTACTTAAAGGAATAAAATATAAAAAAGGAATAAGTATTAAAAAATACGATATATTATTATTATTATTAAATCGAAATTAAAATAACTGAATAACGATTTAAAATAATAAGAATAATAACCTAAGGAATTAAACAATTTAATTAATATATTATTATAATATTATAAATATAAATAGTTTTTTAAAAAAAAACTTAATATAAAATTACCAGAATATAACAAATAAAATTATAAAATAATCCTTAAAAAAGGATTTTCGGTAAACTTTTACCTTATTTATAATTTTAATAAAAGTAAATTACGTATTTTTAGAAAATACCTGGAAAATTGGTTACAAATAGAATTGATTGGATTTTCGAAATTATTATTAAGATACCTTATATTTTTCGTACTTAAAAAAACGGAAAATTACGACTTATGGTTAATTATTAATAATTAAACGACGTTATTCTTAAAAATCGAATACCGTGATTTTTAATTACGGAAATAAAAAACCAATTTTACGGAATTAAATAATTTATAATAGTCGATTTTAAAAATAAATATAACTTGAATAAAATTAAAGAAAAATACGAATAAAAAATAATTTTTCAAAACGAAATACAGATTATTTAAGTATTTAATTATATTAATAAAACTTACGAACGTATTAATAATTTTTTGGCGGATAATAAACCATATATTACGAAAATACCTTGATATTTTTGTCGTTTATTAGCTCGAAGACATTTTCATTTTTTTAGAAACAGAAAGAATATACGTAAAATATGTTTATAAAATAATTTAAATTTTATAAAATGTAAAATTATTTATTAACGTAAAAAAAAGTTAATTTTTATATAAAATGTAAAATATTTGGGACATATTATTACCCCAGGATATATTAAGATAAACCTTAAAAATTGCTGCAGTTACACAATGGCAAATATTAACGATATTTAAAAAAAATATAAATATTTTTTAAATTTACTAATTATTATAAGAAATTTATTCGAAACTTTAATAAAATAATTATACCTTTAATAAATTTTACGAAAAAAAAGAATTCGAATAAACGCTAAATATAAAGAAAATATTTTAAGATCTTAAAAATATAATTATTAATAAGTTAATATTAATTATATACGATTTAAACCGTTCCGTTATATTAAAAACCGATATTTCGGATTATACGTTAAGCGTAATAATCGGATAACGAAATAATTAAAGCAAATTATATTTTATTATATTTCTTTCGTATAAATTAAAAAAACTGAATTTAATTACGGTATTTTGAATAAAAGATTTATAGCTATTATTTTAACATTTCGGGAATTTAGGCATTTCTTAAAAGGAAATTTGAATTAGATTAAAATTTATACGGATTATCAAAATTTTACCCGATTTATTACGATCAAAAAGCTTATAAAACGAAAATTTCGTTATGCGGAAAAATTGGCGAATTTCGATTTCGTTATTATCTTTAAAAAAATTAAGAAATAATAAAATAAATACTTTAAATAAGTAACCAAACCTTAAAAGAATTAGTTAAAATTAATTATATAATTTTTGATATTATTATAAAAAAGCATTTAAGCTTACGACAAATTACCATAATTCGGATAATACTTTACGATATGCATCAAAAAATTTAACGGCATAACGACAGTCTTTCGGAAAACAAAAAAACGGACAAAATACAAATTCTAAAAAAATATTAAAAAGATTTAATAGGAAAAATATACGAATATTAATTATATAAATATCCAGGAATCCATAAAACCTTAGAACGACTTTAATGCATATATTTTTTTCTTAAAATACAATTAATAATACGGAAAATTATACGGCAATACGATATTTATGCTAATACAAAAACACGACAACATAAACCATACGGAAAATAATAGCCATTATTGATTACAAAGCAATTATAATATTTAATTATATTTAACTTTATTATTAAGCTTTTTATATTAAAAAAATTAGTTACCGGAATACATTACAAGAATATTTTCGTAATCGTCGATCAATATATGAAATTTTCTTATTTTTTACCATATTATAAAATTACAAACGCCGAATAATTAACATACATTTTTTTAAATACATTTTCAATATATACGGATTATTAATAAATATTATATCAGATAAAGGATCGATATTCGTATCTAAGTTTTAATAAAGCTTAATAATATAAATCGGCTTAAATTATAAATTATTTGACATATTTAACTTATGAACGAATAAATAAAGAAAATAAATAAATTAAATTTTAAAAACTTATTTACGATATTATATTAATTATAAACAAAATAACTGTGTTAAAAATTTATCAATTACTTAATTAATTTTCAATATTAATTATTAAGGTATTAAAATAATATTTACAAACGGAAATTTTGATTTTATTTCGGAAGTTTACAAAAAGATACATCACGACGGCCCACTTAACGCTAAAACAATTTTTACGTTAAAATAATTATATTAAAAAATAAAAATAAAAATAAAATCCATACGAAATTAAATAAATAAATATGATAACCAAAGAAATTAAAAAAATTAACTTTCGAAAAGGGAAAAATAATTTTCCTCGTTATAAAAAACATTTTAACAAAACGACCCAGCAAAAACCTTAATTTCAAATATATCGGCTTATATAAAATTACCAAGAAAATCTTAGAAAATAACTACAAATGAAAGTTTTTACCAAAAATTAAACTCCATCTAATTTTTCATATTTCCATATTCGAATTAACAGCAAATATAATTAAAATGCATACAGCATAAAATAATATAAAAATAAAAAACGAACAAACATATAAAATAAAAAAGAATTTAATATGTAAAAATAAAAAGGATTTACCTAATACCTAATTAAATAAAAAAATACCTAAACTTTAAAAATACCTAAAAATCCGCCAAAAATTTTATTAACGCTTAACGCCTATTAAAAAATTGTCATTAACAAAAACGGGCGCGTCCTAATTAACAATTAACTAGTTAATAACCGGGATATCGGGCCAGTTGATTATAACCTATACTAATATAGCAACCATAATAACGGCCTTTAATTGCTTTTATTTCTAACGTTTTTATTCCTTTAATTCATCCAATAATTAAAGTTTATATTATACCATAATAACGCCCTTTAAACAAATTAACGCCTTTTATTTACGTATACGAATAAATCAAAAAAAACTTTATTTATTTTTTTCTAATATTTACGTTAAACTTCGAAGTAAAGCTGTTAAAATTTTAATAATGGTTTTTCGGTAAACGTTTTTTCGCGTTCTAAACGTTAATATTTATAACGAATATCTTGCAAAAAAAATAAATATATCGGTACCATCATAAAATTAACCCCAATTAATATATTCCTTATACCTTAAAACGTTTTCTATTATTTTATACTTTATATTTTTTAAGAAATAATAAAAATAAGGTATAACTTCGTAACTAAATTCGTTAAAAGTTTTTACGAGGTTAACATAACGAACGGTAAAAAAAACGGGGAATACGACAAATTTTAAAAATACGAAACGACATAATTAAAAACAAAAAAAAAGAATATTTACCAAACGAAAAAAAAATCTTAAAAACAAGATTTAGGAAAAGGGAAAATCATATTACAACCCGATAAGCTCCGGTTTTAAGAAACGGTTAGGCAAAAGCATACGGGCTACCTACTAAGTCACGTAACGATAATTACTGCCAAGCCAGTAATTATTAATAATTAAAGGTAATCCCAAATAATCGTAATTATTACTAACGGCATAATGACGAATAATCAAGCTAAGAAAAAAAAGGATATATACGCTTATTAATTCCATAATTTAAATAACTTTAGCTTACAATAACATTTCGTTACCGAAGGTACCTTTTGCATTACAAAACGTAATACATTATTGTATTTATTATTCAGATTCCCACGATACTCCTGCTAACATAAACTCGTCGACTTAAGGTTTAATAGTTGGTTAAACCGCCTAGCCGTCACAAAATCCCAATTAGGGTTTGGAATTGCTGACCTTTTGGTATTGTGGCTAGCGTCGCATCCTCGTTATCTCACAACAAATTCCTCGGTTATATAACTATTATAACGGTTAGTTTTTAATAATCTTTATTCGTCCGAGCTCTAAGGCTTAATAAATGGAATAAAAATTTTACGAAACTATTTTACGCCGATTTCGATATTCGTTTAACTATTTTTAACCTAATAAAATACTAACTTTTATATACTTTATTATACGAATTAAAAAATTATTATTATTATACATTAAGGCCGTTGAAATTACGAAAAGTACTAACGAACGCTCCTTAGCACTAATTTACGCAATTATGGTAATTTAGTCCCTTTTAAACGCATGTTTTAAAAAAATATTTTTCCTAAAGGCTTTTCCGAGAACGAAATAACTTTTATCTATATATTTTATTACGTTAATTTCGTTTATGTTATATCGGTTCCTTTATTTAATAACCTTAATTTCCGGCCAAACGAAACGTTCGAATAAAACGTAAATAAAAACCGGGAAAACGTTATTTAAAGTCTTCTAATCGATCGTTTTGCTCTTAAAATCCTAATTTCAAAATAATAACACAAAATTCGGATTATCTAATTTTTTACGAAACGTTGAAAATTACGGTTATTAATTAAAAGGCATTATACGTATAAGCGGAATCGGAAATAAAATAACCTATAACATAATTAATTTTATACGATAACTTAATAAATTAAAACTTTCTTTTAAATTCGTAATAATTTCTAGCAATTTTTATCGCCTTCTTTTTCGTGTATATACCTTAAATAGGGCATAAAATACATTTTCGTTAACCTAATAACTTTTAAAAGCTAAACCCAAAAACCTTTTATGTATTACTTCGTTAATCGCTTATTGTTATAACCCGACAGGCTGCGGCCTCGGAAAACGGTCGCAACAGAAACATAACTAAGCCATTATGGTCAAATTACGTAATGGCTCGACAGGATTAATCATAAAGCCTATAAAGCCAGGCTCGACAGGATCGATCGTAGAGTTTAGAAAGCCAGATTCGATAAATCGAAAAAAATAAAAATAAAATATGTATTATTTCTATGACTTAAGTAACTTTAATTTATAATATTTATTAAGATTAATTGTTTATAATACGTTTTTATATTTTTAATATTAAAAAATATAATTAAATTATTTTATTATTATAAGGTTTTAGGATATTTTTATTAATATAAAACCGCATAATTAAAATTTCATAATTAATTAAATCTGTTAGTTATTATACGTTATAAATGTTTATTTAATAATATTATTAAACTTTAAATAATTTTTAATATTATTAGAATATCGATTAACGTTTAAAATTATTATTTAATAATTTTAGATTTAAATACGAGAATTGGAAAAAGAATCCGACGTATTAAGATTATATTATTTGCCTAAGACCTTTTCGCCCGTATAAAACCTAAAAAGCCGGAACTTTATAATAAAGAAAAATTTTAATTTTTTAATTTAAATACGAATATATTTTTGTTTTGTAGATTATAATAATCCAATAAAAAAATCTTAATAATAAAAATATATTTAACAAAAAATACGATGAATTAATTTAAATTTATTAACAAATATTTTTTAAAAATAAAAAAATCAAATAAAAAGTTTTTATTAATAAAGTTTTTTTATTTTATATTAATTTCGAAAATAAAATAAGTAATAATTTCGGTAATTCGGATAAAAAAGTTTACGACTTAATAGTTTTTGCAATGTCGAAAAAAAGGATTTATATTTAAATATGCCTTAATTTTTAAAAACTTTACATTTAAAATTGGATAAAAAAATAATAAGGTTAATATTTTTATTAATATATTTTATAAGAGGTCATAAAATAATATAAAAAATAAAATTATTTAAATCAACTAATTTATTACCTTAAATTAATATATTATTAAAATAATTAAAATTAATAATTAATAATTTGGAAAATAATATAACAAAAAGATATTATATTTTACGTTCGGGACATAATAAATTGAATGAAGGGAAAAAACGAAATACGCTTTTTATTTTTTATAAAACGGTATTAACACTTCCGGAATTTAGCGTTATTTACTAATAAAATTAAAACCAAAGTAAATACTTAACTTATAGCAAAATAGGGCATAAAATTTATAAATATAAGAAGCCCAGAGAATTAGGGCAAAATAACTAAATCCCTATATAGGAAAAACAGTTTAGGAATAATTAAGAAAATAATAGCAAAATTAATAACATAATCTAAGCTAAAAATATATTAGGCTTATAATAAAACATCTAGTAAACATTATTACGATAAAAAGTTTAACGAAAAATATAAAAAGTTAAAAAATTTATTCCGCAAATATTACGAATATACCAAAAAGTTTTATAAAATTCATTACACAAATAACAAAATTAAATAAAAGAAATTTATCTCGGAATTCCTAATTAATACGGCAAAATATATGGTATATATTCTCGGCGACGAAAATATTCGGATTACGAAAAGTAAAAATAATATATTTAGAAATACATTATTTGCATATATTATAAAGTATTTAATTTTTTAAACCGTAGCGGAAATAATAAAAATAAAAAATAATAATATTAATATTTTTGATTTAAAAGCCCAGAAAATATTTAATAATTAGCCAAAATAAAGAATTAGCCAGAAAAAAAATAAGGCTCGTAAAAAAACTTTTTTTATTATTATGGATAATATAATTACTAAACGGGAAAGGCGTTAATCCAGTATGTAGTAGGAACATGTTATCGGGAGATTATTAAGGATTTTTATTTTTAATTAATAGTTATTTTAGATTTTTACGAAAATTATTATTACAAAAAATACGTTAATTTATAATAATTTTTGAAAATAATAATTAAAATAACGTATAATAAAATATAATTATAAAAAAAAGAAAATAATTTATTTAATATAGAACCAAATTATAACAAAATTAAAAATAATTAGTATAATTTAAGAAGAATAATACGCCGGTAATAACGAGAAATATAATAACTTAATACGTTAAATAAAAAATATAAATACGATTTAATAAATTCGAATAAAATTTAAAAGAAAAAAGTTATTTATAAAAAAGTTATAAAATACCAGAATTTACAAAAGTTGAAGAAGATTTTTAAAAAAAGTTTTAAACGTAATAATAAAAAACGTTAACGATTTTATTATTTTGGAAATACGAATCGGACCTTATTAATATACCGTAATAATAAATTACGGAACTTTAAGCAAAAATGATATTATATTAAATATAATTATTAAATTTAAATTATTATAAAAATGTAAATTAAAAATTTATATAACGACAAATACCAAAAGTTAAGAATTTACTTACGATAACAAAAATTTTATACGTGAAATTAATTATTTTAAAATATTTATTTAAGAACAATATTAAATAATTAATTTTGATATTATTTTATTGAAAATTTATAATATAATTTTAGAATTATTATAAATATATAAATATGGAATTTTAATTAATAAAAAATTTGTTAAATAAAGTTCAATTTATATTTTATTAATAAATAAATAAATAATTAAAATTTTAATATTTGATCGAAAATAAGGATAAATATAAGTATAAATATATTTTGAAAATTCTATTACTCAAAGAATTAAAACATAAAGAATACAAATATTAAAAAGAAATATGAAATATTATTATTATTATTAAAACGAAATTAAAGTAATTAAACAACGACTTAAAATAATAATTTTAAAAGATAAAGGTTTTAATTAATGTAGTATTATAATATTATAAATATAAATAACCTGTTTAAAAAGAATTAATACGAAATTATTAAAATGTAGCAAATAGAAATATGAAATAATTTTTAAAAAAGGATTTTCGATAAAGTTTTATCTTATTTATAATTTGAACGAAAACGAATGACGTATTTTTAAACAATACCTGGAAAATCGATTATAAAAAAATAAAAAATTACGATTTATAATTATATATCGATAATTAAATAATAATATTATTAAGATTCGAATATTATAACCGTTAATTACGGAAATAAGAAACCAATTTTACGGAACCAAATAATTTATAATAATTAATTTTAAAATAAATATAATTTTATTAATATTAAAAAATGTTACGAATAACAATTAATTTTGAAAACGAAATACGAATTATTTAAATATTTAATTATATTAATGAAATGTATAAACGTATTAATGACTTTTTAGTAAATACTTAATTATATATTACAAAAATACCTTCATATTTTTCTTATTTATTATTTTAATGGTATTTTTAGTTCTTCCAAAATAAAAGAAATATATATAAAATATATTTATAAGGTTTTTTAAATTTTATAAAACGTAAAGTTATATATTAATGCAAAAAAGGTTTATGTCATATATAAAACATAAAATATTTTGAATATATTTTTATTTTAAAACATATTAAAATAAACATTAAGAAAATTATTATAATTATAAAATAATAAACGTTAACGATAATTAAAAAATATAAGTATTTTTTAGATACGCCAATTACTATAGGAAGTTTATTCGAAACTTTAATAAAATAATTATATCCTTAAAAATCTTACGAAAAACTTTTTTAAATAAACGTTAAATACGGAAAAAAATATTTTAAAATATTAAAAATATATTTATTAATAAATTATTTTTTAATTATGTATGATTTAAACCACCCCGTTAAATTAAAACCCGATATTTCGGATTATATATTAAATGCAATAATCAAATAATAAAGTAATTAAGGCAAATTATATCTTATTATATTTTTGTCGCACAAATTAAAAAGAACCAAATTTAATTACGTTATTTTAAATAAAACTTTATAATTATTATTATGGCATTTTAAAAATATAAGTATTTTCCAAAAAAGACTTATATTAAGTTAAGGTTTATACGGATTATGAGAATTTTACTTAATTTATTATAATTACCCAATTACAGAATAATAATGTTAACACCTAACAAAATTAAAAAAGAATAAAGGAAATATTTTAAATAAATAATTAAACTTTAAAAAGAAAATAATTAAAATGAATTATATAATTTTTAATATTATTAATGAGAAATATTTACGTTTATAACAAATTACGTCGATTCAGAAAATATTTTTTGATATATATTAGAAAGTTTAATAATATAATAATAACTTTTTAAAAACCGAAAAATAAATAAAATATACATTTTCAAAAAATATTAGAAAACTTTAAGACGTAAAATCTACTAATATTTGTTATACGGATATCCAGGAATTTATAAAACCTTAAAATAACTTTAACGTATATATCTTTTCAAAAAAATAAAATTAATAAAAAATGATACGGTAATACGATATTTGTATTAAAGTAAAAGTTCGATAATATAAGCTATACGGAAAATAACAGCCATTATTAATCGCAAAATAATTATAATATTTAATTATATTCCATTTTATTATTAAAAATTTTATATTTAAAAATTCTAATTACGGAAATATATTACGAAAATATTTTTATAATTGTTGGCCAATATACAAAATCTTTTTATTTTTTACCATATTATAAAAATATAAATATCGAATAATTAAAATATTTTTTTTTACAATATATATTTAATATATACGGATTATTAATAATATTTATATGAAATATAAAATATATAGTTATATTTAAAATTTAAATAAAGCTTAATAATATAAATCGGTCTAAATTACACATTATTTAACGTATTTAAACCATAAATAAATAAATAAATGAAACGAACAAATTAAATTTTAAACACTTTGTTTATATTATTATATTAATTAAATATAAAATAACTGGATTAAAAAGTTATTTATCACTTAAATAACTTATAATAATAATTATTACGAAAATATCAACCCAATATTTACGAACGTAAATTTTGATTTTATTCCGAAGATTTACAAAACAAAACGTAATAATAATATATTTAATATTAAAGCAATTTTTATATTAAAATAATTACGATAACTATATTAAAATATAAAAATTGCATTAAAATTCGTACAAAATTAAATAAGCAAGTATTATAATTAAAGAAAATTAAAAAATCCAATTTGGAAAAAAGGAAAATAGTTTTTTTTCGTTAAAAATATTTAAATAAAATAACCTAATAAAAAAAACCATTTTAAATATATTAATTTATATAAAAATATCAAAGAAAACTGTAAAAAATAATTATTAATTCAAATTCTTACCCAAAGTTAAATTGTATCCAATTTTTTATATTTTTTATTCGAATTAATAACAAATATAATCAAGGTAGATACGGGACAAAATAACATAAAAATAATAAATAGATAAATATATAAAATGGAAAAGATTTTCGATATATAGAAATAAAACGGATTTACTTAATACTTAATTAAATGAAAAAATACCTAAATTCCGAAAATACCTAGGAATCTGCCAAAAGTCTTATTAACGCCTAGCGTTTATTAAAAAACTTTTATTAATAATGCCGAAAACGGCAATGTTAAAAATCTCCTAATTAATAAACGATTAATCGGTAAATTCCAAGTTAAATTAATCGAAAAAAAGAACGGCCTTTACCGATATAGCTTTAACGGTTTTTAATTCGGCTTATTTTTCTTAACGTTCTAACTTCTTTAATTTTTCCAAAGACAAAAACTTACGACATAGCATACGTATTATACGGTCGGCCCATAATTTCTTTTATTTTCGAAAACGACGAACCTCAGCTTACGTTTATTCCGTTTCCTTTTCGGCCTTTTTAAGTTCCGTTTTAACTTTAAAATAATTAAAAATAAGTTTTTCGCATTAAAAATTAAAAAAAACGTTAATATTATAAAGGCCGTAATTGCGCGTTACGCATGATTCACATTTAAAAAAATCTAACAAAAAAATATATCAAAATAATAACTTCTAACGAATATAATGAAATATATAAATATGTTCATATTTCGAAAAGTAATTAATTTAAGTAAGTTATGTCGCTTTTTTATTTTTTTAATTAATTTTTTAATATAACCCGATATAATAACAAAAGGAAAATTTATAAAAAAAAAGAAAAATTTTCGGCATAAAAATTATGAAAAAAAAAAGATCGTATTATAACCCGATAAGTTGCGGCCTCGGAAAACGGTTATAACAAAAATATAATTAAGCCATAAAAGTTAAGTTCCGTAATAATTCGATAAGATTAATTATAAAGCTTATAAAGCCAGATTTATTAGGATCGATCGTAAAGCTTATAAAACCAGAATCGATAAATCGAAAAAATTAAATATAAAATATTTCTTATTTTTATAATTTAACTAATTTTAACGTGTAATATTTATTAATATTAATCGTTTACAATACGTTTTTATACTTTTAGTATTAAGAGATATAACTAAATTATTTTATTATTACAAAATCTTACGATATTCCTACTAACATAAACCCGTACGACTAAGGTTTAATAGTTGGTTAAACCCCCTAGCCGTCACACTTACGCTTTACGGAATTAAGCTAAAAGCTGTATATCGTTCGAAAACGTAAATTCTACCGAATAAAAAAACATTTTTTTTTCAAATTTTAAAAATGTTATTTAAAAGTTCTTTATAGGGAAAGAAATCAGTAAGTATATTAACGCGCACCGCGGTTATAATGTGGCGCGTTAATGGGGTGGAGCGCGGATGGGGCGGTCATCTTAGACGTGGGTCACCTTGTGCATATTACTCTAGCGCATCCCACTACCGTGCGGGTTCTATAGAGGCCTGAACTATTACTCTACCAGCTGAAAGCCTCATCTACCAACCCCCACGGTCTCCGCGTATGGCCTTCACGAGTAACCTGAGCAGCGTTCTGGCGCACACCGTCCGCCATCCCAGGGGGCCCACAGACGACTATTCCCAAAGGCCCCTCGTCGGGATTAGACCAGGTCAGCTCTTTGCGCAAGATTGCATCGAGATCCAAGCGCCTGCCGACCTCCGTATCTACGCGCACGCTGCCCGGGAGGCTGTCAAGCTCCGGCTTGAGCGCGTTGAGCAGACCGGCCTTCCTCGTAGCCCAGTACAGCTGTCCGCGGCGCGGCGAGCCAATCTTGTACAGATACGGCAGCACCTGCTGTGATCCCCACACCGCCCGCGATACAGAGTATGACAGTGCAGTGCGCCAGCTGCGACCCCGTACGCGAATCGTATGAGCCGTCGATCAAGATTCTAAGTCGGACGGCCGAGCTCCTCTAAGCCGCCGCCGCTCGGGCTGCGAGCTGTGCAGTGACGCCTGTGCGGGTGCGGGCGAAGAACGTCGAGCCCGTCGCGCGGGAAATTTCTGGGACCATAGCCGCCTGATTCGACAAGTCCTGTATCTCACCCGCTGACTCTTTGACCGACTTTTCAGGGGGTGTGCTAGGAGCAACTGGACGAGGCTTCTCGGCGACTGTGGCACCGCCTTGGGTATAGGACGATGCTACAGAGAATGGATGGCTCTCCCAGAAACGCCAGCCAAGCGTCGGAAAGCAAAGATATGCGACGCCCCCCAGGTATGCATAGTCGACGTCGATGCGGATGTACTCGCCGTCGGTCTCTTCAACCAATTTGACAGTGGCTGTGTGACATCCCTTAAAAGCCATGCGAGCAAGCCGGGAGATGCGCTCAGCGCCCCATATACCTCCGGCAATGAACATCCATATCTCGTAGCCCCAATTGTGTCTATAGCAATACTAGATATGGTAATAGTAACCGATAATAAAAAGTAGGGAAAGCACAACATGAGAAGCCAGAAATAACCCGTAGAGCTTTTGACGTACGACGAGTAGGGAAGTCGGCAGAAGAGCAACGGCCGCCACCGTCCCTACTATACCCCACATCCAGTAAGGACGGACAATCTCCTCTTCGTATGAACCGAATACCTTGTAGTAAGCCAGTAGCATTACGGAGTGGAGAACTGTGTGGATGATAACCCAGTAGCCTAGCCAGCGGTGAAGTAGGAGATACGTGCTATAGCTCCAGTCGGTGACGCACAGCAGCGGACTATTACGCGCGGCGAAGACGAACGCGGCCACAACGTTGCCCATTGCCATAACACCAGCACGGTTACCGATGATGCTAATCGATTGTTCTTTCGTTGAGCCAAAGGTACTTTGCGGTTGGGTGAAGACATATGGAGCGACGAGGAAGATAACGTTGATAAAACTTACGATTGCACCCCCGACTTTGCTAGCGACGGGCTCGCGGTGGTGCGTCCCCCACATGGCAGGGTGAACAAGGGCCGATTTGAGATATGCCCATAAGTAACTGGTTGCAAGCCCAGGAACAAACCCGAGCAAAGAAAGAGATACTGGCAGTAGAAGTGCAACCAGCATGACGGCAATGCTACTTCTCAGTCAGCATGCGGATGGCATTCAAAGGTCTCTTATATAATAGCATAGACTCACCTGAACGCTGAATGTCCAGTTTCGTTGGTTTCAAAATCTCTCATGCCGTTGAACTGCAACTGCCAGTCTCCAGGGGCAATGAAGCCAGTAGCACGTAAAGGTTCGCCAGCTTTAATGATAGGCAGCGGGCTGTCGACATTTAAGATATCCAGCCCAGCATCGACCATCTCCTCATGCCCATCGTGACCATCATTCAGACTCTGCCGCCCTCTATGTCTGCCGTGTTCACTGTCCGTTGTATTTGTACCGTTTGAACTCGCAGCCCGACGTTGGTCTTCGCGTGCGGCGAGCAAAGCATCAGGATAGGATACCGCCGGTATCCACTTATAATCGCCAACAGTGCCGGTAGCAAGGTGAGATGCCCAATAATCCTCGAGCAGACTCAAGCGCGGGTTGCCGCTTCTGGGGCAGTACGTGCTTATGCAGATGGCCATGGTGCGCAGGAACGCTACATCGGTCACGAAGCATTCTGGCGGGGTCGAGACGGGCGAGTGAGCAGTGCCATGGTTCTCGCCTCCTTTGAGAGGTGTACAGCGGAGACGACAGGATTTGATGACATTGCAACAAGCGAAGGCACACGTTGGGTTATACATGTCCTTGCCCCATCCGATGAGACCAACCCCATCGCCACGGACGGCCACAGCAAGCAGGCCAACGAGGCCAAAGGCGCCGTTCACGAGTGTTGGGTATCTCATACTTTTTCGTGAGCTTCCTGTGTTGATGGTTAATGAAGTTGCAAGGTGATAGTGCAAAGTGAGCTCTGATTCTTACAGAGCGCCTCGGAGTGCTTCTTTGCTAAAGTATCTACATTCGTGAGAATATTTACAGCGATATCGTCGACGCTCTGGTGCAGGTGGGTTATGCGTAGGGGAAGGGCAGTAGCGGTTGGATAAATTTTGGCGCTTGGTTCCGTCAGCACGAAAGTGGCACTGCCGAGAGAGTTTGAGCAAGTTCCAAGCCTCCATTTCCTAAGAACCCTGATACCGCCCACGGGCCTCGACCACCGCGCCGTGTCCGGGATCCAGCGAACAGAAGCGAGACGCTTGCCATGTTTTTCGGAATGTGGTGCACGAATAACAATTTGGTATTTAAACTACATTGAGTACTCCCCGGTCTTCATCGATCACAGCAATCAGGTCCGGCTTTCCTATGGTAAATTTCATGGTTACCTTCTGTTCACAGTATCCCCGTACTTGGGCAGGCACCTAGGTTAATATGCCGACATGGGTACCTGTCGGCCCTTAACTCTTTTCGTTCTTACCCGGCTATGAGACCCTGACATCACATTGTTAGGACCCAACCGGACTCGGCCTGCAGAAACGGTCAAGCTAGGGCCAGGGAATTACGTTGTCCCGGATCACGTGACGGGTGCTTAGCGGAAGTCTGTTAAGTACGACTGATTAATACTAAGCAACCGTTTAATAAGCCTTTGTTAAATAAGGATAAACAGTAATAATGAAAAAAGATATATACGTTTATTAGATTTATAATTTAAACAATACCAGTTTATAATTATTTATTAATATTAATAATTTGCTTTATATATTTAGTATTATAAAATATAATTAAATTATTTTATTGCTTAAAAGTTTAACGATATTTCTGTGAATATAAATTTTGACGGCTAAGGGGTTTAACCAACTATTAAACCTTAGTCGTACGGGTTTATGTTAGCAGAAGTATCGTGAGATTTTGAGCAATAAATACAGTAACGTATTACGTCTCGTAATATTAAGGGTGTCTTAGGTAACGAATGATTATTATAAGCTGAAGTTATCTAAATTATGGAAATAATAAACGTATATATCTTAATCCGATTTACTGGCTTATTATTAATAAGTTAATAATCCGGCTTATTCGCTTATTATTAATAAGTTAATAATTCGGCTTATTCGCTTATTACTAGTAAGTTAGTAATCCGGCTTATTGATTTACTACCAGTAAGTTAGTAATCCGGCTTATTGATTTACTACCAGTAAGTTGTTAATTTATCACATAACCTGCCCTACCGTATATTTGTGGTTGGATCGTGGCAAACCGTTTTTGGAAACCGGAACTTGTTAGATCGTATTATGATCTCCCCTTTTGTCATGGCCCAGCCACTTGGCACAACCAGAAACGGTTAAGAGGAGTGGAGACGCCTCAGATCACGTGATCGCGAGGATCGCTGGCGAGTCCAGCGAGTCCTGGATCGCGAGGATCGTTGGCGAGTCCGGCGAGTCCTGGATCGTAAGGATCGCTGGCAAGTCCAGCAAATCTTGGGTTGTAAAAGGCCAGGATAAAGATATATAATAATTATTATTTTCATAATTTAAATAACATTAACTTACAATATAATATCGTTATTTAAGGTATTTTTGGTATTACGAAACATAATAGGTTATTATATTTATTGCTTAGATTTTTACGATATTTTTATTAATATAAAATCGTTAACTTAAGGTTTAATAATTAATTAAACCGTTTAGCCGTTATATGTTACAAACTTTTATTTAATAATATCGTTAGACTTTAAGCAATACTTAATATTATTAAAATATTAACTAGTATTTAGGAAACCCTTATTTAATAGCTTTAGGCTCGAATTCGGAATTTGGAAAAAAAATTTAACAATTTAGAGCTACGCCTGCCTAACCCTTTTTCGCCCGCATAAAGCCAAAAAAGCCAGAACCTTACGATAAAAAAGGCAACCCTTAGATTTTTTTGATTTAGATACGCGTTTACCTTTATTTTCTAAATCTTAACAACCTAATGGATATAATATTAATAATAAGAACATATTTAATAAAAAATACGACTAATTAATTTAAACTTATCATAAACAATTTCTTAAAAATAAAAGAAATAAATAGGGAAAATTTTATTAATAAAATCTTTTTAACTTATATTAATTTCGAAAATAAAATACGTAATAATTTCGGCAATCCGGATAAAAAACGATTAACGGCTTAATAACTTTTTTAATTCTGATAAAAAAAC
The DNA here is from genome assembly GCA_004154925.1 of Monosporascus cannonballus. Lineage (NCBI taxonomy): Eukaryota > Fungi > Ascomycota > Sordariomycetes > Xylariales > Monosporascus > Monosporascus cannonballus. Next base: position 492,320 of record QJNS01000007.1, read on the forward strand.
CTATATCTAAATACGCCGTCACCTTTAAAAGTTTTACGGCCAAAGCCGGATAAGGAAATAATAAAGCCGACGTTTTTATCGATATATTTTATAAAAGATTAAAAAATAATATAAAGGATAAAATTATTCGGATTAAATAATTAATTACTTTAAACCGGTATATTACAAAAATAATTAAAATTAATAATTAATTGTTTAAAAAATAACAAAAAAAAGAATAATATGCCTTATGTACGGGATATAACAAATTTAACCAAGGAAAAAAAATAAAACGTACCTTTTACTTCTTATAAAACGGCACCAGAACTTATGGAACTCGGCGTTACCCATAGGCAAAATTAGAGCCAGATTAAATGTTTTCATTATGGCAAAATAGAACATAAGGCCTATAAATACAAAAAGCCTAAAAAGCCACAATAGGATAAGTGGACCCCTATACCGGAGGGATAATTTAGAAATAATTAAGAAAACGATAACAAAATTATTAATATAATCCAAATTAAATACGTATCAGGCCTTAAGTAAAAGGTCCAATAAGAATTATTACGATAAAAAATCCGACAAGAAATGTAAAAAACTAAAAAACTAATTTAATAAGTAATGCGAATACAATAAAAAACATTATAAGGATAATTATGCAAACATAAAAATTGGACAAAAGAAATTTGTTCCGGAACCCCCGATCGATACGGCAAAATGCATATTATATATTATTAACGACAAAAATATCCCGATTACGAGAAATAAAAACAATATATTGATGTACGAATTACCTATATATATTTTAAGGAATTTGATTTTCCAAACCGCATTAGGCATAATAAAAATAACGAATAATAATATCGACAGTTTCGAATTATAATTCCAAAAAATATTTAATAATTGGCCGAAACAGAAAGTTAGCCCGAAAAAAAGTAATACCTGTAAAAAGATTCCTTTTATTATTATAAATAATATAATTATTAAACGGAAAAAAAGTTAATTTAACGTATAATAAAAAGCATTATTAAAAATTTATTACGGACTTTTACTTTTAATTAGTATTTATTATAAATCCTTACAAAAAAAAGGCCATTAACGAAAAAATACGTTAATTTACAAAGGATTTTTGGAACGACGGCCAAAATAACGTATAATAAGATAAAATCGCAAATATAAGAAAATAATTTATTCGAAAAAAAGGAATTGTAAGAAAATTAGAAATAATTAATACGGCGGGAAAGAACAGTACGCCGGCAATAACGACAAATATAATAACTTAACGCATTAAACCAAAAAATATAAATAAAGTTTAACCGATTCGAACAAAAATTAAAAAAAAGGTTACCTATAAAAAAGCTACAAAATAACGAAACCTAAAGGAATTAAAAAAACTCCTAAACAAAGCTTTAAATATGACGATAAAAAACGTTAATAACTTTATTACTTTAGAAATACAAATCGGAACGTATTAATATACCGTAATGGTAAACTGCAGAGCTTTAAGCGAAAATTACATTATACCGAATATGATTAATAAGCTTAAATTATTATAAAGATATGAGTTGAAACCTTATATAACGATTAATACCGAAAGTTAAGAATTTGCTTATGATAACGGAAAAATTATACGCGAAATTAATTATTTCGAAATTTTTATTTAAGAATAATACCAGATGGTTAATTTCGATATCGTTTTATTCGGGAATTACGATATGATTTTGGGATTATTATGGATATGCCAGTACGGAATTTTAATTAATAGCAGTACTAGCTAAGTAAGGTTCGCCTTATACCTTATTAGCAAATAAAAAAAGAAAAAATTAAAATCTTAATATTTGATCGATAATAACGACGAATGCAAATATAAAAATACGACAAATACCTTACTACCTAAAAGAACAAGATATAAAAAAAATATCAGAAAAAATATAACGTATTATTATTATTATTAAAACGAAATTAAAGTAATTAAATAACGATTTAAAATAGGAACAGCAACTTAAAAAATTAAAAAATTAACTAATATATTACCATAATATCATAGATATAAATAGCTTTTTAAAAAGGAGCTCGATACGAAATTACCAGAATATAGCAAATAAAATTATAAAATAATTCTTAAGGAAAAATCCTCGATAAAATTTTACCTTATTGACAACCTTAATAAAAATAAGTTACGTATTTTCAGAAAATACCTGGAAAATCGGTTACAAAAAAGATAAATTCGATTTTCGAAATTACTAGCAGAATATCCGATATTTTTCGTATTTAAGAAAAATAGAAAATTACGATTTGTAATTAATTATCGATAATTAAATGACATTATTATTAAGGATTAAATATTATTACCCTTAATTACAGAGATAAAAAATTAACTTTACGAAATTAAATAATTTATAATATTGATTTTAAGGATAAATATAATTTTATTAAAATTAAAAAAGGATACGAATAGAAAATTATTTTTAAAACAAAATAAGGATTATTTAAGTATTTGGTTATATTAATAAGATTTACGAACGTATTAATAATTTTTTAACGGATAGTAAATTATATATTACGAAAATACCTTAATATTTTCGGCGTTTGTTATCTTAATAATATTTTTATTTTTTTAATGATAAAAAAAATATACGTAAAATACGTTTATAAAAACTTTCAAGTTTTATAAGACGTAAAGTTATTCGTTAACGCGGAAAAAAATTAATTCCATATATAAGAAATGGAATATCTAGGACATATTATTACCTTAAGATATATTAAAATAAACCCCAAAAAATGGTTACAGTTATAAAATAATAAACGTTAACGACGGTTAAGGAGATATAGGCATTTTTTGGATTTGCTAATTATTACAGGAAACTTATTTGAAATTTTAATAAAATAGTTATATTCCTAACAAATTTTACGAAAAAATAAAGAATTCAAATGGACGCCGGATACGGAAAAGACATTTCAGTATATTAAGGATACGATTACTAACAAGCTAATATTAATTATGTATAATTTAAACCGTTTTGTTAAGTTAAAAACCGATATTTCGGATTACATATTAAGCGTAATAATCGGATAACGAAATAATTAAAGTAAATTACACCTTATTGCATTTTTTGGCACAAATTAAAAGGAACCGAACTTAATTACTGTTTTCTAAATAAAAAATTTATAGCTATTATTATGGTATTTCGGGAGTTCAGGTGTTTCCTAAAGGGAAATTTGTATCAAATTAAGGTTTATACGGATTATCAAAATCTTACCCGATTTATTACGACCAGGGAATATATAAGACGATAATTAAAATACGTAAAAAAATTGGCGAATTTCGACTTCGTTATTATTTATAAAAAGGGATTAGAAAACGGCAAAATAAATGCTTTAAGCAGGCGACCAGATTTCGAAAAAAAAATTGGTTAAAGTTAATTATATAATTTTTGATATTACCATAAAAGGATATTTATGCTTACGATAAATTGCGAAAATTTGGGCAGTACCCAGCGATATGCATTAAAAAATCCAACAATATAATAAAAGTTGCCCAGCAAACCAAAAAATAGATAAAATATAAATTTTAAAGAAATACCGGAAAAGTTTAATACGAAAAATATATAAATATTAGTTATATAGATATTTATGGATTTACAAAACCTTAAAAAGATTTTAACGTATATATTCCTTTTTTAAAATAAAATTAATAATACAGAAGGTTATACGGCAATACGATATTTGTGTTAAAGTAAAGGCTCGACGACATAAGCCATACGGAAAATTATAGCTATTATTAATCGCAAAATAACTATAATATTTAATTATATTCGATTTTATTATTAAACATCGTATATTAAAAAATCCAGTTATCGGAATACATTATAACAGTATTTTCGTAATCGTCGATCGATTAACGAAATCTTCGTATTTTTTTTACCATATTACGAAGATATAAACGCTAATTAAATAATATATATTTTCTTTAAATATATTTTCAGCATATCGGGATTATTAATAAAAATTATATCTAATAAAGGATTAATATTTGCATATAAGTTTTAATAAGGCCTTATAACATAAATTAACTTAAATCATAAATTATTTAGCGTATTTAAACCTTAAACAGATAAATTAATAAAACGAATAAACTAAACATTAAAAACCTATTTACGATATTATATTAATTACGAATAAAATAATTAGGTTAAGAAATTATTAATTGCTTAATTAATTTATAATATTAATTATTACGAAAGTATTAAAATAAAACCTGCAAACGTAAATTTTGATTTTAGTCCAAAGGTTTATCAGAAAATGCGCGACGAGGGTCCAATTAATATTAAAGTAATCCTTACGTTAAAGTAATTATAATAACTGTATTAAGAAATAAAGATAAAACTGGAATTCGTACGAAATCAAATAAATAAATCCTATAATTAGAAAAAATTAAAAAGATTAATTTTCGAAAAAAGGGAAATAGTTTTTTTTATTATGAAAAATATTTAAATAAAAAAACCTAATAAAAAACTCAATTTCAAATATATCGATCTATATAAAATCGCCAAGAAAATCTTAGAAAATAATTATTAATTGGAATTTTTCTTAAAAATCAAATTTTATCAAATTTTTTATGTTTTCTTATTCGAATTAATAATAAATATAATTAAAATACGAACCATATAAAACGAAATGAAAGTAAAAGACGAAATTATATATAAAGTGAAGAAAATCCTCGATATGTAAAAACAAAACGGATTTACCCAGTATTTAATTAAATAATAAAAGCACCCAAATTTCAAAAATACCTGGGAACCCGCCAAAAAGCTTATTAGCGCCTAACGCCTGTTAAAGAACTTTTATTAATAACGCCGAAATCGGCAAGGTCAAAAATTCCCTAATTAATAAACGACCAGTTTATGGATTTTAGGTTAAATTAGTCGAGAGGAAAAATAGCCTCCGCCGTTATAGCTTTAGCGGCTTTCAGCTTAACCTGTTTTTTTAACGTTCCAACTTTTTTAGTTCCTCCAAGTTGTTAATACTACGGGATATAGCTTTTATTATTTTTTCATACCATATTCTTTTCTGTTTCCAAACGTAACGAATATAAGCCTTGGCGAATTTTTCAACCTTTATGGCGGCTTTTAACTTTTTTTTAAATTTGCGATATCAAGTGGTAATTTTCTGTAATTGTTCCGGGTTGAGGCCACGAACGTTATAATTGGCTTATTGGTAACGGACATACGAGGAATAACGAGAAAAGTTTTTTTCGGACAGTTTGTATTTAAGTTTCCGCCGTTCGCAATAAGAACAAAGTGCTATTTGACGAGGATTAGCGGATAAGACGGCAATTAATAATAAATTGCGCTGCGTAATTTTTACCTTGGAAGAAGGTTTAGCATATTTTCTGATACGAAAAGATATTTTGGAATAAGTATTTATAAGTTAATCTTTAGGATAAAAATCTTGGGAAAGAAAATATCGTGTTATAGCCTAATTATTTGGCATAACCAGAAACGGTTAAAAGGAATGGAAACGCCCCAGATTACGTGATTGCGATGATCGCTGGCGAGTCCAGCGAGTTCTGGATCGCGAGGATCGCTGGCGAGTCCAGCAAGTTTTAGATCGTAAGGATCGCTGGCGAATCCAGCGAGTTTTGGGTTATGAAAAGCCAGGATAAAGATATAAGATAATCGTTATTTCCATGGTTTAGATAATATTAGTTTGCAATATAATATCGTTATTTAAGGTATTTTTGGTATTACGAGACGTAATACGTTACTATATCCATTGCTTAGATTCCCACGATATTTCTGTTAACATAAACCCGTCGACTTAAGGTTTAATAGTTGGTTAAACCGTTTAGCCGTTATACCTTTTTACAAATTTTGCCCTTAAGATTTTTTTCTTCTAATAAATTCGGTACTTTCGTTTAATATATTTTTTAGTATATTTAAGCGTCGCTTTAGCAAATGCGAATAACGATTTATATTAATTAATTTAAATAAACTTACAACTTTTAAGATAATATTTTATTTTTTTTATTCGGCCCGGAAACTTAATTACCAAAAAATAAACGGGGTTTTTAGTTATAAGGAATATGTTCGCCGAGGTCGTTCGTGCGATAAAATAAAAATATCTGTTTTTATAATTAATCGTTAAATTAAAAAATCGAAAAGATTAAAAGAAAAAAAACTCGAAGTCGAAAAATCCGTATCCGAAACTTTTGCGCGTTTTTTTCCTATACGTCGTTAACGTTAATATTACTAGTCCTAGGGTGCAAAATTTATTAATCGTACTTTTTAATCTTTAAATGATTTTAATAACCTTGCCTATTTGGAGTCAAAGTTTATGGTCGAGGTATAGGCTCTGGATAAAATGGATGTTATTAATTAGAATGCGGTGGACCAAGAGTTTCCTTCCTTAGATCATATAAATTAAAATACCATTATTTCGGGTGGTTCCGTTATTGCTGGTAAATATTTTTAATAGGCGCTGGGCGCCCATAAGAAATTGAGCGGATTCCTAGGTATTTTTGAAATCTGGGTACTTTTTTTACTTAATTAAATACTAAGTAAATCCATTTTGTTTCCGTATGTCGAAAACTTTTTCCACCTTATATATCTATTCGTTTTCCACTTTTATATCGTTTTGTGCAGTATGTACTTTAATTTTATTTGCTGTTAATTCGAATAAGAAAACGTAAAAAATTGGATAGAATTTAACTTTTGGTAAGAATTCTAATTAATAATTATTTTCTGAGATTTTTTTGGCGATTTTATATGGACCGATATATTTGAAATCGAGTTTTTTTCTAGGTCGTTTTATCTAGATGTTTTTGGTAGCTAAAAAAAACCATTTCCTCTTTTTCGACGGTTGGTCCCTTTAATCCTTTTTTGTTATAATATTTGGTTAGTTAATTCCGGACAAATTCTAATTTTGTTTTTATCTCTTGATGCAATTATGGTAATTATTTCCTCGTAAAGATTATTTTGATATTAGTTAAACCGTCGTTACGTACTTTCTTATAAACTTCTAAAATACAACCCAAATTTACGTTCGAAGGTATTATCTTGATATTTTCGTAATATCTAATATGATAAATTAGCTAGATAACAGGGAACCTTTTAACGCAATTATTTTGTTCGTAATTAATGTAATATCATAAGTAAGTTTCCAAAATTTGGTTCGTAATACGACCCAACAAATTTCGGCCTGAAGAAACGGTCAGACAAAAATCACACGGGCCATCCAACGGGTTACGTAACGGTAATCACTGCCAAGCCTGTAATTATCAGGAATTAAAGGTGTTTCCAAATAATTATGATTACTACCGGCTGCATATTTATAAAAAATTAAGCCAAAAAGAAAAAGGATATATACGTTCGTTCCTTTTCATAGTTTAAATAATACCAGCTTATAATACTTATCAATACTAATCGTTTGCAATACGATTTTTATACCCTTAATATTAAGAAACATAACTAAGTTATTTTATTATTACAAAATTCTACGATATTTCTGCTAACATAAACCCGTACAACTAAGGTTTAATAATTAGTTAAACCTTTAGCCGTTATACGTTACAAGTTTTTGTTCAGTAATACCGTTAAATTCTGAGCAATATCGCCGACATTATATTTATTAATAAATAACCCGAATAACTTACGTATGAGGTCTCTGATAACCCGGATACTGGAATTAAATCTAAGAAGGACGAAAAACGGCCTCGCCTTTTTGGCAAAGAAACTTTTCGACGTCTGGACGTTATAAACAAACGTATCGTTCAGCTTAAAAAATGAAGAAAAAAGGAAACGCCCTTAAAATTAAAAAGCATTTTAAAATAAGCTAATTTATTTTGTTAAATTTTACCAACAAACCTAAAAAAAGGTTTTTAAGCTTTTTAAACCAGAATCTTTTAATAGAACTTCGACCAAATTATAATTACTTTTAACTTAATACCGAAAATATGTCGGGTATTTTACTATTAGATTAATTCCGTTTATTGTATAAATCGAATTCATAAACTGATAATTTATCGGAAATACAATAACTTAATTTTAGTCTACTATAAAAAAATACGTTACCTTATTAATCGAAAAATGAAACCCGCAGGTAATACAAATACCTAATGATTATAAAAAATTTAAATAAATATTAACGAAAACTTTCGAAATAATAAACAAAAAAATAAAAGGCAAAATATAATTCTAATAATTACGACAAAAAGGATTAATATTTAACAACGGTAATACGTGAATTCAATTAGCCTTTAAGCCAAATTAAGAATAAAAAATATTAATGGTTATGTTTTTCAACGGCTTAAAAAATGTAAAAGAAATTTTTTAAACTTAATCGGCCTAATTATTTATCGGATTATTTCGCGATAATAGGTAAGATCGACGATCGACAATACGCTTAATATATTAAAGGCACCAGAAAAAAAATAATAACAAACCCAGATATACAGCTAATACCAGCGCTTTTTAACGTAATAACACTTTTTGCCGCATAAAACTGGAACCTATAAAATTAGGAGTTACTTATAAAAAAAGCTGGAACCAGATTAAATACTTTAATTATAATAAAATAAGGCACAAACTAACGTAATATAAGGCACTTAAAAAACCCTGTCAGAATAACTAGAAACTAATACCCGAAACATAACCCAGAAAAAAATCAAAAAAACGGAGGCGAACTTATTAATATAATTCGGCTTAAGTACGTACCAGGATTTCCATAGCGAAAAATCCAATAAGAGCTATTACGATAAGAAATTCGACGAAAAATACGAAAAACCAGAAAACTAACTTACCAAATATCACGAACATGATAAGAAATATTTTAAAGATAATTACGCGAACACTGAGGTTAAACAAAAAAAGTCTATCCCGGAACCCTTAATCGGCACGGCAAAACACATACCATATATTGTCGACAACGAGAATATTCCGATTACGAAAAATAGAAACAATATATTTACGGATGAATTACTCGTATATACTATGAAAAATTCGATTTTCCAAACAGAAACGGAAATAACAAAAACGATAAATAATAATATTATGATTTTCAATCTATAAACGAAGAAAATATGTAACAATTGGCAGAAATAAAAGGAATAGCCTAAAGGAAAATAATGCCCATAAAAGAATTTTTTTTTTATTATAAATAATATAATAAACAAACGGAAAAGGAGTTAATCCAATATATAATAGAAGAATACTAGGAAAAGGTTATTACGGACTTCCATTTTTAATTAATATTTATGATAAACTCTTACAAAATAAAGTCATTAAAAATACGTTAATTTATGCGCAAGTTTTAAAACGACAATTAATACGACGTAAAATAAGATATAATCGAAACCGTAAGAAGATAATTTACTTAATAAAATGACAAAATAATAAAACCAAAAATAATTATTATAATTCGAAGGAATAATAGGCCGGCAATAACGATAAATATAATAATTTAACGCGCTAAATATAAAAATATAAATAAAGTTCGGTAAATTCGAAAACGAATTAAAAAAAGGTTATCTGTAAAAAAGCCGCAGAATAACAAAACCTAGAAGAATTAGGAAAAATTCTTAAAAAAGGCTTTAAACGAGACGATAAAAGCCGTTAATAACATTATTACTTTGGATATACGAATTAAAACGTATTAATATAGCGTAATAATGGATTGCGGAGCTTTAGACGGAAATTATATTATACCATATATAGTTAACAAACTTAAATTCCTATAAAATATAAGTTAAAACCTTGTATAGCGACGAATGCTGAAAATCAGGAATTTGCTTACGATAACGGGAAAATTATATGCGAAATTAATTATTTTAAGATTTTTATCTAAGGACCCTATCAAATACTTAATTTCAATATCGTTTTATTTAGGAATTACGATATAATTTTATGATTACTATAGATACGTTAATAAAGAATTTTCATTAATAAACGAATTAGCTAAACAAGGTTTACCTTATAGCTTATTAACGGATAAAAAAAAGAATTAAAATCTTAATATTCGATTAAGGATGGCGACGAATGCAGATATAAGGATACCACGAATATTTTACTACTTAAAGGGACAAAACATAGGAAAAAAATGATTAGTAAATAAAAATACGACGTATTATTAGTATTATCGAAGCGAAATTAAGGCAATTAAAAAACGATTTAAAATAAGAGCTCTAAAGATCAAAACATTTAATTAATATAATATTATAATACCATAGATACAAACAGCTTTTCAAAAAGGAGCTTGATACGAAATTATTAAAATATAGCAAAAAAAATTATAATATAATCCTTAAGGAAAGATTTTGGACGAAATTTTATCTTATTTATAACTTTAACGGAAACGAATTACGCGCTTTTAAAAAATATCTAGAAAATCGGTTACAAAAGAGATAGATTTAACTTTCGAAAATATTAGTAAGTTACTTAACATTTTTCGTACTAAAAAAATAAACAATTATAACTTATAGTCGATTATCTATAACTAAATAACGTTATCATTTCAAATCGAATACGATTACCCTTAATTATAAAAATAAAAAACCGATTTTACAGAGCCTAATAATTTATAATATTTAATCTTAAAGATGGATATGATTTTATTATGATTAAAAAAGGATACGAATAAAAAATAAATTTTAAGACGAAATACATATTTTTTAAGTACTTAATTATATTAATAAAATTCATAAACGTACTAATAATCTTTTAACGGATAATTAATTATATGTTAAGAAAATGTCTCGATATTTTCGTTATATGTTACCTCGATAACATTCGTATTTTTTCCTAAACGGAAAAAATATATAAAGAATATATTTATAATGTTTTCAAAGCTTTACAAACTGTAAAGTTATTTGTTAATATAAAAAAAATCAGTTTTACGTATAAAAAGTGGAATATTTAAAATATATTATTATTGTATGATAAATTAAAATAGATCTTAAAAAATCGCTGTAAATATAAAATAGCAGATGTCAATTACGGTTAAAATGGTATAAACATTTTGTGGATTCGTTAATTAATATAAAAGGTTTATCAGGAAATTTACTAAGATAATGATAATTTTAACAAATTTTACGAAGAAAAAAACGTTTATATAAATGTCTAAAATAAAAAAAGCATTTTATGATACTAGAAATGCGATTATTAACTAGCTAATATTAATTCTATACGATTTAAATCGTCTCGTTAAAATAAAAAACGATATGTCTGATTACGTATTAAATATAATAATCAGAAAACCAAATAATTAAACGTAATTATACCTTATTATATTTTTGTATAAGAATTGAAAAAAGCCGAAATTAATTACGGCTTTTTAAATAAAAAGTTTATGGCCATTATTACGGTATTCCGAGATTTTAAATATTTCTTACCGAGAAATTTGCACCAGATTAAAGTTTATACGGATTATTAAAATCTTGCCCGATTTATTACGATTAAGAAATTTATAAGACGATAATTTCGTTACGCGAAAGAATTGGCGAATTTCGATTTCTTTACTATTTATAAGAAAAGCTTAAAAAATAATAAAGTAAACGCTTTAAGTAAATAGTGAAATTTCGAAAAGAAATTAGTTAAAATTAGATATATAATTTTTGATATTATTATTAAAACATATTTACGTTTGCGACAAATTATAGCAATTCGGGTAGTACCTTTTGATATGTATTAGAAAATCCAGTCATATAACGATAATCTCTGAAAAGATCAGAAAACGAATAAAATATAAGTTCCAGATAAATACCGAAAGGATTTCGTACGAAATATATATGAATAGTAATTATACGGATAGTTAGAGATTTATAAAACCTTAAAATAGCTTTAACGTATATATTTATTTCCGAAAATAGTAATAACCGTATAAAATACTATGTAATAATATAATATATACGTTAAAATAAAGGCTTCACGATATAAGCCTTTCGGAGAATTATAGTTATTATTAATCGCAAAATAATTATCGGGTTTAATTATATTCGATTTTAATAATAAACTTTTTATATTAAAATATTTAATTATAAAAGTACATTATAATAATACTTTCGTAATTATCAAACAATATATGAAATATTATTATTTTGTAATATAATAAGAGGATATAAAGGCCTAATAAATAATAAATATTTTTTAAAAATATTTCCAACAGAAAATTGATATTTATATTTAGGTTTTAATAAAGCCTCACAATATTAATCGGCTTAAATTATACATTATTTAACGTTTTTCAATTTAAATAAATAAATAAATAGAAAGGATAAATTAAACTTAGACAATTTACATACGATATTATATTAATTACGAATAAAGTAACTGGGTTAAAAATTACTTATTATATAACTAACCTATAATACCTATTAATACAAAAATATTAAGATAATATCTACAACCGCGAATTATGGTTTTATTCCAAATATTTACAAAAAGAAGACGTAACGACGGTTTAATTAATATTACAGTAATCCTTACGTTAAAATATTTACGATAATTATATTAAAAAATAAAACTAGAACTGAAATTTGTACGAAATTAAATAAGTAAGTATTATCATTAAAAAAACTTAAAAGGATTAATTTTTGAAAAGGGGAAAATGGTTTTTTTTCGTTATTAAAAATATCTAAACAAAACCACCTAGTAAAAAATTCGATTTTAAGTATATTGGTGCATATAAAATCGTCAAGAAAATTTCAAACATAATTATCAATTAGAATTTTCGCTAAAAGTTAAATTTTATCCAATTTTATATATTCTTTTATTCGAAGTAACAATAAATATTATAACAGTACATATAGCATAAAATGACGTAAAAATAACAGATAAATAGGGATATAAGGTGGAAAGAATCTTCGACATATCAAAATAAAACAGATTTACCTAATATCTAATTAAATAAAAAAAGCACCCGAACTTCCAAAATACCTGGGAACCCGCCAAAAATCTTATTAGCACCTAGCGTTTGTTAAAAAACTTTTATTAATACCAATAAACGCGTCTTAATTAATAATCGACCAATTAATAACCGGGATATCGGGCCGGTTGTCCGCGGCCTGCTTTAGTGTAACAGCCATAACGGCAGCCTCTAGTTATTTTTGTTCCCAACGCTTTTATTTTTCCAACTCGTCCAATAACTAAAGCTCACATTATACCATATCAACACCCTTCGAACGAACTAACGCCTTTTGCTTACGCAAACGGAAAAAATAGGAAAAAACTTTATTCATTTTTGAAAACGACGTTAAACATTAAAATAAAGCCGTTAAAGATTTAGTAATCACTTTTTGGCGAACGCATTTTTACGCTTTAAGCGCTAATGCTTTTAACGAATATTTTCCAAAGAAAAAAGAGGTATACCGGTACCATTGCAGAACAGATCTCGATTAACATAATTTTTACACCTTAAAACGTTTTCTATTATTTTATAACTTAGATATTTCGAAAAACGATAAAAATAAAATATAATTTCTTACCCGAATTCATTAAAGGCTTTTACGAGGTCAACACGACAAACGGTAAAGGAACGAAAAATACAACGAATCTTGGAAATACGAAACGACATAATTAAGAACACAAAAGAAAAAAAGTACTTGGCAAACGGAGAAAAAAGGAAAAAGAAATCTTAAGGACAAGATTTTTGGGAAAAGGGAGATCGTATTACGACCTAACAAGTTTTGGCCTTAAAAAACGGTCAAACAAGGATCATACCGGCTATCCACCGGGTTACGCAACGGTAATCACTGCCAAGCTAATAATTATTAATAATTAAAAGTAATCCCAAATAATTATAATTATTACGGGTTAAGTAATTATAAGTAATTAAGCCAAAAAGGAGAAAGATATATACGCTCGTTATTTTCCATAACCTAGATATTACCAATTTGCAACATTTATCAATACCAATCGCTTGTAATACGATTTCTGCACCCTTAGTATTAAGAGACGTAATTAAGTTACCTTATTGTTATAAAGTCCCACGATACTCCTGCTAACATAAACCCGTACGACCAAGATATAATAGTTGGTTAAACCCCTATCCGTCACAGTTCGTTCGTTTTATTTATTTATCCGTTTAAAGTTTAAATGCACTGGATAATTTGTAATTTAGACCGATCCGTGCTGTAAGGCCTTGCCAAAACTTAAATGCAAATATCGATTTTCTGTCCGAAATAATTTTTATTGGTAATCCGTATATATTCAAAATATGTCAGAAAAAAATGTATACCATTTGTTCGGCATCTGCATTCTTATAATATGGTAAAAAGTAAGAAAATTCTGTAAATCGATCGGCGATAACGAAAATGCTGTTATAATGTACTTTTGTAACTGGATTTTCTGATATAAAAAGTTTGGTAATAATTTCGAATGTAACTAAATATTATAACCGTTTTGCAACCGATAATAGCTATGATTCTCCGTATAGTTTATGTTATCGAGCTTTTATTTTAACGCAAACGTCGTATTGCTATATAGTTTTTCGTATCGTTAATTTTCTTTTTAAAAAAATATATACGTTAAAGCCATTTTAGGGCTTTATAAATCTCGGAATATTTATATAGCTAATGCTTATATATATTTCGTAGTAAATCTTTTTAATATTACTTGGGAAATTAAATTTCATTTATTTTGAATTTATTAGAAAATTACCGTTATACTGCTGAACGTTTTTATATGTATATTAAAAAGTATTGCCCGAATTATCGTGATTTATTGTAGGCATAAATATTCTTTTATGGTAGTATTAAAAATTATATAATTAATTTTGACCAATTTCCTTTTCGATGTTCCGTTACTTATTTATGGTGTTTATTTTGCTATTTTTGGACCTTTTCTATGGATAATAACGAAATCAATGTTCGCCAATTTTTTTACGTAATAACGCTATTATCCTATAAGTTCTATATTAGTAATAAATAGGGTAAAATCTTGATAATCCGTATAAACCTTCATTTAATACAAATTTCCCTTAAGGAAACACCTAAATATTCGGAATGCCTTAATAATGGTCATAAATTACTTAGCTGGAATACCGTAATTAAACTCGGTTTTTTTCAACTTATATAAGAAAAATGCAATGAGGTATAACTTGCCTTAATTATCTTATTATCTAATTTCTACGTTTAATACATAATCCAAAATATCAATTTTTAATTTTACGAAACGTTTTAAATCGTACATATTTAATATTAGTTCGTTAATAATTATATCCTTAATATCTTAAAACCTTTTTTCTATTTTAAGCGTTTATATAAATTTTCTCTTTGTAAGTTTTATTATAGATATAACTATTTTACTAAAGTTTCGAATAAACTTTCTTTGATAATTAGAGAATTTAAGGAATTCTTATATTTTCTTAACTGTAATTAATATTTGCTATTTTGTAACTACAGCGAATTTCTTAAGGTTTATCTTAATATATCTTAGAATAATAATATGTCCTATATATTTTATTTCCTATACCTAAAATTAATTTTTTCCTATATTTATAAATAACTTTACGTTTTATAAAACTCAAAAAACTTTATAAACGTATCTTATACATACTTTTTCCTTTTCTAAGAAAATAAAAATATTATCGAAATAACAAGCGATAAATATATCGAGGTATTCCCGTAATACATAATTAATTATTCGTCAAAAAACTATTAGTACGTTTGTAAATTTTATCGGTATAACCAAATATTTAAATAATCTGTATTTCGTCCTAAAAGCTATTTTTTGTTCGTATCCTTTTTGGATTTTAATATAATTATATTTATTTTAAAAATCGAATACTATAAACCATTTAGCTCTGTAAAATCGATGTTTTATTTTTATAATCAGGGAGAATAATGTTCTAATTTTAATAATACTATCGTTTAATTGTCGATATTTAACCATATATCGCAATTTTTCGTTTTTCTTTGGTACGAAAAATATTAGGTAATCTATTAGTAATTTCGAAAATCGAATCCATTTTTTCTATAACCGATCTTTTAGGTATTATTTAAAAGTGCGTAACATATTCCCGCTAAGATTATAAATAAGGTAAAACTTCGTCGAAAATTCCTCTTTAAGGATTATTTCATAATCCCATTTCCTGTATTCCGGTAATTTCGTGTCAAGCTCCTTTCGGAAAGACTATTTATACCGGTAATATTATAAAAGCATATTCGTCAAATTCTTTAATTCCCAGGGCTGTTATTTTAAATTATTATTTCATTATTTTAAATTTGTTTTAATAGTAATAACAAGACATTATATTTTTAATGCCCATCTTTTTTTCGTATAATTTATCTATTTGGGCAATAAGATTTATTTCCTATTCGTATACCTATATTTGTCGCCATTTTTGGTCGAATATTAAAACCTTAATTTTTTTATCCGTTAATAAAATATCAGGCGAACTTTATTTAGCCTGTTTTTTTATTAATTAAAGCCTTATAATAATATATCCATAATTTAGTTAAGATCAAATCGTAACTTTCGAATAAAAAAATATTGAAATTATTTATTTGATATTATCTTTAAATAAAAATATCGAAATAATTAATCTTGCGTAAGATTTCCCAGTTATCGTACGGTAATTCCTTACTTTCGACATTTATCGTTATATAGGGTTATAACTTATATTTTCATACTAATTTAAGCCTATTAACTATATCCGGTATAATATAATTTCCGCTCAGAATTCCGTAATTTGTATATATAAAATAATAAAGTTATTAATGACTCTTATCGTTATGTTTAAAACCTTTTTTAGGAATTTTTGTTATTCTTTCTCGGTTTTGTTATTTTGCATCTTTCTTATAAATACTTTTTTTCTTTTAATTTCTCTTCGAATCTATCGAGCTTTATCTGA
This sequence comes from Monosporascus cannonballus, assembly GCA_004154925.1. Lineage (NCBI taxonomy): Eukaryota > Fungi > Ascomycota > Sordariomycetes > Xylariales > Monosporascus > Monosporascus cannonballus. The sequence goes on from QJNS01000007.1 coordinate 509,144, forward strand.
TTTTCTATATATAGCGCGTCGAGTTATTATATATATCGTTATTGCCGGCGTATTAATTTTAGTATTTTTTTTACTTATAAATAACTTATTTCTTTATGGTTTCTATTATATCTCAGTATATGTTATATTAATAATCGTTTTAAAGCATGTCGGCAAATTAATCTATTCTTTCTTTAATAAATATTTTTTTGTAAGGGTTTATAATAAATATTAAATAAAAATAAAAATCTGTAATGGTTTTTTAATAATATTTTTTATTATATACTAAATTGACTTTTTTATGGTTGGTAGTTATATTACTAATAATAACAAAAAGGGTTTTCTTACAAGCATTATTTTCTCTCGAGCTAAATTTCTGTTTCGACTAATTGGTAAATATCTCCTAAGGCTATAAATCGAAGGTATCGATATTATTATTTATCGTTTTTTGTTCCTGGTTCTGTTTGGACAATAAAATCCCTTATAATATATACGAGTAATTTTCCTAGAGATATATTATTTCCATTTTTCGTACTTGGGATATTCTCGTCGTCCAGAGTATATAGCATATATTTTGCCGTATCGATCAAGTATTCCGCGGCAGATTTATTTTGTCTAATTATGGTATTCGCGTAATTATCCTTATAATGCTTTTTGTTATAATCGCAATATTTATTAAGTTAACTTCCTAGCTTTTCGCATTCCCTGTTAGACCTTTCGGTATAAGAGACCTGGTACGTGTTTAAGCCGAATGATTTTAATAAATTTGTTCCTATTTTTTTAGTTTTTTAGAATATCCCTTAAATATAGGTTTTTAGTTATCATGATAAGATCTTTTACATGCTTAATACTATATTGCTTTATATCCCATTTTATTGTAATTAACACATTTAGTTTAGCTTTAGTCCTCTCTATAAATAGCTCTTAGTTCCATAGGTCCTAGTTCCGTGCTGTAAAAATATTACCGCGTTAAAAAAGTTAATATTAGCCGTATATCAGGGTTTGTTATTATTTCTTTTCTGGTATTTTTAATACACCAGGTGTATTATCGGTTATCGATCTTCATTATTAAAACGATATAATATCATATATAATTAGGACGATTAGGTTTAAAAGACTTTTTTTATATTTCCTCTTTAGGCCTTTAAAGATATATATTAGTAATATCTTTTATTTTTTATTTGGTTTAAAGATTAACTAAATTAATATATTACCGTAATTAAATATTAAACCTTTTTATTGTAATTATCAAATTTATATTTTCGTTTTTATTTTTCTATTTATTATGTCAAAGTGTCGTTAATATTTATTTAAATTATTTATAATTGTTATAAATTCGTAGTATTTTCAGGTTTTGTTTCTCGACAATTAAAGTAATATATTTTTTATAATATGTTTAATGTAAATAACCGGATTTTCGGTAAATTATCAAATTACAAATTCGATTCGGATAAGAAACGTAATTAATTGTATAAAAAAACATCAAATATATTTAATATTAAATTAAAAATAATTATAACTTAATTTAGATTTTATCGAAAAACCTGGGTGACAAGGTTTAAGAACTTCCTTTAATTTTTTGGTAGAATTTAGCTCCATAATTTGGTTCGTTCGAAAGGTTTTCCGATTTCGGAAACCTTTTTCTTTTCCTTAAATTTCTTATAGGCGGCTTAAAAGGTCGTCGTAAAATCACTATTATTTTTCTTAAGCTGGAGAATGCCTTCGTTTATAATATCCAGGCGTCGAAAGAATTTTTTGCGAAAAGAATAAGGCTGCTTCTTTTCCTTTTCGGATTCCATTCCGGTATCCGATTTATCAGAGATCTGAAAAAAGGGGTTATTTAGGTTATTTGCTAGCAAATATAATATCGGCGATATTGTTCGAAATTTGACGGTATTACTGAATAAAGGTTTGTACCATATAACGGCTAAAGAGTTTAACCAATTATTAAATCTTAATTATACGAATTTATAAAAATACCGTAAGATTTTAAGTAATAAATATAATAATATATTATGTTTTGTGATACTAAAAGTATCTTAAATAACGAATTATAATTGCAAGCTAAACCGATCTAAATAATGGAAATAATAAGCATATATATCTTAATCCGGCTTACTGGCTTATCACCAGTAAAGTTAATGATCCATCACGTCACCTGCTCCACCGTACACTTGTGGTTGGATCGTGGCAGACCGTTTGTGGAAACCGGAGCTTGTTGGATCGTAACATAAATCTATATTACTAACATTTAATAATTGGTTAAACCGTTTAACCATTATATGTTATATGTTTTTATTTAGTAATACGGTTAAACTTTAAGTAATATCGCCGACATTATGTTTACTAGTGGCCAGCTCGAACAGCCTATTTACTAGGTTCTTAAAAACCCGGATATTAAAATGAAATCCGAAAAAGAAAAAAGCAATTTCGTTTTTTTCGAAAAAAGGCTTTTCGACGCCTGGGTATTCTAAATAAACGCATTTTTTAACTTAAGAAGAATAATAATAATCTTACGACGTTTATTTTCAGCCATTTATAAAGAACTTAAGAAAAAAAGGCTTTTAAAATTCAGAAATTTTTTGGAACAAATTAAGTTATTTAGCTTAATTTTATTCAGGAACCAGAAAAAGTTTTAAACTCTTTCAACCAAAACGTGTTAATAGGACCTTAATTAAGTTATAATTGTTCTTAATTTAATGGCGAATTTATTTTAGATATTTCTTGTACTTTACTTATTAGATTTATTATACGAATCCAATTTGCGGCTAAAGGGCTTATCGGAAACGCGGTTATTTGGCTTAAGCCTACTATAAGGAAATATATTATTTTACCAATTAAAAATAAAATTCGAAAAAAATACGAAAATATAACCAATACGAATCATTCAAATAAATATTAACAAAAGTTGTCGAAATATTAAACGAAAGAATAAAAGCCAAAATATATATTTAACAGTTATAGCAAAAGGAATTAATATCCAGTTACGGTACTACGTTTATTTAGCTGGCATCCAAGCTAAATTATCAACAAAAAACGTTAATAGCTAAGGTTTCCGATGGATTAATCAAGGAAATACAAAAAAAGCTTTTTAAGTCTAATCGGCCTAATTATTTATTAAAGTATATCGTTATAACAATTAAAATTAACGACGGGCAATGCGCCTGGCGTATTAGAAATATCAGAGAAAAAAAATAAGAACAAGTTTCGATATAAAACTAATACCGATATTTTTCGGCGTAATAATATTTCCTATGGTATCGAACCGGGACTTATGGAATTTAGGATAACGTAAAAAAAGAACTGGAACCAGATTGAATCTTTTAACTGCAATAAAATAGGGCATAAGGCGGCATGGTAAGAAGTACATAAACGATTTCGCCAAAATAATTAGAAATACGTACTAGGAGGAAAGTTTAAATAAAACAAAAAAAACGGAAGCAAATGTAGGAACAAAATTCGGGCTAAGTACGTATGAGGTTTACTATGGCGAAAAATTTAATAAGAGATGCGAAAAACTAAAAAGCGGGTTTAACGCAAATTACGATTATAATAAGAAAAATTATAATGATAATTACGAGAATACCGCGATTAGAAAAAAGATATATACGCGGAAACCCCTAAAGGATATGGCAAAAAGTATGTAATATATTGCCGACGACGAAAATATTCTGATGACCTGAAATGGAAATAATATATTTACGAAAGAATTACCCGTATGTATTATAAGAGATTCGATTTTTTAAACAGAACGGAAAATAATAAGAACGATAAATAATAATATGAGCGTTTCCGATTTATAATCTTAAAAAAACCATATTTATTAGTTAACCGATGTAAACAGCTAGCCTGAAAGAAAGCAGTACCTGTAAAAAGACCTTCTTTATTATTACAAAAAATATAATTATTAAATAAAAATGTTACATAAGTATATCGCAAAGAAATATTGCCAAAAAAGTATTATAGATTTTAATTTTCAACTGTTATTTATTATTAAGCTTAATAAAAAAGTTATTAAAAAAAGAATTAAGATAATGTATAGATAAACTTTAGATCGATAACTAATATAATGCATAATATCATACGGTTAAAACTATAAAAAATAATTTATTTAATAATAAAAACAAGTATAGTAGAATTCAAAGCAACTGGTACAGTTTAAAAGAATAATACCCCGGCAATAATGATAAATATGACAATTTAACGCGGTATATATAGAAATATAGATCAAGCTCGACAAATTCAAAAAGGAGTTGAAAAAGAAAGTTATTTATAAGAAAGTCGCAGGATAACGAAACTTAAAACAGTTAGGAACTCCTAAAAAGAGCTTTGAACGTAACAATAAATACTATTAATAACTTTATTATTTTGAATATACGAATCGAAACGTATTGGTATATTGCGATAGTATATTGCGGAGCTTTAGACAGAAATTATATTATTTTAAAGATAATTCACCAATTTAAATTGCCACACAGATATAACCTAAAATCTTATATAGCAACAAACGTCGAAAGTTAGGAATTCCATTACAATAACGGGAAAATTATACGCAAAATTAATTATTTTGAAACTTTTGTGTAAGAATAATATTAAATTATAAATTTCGATATAATTGCATTTAAGAATTACGATATAATCTTAGGATTATTATAGATACGATACTACGGAATCATAATAAATAAAGGGATTGGTTAAATCAGGTTTCCTTTTATCATATTAATAAAAATTTTAAGATCTGAATATCCGATCGAAAATGGCGATAAATGCAAATATAAAAATACGACAGAAATTTAATTATCTAAAAAAATAAAACAGAGGAAAAGACAATAAATCCCAAAAAATAGACAACATATTATTGCTGTCATTCCCATAAGATTAAAGTAATTAAATAACGATTTAAAATAACCGCGGTAAAGATGAAAGGATTTAACCAATATATTACCCTAATAATATAAATATAAGCAGTTTTTTAGGAAGGAACTTAACACAAAATTACCAGGATATAACGAATAACGTTATAAAATAATTCTTAAAAAAGGTTTTTCGACAAAGTTTTATCTTGTTTATAATTTCAACGGAAATAAATTACACGCTCTTAAAGAATACCTCCAAAATCGGTCATAAAAAATAGACTTAACTTTCGAAATTACAAGGGACATATTTAATGTTTTTTATAATAAAGAACGGAAAATTACGGTTTATAGTTAATTATCGATAATTACATCATATTAATACTTTTAAGCACGAAATGAAAAACGAATTGTATAGAACTAAATAATTTATAATATTCGATTTTAAAAATCAATATAACCTTCTTACGATTAAGAAATAATATACATAGTAAGTAATTTTTAAAACGAAATACGGATTATTTAAATATTTAGTTCTATAAATAAGATTAACGAACGTACTAATACCCTTTTAACGGATAATTAATTATTTGTTACGAAAATACCTCGATATTTTTATTACATATTACTTTAGCGGTACCTTTAATTTTTAAAAAACGAAGAAAACATATTTAAGATACGTTTATAACATTCTGTACATTTTATAAAATATAAAAATATTGGTTAATACGAAAAGAAAGTTAAATTTATATCTAAAAAGTAAAATATCTGAAATACGTTATTACTTTAAAACATATTCAAATAAACTTTAGAAAAATCGCTATGATTACAGAATAATAAACGCTAACGACGGTTTAAAAGATATATGTATTCTTTGAATTTACTAATTAATACAGATTTTTAATTCGAAACATTAACAAGATAATCATATTTTTATATAACCGGACGACAAAATCGTTTAAATAAGTACTCGAAACAAAGAAAATATATTAGAAAATAACGGATATAAATATTAACGAATTCAGACTAATTATATACAATTTAAATCGCTTTATTAAATTAAAAACCGATATTCCGAATTACCTCTTAAATAAAATAATTGGATAACGAAACAAATAAAGCCAATTATACCTTATTATATTCTTTTCGTATAAATCAAAAAAAGCCGAACTTGATTATAGCATTCTAGATAAGGCATTTATGGTTATTAGTATGGCTTTTCGAAAATCAAGGTATTTCCTAAAACGAAATTTTTACCAGGTTACGATTTATACGGATTATCAAAATTTTACCCGTTTTACCACAATTACAAAACTTACAAAATGATAATTAAAATACGTAAAGAAATGGGCGAACTTCGATTTCGTTATTACTTATAAAAAAAGTTCAAAGAACGGCAGAACCGATATGTTAAGTAGGCGACCAGACCTTGAAAAAAATTTAGTTAAGGTTAGCTATATAGTTTTTGATATTATTACCAAAACACATTTATGCTTCTGATATATCATGACAATATAGGGAATACCTTTTAAGATATATCAGAGAATCTAACAATATAACGACGGTTTTTTAAAAAACCAAAAAACAAGTAAAATGCAGGTTTTAAAAGAACACTAAAAGGACCTAGTACGAGAAATATACGAATATTAGTTATATAAACATCTAGGAATTCATAAAACTATAAAACGGCTTTAACGTATATATTCTTTTCCTAAAATGAAATTAACGGCGCCAAAAATCATATAATAATATAATACTTACGTCAGAACAAAAGTCCGACGATATAACTATATAGAAATTTACAGCTATTATTAGTGATAAAGCGATTATAATATTGATTTATATTTAAATATATTATTTACCTTTTCACATTAGAATGTTTTGGTATAGAAATATATTACGATAGTATTTTCGTAATCGTTGATTAATTTATCAAATCTTCTTATTTTTTACTTTATTATAAGAACATAAATACCGAACACCTGGTATATATCTTTTAGATATATTTTCAGTATATACGTGTCACTTATGGAAATAATATTAAACAAAAAATTAATACTCGTATTTCAGTTCCCGCAAGGCCTTAGGCAATGAATCGGCTTAAAATATAAATTATTTAGCGTATTTATATTTTAAACAAATGAATAAATAAAACAAGTAAAACAAATTTTAATATCGTACTTTCGATATTATATTAATTACGAACAGAATAATTATATTAAAAAGGTTTGTGTTATTAAAGTAACTTTTAACATTAATATTTAAAAAGAATTGAAATAATATTTATATAGATTAATTTCGGTTTTACTTTAAAAATCTACACAAACGTACGTAACGACAGTCTGGATAATATCAAAGTAATCTTTATATTAAAATGATTTAAATAATTATGTTAAAAAATAAAAACAACATTAAATTTTGTAAGAAATCAAATAATTAGTATTATGATTCGAAAAGATTAAAGAAACTAATTTTCGAAAAAAAGAAAATGGTTTTATTTGGCATAAAGAATATTTGAATAAAACGACCTAATAAAAAAGTCGAGGTTAAATATATCGGTCTATATAAAATTGCCAAAAGAAACTTAGAAAATAATTACAAATTGGAGTTTTTACCAAAAGTTAAATTCTACTTAATTTCTTATGTTTTCTTACTTAAATTAACGGGAAATATAACTAAAGTATATATGATGTAAGATAATATGGAGGTAAAAGACGATACGATATACGAAGTGGAAAAGATATTCGATATCAGAAAAGAAAATAAATTTATATACTATTTAATTAAGTGGAAAAAGTATTCAGATTTCGAAAATATCTGAAAACTCGCCAAGAATCTTAGTGGCGTTTAACGCCTGTTAAAGAATTTTCACTAGTAACGACAGCGCTATTAGAAATAATTGCGTCTTAATTAGTATTTTCCTTAAATTAGTAGGTGTTACCGATCCCGGACCATTTTATGGGACCAGCGGAAGGAATTAATGCGGCTATAGAAGCCTCGGCGTTAGTTTGTTTTTGACGTTTTTTCTTTTTCTAACTCCTTTAATAATTGCAATTCTTTTGTAATATTTTTATTCTTTTCTAACGAAAAAAGGGTTTCTGTTTTCGGTAACAGATTAAACGAGTAATAATTTCGTTTATCTCTTATTAATAACGTTTTTAAAGCTCCAAAAAACATTCTTTTCGTAAAACTCTTTTTTGTTTTAGGGGTTGGTTCTTAACGCGAATATTTTCTAGAGATAAAAGGAGAATGCCGGATACGTTATAGAGATATCCGCGTTTAACGCAAACCTTATATTTAAAAATGTTTTCCATTATTTTGCTTTTTAAACTCTTGGAAAAACATAAAAAATAAGACATAACTTCAAACCTAAAATAGTTAAAAATAAGAAACAGGTTCTGTCAACAAATAGTAAAAAGAAAAACCTAACGACAACTTTTAATAATACGAATTAATATCTTAAAGAACGGCTGAATTTACGAAACGAAATAATTTTGAGAATAAGATTTTGGAAAAAGGGAGATCCTATTACGACTTAATCGGATTCGGCCTGCAAAAACATTTAAACTAGAGCCAGAGAATTTCGTTATTTCGGATTACGTAACGGGTGATGAGCAGAAATCTGTTAAATACAAACGATTAATATTAAATAACGGCTTATTAAACCTTTATTAAATAAAAATAAGGAGTAATAATAAAAAAATATATACGCGTATTATTTTTATAATTTGGATAATTTAAGGTTATAAGTATTTATTACTATTAATAGTTTGTTATATATTTCCGGTATTACGAAACTTAATTAAGTTATTTTATTGCTTAAAAGTTTTACGATATTCCTACTAACATAAACCCGTACGAGTTAGGTTTAATAGTTGGTTAAACCATCTAGCCGTCACATACATATAGAAGCATATAACTGAAAAAGAAGTATATTAAAGGTTTCATATCCTTTAAAAAGCCTTCTATAAAAGGTAAAGGTGATAAACCCTTTTTAAATACAGTTAAAAATAATTGTAATAACAAAATAAGAAAACCTAAATAGGCGAAATTAGTTTCACTAACCGGTTGATGAATTAAACTATAACGTTATTAAGTTTAATATATCTCTCGAGCTGTGAGGAATTAACTGTTATGACCTAACGGTTTTAGCCTCATTACGGACGGTCGAGCTTACGAAAAAAACAAAACCCGACCGCCGCTAAAATATCACGTAACCAGCTTAAAAGTCTTAAAGTGCTAAGCACCTTAAGCCCTTTAAGCCGGCAAAAAAGCTTAAAAGGCTTAACAAGCTTAAAGGTTTAAGCCGCTTAAGCACCTTAAGCCAAAATAAAGATATATACGTTCGTTATTTTCTATAATTTAAATAACATCAGCTTGCAATAATAATTTGTTACCTAAGACACCCTTAATATTACGAAACGTAATACGTTACTATATCCATTGCTTAGAATCCCTCGATACTCCTGCTATCATAAACTCCTACGACTAAGGTTTAATAGTTGGTTAAACCCCCTAGCCCTTACATGAACATTTAAAATGTTTATAACTTTGAAGAACTTTCCAAAAACAAAATACTGTAATAATTAGTTAAAAAACAAAAATAAAAAATTTAAACAATTGGAATCCGAAATCTATATATTCGAAGTATTTAGATATCGGAAGCTTTTAGTATAATTTGCTCTAATATTTTCAGATATTAAAACAGGATAATATATTTTTAAATTATTATAAATGTGTTGCAAAACTAACTTCGTGTCTTAATATTTAAGATAATTTAAGTTCCGGAAATGAAGAAAAAGTAATAGAAATAAGTTTTTAAAAGGAAATTATTACGACCTTGATCAAGACTGGTCGCAAGAAACGGTCGGACCTATATGAAAAAAAGCTATATGATTTATATCAAATTTAGTATCAAGATTTAAGTAAATTTATTTACAACTATTTGTATTTAATGAAATTAATTTTGTAAAAACTTCAAGGTTTTATAAAAGTTTAATTAATTTATATAAGATACATACGTTGGTTATTTCCATAATTTAAATAATAACTATTTATTATTATATTTCGTTCGTTAAAATACTGAAGTGGGGCGGGGTATTACACTCATAATCAGGCTCGGCTGATCAGAAAGCCCGGGTTTTGCATGTATATTAAGAAGTTCTTCTTCGCCATGGGTTCAACCTCTAAGTATTACTAAATACCAACCACCATTACCATTCAGCATATTTTCTGCCATTTTAGTTATCGAGGTTTAACATTAATAATATAATCGGATTAAGTTCTTTATTCTGATAATCTCATTCCGTACTGTGATATAAAATGATTATCCGCATTAATTAAGACAAATGCTCCCCTTCCCACCCTAATTTATTTAGCTGCCAAAAAAAAGAAATTGGCTTTAGTTAACTGCCGAAACAACATTTAATATTTCCGATTAATACAAGAAAAAAAATAAGGTTTTGATTAGAAATGCGAGTAGTCATAGTTACGGCTATGGAAATGCAAAAACGCATATTATGCTTTACAAAATAACGACGTTACGAATAACTGATAATAACAAAATAACTTTAAAATATTATTAATTAAAGGGGCTATTTTAAAATTAAGCGTTTATAGGATATTATCCGGAGTTAAATCTTTAGCAACCTTATTTCGAAAAATTATATGCCTAAAGATGTATAAATTTAAAAATATGGATTAATTACCCGGATGTTAAACCGACGGCATAATTTAGAAAATAATGTACTTTTGGAAATTCTTATTTAACAAAATAAAATTCAGATATTTGGAAATAGGATAATAAGAATAAAATTAATTACGATAAATTACAAAAAATCAACTTATTATGTTTTAAAAACAAAAATATGTTGTTAATAACGTATTTACGCAGATATTAAATTAAGTAGCGTTAAAGTAACCGCGGTATGATTAAGAATATAAATTAGACTGTTAACGTAAACAAAAAGAAATAAAGCTATAAAACCTATAATTTCGTTTACGCAAAAATAATTCGAAAATCGTTAACATTTCTTAATATAATTAGAAAAATAAGCCCGACTTATTAAATAACATATTTGAAAATATTTTCACGTTAATAAGTTAGCATTTTATATAGGCCTTATTTAAAAATATCTTTTAAGATTCGCCGGTATTAATTAATATGATTAGTTTGGCGGTAAAATTAATAATAAAAGTATTAATCGTGAAATTAAAGACGACTTTATCCGATATTTACCGCTAGTAATATGCCAATTAAAAGAAACGGGTTTACCTAAGTAAAAAAAAAAGAACGATATTTTTACTACAATTGCGAAAGATTCAGAAAATATAAACGAAAATATTAAACGCTTTAAAGTCCCTTATGTTTACGTATATAAATAATAACTTTAAACTATCAAATTATGTTGACCCCGAGTTACCTTTTTCCGATAAATAGATTTCGTTAAGGTTTAGCCGATTTGCTGAAAGTCCGTCAAAATTAACAAAAATTATGGTATAATAAAGGTTATTACTTATTCCGAAATTCTTTGTTACTTAAAAGGATCAAAATCCAACGTCGAACATAATTAACCGTTACCGATTATGTGAACTCAAATACGAAAATAAGGTTAATAACGAACTATTTTTAAGTAATTCTATGGGTTCCTTAAAACCTATTACAAACGTAATTAAAGGACGAGTATCGGAAATACCGGAAATTATTACTAAATTACATAAAAAATAACGAGTTTAACTTATTTACATTTTGTTACAGATTTTTACTGGGTTTATAATATTTATGCTTAAAAACATATTTTAAAATTTCATAATTAATATGGATACGGATTTCCAGTAGATATTATAAACAGATTTGCTTTTTTTATAATATTACCGGATATATTTGCTTCTTTAGATTTCGGCTTTTCTAATATTATAACTACTAATTAACTTAAGCAAATCGGCAAATTATATCGGAAATATAAATTTACAAAGGCGGAAATAATTAATAAATTTCCTTATTAAATAAATGATTTTTATAAAGGATTAAATTAAAGTTATCCTTAAAAACGTTACTATTAAAAACGAGACGGTTAAAAACATTTTTAAAACCTTTAAACTGTAAAACTCAGAATAAATACCGATTATTAGAGATCGATTAAAAAGAGTAATAAAATAAATTTAAGGAAATATTGAATTAAATTTATAAATATTATTGAAAATATATTATTTGGGTTTACGATATCGTTAAAAAAACTAAGTTCAAGAACCAAACCGCAAATAAAAATAAATATACCGAAAACCTATTAAAAGAATTTTCAGCTAATTATTTCGAAATAATTCTTAATAATTTATCTATAAAGTTTAAGGATTTTATATATAACGCCTTATGATACCTCCGTAACATTAATTAAAAATTAACCTTTAAATAAGGCTGGACTAATTAAACATAAAAGGCGAAAGCAATTATCAAATACGGTTCGCTTTAATTTTAGCTAGATAAAAAAGGTACGATAATAAAACCCTAGGCATATTTGTGACGGCTAGGCTAATTAACCAACTATTAAACCTAAGTCGACGGGTTTATGTTGGCAGGAGTATCGTGGGATTCTGAACAATGGATACAGTATTATGTTACATCTCGTAATACCAAGGGCGTTTTGGGTAACGAACTGTTATTACAAGCTGGTATTATTTAATTATAGAAAATAATTAAGGTTATATACTTTTCTTGTTTTTACGTACTTAATGATTATTAATTAAGTAATATTGATTATTGCGCTTAACGATACTTAACTAGATAGTTATTTAATTATGTTTAATAATTTCCGATTAAGTATTAATTACGTAATTCGACTTATTTGGGTCTTATTTCGGTTAAGGCTAACCGTTTTTAAAACTTAAACTTGTTAAATCGTAATACGATCCTCTTTTTTATTAATTTTCGTTCCGAAAATTTCTTTTTTTGTAAGTATTATTTGTTTTACAATATCCGGTCGTATTATTAAACCTTGTCGTTAGGATTTATTTTCGACCGTTCGTTATTAGGACTTTTTTTTTATCTTTGAAAAATTTAATTTTGAAATTATATCGTACACCTTATACTTTTTTAAGGAATAAAAATATAAAATAATAAAAAACGTTTCCAAATATAAGGCTTACGTAAAACGTAATTCCCCTTATGACGGGAACGGCGTTCTGCTTTTTTCGTTGGAAAATATTCGCGCCGAAAACCAGCGGCTCGAACGTAAAAAGACGTTCGCCAAAAAACGTTTTCTTAAGCTTTAAAAACGTTATTAACAAAAAATAAACAAAATTATTATTCGTTTAATCCGTTTACGTAAGCAAAAGGCTTTTTTTCGTTTTAAAGGTATAAAAATGGTTTAACGGGAACTTTAGTCCCTGGAAAAGCTGGAAAAGCAAAAGTATTAAAAGTAAGTTTCCATGGAAGCTTTTGCCGTCGCTTTGTCCCTACCTTTTGAATCCTTTAATTGGTTTGCCTTTTCCGCGTTCGAGGTTATTAACTGGGATACCGTTATCGCCGGCGTTCCCGACGTTATTAGTAAAAATTCTTTAATAGGCGCTAGGTACTAATAAGATTTTTGGCGGGTTCCCAGGTATTTTCGGAATTTAGGTACTTTTTTTATTTAATTAGATATTAGGTAAATCCGTTTTATTTCCGCATATCGAAAATTTTTTCCACCTTATATGCCTTTTCGTTTTTTATTTTTACGTTATCCTATACCGTACGTACTTTGATTATATTTGCTATTAACTTAAATAAGGAAATATAAAAAATTAAATAGAATTTAACTTTTGATAAAAATTCTAATTAATAATTATTTTCTGAAATTTTCTTAACGATTTTATATAAACCGATATATTTGAAATCGATTTTTTTGCTAAGTTTTTTTATTTGAATGTTTTTAGTAACGAGATAAATTATTTTTCTCTTTTCGAAAATTAATTTTTTTAACTTTTTTTGGTTATAATATTTACTTATTTAGTTCCGTACAAATTCTAATTCTATTTTTATTTCCTAATATAATTATCGTAATTATTTTAACGTAAAAATTATTTTAATATTAATTAAACCGTCGTTATGCGTTTTTTTGTAAATTTTTGGAATAAACCCAAAATTCGCGTTAACTGGTATTATCTTAATATTTTCGTAATAATTAATATTATAAACTAATTAAATAATAAATAACTTTTTAACCTAATTATTTTGTTCGTAATTAACGTAATATCGTAAATATATTTCCAATATTTAGTTTAGTTATTTTATTTATTTTTCTATTTATAATTTAAATATATTAAATAATTTATGGTTTAAGCCGATTTATGCCATAAGGCCTTATTAAAATTTAAATACGAATATCGAACCTTTATTCGAAATAATTTTTACTAATAATCCATATATGTTAAAAATATATTTGAAGAAAATATATGCTATTTATTTTACGTCCGTATCCTTATAATATGGTAAAAAGTAAGAAAATTTCGTGAACCGATCGACGATAACGAAAATGTTATCGTAATGTATTTTTGTTATTAAATCCTTTAATATAGGAAGTTTAATAATAAAATCGAATATAATTAAATACTATAATTACTTTATAACTAATAATAATTATAATTCTCCGTATGGTTTATATTATCGGGCCTTTATTTTAATACAAACGTTATATTGTTATATAACCTTTTATACCGTTAATTTTATTTTAGGAAAAAAATATGTACGTTAAAGCCGTTTTAAAATTTTATGGATCTTTAGACATCCATATAACTGATATTTATATATATTTCGTATTAAGTTTTTTTAATATTTTTTTGGAACTTATATTTTATTTATTTTTTAATTTTTTGGAAAATTATTATTATATTATTAAATTTTCTGGTATATATCAAAAGATATTACCCGAATTATTATAATTTATCGTAAGCGTAAATATCCTTTTATGGTAATATCGAAAATTATGTAATTAATTTTAACTAACTTTTTTTCGAAATTTGGTTATTTACTTAGGGCGTCTGCTTTGCCGTTTTCTAAACCTTTTTTATAAATAATAACGAAGTCGAAGTTCGCCAACTTTATTATATATCGTAATTATCGTCCTATAAGTTTTTTAGTGATAATAAAGCCGGTAAAATTTTGATAATTTGTATAAATCTTAACTTAATATAAATTTCCCTTTAGGAAATGCTTAAATTCGCGGAACGCCATAATAATAACTATAAATTCTTTATTTGGAATGCTATAATTAAGTTCGGCTCCTTTTAATTTATATAAAAAGAACGTAATAAAGTACAATTTGCTTTAATTATCTGGCTATCCGATTATTACGCCTAACATATAATCCGAAAAATCGGTTTTTAATTCCATAGGGCGTATTAGGTCGTATATAATTAATACTAGCTTATTGGTAATCGCATTTTTAATTTCTTAAAACGCTTTTTCCGCTTTTAACGTTTATATAAATTTTTTTTCTTTTTTAGTAAAATTAATTAGGGGCATAATTATTTTGCTAAAATTTCGGATAAACTTCTTATAATAATTGGCGAATCCAAAAAATGCCTATATTTCCTTAACTATTATTAGTATTTGCTATTTTGTAATAACAGCGATTTTCTTAAAATCCATCCTAATATATCCTAAGGTAATAATATGTCCCAGATATTCCATTTCTTATTTATGGAACTAATTTTTCTTTATATTAACCAATAGTTTAACATTTTGCAAAACTTAAAGGACTTTATGAACGTATTTTGCATATATTTTTTTATTTCCGAAAAAATAAGAATATTATCGAAATAGCACATAATAAAAACGTTAAGGTATTCCCGTAATACATAATTTACCATTTGCTGGAAAGTTACTAATACGTTCGTAAATCCTATTAGCATAATCAAATACTTAAATAATCCGTATTTTATTTTAAAAGTTATTTTTTATTCGTATTATTTCTTAATTTTAATAAAGTTATATTTATTTCTAAGATCGAATGTTATAAACTATTTAGTTCTATAAAATCGGTTTTTTATTTTTGTAATTAAGGGCAATAACGTTTAATCCTTAATGGTAATTTCGTTTAGCTATCGGTAATTAACTATAAGTCGTAATTTTCCATTTTTCTTAGGTACGAAAAATATAAGATATTTTGCCGGTAACTTTAAAGGTTAAATTTATCCTTTTTGTAACCGATTTTCTAGGTATTCCCGGAAAATATGCAATTCGTTTTCGTTAAGGTTATAAATAAGGTAAAATTTCGTAATTTTATTCGTTATGTTTTAGTAATTTCGTATCCAGTTTCTTTTTAAAAAGTTACTTATATTTATAATATTATGATAACATATTAATTAAATTTTTTAATTTTTAAAGCTATTATTTTAAATTGTTATTTAATTACCGTAATTTTACTTTAATAATAATAACAATATATCATATTTTTCTTTAATACTTATTCTTTTTTTTATATTTTATTCCCTTAGGTAATAAAGTATTTATCATATCTTTATGCCTATATTCGTTATTATTTTCGATTAAATATTAAGATCTCGTTTTTTTTAAATTTTGCTTATTGATACAATATAAAGCGAATTTTACTTAGCTAATCCCTCCGTTAATTAAGGCCTTATACTGGTATATCTATGGTTTTCTTAAGATTATATCGTAATTCTTAAATAAAACGATATCGAAATTAACCGTTTAATATCATTTTTTAATAAAAATTTCGAGGTAATTAATTTCATATTAAATTTTTCCGTTATCGTAAGCGAAATCCTGACTTTCGGCGTTTATTATTATGTAAGGTTTTAACTTATATTTCTATAATAATTTAAATTTATTAATTACGTTTGGTATAATATAATTTTCACCTAAAGTTCCGTAATTTATTATTATAATATATTAATACGTTCCGATTTGTACATCTAAAGTAATAAGGTTATTAACGGCTTTTATCGTTACGTTTAAAACCTTTTTTAAAAATTTATTCTAATTTCTTTAGGTTTCGTTATCCTGCGGCTTTTTTATAAGTAACTTTTATTTTTTAACTCCTTTTCGAATTTGTCAAACTTTATTTATATTTTTTTATATAACGCGTTAAGTTATTATATTTATTGTTCTTATCGGCGTATTATGTCTTCGAATTATATTAGTTATTTTTAATTTTATTAGATTTTTTTTCCCACTGGGTAAATTATTCTTTAATATGGCGTATAATTTCCTATTAAGCCTTATTTCCTTTTTACTAAAGGTTTCGTATAAATCGTTAAATTTTTTCCTTTAAAGCTTATCGTTTATCAGGATTTATAATAAATACTAGTTGAAAATAAAGGTCTATAATAACTTTCTGGTAATACTTTTTTACAATATGCTAGATTAATTTCTTTTCCGTTTAATGGTTATACCACTTATAATGACAAAAAGGGTTTTCCTGCAGATATTATTTTCCTTTAAGCTAGTTTTTTATTATTACTAATTAAAGAAAATCGTTTTTAAATGTTATAAATCGAAAATATTAATATTATTATTTATCGTTTTTGTTTTTTTTCATTTTATTAGGAAAATCGAATTTTTTATAATATATACGGGTAATCCTATTATAAATATGCCATTTTTATTTTTCGTAAATAAGGTAATTTTATCTTTTATAATAAATAATATATATCCTGCCGTATCGATTAAAAGTTCCGGAATAAACTTTTTTTATCTAGCCTTAATATTCCTTTAATTATTCTTTAAAAATATTCCGTTATTCCTTAATTATTTATTAAGTTAGATTTTTGGCTTTTTGCATTCTTTATTAAAGTTTTTGCTACGGTAAGCTTGGCATATACTTAAGCCAAATTATATTAATAGATTTTTCGTTTTTCTGATTTTTCTTGGGTTATCCTTCGGATATAGGTTTCTAATTATTTTGTCATAATTTTTTGGGTAAAAGGCATTTATAAGCCTTATGCCCCTTTTTTCCGCAATTATAATATTCGATCTGGTTCCAATCCTTCTTATGGGTAACTCCTAACTCCATAAGGCCTGTCTTAATATTATAAGAAGTATTGTTACGCCGAAAAACGTTAATATTAGCCGTATATCGGGGTTTGTTATCGTTTTTTTTTTAATTCTTTTGGTATGCCAGGTATATTGCCGGTTATTAATTTTAATTATTATGGCGATATAATCCGACAAATAATTAGGCCGGTTAAATTTAAAAAGTTTTTTTTATATTTCTTTTTTTAAGTTATCGAAAAATTTAGCCATTAATATTTTTTGTCCTTAATTTAACTTAAATATTAACTAAATCAATACGTTACCGTATTTAAATACCGATCTTTTTTATCGTAATTATTAAATTTGCATTTCGGCTTTTATTTTTTCGTTTATTATTCCGAAAACCTTTATTAACGTTTATTTAAATTATTCGTAATCGTTATATATTTATATTATTTCCGGATTGCGTTTTTCGATTAGCAAAATAACGTATTTTTTTATAACCGGCTTAAACCAAATAATTACGTTTCCGGTAAATCGTTTAACCGCGAACTTAATTCGTATAATAAACGTAATAAATCGAATAAAAAAATACCCGAAATATGTTCGGTATTAAATTAAAAATAATTATAATTTAATCGAAATTTTATTAAAAAATTTTGGCTTAAAGGATTTAAGGATTTTTCTTAATTCCTTGGTAAAATTTAACTAAATAACTTAATTCGACCGAAAAAACTTTCTAGTTTTAGGAATCTTTTTTTTTTCCTTAAATTTCTTATAGGCGGCTTAAAGGGACGTCGTAAGGTCGTTTTTGTTTTATTCCAGCTAAAGGATACGTTTATTTATAACGTCCAGATGTCGAAAAACTTCTTTTCGAAAAAGACGAAATTGCTTTTTTTTTTCTCGGATTTTATTCCGGTATTAAGGTCCTTAAGGACTTAGTAAATAAGCTATTTAAGCTACTTGCTAATAAATATAATATCGGCGGTATTACTTAAAGTTTAACGGTATTACTAAATAAAAACTTATAACGTATAACGGCTAAGCTAATTAACCAATTATTAAACCTAAATTAACGGGTTTATATTAATAAAAATATCGTAGGATTTTAAATAATAAATATAATATTATATTACGTTTCGTAATATTAAAAACGTTTTGGGTAACGAATTATTATTACAAACTAATATTATTTAATTATAAAAAATAATTAAAGTTATATATTTTTCTTATTTTTACGTACTTAATAATTATTAATTAAATAGTATTAATTACTATGTTTAACGATACTTAATTGGGCAATTGCTTAATTATGCTTAATAACTTCCAACTAAGCATTAATTACGTGACTCGACTTACTTAGGTCTTATTTCGGTCAAGGCTAACCATTTTCAAGACCTGAGCCTGTCAGGTCGTAACAATATTCGACAACATAATCTTAAACTTAAATTTTTTTATCAGCAAAACGTAATTAAATGTCGGAAAATATTTATATTTTGCAAAAGTTAAAGATTATTTAGGTACGACAAATTCAAAACTTTAACGTCTTTAGGGAAAAATAAGAAATCGTAAAATTATCCGGTTATCGTAATATTACGTACCTTAAGGCCAGAAACCGCCTTGGACATAATATAATAATGCCGACCTATCGATTAATATAATAAGCTTTTAACCGGACGATTTTAATAAATTAAGATATTATCGTAAACGAAATAATTACCAAGGTAATTATTAAAGCCGCGAAAAATGATTTGGGAATTCTGAAAAAGGAACTTATTAGTTTTACGGCAAATGGGGATATATAATATATACGTACAAACTATTTTCGAATATAAAAGAAACGGTTTAATTTCGTTCGGTAAAAACTAATATACGATTTTCTTAAGGTTTAAAATTAATCGATTTAATTTGGGTATAACATAATTTCCAACGACATTCCAAAGTTAAGTAATTAATAAAAAGGTTTAAATTTATAAGAAGAATTTAAAAAGAATACATAATTCGCCTAATTTCTCTCGTTATTTTAAGGACAAAATAAAGTATTATAATTACCGACAGAAAGTTTTTAAAGAATTAAGAAAATTTACACTTAATATTAACCAGGATTTTATTTATCTTAATACTCCGGACGTACCTTATATTACAACAATCTTAAAACCTAACCGACCGGAATTCGTTATTAATTAACACAGTATTATTAAGATTAACAAATTTTAGTTTGTTATAAAGAACGGTAAGCCATTTTACAAAGAAATATTTTTGGTTAATTAGCTTTGGAACGACCTTATTAAAAATAAAGATATTCGGCATTATAAGAAAATCCGCGCTTTAAAGGTCGATACAAATAATTAACTTTTTATATTTACTAATATTATTTTAATTAAACGACCTGGTAAGGAAAAAGAAAATATCGGCGAATCTATAACAAAAACAAGGCCGATAATAATAAACTTATATAAAACGGACCCTTATTTTTAAATACCGAAATAAAAGTACAAACAGACTATATCTTTAATTACAGTAAATTAATTAATAAGTAATTAATAAAATATAAGTATTCGGTTATACCAATAGGATTTACGATTGTATTAGCAACTTTTTAGCGAATAATAAATTATGTATTATAAAAATACTTTAATAATTTTATCGTTTATTATTTTGATAATATTTTTATTTTTTCGGAAATAAAAAAATATACGTAAAATATATTTATAAAGTTTTTTAAGTTTTATAAAATGTAAAGTTATTTGTTAACGTAAAAAAAGGTTAATTTTATATATAGGAAATAGAATATTTGGAATGTATTATTACCTTAAGATATATCAGAATAAACCTTAAAAAAATCGCTGCCATTATAAAATGGCAAACGTTAACGATAATAAAAAAGTAATAGTTATTCCTTAAATTTGCTAATTATTACAGAAAGTTTATTCGAAATTTTAATAGGATAACTATATCCCTAATAAATTTTTTAAAGAAAAAAAAGAATTTAAATAAATGCCAGATACGGAAAAAATATTTTAGAATATTAACGATGTAATTATTAACGAATTAATATTAATTATGTACGATTTAAACTGCTTTATTAAATTAGAAACCGATATTTCGGATTATGCGTTAAACGTAATAATCGGATAACGAAATAATTAAAGTAAATTGTACCTTATTATATTTTTTTCGTACAAATTAAAACGAGCTAAATTTAATTACGGTATTCCAAATAAGGAATTTATGGCTCTTATTATGGCATTTCGAAAATTTAGATATTTTTAAAAAGGAAATTTGTATTAGGTCAAGGTTTATACGGATTATTAAAATTTTACCAGTTTTATTACGATTAAGGAATTTATAAAACGATAATTTCGTTATGCGAAAAAATTGATAAATTTCGATTTCGTTATTATTTATAAGAAAGGTTTAAAGAACGATAAAGCAAATGCTTTAAGTAAACGACCAAATTTCGAAAAGAAATTAGTTAAAATTAGTTATATAATTTTTGATATTATTACAAAAAGATATTTACGCTTACGAGAAATTACGACAATTTGGGCAGTACCTAATAACAGATATTAAAAAAAATCTAATAATGTAATAGTAATTTTTTAAAAAACCAGAAAACGGATAAAATATAAGTTCCAGAAAAATACCAAAAGGATTTAGTACGAAGAATATACAAATATTAATTATATGGATATTTAGAGATTTATAAAACGTTAAAAAGATTTTAATATATATATTTCTTTTTAAAATGAAATTAACAATATAGAAAATTATACGATAATACGATATTTGCGTTAAAGCAAAAACTTAACGACATAAACCATACGGAAAATTATAATTATTATTAGTCGCAAAACGACCGTAATATTTAATTATATTTAATTTTATTATTAAATTTTTTATGTTAAAAAATCCAATTACGGGAATAAATTACCATAATATTTTCGTAATTGTTAACCGATTTACAAAATTCTTTTATTTTTTATTATATTACGAGGATATAAACGCCGAACAAATAATTTATATTTTCTTTAAAAACATTTTCAATATATACGGATGATTAATAGAAATTATTTCAAATAAAGAATCGATATTGACATCTAAGTTTTGGTAAAGCCTAATAATATAAATTAGCTTAAATTACCAATTATTTAACGTATTTAAACCTTAAATTAATAAATAAATAAAACGAATAAATTAAATTTTAAAAACTTACTTACGACATTATATTAATTGTAAATAAAATAATTAGGTTAAAAAATTTTTAATTATGTAATTAACTTATAATACCAGTTATTACGAAAGTATTAAGATAATATTTATAAACGTAAATTTTGGTTTTATTTTAGAAATTTACAAAAAATTGCGTAATAACGGTTTAATAAATATTAAAATAATTCTTACGTTAAAACAATTGTAACAATTATAATAAAAAATAAAAATAAAATTAGAATTGGTATGGAATTAAATAAATAAGTATTACGATTAAAAAAGGTTAAAAGGATTAATTTTCGAAAAAGGGGAAATGGTTTTCCTGATTATAAAAAATATTTAAATAAAACGATTTAACAAAAAACTTAATTTTAAATATATCGGTTTATACATAATCGCTAAAAGAATCTTAGAAAATAATTATTAATTAAAATTCTTATTAAAAGTTAAATTCCGTTTAATTTTTGATATTTTTTTATGTAAGTTAACAGCAAATATAATTAAGGTATATACAGTATAAGACGAAATGAAAGTGGAAGATAAAAAGGTATATAAGGTAGAGAAAATCCTCGATATACGAAAATAAGACGAATTTACTTAATATTTAATTAAATAAAAGAAATACCTAAATTCCGAGAATACCTAGGAACCTGCCAAAAACTTTATTAACGCCTAGCGCTTATTAAAAGGTTTTTACCAGTAATAACGAACGTATCCAAATTAATAATTAACGAGTTAATAACCGGAATATCGGGCTAATTGATTAGGGCTTATATTAATATAATAGCTGTAATGGCGGCCTTTAATTATTCTTATTTTTGATACTTTTGTTTTTTTTAGTTCGTTTAACGATTAAAGTTTATATTGTATTATGGTAACGCCTTTCGAACGAATTAACGCCTTTTATTTACGTAAACGAATAAAACGAAAAAAAGCTTTATGTATTTTTTCTTAATATTTGCGTTAAACCTCGAAACAAAGCCGTTAAAATTTTAATAATTACTTTTCGGTAAGCGCTTTTTCGCGTTCCAAACGTTAATATTTATAATAAATATTTTGTAAAGAAGAAATAGGTACGCCGGTACCATTATAGGATCGATTTCGATTAATATATTCCTTATATCTTAAAATGTTTTCCATTATTTTATACCTTATGTTTTTCGAAAAATAATAAAAGTAAAATATAATTTCGTAACTAAATTCGTTAAAAGCTTTTATAAGGTTAGTACGACAAACGGTAAAAAAACGAGGAACGTAACGAATTTTGAAAATGCGTGACGACATAATTAAAAACAAAAAGAAAAATACTTACCAAACGAAAAAAAAAGAAAAAAAAAATCTTAAGGCCAAGATTTAAGGAAGGGGGAAATCATATTATGACCCGATAAGCTCCGGTTTTAAGAAACGGTTAGCCAGGGAGCATACGGGTTATTTTCCGGGTTACGTAATGGTCATTATTATTAAGACAGTGATAATTAATAATTAAATATGATCTTTAGTGATCGTAATTACCATTAACGGCGTGATTACAAATAATTAAGCCAAAAAGGAAAAGGATATATATGTTTATTAATTGCATAATTTAGATAGCTTTAGTTTGCAATATAACATCGTTACCTAAGGTACCTTTGGCATTACGAGACGTAATACGTTATTATATTTATTGTTTAAATTCCCACGATACTTCTGTTAATATAAAGCCGTCGACTTAAGGTTTAATAGTTGGTTAAACCATATAGCCGTCACAAAACCGTACTACAAATAATAAAAACGATAAAGAATAATATCGATATTTTCGATTTATGACCACAAAGAATATTTAACAACTGGCTAAAGCACCAATTTAAGCAGAAAAAAAGTAATACGCGTAAAAAAACCTTTTTTGTTATTATTAATATTATAACTACCAAACAGAAAAACAATTAATTTAGCATATAATAAAAACATATTACTAAAATATTACTACAAATTTCCATTGTTAATTAACATTTATTATAACTTTTACGCAAAAAGGTTATCAAAAAAGAATATAGTAGTTTACAAAAACGCTTTAAAATAATAATTAAGATAACACATAATAAAATATAATCGTAAATATAAAAAACGAATTTATTCGATAAAGAAAAAAACTATAGCAAAACCAAAAATAACTAATAAAATTCGAAAAAACAGTACGCCAGAAATAGCGATAAATGCAGTAGCTTAACGCGTTAAACGAAAAAACATAAATAAAGTTCGATAAATTCTAACAGAAATTAAAAGAAAAAGGTTATTTTTAAAAAAGCCGCAAAATACTGAAACCTAAAAGAATTAAAAGGAATTCCTAAAGAAGGCTTTAAATGCGATAATAAAAGCCGTTAATAATCTTATTATTTGGGACATACGAATCAAAATATATTGGTATACCGTAATAATAAATTACGGAACTTTAAACGGAAATTATATTATACCAGATACCGATAATAAGATTAAACTGCTATAAAAATATAAGTTAAAACGCTGTATAATAACGAATATCAAAAGTTAAGAATTTGCCTCAGATAACGAAAAATTCATATTCAAAATTAATTATTTCGAGATTTTTATCTAAAAACGATATTAAATCATTAATTTCGATATCATTTCGTTCAGGAAGTATAATATAATCTTAAGAGGACTATAAATATGCCAATACGAAATTTTAATTAATAGAAAATTTATCCAAATAAATTTTACCTTATTAACAAACAAAAAAAAGAAAAAATAAAATTTCAATATTCGATCAATAATGGCGACAAATATAAGCATAAAGATATAACAGGAACCTTATTATCTATAGAAATAAAATATAAAAAATATATTAAAAAAATACAACGTATTATTATTATTATGAAAGCGAAATTAAAGCAATGAAATAACGATCTAAAATAATAACAGCCCTAAAAGTTAAAAAGTTTAACTAATGTATTACTATAAAAATATAAATACGAATAGTTTTTCAAAAAGAAATTTAATACGAAGTTACTATAACATAATGAATAGAATTATGAAATAATTTTTTAAAAAAAGATCCTCGCAAATCTTTACCGCATTTGCAAGCTTAATAAAAGTAAATTACGAGTTTTTCAAAAATACTTTGAAAACCGATTACAAAAAAATAAATTCGATTTTCGAAATCACCAACAAGTTACTGGATATTTTTCCTCCTAAAAAAAGGAAAAATTACGACTTATAATTAACTGTCGCCAATTAAACCAAATCACTATTATAGATCGAATTATTTTACCTATAATTACAGAAATAAAAAGCTGATTTTACAGAACTAAATAATTTATAATATGCGATTTTAAATATAAATATAACCTAAATAAAATTGAAAGAAAAACCGAATAAAAAATAACTTTCAAAACGAAATACGGATTATTTAAGTATTTGGTTATATTAATAGGATTTATAAACGTACTAACAACCTTTTAACGGCTGGTTAATTATGTATTACGAAAATACCTCGATATTTTCGTCATTTGCTATCTCGACAATATCGAGGTATTTTCAGAAATAGAAAAAACATATATAAAATAGGTTTATAAGATTTTTTAAATTTTATAAAACGTAAAGTTATTTATTAAGATAAAAAAAACAATTTTACATATAAAAAGTGAAATAGCTGGGACATATTAATACCTTATAATATATTAATATAAACCCTAAGAAATCTTCTATAGTTACAAAATAACAAACGTTAAATATAATTAAAATAGTACAGGTATTTCTTCAAATGGCCAATTATTATAGAAAATTCATCCGAAATTTAAGCAAAATAACTATACCCCTAATAAGTTTTACGAAGAAAAAAATTCAAATAAATGCCAAATACAAAAAAGACGTTTTATGATATTAAAAATGCGATTACTAACGAACCAATATTAATTATATACGATTTAAATTACCCCGTTAAATTAAAAACCGATATTTCGGATTATACGTTAAACGTAATAATAGAATAACGAAATAATTAAAGTAAATTTTACCTTATTGTATCTTTTTACATAAATTAAAAAAAAGCCGAACTTAATTACGGCATTCCACATAAAAAGTTTATGATTATTATTATAATATTTCGAGAATTTAAATATTTCCTAAAGGGAAATTTGTACCAAATTAAGGTTTATACGGATTATCAAAATCTTACTTAATTTATTACGACTAAAGAACTTATAGGACAATAACTTCGTTATATAAAGGAATTAGCGAATTTCAATTTCGTTCTTATTTATAGAAAAGTCCTAAAAAACGGCAAAATATATGCCTTAAACAAGTAATCAAATTTCGAAAAAAATTGGTTAAAGTTAGCTACATAAATTTCGATACTATTACAAAGGGATATTTACGCTTACTATAAATTACGATAATTTGGATAATACCTATTGACATATATCAGAAAATTTAGCGATATAATAACGATCTTCTAAAAGACCAAAGAATAAATAAGATATAAATTTTAAAAAAATGCTGAAAATGTTTAATGCGAAAAATATACAAATATTAATTACATAAATATCCAAGAATCTATAAAACTTTAAAACGGCTTTAACGTATATATTGTTTTTTTAAAATAAAATTAACGATACAAAAAACTATACCGTAATACGATATTTGCGCCAGAACAAAAACTCGACCATCTAAGCCCTATAGAAAATTACAGTTATTACTAGTCGTAAAAAGATTATAATACTTAATTATATTTAACTTTATTATTAAACTTTTTATTTTAATAATTCCAATTAGAAAAATATATTATAACAGCATTTTCGTAATCATTAATTTATTAACAAAGTTTTTTATTATTTACTATATCATAAAGATATAAACGCCAAACAAGTAATATATGTTTTTTAATTATATTTTTAATATATCCGAATTATTAATAAAATATATTTTAAATAAAGGATCGATAATCGTATTTAAATTTTGGCAAAGCTTAATAATATAAATTAACATAAATCATAAATTATTTAACGCATTTAAACTTTAAACTGATAGATAAACGTCACGAACGAATTAAAATTTGAAAGTTTATTTATACTATTATATTAATTACGGATGAAATAGTTAAGTTAAGAAATTATTTGTCACATAATTCGCTTATAATACTAATTATTATAAAAGCATTAAAATAATATTTACGAACGCAAATTTTGGTTTTACTCCAGACATTTCCAAAAAAAATACGCGATAACGGTTCGATTAATATTAAAATAATTTTTACGTTAAAATAATTATAACAGTTACATTAAAAAATAAAAACGGAAATGGAATTCGTATATAACCAAATAAACAAATACTATAACTAAAAAAGTTAAAAGGATTAATTTTCCTTATTATCAAAAACATTTATATAAAACTACCAAATAAAAATGTCGATTTCAAATATAACGGTCCATATAAAATCGCTAAAAAATTCTTAGGAGATAATTACTAATTAAAACTTGTACTAAAACTCAAATTCTATCCAATTTTATATATTTCTTTATTCGAATAAGCAGCAAATATAATCAAAGTTCATACGGCGTAAAATAATATCGAAATAAAAAATAAATAAGCAAACGAAATAGAAAAAATATTCGATATTCGAAAACAAAATGGATTTACCTAATACCTAATTAAATGGAAAAAGTACCCGGATTTCGAAAATACTTAAAAATTTGCCAAAAATCTTATTGGCGCTTAACGCCTGTTAAAAAACTTTTATTAATAACGACCGAAGCACCCGAAAAAATAGTATTCCAATCCATAAGATCTATGGAAGGAAATCCTTGTTCCATTATAATTTAATTAATAACGTCCACCCTATTCAAGGCCTGTATTTCGACCACAAATTCTAATTCCAACTGTACAAAATTGTTAAAACTATCTAAAGATTAAAAGGATACGATTAATAAGTTTCGCACCTTGGAAATAATGATATTGGCGCTAACGACGTATACGAAAAAAACGTACAAAGGTTTCGGCTAAAGATTTTTCGGCCGCTTATTTTTCTTTTTTTAATCTTTTCGACTTTGCGATATGACGATTAATTATAAAAACAGGGATTCCTATCCCGTTATACGAACGGCCCCGAGGGACATATTTTTTATAACGAGAAACCCCGTCCCTCATTTGGCAATTCAGCTGCCGAAAAAAACAAAAGAAATCAAAGTATTATGTTAAAACCTTCGAATATAATTAAATTAGCTCAGGGAAATCGCTATTCGGATTTGCGGGAACGACGTTTGGATATACCGGAAAACATATTAAATAAATGCAAAAAGCTTAGCGAAAGAAAAAAGACAAATCTTAAGAGTAAAATTTTTAAAAGAAGGAGATAGTATTATAACTTAACGAGCCACTGTGATAGCTTGGAGTTTAACCAACTATTAAACCTTAGTCGTACGGGTTTATATTAGCAGAAGTATCGTAGGAATCTGAGCAATAAATACAGTAACGTATTACGTTTCGTAATATTAAAAATGCCTTAGATAACGATATTATACTATAAATAATGGGTGTTAATAAATGTTGTAAACTGGGATTATCTAAATTATAAAAATAATAAACGTATATATTTTCTTTCTTTTTGGCTTAATTACTTATAATTACGTAATCGATAATAATTGTAAGCGCTTGGGATTATTTTTAATTATTAATAATTACTAGCTTGGCAGTAATTACCGTTACGTAACCCGGGAGTAATTCGTATAATCCTGGTTTAACCGTTTTTTACAGCCGAAACTTATTAAACTGTAATACGATTTTTTTTTCTAAAAACCTTGCCTTTAAGATTTTTTTTCTGTTTTTATGTTCGGTAAATACTTTTTTTCCTTTTTACTTTCAGAATTATATCGTCCCGTATTTCCAAGACTTATCGGGTTTTTCGTCCTTTCACAATTCGTTGTATTAATTTCATAAAAGTCTTTAACGAATTTGGATACGAAATTATTATTTATTTTTATTGTTTTTCGAAAAATCTATATTATAAAATAATGGAAAACGTTTTAAAATATACAAAATCCATTAATCGAAGTTGGTTTTGCGATAATACCGGTATGTCGCTTTTTTTTGACAAAATATTCGCTATAAATATTAACGTTTAAAACGCAAAAAAAACGTTTGCCGAAAAACGATTATTAAAGTTTTAACGATTTTATTTTAAGGCTTAACATCGTTATCCAAAAAAATAAAGAAAGTTTTTGCCCATTTTATTTGTTTACGAAACCAAAAGGTGTTGGTTCGTTCTAAAGGCGTTACCATAATATAATATGGGCTTTAATTATTAAACGAATTAAAAAAGCAGGAACGTCAAAAATAGGAATAGTTGAAAGCCGCTGTTACGGCTGTTATATTAGTATAGGCCGTAGCCGATTGGCCCGATATCTCGACTATTAATTTATTAACCGTTAATTGGGATGCGCCCGTTATTATTAGTAAAAGTTCTTTAATAGGCGTTAGGCGTTAAAGCGATTTTTAGCAGGTTTTCAGGTATTTTCGGAATCCGGCTTTTTTTTTATTTAATTATGTATTAGGTAAATCTATTTTATTTTCGTATATTGAAAATTTTATCCATTTTATATACTTATTCGTTTTTTATTTCCATATCGTTTTATGCCGTTTGCATTTTATTTATGTTTATTATTAATTCGAATAAGAAAACAAAGGAATTTGGATACAATTTAACTTTTAATGGAAATTTTAATTAATAATTTTTTTAAAATCTTTTTAGTAATTTTATATAGGCCGATATATTTGAAATAGAATTTTTTGCTAGATTATTTTGTTAAAATACTTTTTATAACGAAGAAAATTAATGCCCCTTTTTCGAAAGTTAATATTTTTAATTTTTTTAATTATAATACTTATTTATTTGATTACGTACGAATTCTAATTCCGTTTTTATTTCTTGGTATAATTGTTATAATTGTTTTAACGTAAGGATTATTTTAACGTTAATTAATCCGTTATTACTTACCTTTTTGTAAACTTTTGAAATAAAACCAAAATTTGCGTTCATAAGTATTATTTTAATACTTTCGTAATAATTAGTATTATAAATTTAATTATGCGATAAATAATTTCTTAACGTAGTTATTTTATTCTTAATTGATAAAATATCGTAAATAAGGTTTTAAAGTTTGGTCTATTGGTTTTATTTCTTTATTTATTTAAAGATTAAATATATTAAATAATTTGTAATTTAGGCCGATTTATATTATTAAGCTTTGTTAAAAATGTGATATAAATATTAATCCTTTATTTAAGATATTTTTTATTAATAATCCGTATATGTTAAAAATGTATTTAAAGAAAATATATACCATTTATTCGGCGTTTATATTTTTATAATATGGTAAAAAATAAAAAACTTTATAAATTGATCGACGATAACTAAAATGCTATTATGATATATTCCTGTAACTGGATTCTTTATTATAAGAAGTTAATAATAAATCCAAATATAATTAAATATTATGATCGTTTTGCAATTAATAACGGCTATAATTCTTTATATAGTTTATATCGTCGAGCCTTTATTTTGGCGTAAATATTATGTTATTACACGATTTTCTATATTATTAATTTTATTTTAAGAAAGAAATATGTATATTAAAGCCGTTTTAAGGTTTTATGGATCCCTAGATATCTGTATAATTAATATTCGTATATATTTGGTATTAAATCCTTTTTGTATTTTTCTGGAATTTATGTCTTATTTATTCTTTAGTTTTCTAATAGATTATCGTTATATTACTAAATTTTCTGATATATGTTAAAAGCTATTACCCGAATTATCCCCATGTGATATAAACGTAAATATCTTTTATATAATATTAAAATTTATATAATTAATTTTAATTAATTCTTTTCGAGGTCCGGTCCTTTGCTTAAAATATTTATTCTGTTATCTTCTAAGCCTTTTCTATAGATAATAACGAAATCAAAATTAATTAATTTTTTTACATAAAAGAATTATCGTTTTATAAGCCTTTTGGTCGCAATAAATGGGGTAAAATTTTAATAATCTGTATAAACTTTAATCTAGTACAAATTCCATTTAAGAAATACTTAAACCTTTAAAATATTATAATTAACTTGAGTTCTTTTCAATTTGTAAGAAAAAATATAATAAGATATAATTTCCCTTAATTATTTCGTTATTATATTAATATATTTAATACGTAATCCGAAATATCGGCTTTAAATATATTAAAATGGTTTTAATCGTATATAATTAATATTAACTGGTTAATAATTATATTTTTAACGTTACGAAATGCTCTTTTCGTATTTAACGTTTATTTAAACTTTTTTTCTTTTTTCGTAAAATTCGTTAAAAATTTAATTATTTTGCTAAATTTTCGAATAAACTTTTTGTAATAATTTGCAAATCCGAACAATACCTATATTTCCTTAACCGTTATTAATGTATAATATTTTACTTTTTATATATAAAACTGGCTTTTTTTACGTTAATAAATAACTTTATGTCTTATAAAGTTTAAAAAACCTTATAAACGTATTTTGCATATGCCTTTGCCGTTTTTAAGAAAATAAGAATATTATCGAAATAGCAAACGACGAAAATATTGAGGTATTTTCGTAATGCATGATTAATTATTCGTTGGAAAGTTACTGGTACGTTCGTAAATCCCATTAGCAAAATTAAATATTTAAATAATTTATATTTCGTTTTGAAAATTGTTTTTTATTCGTATTTTTAAGATATTTTGATAAAGTTATATTTATTTTTAAGATCGAATATGCTAA
Organism: Monosporascus cannonballus; assembly: GCA_004154925.1. Lineage (NCBI taxonomy): Eukaryota > Fungi > Ascomycota > Sordariomycetes > Xylariales > Monosporascus > Monosporascus cannonballus. The sequence goes on from QJNS01000007.1 coordinate 540,941, forward strand.
ATTATTTGGTTCCGTAAAATCGGTTTTGTATTTCCATAATTAAGGGTAATAATATTCGATTTTTAATAGTAATATCCCTTAGTTGTTGATAGTGAACTATAAGTCGTAATTTTCTGTTTTTTTAGTACGAAAAACATAAGATATCCTGCCGGTAACTTCGAAAATCGAATTTATTCTTTCTATAACCAATTTTGTAGATATTTTTTCAAAATACGTAATTTATTTTGTTATGGTAATAAATAGAGTAAAACTTCGTTGAAAATCCTTTTTTAAAAATTATCTTATAATTCTATTTACTATATTTTAATAATTTCGTATCGAATTCTTTTCTGAAACATTATTTGTATTTATAGTAATATAATAACATATTCATTTAATTTTTTAACCCTTAACGTTATATTTACTTTAAGTCGTTATTTAGTTACTTTAGTTTTATTTTGATCATAATAACGATACGTTGTATTTTTTAATGCCCATTTTTTATATCTTTTTTTTTAAATTATAAGGTTTTTGTTATATCCTTATATTTATATTCGTCGTTATTTCCGATTAAATATTAAAATCTTAATTTTTTTTATTTATTAATAAAGTATAACGCGAACCGTTTTTAGCTAATTCCTTTGTTAATTAAAATTCCGTATTGGCGTATCCATAATAATCCTAAGATTATATCGTAATTCTTAAATAACATAATGTCGAAATCGATTATCTGGTATCGTTTTTAAATAAACGTTTCGAAATAATTAATTTCCCGTATAATATTTTTATTAACGTAAGCAAATTTTTAACTTTCGGCATTTATCATTAAATTCGGGTTTAATTTCAATTTTCATAATAATTTAAGCTTATTAATTATATTTAATATAATATAATTCTTGCCTAAAGGTCCGTAATTTATTATTACGGTATATTAATATGTTCCGATTCGTATATCTAAAGTGATAAAGTCATTAACGGTTTTTATCATTGCGTTTAAAACTTTTTTCGGAAATTCTTTTTAATTCTTTTGGGTTTTGTTATCCTGTGGCTTTTTTATAGGTAATATTTTGCTTTTAATTCCTGTTCTAATTTATTAAATTCATTTATATTTTTTCGTTTAGCGTATTAAGCTGTTCTATTTATCGTTATTGCCGGAATATTATCCTTTCGAATTATATTAATTATTTTTGGTTTTGTTATAATTTTTTTCCATATTGCATAAACTAATTTCTTGTATTTGCGATTACGTCCTATTATACGTTATTTTACTTATTATTACAGAACTTGCTTATAATTTAACGTATTCTCTTTTGATAACCATCTTTTCGTAAAGGTTTATAATAAATATTAATTAAAAATAAAAGTTTGTAATAATATTTTGGTAATGTTTTTTTACTATATATTGGAGTAATTTTTTTTCCGTTTGGTAATAATCTTATTAGTAATGACAAAAAGGGGTTTTTTCCGGATATTTTTTTCCTTTATGTTAATTTTCCGTTTTGGTCCATTATTAAGTTTTTCCTGAGCTTATAGATCGAAAATATCGATATTACTATTTATTATTTTTATTATTTCCGGTACGGTTTGGAAAATCGAATCCTTTATAGTACATACAGGTAATTCGTCCGTAAATATGTTATTTTCATTTCTTATAATCGGGATATACTCGTCGTCGATAGTATATGGTGTATATTTTGCCGTATCGATTCGGAGTTCCGGAATCGATTTCTTTCTGTCCAATTCTGGTATTTGCGTCATTATCCTTATAATGCTTTTTATTATGCTTATAATATCTATTAGGTTAGCTCTTTAGCTTTTCGTTTTCCTCGTCGAATTTCTTGTCGTAATAATCCTTATTAGACTTTTTGCTATGCAGGTCCTAATATGTACTTAGGCCGAATTACGTTAATGTATTTGTTTTTTTGATTTTTTTTGGATTATCCTTTAGGTATCGGTTTTTAGTTATTTTAACGGCGCTTCTTAGGTACCTTATACCATATTATCTTGTGCCCTATTTTGTTATAATTATAACATTTGATCTGGTTCTAATCCTTTTTGTAAATAGCTCCCAGTTTTATGGGTTTTGGTTCTGTTTCGTAAGAAATGTTATTGCGTCAAAAAGCGCTGGTATTGGCCGTATATCGGGATTTATTATCGTTTTTCCCTTTGGTACGTTTAATACGTTATATGTATTATCGATCGTTAATCTTAATTATTGTAACGATATAATCCGATAAATAATTAGATTAATTAAGTTTAAAATCTTTTTCTTTTATATCCTTTTTCAGACCGTCGAAAAATTTAATTATTAATATTTTTTATCCTTAATTTAGCTTAGCGACTAACTTAATTGACGTATTACCATAACTGGATATTAATTTCTTTATCGTAATTATTGGATTTGTATTTCGGTTTTTATCTTTTTATTTATTATTCCAATAGCTTTCGTTAATATTTATTCAAAATATTTGTAATCGTTATAAATTAGCATTACCTTTAGGTTTCCCTTTCCGACTAATAAGGTAATATACTTTCTTATAACGGGCTTAAATTAAATAATTATATTTCCGGTAAATTGTCTGATTACGAATTTAATTCGTATAATAAGCGTAATAAGTCGGACGAGAAAATACCCGATATATACTCGGTATTAAATTAAGAACAATTATAACTTAATCAAAGTTCCGTCGAAAAGGTCTAATTTAAAAGTTTTAAGGACTTCCCCTAATTTCTTAATAAAATTTAACTAAATAACCTGCTTTATTCGAAAAGGTTTCCCGCTTTCGAGAACTTTTTTTTATAAGTTTTTCATAAACAGCTTAAAACGACGTTTTAAAATCATTATTGTCTCTTTTAAGCTAAATAATACGTTCGTTTATAATATCTAGACGTCGAAGAACTTTTTCGAGAAAAAGGCAAAGCTTTTCCTTTCTTTCTTTATATTTTATTCTAATAACCAAATAATCAAAAATCTGGAAAATAAGTTATTCGGGTTGCCTACTAATAAACATAATATTTGCAATATTACTCAAAATCTAATAATATTATAAAATAAAAATTTGCAACGTATAACGGCTTAAGGTTTAACTAATTATTAAACCTTAATTATACCGATTTATATTAATAGAAATATCGTAAAAGTTAAAATAATGAATATAATAACATATTATATCTCGTAATACGAAAAATGCCTTAAATAACGATATTATATTGCAAACGAATAATATTAATAAATATTATAAATTAATATTATTTAAATTATAAAAATTAAAAACGTATATATATATTTTTCTTTGACTTAATTGCTTATGATTATGTAATCGGTGGTAATTATAATCGTTTAGGATCATTTTTAATCATTGATAATTACTGGCTTGGCAATAATTACCATTACGTGATCCGAGGGTGGTTCTTATAATCATGGTCTGACCGTTTTGTACGGCCGAAGCTTGTTAGGCTGTAACAGCCACTGTTTCCAGAAACGGTTTGTTATAACCTAATTACAAATATACGGTAGAGCAAATTACGTAATAAATCATTAACTTATTAATGGTAAACCAGTAAACCGGATTACCAACTCATAGATGGTAAGCCAGTGAGCCGGATTACCAACTTACTAGTAGTAAGCCAGTAAATTGGAGCAAATATAATACGTTTATGATTTCCATAATTTAGATAATTTCAGCTTGCAATATAACATCGTTACCTAACGTACCTTTGGTATTACGAGACGTAATACGTTACTGTATTTATTATTTAGATTCCCACGATACTTCTGCGAACATAAACCCGTACGACTAAGGTTTAATAATTGGTTAAACCCTTTAGCCGTTACAAGTATAATATAGTTTTTGCCTAAAGTTCCGCAGTTTATTATTACGGTATATCAGTACGTTCCGATTCGTATATCCAAAATAATAAGGTTATTAACGGCCTTTATCGTCGCGTTTAAAACATTTTTTAAAAGTTCTTTTTAATTCCTTGAGGTTTCGTTCTTTTGTAACTTTTTTATAGGTAACTTTTTATAATTTTTATTTAAATTTGTCAAACTTTATTTATGTTTTTTCGTTTAACGCGTTAAGCTATTATATTTGTCGTTATTACCGACATATTAGTTTTTCGAATTATATTAATTATTTTTCACTCTGTTATAATTCCTTTTCTTATCTGGTAAATTATTTTTTTTATAATTACGATTATATCTTATTATACGTTATCTTAATTATCGTTCCAAAGTTTTCTTATAAACTAACGTATTTCGTCCTTAATAATTTTCTTTTTATAAAACCTTATAATAAATATTAACTAAAAACAAAACTCCATAATAATCCTTTATTAATATTTTGGTGTAATATATTAAATTAACTTTTTTCCGTTTAATAATTATATTATTAATAATAACAAAAAGGGGTGTTTTGCAAGTATTACCTTTTTTCGGGTCAGTTGTTTATGTGGGCCAATTACTAAACGTTTTTTTGGGCTGTAAACCGAAAATATCAATATTATTATTTATCGTTTTTGTTATTTTTAATACGGTTCAAAAAATCGAATCCTTTATAATATATACGGATATTCCTGCTGTAAATATATTATTTCCATTTTTCGTAATCAGGATATTTTCGTGGTTGGCAATATATGGCATACATTTTGCCGTATTAATTAGGGGTTCCGGAACAGATTTTCTTTGTCCAGTTCTAATATTTGCGTAATTATTCTTATAATGCTTCTTATTATGTTCGCGATTTTTATTAAGTTAACTTCCTGACTTCCCGTATCCCCTGCTGAACTTCTCGCCATAAAGGGCCTAATACGTACCTAGGCCGAATTATATCAATAAGTGTTATGACCTAACAGGCTACGGCCTCGGAAAACGGTTGTAACAGGAACATAACTAAGCCATGAGGGTCAAGTCACATAATAGCTCGAGGGGATTAATCATAAAGCCTATAAAACCAGGCTTAACAAGATCAATCGTAAAACTTATAAAGTTAAGATCGATAAATCGAAAGAATTAAATATAAAATATTTATTATTTTCATAATTTAAATAATTTTAATTTATAATTTTTATTAATAATAATTATTTATAATACGTTTTTATTTTTTTGGTATTAAAAAATATACTTAAATTATATTATTATTATAAACTCTTATAATATCTTTAGTAATATAAATCTATATAATTAAAATTTAATAATTAATTAAATTTTTTAATTATTATATATTTTAAATTTTCATTTAATAATATCGTTAAACTTTCTATAATATTTAATATTATTAAAATATCGATTAACATTTAGAAAACCTTTATTTCATAGTTTAAAATTCGAATGCGATAATTAAAAAAAGAAATCCAATAAATTAACGTTATATTAATTGCCTAAATATTTTTATCCGTATAAAACTTAAAAAGCCGGAACTTTATAATACAAAACGCAATTTTTGGATTTCTTTAATTTAAAGACGAATTTACTTTTGTTTTTTAAATTTTAATAATTTAACGGATAAAATCCTAATAATACAAATATATTTAACGGAAAATACGGTTAATAAATTTAAGTGTATTATAAAAAATGTTCCGGAAATAAGAAAAGAAATGAATAAAATATTTTTAATAAGGTTTTTTATTTCATATTAATTTCAAAAATAAAATATATAATAATTTCGGTTATTTAAATAAAAAGGATTTACGGTTTAATAAGTTTTGTAATTCCGATAAAGAAGATCCGCATTTACATATATTGTAATTTTTAAAAACCTTATAATTAAAGCCGGATAAAGAAATAACGAAACCGATAATTCTCTTAATATATTTTATAAAAAGTTAAAAAATAATATAAAAAATAAAATTATTCTGATTAAATAATTAATTACATTAAATCGGAATATTATAAGATAATTAAGATTAATAAATAATAATTCAAAATATAATAGAAAAAGGATAATATACTTTATATTTAAGATATAATAAGTTTAATTAACGGAAAAAATAAAATACGCATTTTATCTTTTATAAAACGGTATTAGGATATATAAAGTTCGATATTACTTATAAATAAAATTGGAATTAAATTAAATATATTAATTATAACGAAATAAGACATAAAATTATTAAATATAAGAAATTTAAGAAGTTATAGCAAAATAATTAAATTTTGATACGGAAAAGATAATTTCAAAATAATTAATAAAATTATAATTGAATTATTAATATATTTTAAGCAAAATATATATTATATTTATAATCAAGGGTTTAATAAAGATTATTATAATACGAAATTTGACGAAAAATATAAAATATTAAGAAATTAATTTGGTAAATATTACAAACATAATAAAAAGTATTATAAAAATAATTACAGAAATATTAGGATTAAATAGCAAAACTTATCCAGGAATTTTAATTGATATAACAAAATATATATTATATATTGTCGAAAACTAAAATATCCAGATTTTGAAAAATAAAATAAAATATTTATAAACGACTTACTTATATATATTATTAATGATTTGATTTTTTAAAGCGTACCAGAAATAACAAAACTAATAAATAATAATATTAATATTTGGGATTTATAATTTTAAAAAATATTTAATAATTGGCCAAAATAAAAAATTGGCCTAAAAATAGTATTTATAAAAAAACTTTTTTTGTTCTTATGGATAATATAATTATTAAACGGAAAAGAAATCAATTTAATATATAATAAAAAAGTATTACCAAAATATTACTATAGATTTTCATTATTAATTAATATTTATTATATATTTTATAAAAGATATTATTAAAAAATATATTAAAGTTATAAAAACTTCTTAAAATAATAATGAAAATGACGTATAATAAAATATAATTATAAATATAAGAAAATAATTTATTTAAAAAGGAAATAAATTGTAATAAAAGTAAAAATAATTAATATAATTCGAAAAGAAAATGTGCTGGCAATAATAACAAATATAATAACTTAATATATTAAAAGAGAAAATATAAATAAAATTTAATAAATTCGAATAAAAATTAAAAATAAAAGATTATTTATAAAAAGGTTATAAAATAACAAAGTTTAAAAAAATTAAAATATCTTTTTAAGAAAGATTTTAAACGTAATAATAAAAAACATTAATAATTTTATTACTTTCCAAATATAAATCGAAACATATTAATATATTATAATAATAAACTACGGAACTTTAGGGAAAAATTATGTTATATTAAATATAAATAATAAATTTAAATTGTTAAAAAAAATATAAATCAGAATTTTATATAATAACGAATTCCGAAAATTAAGAATTGATTTACGATAACGGGAAAATTATATATAAAATTAATTATTTTAAGATGTTTACTTAAGGATAATATTATATAATTAATTGCGATCTTATTTTTTTGGAAATTACGATATACTTTTCGGAGTATTATAGATATATTAATATAAAAGTTTAATTAATAAAAAAGATGATAAAATGAAATTTATTTCATACCTTATTAACAAATACAAGAATTTAAAATCATAATATTCGATGAAAAATAATAATAAATATAAATGTAAAAATATAATACAATTTTTATTACTTAAAAAATATAAAAAATGGGTATCAAGATAAATACGACATATTATTAGTATTATTAAAATAAAATTAAAGCAATTGTATAATAATTTAAAATAATCGCTTTAAAAGTTAAGCAATTTTGTTATGGCCCAACACGCTTGGCATGTCCAGAAACAGTCAAAACAAATGGAGCACCAGAAGGAAGGTCACGTAATGGATTATTGGGATTATTGCAAAATCCACGAGAGTTATGGATTATTAGGATTATTACGAAATTGCAATAATTTAGCAAAATTAAGCGTTAACAAATAAGTATATGTATGTTCGTTATTTTTATAATTTAAATAATTTTAGTTTGTAATAATAATTCGTTACCTAAAACGCTTTTGGTATTACGAAACGTAATACGTTATTATATTTATTATTTAGATTTTTACGATATTCCTATTAACATAAATCTATATAACTTAGGTTTAATAATTGGTTAAAAATTTTTAGCCGTTATACGTTATAAGCTTTTATTTAATAATATTATTAAACTTTAAGCAATATTACCGATATTATATTTACTAGCAAACAGTCCGAATAGCTTATTTACTAGGTTCCTAAAAACCTTAATATAGGAATGGAATCCGAGGAAAAAAAGAAGCAGCTTTGCCTTTCTCGAAAGGAAATCCTTTAACGCCTAAATGCCATAAACGAACGTATCTTTTAGCTAGAATAAAACAAAAATAATCTCATTATGTTTTTCCAAGCTGCCCATAAAAAGTTTAAGGAGAAAAGAAAGGCTTCCGAGATTGGAAAACCTTCTTAATCGAGTTAAATTATTTAGTTAAATTCCATTAAAGAATTAGAAAAAGTTCTTAAATCCTTTAAGCCAGAACCTTTTGACGGAACTTTAATTAAATTATAATTGTTCTTAATTTAATACCGAGCATATTTTAGGTATTTTCTTATTCGACTTATTATACTTATTATACGAGTTAAGTTTGTAATTAGACGATTTACTGGTAATGTAATTACTTAATTTAAACCTGTTATAAGAAAATATATTATTTTGCCTTAGGAAAAATAAAACCCGGAAATAATACGAATTTATAATAATTACAAATAATTCGAATAGGTATTAACGAAAGTATTTGAAATAGTAAACGAAAAAATAAAAGCCGAAATGTAAATCCAGTAATTACGATAAAAAGGACTAGTATCCAGTTACGGTAATACGCTTATTTAGCTGGCATCCAAGCTAAATTAAGGACAAAAAATATTAATAGCTAAATTTTTCGACGGCCTGAAAAAGGAAATATAAAAGAAACTTTTTAAACTTAACCGGCTTAAGTATTTATTAGATTATATCGCCATGGTAATTAAGATTAATAACCGATAATATGTTTAACGTATTAAAGGTATTAAGGGAAAATATAATAATAAATTTTGGCATACGGCTAATATTAGCGTTTTTTAACGTAATAATATTTCTTATAATATTAAACCAGGCTTTATGAAATTAGGAGTTACTTATAAAAAAAACTGGAGCTAGATTAAGTGTTATAATTGCGGAAAAAAGGGGCATAAGGCTTATAAATACCCTTTACCTAAAAAGTTACGACGAAATAACTGGAAACCTATGCCTAAGGAATAATCCAAAAAAAATTGAAAAAAAAAATAAATTTATTAATATAATTTAACCGAAGTATATACCAGGCCCCCCGTAATAGGAAATTTAATAAGGAATACGAAAAGCTAGGAACCTAATTTAATAAGTAATTAAGGAATAACGGAATATTTTTAAAGGATAATTAAAGGAATATTAGGGTTAGACGGAAAAAATTTATTTTGGAACTTTTGATCGATACGGCAGGATATATATTGTTTATTATAAACGATAAAATTACTTTGCTTACGAAAAATGGAAATAACATATTTATAATAGGATTATACGAATATATTATGAAGAATTCGATTTTCCTAATAAAACGGGAGATAACAAAAATAATAAATAATAATACCGATATTTTCGATTTATAGCCCTTAAGGATAATTTTTTTTAGCTGGCGGTAGCGGAAAACTGGCTTAAGGGAAAATGGTACTTATAAAAAAACCTTTTTTATTATTATAAATGGTATAATTACTAAACGGAAAAAAAATTAACCTAGCATACCGTTAAAAAGCATTATTAAAGGGTTATTACGGATCCTTATTTTTAATTAATATTTATTATAAATCCTAATAAATAATAAGCTTTAAAAGAAAAAATTTAATAATTTATATAGGACCTTTAATAAGAAGGTAATAAGGCTTAGTAAAAAACCATATATTATATTAAGAAGTAATTTGCCCGATAGGGAAAAAAAATCTAACAAAATTAAAAACAGTTAATATAATTTGAAGAAATGGTATGCCGACAAAAATAATAAATATAGCAGTTCGACGCGTTATATAAAGAAACATAGATAAAATTTGATAAATTTAAATAGGAGTTAAAAGAAAAAGATTATTTATAAAAAAGCCGCAAAATGGCGAAACCCTGAGGAATTAAAGGGAATTTCCAAAAAAGGCTTTAAACGTAACGATAAAAGCCGTTAATAATTTTATTACCCTAGATATATAAATCGGAATATATTAATATATTATAATAATAAATTATGGAATTCTGAACGGAAATTATATTGCTTTAAATATGGTTAATAAGTTTAAATTATTATAAAAATATAAGTTAAAATCTTATATAATAACGAATACCAAAAGTTAGGATTTCGCTTACGATAACGGAAAAATTTTACGCAAAATTAATTATTTTAAAATCCTTATTTAAAAATAATACCAAATAATTGATTTCGATATCGTTTTACTTAGGAATTATGATATAATTTTAAGAAAATTATAAATATATTAATATAAAACTCTGGTTAATAAAGGAATTAATTAGGTAAAGTTTATTTTATACCCCAGTAATAAACAGAATTCGGACAATATAAAATCTTAATATTCGATCGAAAATGGCGACAAATATAGGTATAAAAATACGATAAATATTTTATTACCTAAAGGAACAAAATATAAAAAAAAAATAGGTATTAAAGGAAAATACGACGTATCGTTATTATTATTAAAACAAAATTAAAGTAATTAAATAACGATTTAAAATAATAACTTTAAAAGTTAGAAAATTTAATTAATATATTATTATAATATTACAAATATAAATAACTTTTCAAAAAAAAACTTGATACGAAATTATTAGAATATAGCGAATAAAATTATGAAATAATTTTTAAAAAAGGATTTTTAACGAAATTTTATCTTATTTATAACCTTAACGGAAATAAATTGCGCGTTTTTAAAGAATACCTGGAAAATCGGTTATAAAAAAGATAAATTCGACTTTCGAAGTTATTAGCAGAGTACTTTATGTTCTTTATATCCAAAAAGAACGGAAAATTACGCCTTATAATTAATTACCGGCAACTGAACGATATTATTATTAAAAATCGAATATTATTATCTTTAATTATGAAAATACAAAATTGTTTTTATAAAATTAAATAATTTATAATATTCGATTTTAAGAATAAATATAATTTTATTAAAATTAAAAAAGAATATAAATAAAAAATAATTTTTAAAACGAAATACGGATTATTTAAGTACTTGGTTACGCCGATAGGATTTACGAATATATTAGTTATTTTTTAACGGATAATAAATTATGTATTACGAAAATATTTCGACGTTTTTATTATGTGTTACTTCGACGACATTCTCATTTTCTCGGAGATAAAAAAAGTATACGCAAAATACGTTCATAAAGTTTTTCAAGTTTTATAGGATGCGAAGCTATTAGTTAATATAAAAAAAAATTAATTCCATAAACAAAAAATGGAATACCTGGGACATATTATTATTTCGGGATATATCAAAATAAACCCCAAGAAAATCGCTGCGGTTATAAAATGGCAAACGTTAACGATAATTAAGGAAATATAGGCATTTTTAAAATTCGTTAATTATTACAAAAACTTTATTTGGAATTTTAGTAAAATTATCATATCCCTAATTAACTTTATTAAGAAAAAAAAAGAATTTAAGTAAACGTTAAAAATAGAAAAAGCGTTTTAGGAAATTAAGGATATAATTATTAATAAGCCGGTATTAATTATGTATAATCCAAATCGCCTTATTAAATTAAAAACCGATATTTCGGATTACATATTAAATATAATAATCGGATAACGAAATAATTAAAACAAATTATATCTTATTGCATTTTTCTTATATAAGTTAAAAAGAACCAAGCTTAATTACGGTATTTCAAATAAGGAATTTATGGCCATTATTATAGCATTTCGCAAATTTAGGCATTTCCTAAAGGGAAATTTGCATTAGGCCAAGGTTTATACGGATTATTAAAATTTTACCCGATTTATTATAATTAAAAAATTTACAAAATAATAATTATGATATACGGAAAAATTAGCGAATTTTGATTTCGTTATTATTTATAAAAAAGGTTTAGAAAACGGCAGAATAAACGCTTTAAATAAACGACCAGATTTCGAAAAGAAATTAGTTAAAATTAACCGTATAGTTTTTGATATTATTACCGAAAGGTACCTACGCCCGTAATAAATTACGATAATTCGGGCAATACCTTTGGACTTATATTAAAAGATTTAACGGTATAATAACGGTTTTCCAAAAAAACAAAAAATAAACAAAATATAAGTTCCAGAAAAATATCGAATAAACTTAATACGAAATATATACGAATATTAATTACATAAATATCCAGGGATTTATAAAACCTTAAAACAACTTTAACGTATATATTTTTTTCCTAAGATAAAAACAATAATTCAAAAGGTACGACGGCAATATAACCTTTGTAATAAAGCCAAGGCGTAACGATATAAGCCCTATAAAAAATTATAACCATTACTGGTCTTAAAAAAACCTTAGGATTCGATTATTATGGATTTTATTACTAAATTTCCCTTATCCGAAAATCTAATAATAAAAATATATTATAACAGCATTTTTGTTATCGTCGATCGATTTACGAAATTTTCTTACTTTTTACTATATTATAAGGATACTAATGCGGAATAAATAGTATATATTTTTTTCAAAAATATTTTTAGTACATACGGATTGCCATATAAAATTATTTTAAATAAAAAAACGATATTTATTTTAAAATTTTGGCAAGGCCTTATAACATAAATCGGCCTAAATTATAAGTTATTTAACGTATTTAGACCCTAAATAAATAAATAGATAAAACGGCTAAACCAATTATTAAAAGCATATTTACGATATTATATCAATTATAAACAAAATAATTAAGTTAAGAAATTATCTGTTACCTAATTAACTTATAATACTAATTATTACGAAAATATCAAAATAATACCAATTAACGTAAATTTTGGATTTATTTCAAAAGTTTATAAAAAAGTACGCGATAACGGTCCAATTAATATTAAAATAATTTTTACATTAAAATAATTATAATAATTATATTAAAAAATAAAAATAAAATTAAAATTTGTACGGAATTAAATAAGCAAATATTATAACGAAAAAAAGTTAAAAGGATTAATTTTCGAAAAAGGGAAAATAATTTACCTTATTACTAAAAACATCCAAACAAAAAGATTTAACAAAAAACTTGATTTTAAGTATATCGGTTTATATAAAATTATTAAAAAAATCTTAAAAAATAATTATTAATTGGAATTTTTATTAAAAGTTAAATTTTATCCAATTTTTTACGTTTTTTTATTCGAATTAATAACAGATATAATTAAGGTACAAACGGCATAAAATAATATAAAAATAAAAAACGAATAAATATATAAAATGAAAAAAATTTTCGACATACGGAAATAAGATGGATTTACTTAATATCTAATTAAATGGAAAAAGCACCCGGATTCCGAAAATACCTGGGAACTTATTAAAAACTTTATTAATACTTAACGCCTATTAAAGAACTTTTACTAATAACGTCGAAAACGGCAAAATCGAAAGCCCCTTAATTAATAATTAATTAATCGGTAAGCTTAATGCTGGACCAATTAAAAGGAATAACAGGCGGCGTTAACGTAACTTCCGCGGCCTTTATCCGTTTTTTACGTTTTAATTCGTCCAGCTCCTTTAAGTTATCGATATTACGAAATATAACCTTTATTATTTTATTATATCACATTTTTTTCTATTTACGCAAATAACGCAAACGGGCGTTAATTTCCGAAATAACCCGATCGGCCTCCTTTTTAATAACCTCTAATTCTAACTTAAATTTTCGGTATTAAGCAACAATACGTTATAACTGCTTTAGGTTTAAACCCCGCATATCATAATTGGATTAGTTATTTTTAATACAGGACGAATAACGAGAAAAATCGTCCTCCAATAATTTACATTTTAATTTCCTTCGTTCATAGTAAAAATAAAGCGCTATATCCACAGGATTTACAGAAAATACTGCGGCCACTAAAAAGTTACGTTAAACGGTTTTCGCCTTAAAAAAAGGTTTAGCATATTTCTTAATATAACCCATTATGGTGGAATTAAAGATTTACAAAATAAAATCTTCGGGACGAAAATCCTGGGAAAAGAAGGATCGTATTATGGCTTAATACGCTTAGCATGTCCAAAAATAATCAAAACAAATAGAGCACCAAAAGGAAGGTTACGTAATGGATTATTGGGATTATTGCGAAATTTACGAAAGTTATAAATTATTAGGATTATTACGAAATTATAATAATCTAGCAAAACCAGGCGTTAATAAACAAATATATATACGCTCGTTATTTCCATAATCTAAATAGCTTTAGCTTATAATAATAATTCGTTACCCAAAACGCCCTTAATATTACAAAACGTAATACGTTACTATATTTATTACTTAGATTCCCACGATACTTCTGCCAACATAAACCCGTACGACTTAGGTTTAATAGTTGGTTAAAAACCCTTAGCCGTCACAAATTTAATTAATATATTATTATAATATCATAAAAACGAATAGCTTTTTAAAAAGAAATGAAATACGAAATTATTAAAATATAGCAAATAAAATTACAAAATAATTTGTAACAAAGGATTTTTAATAAGGTCTTATCTTATTTATAATTTTAACAAAAACGACTTGCGTATTTTTAAAGAATACCTAAAAAATTCATTATAAAAAAATAAATTTAATTTTTGAAATTATTTATAAAATACATAATATTTTTCGTAGTTAAAAAAATGGAAAATTACGATTTATGGTTTATTATCGACAATTAAACGATATTATTATTAAAAATCAAATATTATTACTTTTAATTACGGCAATAAAATATTAATGTTACGAAATTAAATAATTTATAATATTTGATCTTAAAACTAAATATAACCTCATTAGAATTAAAACATTACGAATAAAAAATAGTTTTCAAAATAAAATACGAATTTTGGAAGTATTTAATTATTTTAATAAAATTGAGGAATAGGTTAAAGGTTTTTAACGTATAATTAATCATATATTATAAAAATATTTTAATATTTTTATTGTTTCTTATTTTTACCTTACAGTTGTGTTCTCGGAAATAGAAAGAATATATATAAAATATATTTATAAAGTGTTTTAAATTTTACAAGTTAAAAAGTTTCATATTAACGCAAAAAAATGTAATTTTATATACAGAAAATAAAGTTTTGGGATATATTATTACCTGAGGATATATTAAGATAAACTTTAAAAAAATTGTTATAATTACAAAATAATAAACGTTAATAATAATTACAGCAATATCAATATTTCTTAAATTTGTTAATTATTATAGGAAATTTATTCGAAATCTTAACAAAATAGCCATATTTTTACTAGATTTCATTAAAAAAACGAATTTAAATAAAGGCTAAATACAGAAAAAATATTCTAAGATATTGAGGATATAATTATTAATAAATTAATATTAATCATATATAATTTAAACCATTTCGTTAAATTAAAAACAGATATTTCGGATTATATATTAGGCGTAATAATCGAATAACGAAATAATTAATGCAAATTATATTTTATTATATTCTTGTCGTATAAGTTAATGAAAACCGAATTTAATTGCGGTGTTCTAAATAAAGACTTTAGGGCCATTATTATAGCGTTTTAAGAATTTAAGTATTGTTTAAAACGAAATTTATATTAAGTTAAAGTTTATACGGATTATTTAAATTTTATCCCATTTATTATAATTAAGGAACTTATAAAATAATAATATCGATATATGGCAAAATTAACAAATTTTAATTTCGTTATTATTTATAAAACAAAATTAAAAAAATAATAAAATAAATATTTTAAATAAACGATTAAATTATAAAGAAAACTTAACTGAAATTAATTATTTAATGATTAATATTATTATAAAAGGATATTTACGTTTTCGATAAAATATAACGATTTAAAAAATACCTTTCGATATATACCAAAAGCCTTAATAATATAATGATAATTTTCTATAAAATTCAAAGGCTAATAATATATAAGTTTTAAAAGAATATTAAAAAGGTTTAATATACGAAATATACGAATATTAGTTATACAGATATTTAAGGATCTATAAAACCTTATAATAATTTTAACGCATATATTTTTTAAAAAATATAATTAATAATATAGAAAGTTATATAATAATATAATATTTACCTTAAAGTAAAGGTTTAATAATGTACGCCATAAGGAAAATTAGAATTATTTTTAATCGCAAAATAATTATAATATTTAATTATATTTAATTTTATTATTAAGCTTTTTATTTCAAAAAATCTAATTACGGAAATATATTACGATAGTATTTTCGTAATTATTAATTAATTTATAAAGTTTTCTTATTTTTTACTATATTCTAAAGATATAAACGCTTAATAATTAATATACATTTTTTTAAATATATTTTTAATATATACGGATTATTAATAAAAATAATATTAAATAAAAGGTTAATATTCGTATTAAAGTTTTGATAAAGCTTAATTATATAAATCGGGTTAAATTACAAATTATTTAATATATTTAAACAATAAACGGATAAATAAATAAAACGAATAAATTAAAGCTTAAAAATTTATTTATAATCTTATATTTATTATAAAAATATAATTAAATTAAAAAGTTATTTGTTATCTAAATAACTAATAATTTTAATTATTACGAAAATATTAAAACAATATTTATACACGTAAATTTTAGTTTTATTACGGAAATTTATAAAGAATACGTATCGATAATTCAGTTAATATTAAAGTAATTTTTATGTTATTATAATTACGACAAATATATTAAAAAATAAAAATAAAAATAAAATTCGTACGAAATTAAATAAATAAATATAATAATTAAAAAGGGTTAAAAGGATTAATTTTTAAAAAAGGGAACATAATTTTTCTTATTATAAAGAATATTTAAATATAATGACCTAATAAAAAACTTGATTTCAAATATATCGGTCCATACAAAACTACTAAGAAAATCTTAGAAAATAACTATTAATTTAAACTTTTATTAAAAATTAATTTTTATTTAATGTTTTATGTTTTTTTATTCGAATTAATAATAGACATAATTCAAATACATACGGAATGAAATAACGTAAAAATAAAAAACGAATAAATATACGAAATTAAAAAGATTTTCGATATGTAAAAATAAAACGGATTTACTTAATACCTGATTAAACAAAAAAAGTACCTAAATTTCGAAAATACCTGGAAACCCGTTAAAAATCTTATTAATGCCTAACGCATATTAAAAGATTTTTACCAATAACGCCGAAAACGGCAAAGTCAAAAATCTCCTAATTAATGGATAAGTAATTGGTAAACTCCAAATTAGATTATTCGAAAGGAAAAGCGGCCTTTGCCGATATGGCCTTAACGACCTTTAATTCGGCCTGTCTTTTTCGACGTTTCAATTTATCCAATTGTTTAAAGGACCGAAGCCTACGAAATAATATATGTATTATACGGTCGGCCCATAATCTTTTTTGTTTTTGAAAACGACGAATTTTGGCCTATATTTATTCCGTTTCCTTTTTGGCTTTTTTAAATTCCGTTTTAACCTTAAAGTAATTAAAAATAGGTTTTTCGAATTAAGAAATGGAAAAACCGTTAACGTTATAAAGGCCTTAATTCCGCATTACGTATTTTTGTACCTAGAAAAATCCGACAAAAAAACATAATAATATAATAACTTATAACGAACATAATAAAAATATATAAATATATTTATAATTCGAGAAATGATTAATTTAAGTAAGTTATTTTGTTTTTCTTATTTTTTTTATTAATTAATTTTTTAATATGACCCGATATAATAATAGAAAAAAGATTTATAAAAAAAAGGAAACTATTTTGGGACGAATATTATAAAAAAGAAAAATCATATTATAATCCGACAAATTGCGGCCTCGGAAAACGGTCGTAATAAGAACATAATTAAGCTATAAAGGTTAAGTTACGTAATAACTCGACAGGATTAATTATTAAGCTTGTAAAGCTAGGTTCGACAGAATCGATTGTAAAACTTATAAAGCCAGAATCGATAGGTCGAAAAAATTAAGTATAAGATATTGATTATTTTCATAATTTAAATAAATTTAGTTTATAATACGTTTTTGTACCCTTGGTATTAAAAAACGTAATTAAGTTATTGCATTATTATAAAGTCCTACGATATTCCTGCTAACATAAACCCGTACGACTAAGGTTTAATAGTTGGTTAAATCCTCTAGCCGTCACAATAAGTTTGTTTCCGTTTTTCTAATGTTTTTAAATTATTTTTCAAATATTAATTTCTAATTGTTTTAATAAGGTTTCTCAAGTACCTTACATTACGGTGATTAATATTCCATTTTATTATTATTATAATATTTGGTTTAATTCTAATCGTTTTTATAAATAATTCCTAATTCTATAAATCCTGGTTTTATGCCGTAAAAAATAGTATTACGTCGAAAAACGTCCAGATTAACCGTATATCGGGGCTTATTATTATTATTGCCTTTAATATCTTTAATACGACAAACATGTTATTCATCGTTAATCTTAATTATTACAACGATATAATCCGATAAATAATTAAGCTAATCGAACTTAAAAAACTTGTTTTATATTGTTTTAGGCCGTTAAAAAATTTAACTGTTAATATCTTTTATCCTTAATTTAACTTAATAACTAATTAAAGTAACGTATTGCTATAACTAAATATTAATTCTTTTTATTTTAATTATTAAATTTGTAATTCGACTTTTATTTTTTCATTTATTATTTCGAATATCTTTATTAATATTTGTTGGAATTATGCGTAATCTTTATAAACTTATATTATTTCTGGATTTTATTTTTGACTAATAAAATAATGTATTCCCTTATAACAGATTCGAACTAAATAACCGTATTTGCGGTAAATCGTTCGATTATGAATTCGACTTGTATAATAAACGTAATCAACTAAATAAAAAAATATCCGAAATGCGTTCGGCATTAAATTAAGAATAATTATAACTTAATTAAAGTTTTATCAAAAAACTCTGGCTTAAAAAGCTTAAAGGCTTTTTTGATTTCTTAATAACGTTTAACTAAATAACTTAATTCGTTTAAAAAGGCTTTTCGATTTCAGAAATCTTTTTTTTCTCCTTAAATTTCTTATAAGCGGCTTAAAAGGACGTTATAAGATCATTATTATTCTTTTCAAACTAAATAACATGTTCGGTTATAACATCCAGGCTTTAAACACTTTTTCGCAAAAAAAACGAATTTTTTTTTCTGTTCGGATTTTATTCCAATGTCCGGGTAATCGATAACCTGGTAAATAACCTATTCGGGCTGCTTGTTAGTAAATATAATATCGGCGATATTGTTTAAAATCTAACGGTATTATAAAATAAAAACCTATAACGTATAACGGCTAAACGGTTTAATCAATTATTAATCCTTAATCGTACGAATTTATATTAACAGAAACATCGTACAAATCTAAATAATAAATATAATAACGTATTACGTTTCGTAATACCAAACATGCTTTAGGTAACGATATTATATTACAAATTAAAGCTATTTAAATTATAGAAATAATGAACGTATATATCTTTTTTTGGCTTAATTACTTATAATTACGCAGCCGGTAAGAATCATAATCACTTGGGATTACGTTTAATTACTGATAACCATTAGCTTGGCAATGATCACCGTTACGTAACCTATAAGATGGTCCGTATAATCCTTGTCTGACTGTTTCTCAAGACCGAAGCTTGTTAGATCGTAACAATAATCTATATAAATCTTAATTTGGTATAAAGTTCTTTTTAAAGAATTTCTAAATTTTTGGAATCCTATAATAATAGTTTTAAATATTTTATTTAAAATGCCGTAATTAAGTTTAGTTCCTTTAATTTATATAAAAGAATGTAATAAAATGCAATTTGTTTTGATTATTTCCTTATCCAATTACTGCATTTAATATATAATCCGAAATATCGGTTTTTAATTTAACGAGATGATTTAAATCGTATACAATTAATATTGGTTCGTTGGTATTTATATTTTTAATATCATAAAATATTTTTTTCGTATTTAGCATCTATTTGAACCTTTTTTTTGCAAGGTTCGTTAAAGATATAATTGTTTTGCTAAAATTTCGAATAAATTTCCTATCGTAATTAGCGAATTTAAGGAATAATTATACCTTTTGAATTACGGTTAGCGTTTGTTATATTGTGATTATAATATTGTTTTTAGGGTTTATTCTAATATATCTTGGAGTAAAAATATATTCCAGATATTTTATTTTCTATATGTGGAATTAAATCCTTTTTGCGTTAATAAATAACTTTACGTTTTAAAAAGCTTAAAAAGCTTTATAAACGTATTTTATATATGCTTTTTTTCGTTTTTAAGAAAATGAAAATATCGTTAAGACATTAAACGACGAAAATATCGATATATTTTTGTAATACCTAATTTATAATCCGTTAAAATATTATTACTACGTTTGTATATCTTTTTAATATAACTTAATATTTAAATAATTTATATTTCGTTTTAAAGGTTATTTCTTCTTTGGGTTTTTTATAATTTTAATAAAATTATATTTATTTTTGAGATCGACTATTATGAATTATTTGGCTTCGTAAAATGGGTTTTTCATTTTTGAAATTAGGGGAAATAATATTTAATTTTTAATCATGATATTGGTTAGTTGTTAGTAATTAATTATCAGTCGCAATTTTCCGTTTTTTGTAGGTACGAAAAATATTGGGTAAGTTATTTGTGATTTCCAAAATCGAATATATATTTTTTTATAACCGATTTTCCAAGTATTTTTTAAAAATACGTAATTCGTTTCCGTTAAGGTTATAAATGGGGTAAAACCTTGTTAAAGATCTTGTTTTAAAGATTATTTTATAAATATATTTATTATATTTTAATAATTTCGAATCCAATTTTTTGCTGAAAAGTTCCTTGTATTTATTATGTTGTGATAATATATTAATTAGATTTTTTGAATTTTAGTGGCATTATTTTAAGTCGTTATTTAATTGCTTTAATTTTGCTTGAATAATATTAACGATATGTCGTATTGTTTTGATATTTATTTTTTTATATTTTATTTTTTAGATAATACGGTTTTTATCGTATCTTTATGCCTATATTTATCGTTATTTCCAATCAAATATTAAGAACTTAAATTTTTCATTTGCTGATAAAATATAAAACTAACTTTATTTAGTTAGTTTTTTTTATTAATTAGGATTTCGTATTATCGTATTTGCGATAATCTTAATATTATATCGTAATTCCAAAATAATACGATATCCAAATTAATTATTTGGTGTCATTTTTAAATAAAAATCTCAAGGTAATTAATTTCCCGTATAATTTTCCAGTTATCGTAAGCGAATTCCTGACTTTCGTTATTTGTTGTTATATAAGGATTAACTTATATCTTTATAATAATTTAAGTTTATTAACCATATTTAGTGTAATATAATTTCCGCCCAAACTTTCGCAACTTATTATTACGATATACTAATACGTTCCGATTCGTACATCTAAAGTAATAAAGATATTAATAGCTTTTATTGTCGCGTTTAAAGCCTTTTTTGGAAATTCTTTATAATTTCTTTAAGTTTTATTATTTTGCGGCTTTTTTACAGGTAATTCTTTTCTTTTAATTTTTGTTCGAGTTTGTCGAGTTTTATTTGTATTTCTATGTTTAACGCGTTAAGCTGTTATGTTTGTCGTTATTATCGGCATATTGCTTTTTCGAATTATATTTATTACTTTTAATTTTTCCATAATTTTTTTCTTTATTAAATAAATGATTTTTTTATATTTACGATAATATCTTATTATGCGTCGTTTTAATTATTGTTTTAAAATTTCTGTATAAATCAATGTAATTTTTTAATAACTTTTTTGTAAGGATTTATAATAAATATTAATAAAAAATAAAGATTTATAATAATTGTTTAGTAATGTCTTTTATTATATGTTAAATTAATTCCATTCCGTTCATTAATTATATTATTAAAAATACTAAAAAGGGTTTTTTTACGGGCATTATTTCTTTTAAGCCAGTTTTCTGTTTTAGCTAATTATTAAATATCTTCTTGGATTATAGATCGAAAATATCGATACTATTATTTATTGTTTTCGTTATTTCCGATACGGTTAAAAAAATCAAATCCTTTATATTATATATATGTAATTCGTTCATAAATATATTATTTTTGTTCCTCGTATTCGGGATATTCTCGTCGTCGATAATATATCGTGTATATTTTCTTATATTAATTATGATTTCCGAGATAAATCTGTTCTATTTATTTCTGGTATTTACGTAATTATCTATATAATGCTTTTTGTTATTTTAGGATATTTGTTAAATTAGCTTCTTGGTTTCTCGTATTTCTTATTAGATTTTTTGTTATAAGAAGCGTAAGACGCACTTAGGCCAAATTATATTTATGGATTTGCTTTCGTTTTTCCAATTCGTTTTGGAATATTATTCGGATATAGGTTTTTCATTATCTTTACGAGGTTTTTTAGATACCTTATATTATGTTACTTTATATCCTATTTTGTTGCAATCACAACATTTAATTTGGTTTTCGTTCTTTTTGTAAATAACTTTTAATTCCATAAGTTTTGTTTCCGTATCGTAAAATGTGTTATTACGTCGAAAAACGTCAATATTAACCGCATATCGGAATTTGTTATTATTTTTCTTTTTGTTACCTTTAGTACGCCAGGTATATTATCGATTATCGATTTTAATTATTATAATAATATATTCCGACAAATAATTAGGCTAATTAAGGTTTAAAAGCTTTTCTATACTTTCTTTTTTGGGCCGTCGAACAATCTAGCTATTAATATTTTTTATTTTTAATTTAGCTGAAGGGTTAATTAAATAAACGTAATGCCGTAATTTGATATTAATCCTTTTTGTTATAATTATTAAATTT
This sequence comes from Monosporascus cannonballus, assembly GCA_004154925.1. Taxonomy (NCBI): domain Eukaryota; kingdom Fungi; phylum Ascomycota; class Sordariomycetes; order Xylariales; genus Monosporascus; species Monosporascus cannonballus. The sequence goes on from QJNS01000007.1 coordinate 564,006, forward strand.
ATATTTCGGTCTTAAATTTTTGTTATTTATTATTTCAAAACATTTCTTTAATATTTCTTTAAATTATTTATAATTATTATAAATTCGTATTACATTTAGGTTTCGTTTTTCGATTAATAAGGTAACGTATTCTTTTATAGCAAATCCAAATTAAATAACTGTATTCCCTGTAAGTTATGCGCTTACAAACTTAATTCGTAGAATAAATATACTTAATCGAATAATAAATTACCCGAAATATATCGGGCATTATGTTAAAAATAATTATAATTTAAACCAAATTCAGTCAAAAAATTCTTATTTAAAAGATTTAAAACCTTGTCTTACTTCTTTAATAAACTCTCGCTAAATAATTTAATTTGTTTAAAAAGGTTTTTTTATTTCGGAAACTTTTTTTCCCTTAAATTTCTTATAGGTAACTTAAAGAGATATCGTAAAGTTATTATTGTTTTTTTCCAGTTAAATAATGCGTTCGTTCATAATATCCAAACGTTGAAAAACCTTTTCGCGAAAAAAAACGAGGCTTTTCCTTTTTTTTCTCGGATTTCATTTTAGTGTCCGAGTAATCAAAAACTTAATAAATGGGTTATTCGGGCTGTTTATTAGTAAACATAATATCGGCGATATTGTTTAAAATTTAACCATATTATTAAATAACAGTTTATAACGTATAACGGCTCAAAGGTTTAATTAATTATTAAACCTTAGTTATACGGATTTATATTAGCAGGAATATCGTAAGATTTAATAACAAAACGATTAACTTAATTACGTTTCTTAATACTAAAGGTGCAAAAATTATATTATAAAAGATTGGTATTAATAAATATTACAAGTTCAAGTTATTTAAATTATGGAAATAATAAGCGTATTATATTTGATTCTTTTTAATCCTGTTAGTCCTAGCTTTATGGGCTTTACGATCGATCCTGTCGAGCCATTACGTGACTCGACTCACATGGCTTAGTTATTTTCTTGTTGCGACTGTTTCCCGAGGCCGCAGCCTGTTAGGTCATAACACCGGCGTCTATTTGAACTTCTTTTTTTTCGTAAAGTTCGTTAAGAGTATTGTTAATCTGCTAAAATTTTGAATTAACTTTTTGTAATAATCGGTGAATCCAAGGAATACCTGCACTTTTTAACCGTTATTAGCGTTTACTATTTTGTAATTGCAGCGATTTTCTTGAAATTTATCTTAATATGTCCTAGGGTAATAATATGTGCCAGATATTCCATTTTGTGTGCGTAAAACTGATATTTTTTCTGTATTAATAAGTAGCTTTAAGTTTTATAAAGCTTTAAGAACTTTATAAACGTATTTTGTATCTGCCTTTTCCGTTTCTGAAAACATAAGAACATCGTCGAGATATCAAACGACGAAAATATCGAGATATTTTCGTAATACATAATTAATTATTCGTTAGAAACTTATTAATACGTTTGTAAATCTTATTAACGTTATTAAATATTTAAATAATCCGTATTTTGTTTTAAAAGGTATTTTTTATTCGTATTTTTTTAATTTTAATAAGGTTATATTTATCTTTAAAATCGAATATGATTATAAACTATTTGGTTCCGTAAAATCGGTTTTTTATTTTTGTGATTAGGGATAATAGTATTTAATATTTAATAATAATAACGTTTAATTATCGATAATCGACTATAAGCCACACTTTTCTGTTTTTTTTAATATGAAAAATATTAAGTAACTTGCTAGTTATTTCAAAAGTCGCATTTATATTTTCTGTAACCGATTTTCCAGGTATCTTTTTAAAAATACGTAATTCGTTTCCGTTAAAGTTATAAAAAAGGTAAAACTTCGCCGAAAACCTTCTATAAAAATTATTTTATGATTTTATTCGTTATGTTCTAGTAATTTCGTATCAATCTTTTTTAAAAAGTTACTTAAATTTAGGCTACTATAATAATATCATGATTAAATTGTTTAACTTTTCGGCCTGTTACTTTAAGGTGTTATTTAATTACTTTAGTTTTATTTTGATGCTAATAACAATATGTCGTATTTTTCTCTAATACTTATTTTTTTATATTTTGTCCTTTTAGGTAATAAGATTTCTGTCGTATTTTTATACCTACATTCGTCGCCATTTCCGATCAAATATTAACATCTTAATTTTCTTTTTTTTTTGTCCGTTAATGCGGCATAAAGCGAACTTTACCTGGCTAATTCCCTTATTAATCAAAATTTCGTACTGGCCTATTTATAATAATTTTAAAATTATATCGTAATTTTTAAATAGAACGAGATCGAAATTGACTATTTGGTATCGTCCTTAAATAAAAATCTCGAAATAATTAATTTCATATATAATTTTTTCGTTATCGTAAGCGAATTTCTGACTTTCAGCATTCATCGTTATATAAGGTTTTATCTTATATCTCTATAGCAATTTAAACTTATTAATTATATTCGATATAATATAATTTCCATTCGGAATTCCGCGATTTACTATTTCAATATATTAAGACGTTCAAATTCGCATATCTAAAATAATAAATTTATTAATGGCTTTTATCGTCACTTTTAAAACCTTTTTTAGGAATTCCCTTTAATTTCTTTATGTTTCGTTATTTTGCCCCTTTTTTATAAGTAACCTTTTTTTTTAATTCTTATTCGAATTTGTTAAATTTGGTTTATATTTGAGTATTTAACGTATTAAGCTATTACGTTTATCGTTATTACCGGCATATTATTCCTTCGAATAATATTAATTCGTTTTAATTTTGCTATATTCTTTTCCCTTATTAGGTAACTTATTTTTTTGGTTTCGATTATATTCTATTATATGTCGTATTAATTATTATTCTAAAGCTGGCCTGTAAACTAACCTATTTCTTTTTTGATAACTTTTTTCTTGTAAAAGATTCCAATAAAGATTAATTGATAATAAAGATTTGTAATAATTTTCTGGCAGTATTTTTTTATTTTGTGCTTTATTAATTCCTTTTCCGTTTAGTAATTATATTATTAATGATAATAACAAAGTTTTTTTTTACGAGCATTATATTTTTCGGCTAATTACTAAATATTTTTGAGGGTTTTGGATTAAAGTTATCGATATTATTATTTATTATTTTTATTATTTCTGGTTCGGTATAGCAAATCGAATCACTTATAATATATATAAGTAATTCTTCTACAAATATATAATTTTTACTTTTCGTAATTAAGATATTTTCGTGGTGGATAATATATGGCGTATATTTTGCCGTATCGATTAACGGTTCCAGGACAGCTTTTTTCTATTTAGTTTTGGTATTTGCGTAAATATCCTTATAATATCTTTTATTATATTTATGATACTTATTAAGTTAGTTTTCTGGTTTTTCGTATTTTTTGTCGTATATTTCGCTATAGGGGGCCTGGTACGTATTTAAACCGAATTATATTAATAAATTTACTTCCGTTTTTCTGGTTTTCTTTAAATTGTCTCTTAAGTATATGTTTTTAATTATTTTAACGGAGTTTTTTGGGTGCTTTGCATTACGTTACCTTATGCCCTATCTTATTACAATTAAAGCATTTGGTCTGCCTTTAATCTTTCCTATAAATAACTTTTAGTTTTATGGGTCCTACTTCTATATCGTAAAAAGTGTTACCGCGTCGAAAAACATTAGTATTAATCGTATATCGGGGTTTATTATTATTTTTTCCTTTAGTATCTTTAATACGTTAAACCTATTATCGATCGTCAATTTTAATTATTATTGCAATATAGTCCTATTAATAATTAGGCCGATCAAATTTGAAGGATTCTTTTTATATTTTTTTAGTTATCGAACAATTTAATTATTAAATTGTTTTTTTCAAACTAATTTAAAAATTAAATAAATTAACGTATTACTATAATTAAATATTATTTCTTTTATTATGATTACAAAAAGTATAATTTCGCTTTTAATATTTCATTTATTATTTTCAACATTTCGTTAATATTTAATCGAATTATTTATAAACGTCGTGAAATTATGGTTATTTTTCTTAACCTAAACAATACGTTCGTTTATAGCATCTAAACGTCGAAGAACTTCTTTGCAAAAAAACAAACTTTTTCCTTTTTTTTTTCAGATTTTATTCGAATGTTCGAGTTATTAAAGACCTGGTAAATGGGCTATTCGAATTACTTACTAGTAAAAATAGCGTCGGCGATATTGCTCAAAGTTTAACGGTATTATTAAATAAAAGCTTATAATATATAAGGGCTAAAAACTTAACCAATTATTAAACCGTAATCGTATAGATTTATATTAATAGAAATATCGTAAAAGGTTTAGTAATAAATATAATAACGTATTACGTTTTGTAATATTAAAAATATTTTGCATAACGAATTATTATTATAAGCTAAAATTATCTAAATTATGGAAATAATAAACCGATATATTTTGATGCGGCTTACTGGCTCATTATTAGTAAATTGGTAATTCGGCTTATTGGTTTATTACCAATAACTTGGTGATCCGGCTTATTGACTTACCACCAATAAGTTGGTGATTTATTAGGTGACCTGCCCCATCGCGCACTTATAGTTGGGTCTTGGCAGACCGTTTCTAAAGACCGTGTCTTGTTGGGTTATGACATATAGACATTAATTTTAAAATATAAGTATTTAATATAAATTTTATTAAGAATACAAATTAACATGTTTTCAGCAGTCCTTATTAAAATATTTAGCGAAAATATGATATAAATATATTAAATAACAAAAAAACCATTAATACGTTTAAAAAGAATGTAATAATATAAATATTAAAATTAAAAAGTTTCGTTCAAGCAAATATAAGGTAAGATTAAATGATTCTATATAAATATAATAAAAATATGAAATATATGGTTAACATCAAAGTAAAAAAGCTTTAAAAAAGAAATTATTAATTACGACGTGTACCAAAAATATATACAAATATAAATATATATATACAATACTAAAAACCGATTATATAGCCAAATTAAACGATAACGAAATTAACGATGCTTTATTTTCGTTATTATATTTAATAGTTAAAAGGCTTGTAAATTCTATATATATAAAGTTTTATTATATATATTTTAATAAGTATTTATACAAAGAATTAATATTCGCACGTACCAAATAACGGTAATGTTACTGTAAGTATTACTAAATCTTTCTTATTTAAAACTTTTAAATACTAAAATCGGTTTTAAGGAAAGCGGGATTTTCGACATGTTAATCTTCGTCCACTCCGTTCGTAAGCTTATTACGTTAAAACGAGGACATAAGATACAAAGTTCAAAAACTCGCATTTACTTAAAAAGCGCATTCTGAGGGGCAACAAACGCTGCGCTCGTTCTAAACCCCATTAATCAAAACCCAACCCTTTAAAAAAAAGTTGATAATTTAAGTGGCGATGCCCTGTCACGTCCTGACAAGCCACGGCCTCCAGAAACCGTCGCAACAGGAAGAGCCAAGAAAACTAAGTGGGACAGGTCACGTGACGGATCACCAACTCACTGGTGGTAAGCCAGTGAGCAGGATCAAGATATATACGTTCATCATTTCCATAGTTCAAATAGCACCAGCTTGCAATATGACTTCATTACCCAAGACGCCCTTGGTATTTCGAGATGTGACCAGTTACTGTATCCATTGTTCAGAATCCCACGATACTTCTGCCAACATGAACCCGTACGACATAGGTTTAATAGTTGGCTAAACCGCCGAGCCGTCACATGCCCAGAACGAGCCCATTTTTCGCACAACTCCAACTCAGGCCTCGCTAGCTCGTTACGGGGATACGGCATTTAATTGGTTAAAAAAGAGTACATTACTATGGTATCAGGCAAAATTTTTATCACATTGTCAGGTAGCAGAAGATCGCGCTAGTAGCCACGCCACCCAAATTAGGTGTAGCCTTTACATGGGTCAACCCCAGGTACATACGATATATTGCAGCCCCTTTGCGACCCTTAACCCCAGGTAGGGTTTTGCTAAGTGGGTCTCCTAACTAGAATACCTTAAGTGGAATAAAAATTACCCACAACACCATATTAGTACATCGAAACGTGGTAGAGGGGCCTGAGCGAGTTGAGGTAAGTTATCGTATCATCTAACGGCAGGTCAGTTCCATATCTAAAAAAGGCAAGTGGGTCATACTACAATAACTACTTGACTCACCCACGCCATTGAAGCTATACTAAAATACTCCTGTTTGCGCCGAATACCTTTTTCAGAGCACCCTTAATGTTCTGCGACGCATATAACCCATCTGTCACAGTTAGGCTGATCGCGAGAAAAGGTTGCATAGAGTATGAGAAGTGATAATTGTCCGACTAGAATTAAGCTCTAGGGAGGTGTAGCTAGGAAGCTCTCTATATATTGTGAGCGCGCCGGAACAAGACTTTTCCGGGGTGCTGTGGAGCTTGATGACTAATACAAATACCCCTATTCCACGACACCATCACTGAAGGATGATCTAACGATGTTAAGGAGGTGAAGGGAATCGAGCGGATCAAAAGTTAGTAAACAGGGGCACCAACACGCGAAGAACCTTAGGTAGCGATGGGCTGTTACTCTCAATCCCAACAAATTGCCTACAATAGACGTAGCTGGTGGCAGCGTTTAAAATTTTCAATTCAAAACTGGGTGAAAGAATAAAAGTATCATACATCGCAAGTGAGCCTCCAATAAACCATAACGAGAAAAGGTGACTGCCCCACTTTGCCCGTTGCTTTGCTACCCTCGTCGTAGTCGTATCTATTATTCTGCCACCCACATGGCCCTGGCTCTGCGGAACTGGGCAACGACATCCGGGAATGGGGAAATACTTTGGCCGGAGTGCGCGAGGCATATCCTGACAACAGCAGGCTACCATGCACGAACCGCTCGGTTAGCCGCAAAACACGTCGATTCCCGCAGCGAAGAGAGAGCCAGGGCCAGGTAGGAATCCAGCCACGGTAGAGGCAATCTTGCCAATGGTCCCGCAACCATTATCCTGGACCACCTTGTTCGAGGAAAAGTCGATGATCAGACTATCCGCTAACAAGACGCCATCACGGTACAAGTTCGCCTTAATGGACGACGGCACCTTGTGTCCCCATGAGTGGAACTCGCATGACGCGCCGCCAAAAAGGCACATGCAATGAGGCCTGACGGAGGCTTTGGGCGTGCCGCAAGCATGCGGACGGTCGCCCCAGATGGGCGAGCCCTCTTGCCACGTTTTCCCGTAGCAATTGGTGAAGACATTGTAGCCCGTCGGGTCGGAGTTTAGCGTCAACACCTTGTAAAGAGCCTGGACGAGGGCTTCACGCGAATCATGAGGTCCGAGGCCGGGAACTCTGCCCCACTGCCCGTTGATTTTGACGCGGACGTTGCGGTCAGGCCCGTCGGCCCAACTCATGCACTGGCCGCTAGAAGCGTCGTACTTGTCTTCGGTCAGAACGCTTCGCTGGTTGCCGGGCTCGCCATAGATCTTTTGCCATGTGTAGCGAAAGATGTCCAAGTTTCCGACGTCCACCATGTCCTTGGTGTATCGCACTTCAACTTTGATCTTGCCGGCGGCAATGACAGCTGGGGTGAGTGCCGCGAGGGTGACGAGGATGCCTGAAGTGAACTTCATTGTCTGGGATGGTGTTGGTAGTGCGAGCGTATCTCTGAAACACTGTGACTGGCAACTTGGGATGTGCAGGCTTCGATGTTAAGCAGGAGGATGATGGTGTGTTAAAGGATGGAGAGTTGCCTGAGCGGTCGAGATGCCAGTCTTTTTATATATGTGGCTGGCAAAACTTGAACCGGCTAACTCTGGCGAGCCAGGTCGGGAAACGCCGTCCACACTGACCGAAGTTTGTCCCATAAACAGATGAGTCCGCACCGAGCCCGCTCCTGGACTCCCAAGAGGCAGACCACGGCCAGCCAAGAAATGCCATGTATCCTAACTACTGCATAGCCGCCTCACAGTTCGTATCAGGAAACTCCACTGTTTAGGCATATCACAGTGTAACGAACCTGTCATATATCCACCTGGAGGTATGAACAGTATCCGAAATGGGGTCTTGATTTACAGGTAACAATAGGGCGAGGAATGATTCAGTGGTCTGTTCGTTAAAGAGATTTGCGGACTCTTCCTTCAATCAGAAAACAATGCCTTTAATTAAAGACTTAGATTAATAGCTAAAGAGCGAAGCTAAGTAGGTGGCTATCTACAGTAAATCATCAGTCATATATATCCTTCTGGTCTCCCTTGGTCTCTGGAGATCACGAAAGACAGTCTCCCTCGGTCTCTGGAATTTGACAGAGACACTTGGTTCGCCGGAGTTTATCCCGTTGCAGTGGGGAGTTTAACGGGTTTGTTCGCCTGGCCTCTTTCGGGTCTAGTGGAGTTCCTTTCGAACGTAACACACAGTTGTCAGGGGCACTTTCTGTTCGATGCGTCCACAGGCCCACCATATGCCGTCAAAGGCTACGATGTAACCTTGGACCCCACCCAATGAACTACCCTAGCAATGAATACGAATGTTAACCAAAACACGGGATAAATAGAAATTAATTACAAAGGAACAAAGTAATTAATATTATTGTCGAAAATGTAGAAAAAAGCTTGTGAAAGGTAAAATATTATGCTATAAGAGCAAACATTTAAACATATAACGGCAAGGGGTTTAACCAACTGTTGGACCTAAGTCGTACGAGTTTATGTTAGCAGCAGTATCGTGGAAATCTAAGCAATAAAATAACTTAATACCGTTTCGTAATACCAAAGGTGCCTTACATAACGAATTGTTGTTATAAGCTAATAGTATTTAAATTATGAAATTAACGAACGTATATATCTTATATATATTAACTGGATCTTTTTAAATTTTTAAAATTACCATAGATTTAATTTTATTACATACGACTGGTTCTGTATGGATTCACCTGGATCTTGACGCCAAAAGAGATCCAAATCACGTAACTCATTTGCGTGAGTCCGACCGTTTCATATGACCGGTCTTAGCTTGGATCGTAACAAAGTAGGTCTCGATATAGCAAGCTTAGAATACGTATTAATAAAACTATAGGTAAAACAAAATGTACAAGCTAAAGGTTTATGGTACAAAACTAGAATTTATTAATCTTTTAGTAATAATGTAACGTAGATTATTACAATTTCATAAATATTTTTATTGTTCTATTTAGAATTTCTTCATTTATAAAATTTAACTTAAAAATATATTAAAGAGCTTTTGAATTCAAAATTTTAAATTATATCTATATTAAAAAAACAGATTCAAACAAGTACATCATGCCGTTAATTCACTTTATAGATAAACCATACTAAAACAATATATGTTAAAAGTTGGAAAAAGTGAAAATATACTTAAATTTAAATGCTTATATAACGGAGGTTTAGGTGAAAGTTTGTGTTATATTAATTATTGTAAATTAATTTTTCTGTTTATTAAAATACTATATATATAATTACACTTGATTTATAAATATATGTACATAGATATAGAATTCTCATACTTCTGTAAAGTGCTTATTTGAAAGTATTTCCGCTTTTTTTAATTTATTTTATTTTTATAAAGCGAGGCAAAAATTTAAATGCATAGAAAATAGTTAAAATACAATAATTCCGTATAGAAGCAAAATCGAGCCACATTTTATATTTATATAAGGCATCATAATAGATCAACATTTTTTAATATTTATTTAATATAAAACATATTATAAATATAGCCGTGTAATATAAGGTAAAATAAGCACGATTTAATATTTCTTACTTTTTAAATGCTTTCTTTTCAATGTTTAATTTATTGAACATTTTGGGTTTATTTTATATTCATTTTTCGTTTATTGAAACATTATAAAACAATGCATAAAAAATCGTTTGTTGGTAAAAGTAAATTGTTTTGTTATTTATAAAAACTTATTGCTTTATTGTATAAATTTATATTAATTTATTAACAGCTTTAAACTATAGCAGGCATCGTAATATATCTTTATGCAGTGTTGAAAGAGTTTTATCTTAAAAAATCCGGGGTTTACAGTTTGTATAAGTTATAAAGTCAATATTAATATGGTGTAAAATTTCGAAAAATTAATAACAACTTATAAAAAAGTGTTAATGGTAAATTTATTGGTTTTTATTGTGGTCTTATAATTGCACATTGTTAAGAATATATATAAATTCTTATTAAAAAACAAATATATAAATATTTATAATAACGTTATGTTAAGGCCCAACCAGCTTCGGCCGCAAAAAGATCAGACCAAAATCATACGGACCACCTCCGGGTCACGTGACGGTGATCACTGCCAAGCTAGTAATCATTAATCATCAAAAATAATCCCAAGTAATCATAATCACCACCGATTACGTAGTCATAAGTAATTAAGCTAAAAAGAAAAAACATATATACGTTTATTAATTTTATAGTTTGGATAACATTAACTTATAATATTTATTAATATTAATCGTTATCTAAAGCACTTTTAATATTAAGAAACGTAATACGGTACTGTATTTATTATTTAGATTTTTACGATATTCTTATTAATATAAACCCGTACGATTAAAGTTTAATAATTAATTAAACCTTAAGCCGTTATACGTTATAAGCTTTTATTTAGTAATACCGTCAAACTCTGAATAATATTGCCGACATTATAATTACTAGTAAGTAACCCGAATAATCTATTTACCAAGCCCTTAATTACTCGGACATTAAAATGAAATCCGAAAAAAAAAAGCTTCGCCTTTTTCGCGAAAAAGTTTTTTTAACGCCTGGATATTATAAACGAACGTATTATCCAGCGTAAAAAAGACAATAATAATTTTACGACGTCCCTTTAAGCCGCTTATAAAAAACTTAAAGAAAAAGGAAAAACTTTCGAAACCGGAAAACTCTTTCGAACATATTGAGTTATTTAACTAAATTTTATTAAGAAACCAAAAAAGGTCTTTAAATTTCCTAAACAAAAACCTCTCGACGGAACCTCGACCAAATTATAACTGTTTTTAATTTAATGCGGAACATATTTTAAGTATTTTCTTATTTAACTTATTACGTCCATTATATAAATCGAATTCGTAATCGGATAACTTACCGAAAACGAAGTTATTTAATTTAAATCTATTATAAAAAAATATACTACTTTGATAATTAAAAAACGGATCCTGAAGATAATGCGCATTTATAACGAATATAAATAGTACGAATAAATATTAACGCAGGTTTTCGGAATAATAAATAAAAAAACAAAAGCCGAAATGCAAATCCAGTAATTTACGATAAAAAATTAGGATCTAATTATAGCAATACGTTAATTTAATTAGCCGTTAAGCTAAATTAAGGATAAGAATTATTAATAGCTAAGTTTTTTCGGCGGCCTAAAAAATATATATATAAGGGATTTTTTAAACTTAATCGGCCTAATTATTTGTCAGATTATATCATTATGGTAATTAAGATTGACGATTGATAATAAGTATAGCGTACCAGAGGCATTAAAGGGAAAAACGATAACAAACATAAATATACGGCCAATATTAATGTTTTTTGGCGTAATAATACTTTTTACGGAATAAAACCAGGACTTATAGAATTGGGAATTATTTATAAGAAAAATGAAAATTAAATTAAATATTATAATTATAACAAAATGGGGCATAAGATAATATGGTATAAAGTATCTAAGAAGCCCCGTTAAGATAACTAAAAACTTGTACCTAAGGAATAATTTAAAAAAAATCAGAAAAATAAACTTATTAATATAATTCGAACTAAATACATATCAAGACCTTCATGGCAAAAGGTTTAATAAGGATTGTTACGATAAGAAATTCGACGAAAAATACAAAAAACCAAGAAACTGGTTTAATAAATATTGCAAACATAACGAAAAGCATTATAAGGATAATTATGCGAATACGAGAATTAAAGAGAAAAAATCTGTTCCGGAACCCTTAATCGATACGGCAAAATATACATTATATATTATTAACGACGAAAATATCTCGATTAAGAAAAATAAAAACGATATATATACGGACGAATTATCCGCATATATTATAAAAAATTCGATTTTCCAAACCATATAGGAAATAATAAAAACGATAAATAATAATATTAATATTTTAAATCCATATTCCTGAAAAGTATTTAATAATTGGCCGAAACAGAAAATTAATTTTTAAAAAAATAATACCCGCAAAAAAACCTTTTCATTATTACTAGTAATATAATTACCAAACGGAAAAAGACTTAATTTAAAATATAATTAAAAAATATTAGCAGAACATTATTACAAATTTTTATTTATAATTAGCATTTATTATAAACTTTTACAAAAAAGATTTTTGAAAAAAGTATTTTAATTTATAAATAAATTCTAGAAGGATAATTAAAATAATATATAATAAAACGTAATTGTAAATATAAAAAACGTTTATTCGATAAAAAGAAATTATAACAAAATTAAAAATAATTAATATAATTGGAAAAGATAATATACCGGTAATAACGATAAATATAGCAATTTAACGCGTTAAACGAAAAAATATAAATAAGGTTCGATAAATTCGAATAGGAATTAAAAAAAGCGATTACGTATAAAAAAGCTGCAAAATAACGAAACTCAAAGAAATTAAAAGAAATTTCTGAAAAAGGTTTTAAACGTAACGATAAAATTAATAATAACTTTATTACATTAAATATACGAATCGGAATATATTAATATACCGTAATAATATATTACGGAGCTTTAAGCAGGAATTACATTATACCAAATATGGATAATAAATTTAAATTGCTATAAAAATACAAATTAAAACCTTATATAACGACGAATACCGAAAATTAAAAATTCGCTTATAATAACGAGAAGATTATACGCAAAATTAATTATTTAAATATTTTTATTTAAAGATAATATTAAATAATTTATTTCGATTTTACTTTATTAAGGAATTACCATATAATCTTAAGATTATTATAAATACGTTAATACGGAATCTTAATTAATAAAAAGATTAGTTAAGTAAAGTTTGCTTTATATCTTATTAACAAATAAAAATATTTAAAATTTTAATATTAAATCGAAAATAATAATAAATGAAAATAAAAAGATACGGCAAACACCTTATTACTTAAAAAGATAAAATATAAAAAAATTAGTATTAAAAAAGAATACGACGTATTATTACTATTATCAAAAATAAAACTAAAATAATTAAATAACGATTTAAAATAATAATAATCCTAAGAGTTAAAGATTTTAATTAATATATTATTATAATACCATAAATACAAATAATGTTTTAAAAAAAAGTTCGATATGAAATTATTAGAACATAACGAATAAAATTATAAAATAACCTTTAAAAAAGTTTCTTAACGAAGTTTTACTGTATTTATAATATTAATAAAAATAAATTACGTACTTTCAGAAAATACCTAGAAAATTAGTTACAAAAAAATAGATTCAATTTTCGAAATTACCGGCAAAATACCTTATATTTTTCGTATTAAAGAAAAAGGGAAAATTATAACTTATGGTTAACTATAGACAACTAAACGATATTATTATTAAAAAATAAATATTATTATTTTTAATTACAGAAATAAAAAATTAATTTTATAAAGTTAAATAATTCAAGGTATTTGATTTTAAAAATAAATATAATTTTCTTAAGATTAAAAAGCATACGAATAAAAAATATTTTTTTAAAACGAAATACGGATTATTTAAATATTTAGTTATATTAATTGAATTTACTTATGTACTAGTAATTTTCCAACAAATAATTAATTAAGTATTACGAAAATACCTCGATATTTTCCTTATTTGCTATTTCGGCGACATTTTTATCTTTTTAAAAACAAAAATAATATACGCAAAATACGTTTATAAGATTTTTTAAGCTTTATGAAACGCAAAATTATATATTAACGCAAAAAAAGCCAGTCTTAAGTACAAAAAATAAAATATCTAAGATATATTATTACCTTAAAATATATTAGAATAAACCTTAAGAAAATCATTATAATCATAAAATAGCCAACGCTAATAACGGTAAAACGAATATAAGTATTCTTTAAATTTGCAAAGTATTATGAGAAATTTATTCGAAATTTTAACAAAATAATTATATTTTTAATGAACCTCACGAAAAAAAAAATTAAATTAACGCCAAATACGAAAAAAGCGTTTGACAACGTGAAAAATACAATTATTAACGAATTAATATTAATTATGTATAATCTAAATCGTTCCGTTAAACTAAAAACTGATATTTCGGATTACGTATTAAATACAATAATCGGATAACAAAATAATTAAGGCAAATTATACCTTATTATATTCTTTTCGTACAAATAAAAAGGAGCCGAACTTAATTACGGCATTTCAAATAAGGAATTTATGGCCATTATTATGGCATTTCGAAATTTTAAGCATTTCTTAAAAGGAAATTTGCACTATATTAAGATTTATACGGATTATCAAAACCTTATTCGATTTATTACGACCAGAAAATTTATAAAACGATAATTTCGCTATATAAAAAAATTAGCGAACGTCGATTTCGTTATTAGCAAAAAAAAAAGATTCAGAAAATAATAGAGCAAATACCTTAAGCAAATAACCTAACCTCAAAAAAAATTAATTAAAGTTAATTATATAATTTTCGATATTATTACAAAAAAATATTTACGCCTATAATAAATTATAATAATTCGGCTAATACCTTTTAATATACATTAAAAGATTTAGTAATATAACGATAATCTCCTTATAACGGCTAGAAGTGTAACCAACTATTAAACCTTAGTCGTGCGGGTTTATATTAGCAGAAGTATCGTAAAACTCTATAACAATAAGGTAACTTAGTTACGTCTCTTGATACTAAAGGCGCAAAAGCGTACTACAAACAATTAATATTAATAAATGTATATATCCTTTTTCTGGCTTAAGTTGCTTAAACGGCTTAAACCCTTAAGTCCGTTAAGCCCTTTAAGCCCTTTCGCCGGCTTAAGGGGCTTAAGGTATTTGGTATTTTAAGACCTTTAAGCCGGTTACGTAACATCTCGGCGGGGGTCAGGGTTTGTGTTTTCGTGGGTCCGACCGTTCGCTAGAAAGCCAAGACCGTTAGGTCATAACACTTCCAGAAAACCAAAAAACAAATAAGATATAAGTTTCGGAAAAATATCGAAAGAATTTAATACGAAATATATAAGAATATCAATTATACGGATATCCAGAAATCTATAAACTCATAAAACGTTTTTAACGTATATATTGCTGTTCTAAAATAAAATTAATAATACAAACAATTATAAAGCAATATAATATTTACGCCAAAGTAAAGGCTCGACGACATAAACTATACGGAAAATTACAACCGTTATTAATTCCAAAATAACCATAATATTTAATTATATTTGATTTTATTACCAAATTTCTTATATTAGAAAATCCTATTACAAAAATACATTATAATAACATTTTCGATATTATCGATCGATTTACAAAGTTTTCCTATTTGCTATTATATTATAAGGATATAAACGCCGAACAAATAGCATATATTTTCTTTAAACTTATTTTCAACATATAAGGATTATTAAAAAAGATTATTTTAAATAAAGAATCGATATTTATATTAAATTTTAGTAAAGCTTAATAATACAAATCGGCCTCAACTATAAGTTATCTATCGTATTTAAACCTTAAATAAATAAATAAATAAAATAAATAAATTAAACCTTAAAAACTTATTTACGATATTATATTAATTATAAACAAAATAATTATATTAAAAAATTACCAATCGCATAATTCGCTTATAATACCTATTACTACGAAAATATCAAAATAATATTTACAAACGCGAATTTTGATTTTACTTTAAAAACTTATAAAAAGGTACGCGATAACGGCCTAATTAACGTTAAAATAATTTTTACATTAAAATAACTACGACAATTATACCAAAAAAATAAAAACGGAATGAAAATTCGTACGTAATCAAATAAGCAAGTATTATAATCAGAAAAAATTAAAAGGATTAACTTTCGAAAAAAAGAAAATAATTCTTTTTGTTACAAAAAACATTTAAACAAAATAACCCAATAGAAAATTCGATTTTAAATATATCAACCCATATAAAATCGCTAAAAAGATTTTAGAAAATAATTACTAATTAAAATTTTTATCAAAAGTTAAATTCCATTTAATTTTATATATTTTTTTAGTCGAATTAATAAAGGACATAATTAAAATACATACGGTACAAAACGATATTGAAATAAAAAACAAATAAATATATAAAATAAAGAAAACTTTCGATATACGAAAACAAATCGAATTTACCTAATACCTAATTAAATGGAAAAAATATCCGGATTTCGAAAATACTTAAGAATTTGCCAAAAGTTTTATTAGCGCCTAACGTTTGTTAAAAGGTTTTCATTAATAACGATAAGCGCATTTTAATTAACGGTTAACTAATTAATAACCGGGATATCGGGCCAATCGGTTACGGCCTATATTAATATAATAACCGTAACGGCGGCTTTTAGTTAATTCCTTTCCTAACGCTTTTATTCTTTTAATTTGTCCAATAATTGGAGCTTACGTTATACCATAATAACGTTTTTAAAACGAATTAATACTTTTTATTTATATAAACGAATAAAACAAGAAAAAGCTTTATTTATTTTTTTCTAATAACGACGTTAAGCCTAAAAATAAAATCGTTAAAACTTTAATAATCGCTTTTCGGCAAACCTCTTTTTACGTTTTAAACGTTAATATTTGCGGCAAATATTTTGTAAAACAAAAGCGGTATATCGATATTATCGCAAAACCGATTTCGATTAATATATTTTTTATAGTTTAAAACGTTTTTTATTATTTTATATTCTAAATTCTTCGCAAAATCATAAAAATAAGGCATAATTTCGTATCCGAATTCGATAAAAGATTTTACGAAATTAATACGATAAATAAAAAAAGGACCAAAAACTTAATAAGTCTTTGAAATACGGGACGATATAGTTCAGAAAGCAAAAAAGAAAAAAAATATTTACCGAACGAAAAAATCAAAAAAATCTTAAGCGTAAAATTTTTGGGTAAGGGAAAATCGTATTACCGCCTAATAAACTTTGGCCGCAAAAAACGGTCAAACCAAAATCATACGAACCATTTTCGGATTACATAACGGTAATTGTTATTAAGCCAATAATTATTAATAATTAAAGGTAATTTTAAATAATTATAATTCTTACTGATTACGTAATTATAAATAATTAAGCCAAAAGGAAGGAAAATATATATATTTATTATTTCCATAATTTAAATAACATTAATTTACAATATTTATTAATATTAATCGTTTGCAATATAATATCGTTACCCAAGACACCTTTAGTATTACGAAACGTAATAGGTTACTATATTTATTGTTCAGATTCCTACGATACTTTTGCTAACATAAACCCGTACAACTAAGGTTTAATAGTTAGTTAAACCCCAAGCCGTTACACGTTATAAACACTCGTAATTAAAAAGTGTATGGAAAATAAAATGGAAGTTGAATTAACGAAATAACAAAGATTATTAAAATTTAAAATGTGATTTAGCTAGTTCATATATTGAAAAGATAAAAGTGTGAAATTATATAATGTGGAAGTCACAACAGGTTTAGCTTTTTCAAATATGCACTTTGTAAACGCTAGTTTCAACGATTTACGCAAACGTTTTCATAATATATATTTAATAATGTAAAACTATTTTACAGCATATTTTAATATTCTTCAGAAATGTATAATATTAAAGAGAGTAATAACTTAATGTTTGTTAAACTACACCAGTTTTGTAAAAGTTGGTTTTTATTTCAACTTTTTAAATACCGTTTAAAACTTTAATTTTCAGATTATATAAATGTACAACTTTTATAAGTATACCTTTTAATTATGGCAATAAACACTTTAAAAGAATTCATAATTTACAATTTATATTTATATTACATCCATTCGTTCGTTATGTATATTTTAAATAAGTTTGCTTCTTTAGTGTTATTTATTACAGTTTGTTTTAGTGTTAACGTAAAATAAAAACTAATTATTTTATTTGTAATGGATTTTGAACTTCTTTTGAAAAACTTAAAAGTTTTATTATTTTTCAATATATTAGAAATTTTAAGCATAAAGAGTTTCTATTATAATAAAGTAATTTAAAATCACTACGGCAAAGATAAGATCTTTTTTCTATAATATTAAAAAACATGCAGTTTTATGCGACTTAAAACTTTTTAATTATATTTTCCGCAGTGCTATTTATATAATAGATGAATGTTATAAAATTTGTTATTTTACCGCTATTATAAACAACATTACAAAATGTTAAACTAAAACCAACACTATTTATTATTAAAAACGACTATTAAATATAAATATTATAACCACTTCCATATATTGCAAATATTACTAATATATATCCAAATCCAATTTTTTAACTAATCGGTAAAGTAATAAGGTAAATTAAACGTCAAAATCTGTTGTACTGCAACGAAATAATAATTCGTAGTTAAACCAAACCTTAAATGTTGTAAATGTAATTATTAATTATTTAGGAATAATTTAAGACCTTTTTACTTCTTTTCACATGTTAATCGGACGGAGAGCTAATAGCAAAAATTAATATATATAATATTGAATAATTAAGCGTCTTGAAATGATTCTTTTTAGCAATAAAGGCAATTAATGGAAAGATCTACACTATTTACAAAAAAGAATAAAAGTTGATAAAAGATGTAAATTAATTTCAATTTAAATTTAAATTAAAAATATAATCTCATTATATAAAATTTAATTATACAATGGATTCTTCTTGTTCAATATATAGGTTAATGTTTGCAATTGCAATAGCGCAATAATAATTTATAAAGTTAAAATAAAATATGTATTTGAATTTTGCAAATATCTATGTAAAATCAAATTAATACCGAATTATTAACAAGATTCTTTTTTAATAAATGTTTACTAATACGAAAAGATTTTTAAAAGTACGAGTTTGTATTAACATAGGTTTAATTTATACAAAGTTGTATAAAGCGCCCTATTAATAAATTAACCTAGGCAATGTTAAACTTTACGCAGTAAACCTTTAGGATAAACTTTCATTGCACATAAAGAACATTGTAGGCCTTCGCTAGTTTTACCGGCAGGAACATATAATATTAGTGAATAAAAAGTTAAAAACTTTAATTTTAATTTTTTTTGCGGCTTTTCAAATTAGAATTAATTATATCAGAATCAATGTTATCAGAATTAATGGTATTAGAAATAATCATATTGGAATAAATTACATAGTACATCGTAGAAGTCTGCAAACTTAATATAGTGAAATGGTTTAAAGCAATCTTTATCAAAAGTATTTTATTTATGGTAAGTACATTAGTATAATGTAATAAAAAAACGACGATATGTGTACTTATTTACAAAGACTAGTTTTAAAAAAATTAATATGAGCAGGTATTTTTCAAATATATTTTATAAAACACATAGTAATAAATTTTACTAAGGCTTATGATGACTAATAAAGAAATTATTCAAAGTATTTTTGATAACATTAACAAAAGGAAATAATAAAAGATATAACAAGTTAAGAGTTGAACTTAAATATATGTATGTATTAAAAATACTTCAATTTTGAAATTTTAATAATAAATAGTTTTTCCCAATTTTTAATCTCAGAAAATAGAAAATAGTGTTAAGAAAGGAATAAAATATTTGGAAAAATGACCAGATATTATAAACAGTATAAATATAAAATAGCACTTCATAATTTTTAAAGAAAAGTGGTCTAGTTTTAAAAAACATATAACACTGAAATATACAAACAACAATAGATATTAAGAAACGAGTATATAAAATTTTATTATTTTCAATATTTAATTGACATTCTAATAACAAATAAAAGAAATAAAGAAAAGAAAGAAACGTTTTATATTTGCCCATAAATATACTATCGCTAAATAAAGAAATAAATTTAAATTATTTAATTGAATTGTACTAACCGTTTTACGTATACCTAAAAAATATACCGCGTTAAGAACAGTGGAATATTAAAATTTAAAATTCGGATTTTAATGTAAAAGTACTTGTTTATTATCTATTAAATAAAAACAATCACAATTAATCTATTTGAATAGGTATATACGTGATTGAAAATATGAAGCAATTATTGTCGATTTACCACTAATTTTATGTTGCTATTATCCATTTTAAATATTATGATTTACCGATAAAAACACCTTGCAGAAAATACATATGTACGAAAATGATAAAAATAATTCAAATCTTGTAGTTTTAAAAATTACTTTGAAGTAGTTATATTAGATAAGATAAAATTATATAGTTTAAGTATATTATAATCAATCGTTGTGTAATATAATGTAAATTATAAAACTTTTAGTAGCTAATTTTTGTTCGTATATGAATAACCTTAAGCTAGATTTTAAAATAACAAAGAATAATATATATTAAAATAATTAGAAAAAGTTATATACATCGCAATTCGCATTAGCTTCTCCAATTACTACTTTTCGCTCTCCTTATATCCTTTTGAACTTTAAATTCCAGCAGTTTTAAGACCGTTATTCTTTCCACTTTCTACTTCAATAATAGCTTTTTTGTAACTGTTATAATATTCGGTATAAGATTTTTTAAAAAATTAATTGCCGTTATTATAATTAAGAATATGTACAGAGAACATTAAAAATTTAATTCAACGGTTATAACAGAATTAAAGAAATATAAATATTGATAGTTTTGATTTTTTCAAAGATTTATAAATATATATGTTAAATATAAAACTTTTACGTAAAATTATAAACGCCAACAAGTTATTTACATAATGTATTATGAATTCGACGGTATATTATCTTAATATATTATGACTTATAATCCTGTAGAAATAATTAATATTAGCGAGAATTCGCAAAGTATTTTATATCTGCTTTGGATTTACTATTAACGATTACCGCGTAAAGTTCAACAGGTTTTAAGTTATATTATTTATCTGTGCAGAACTCGATTTACGGTTTATTAAAGCGGAATTTTGTTAAAACCTCTATATTAGCCGTATTCAAAAAAAGGTTTATATAATTTAAGCATAAAACTGGCATCAGCTATAGAAATATTAATTAGTTACCACATTCGAATAATATTTAGCGCAATATCAATCTTCGAAATTAGATTACTATGCTATTATAAATACGTTTTTTATTTCACGTTATTTTATACCTGTTGCAATTTGTTATATTAATGTTGAAAAATTAGTGTAACGGTATTCTAAACTAAAGATGTTATTCCTATTTTTATTTTTATGTATTATAAAGTGAAAACACTATATGTAACTTAAATTATATAATTTAATAAAAGACAATAGGAAAGCTACGATGTATTATAAATAAAGTATTGAATTGGAAATAGGGCTAATCTAGGTGTATGAAATACAGAACATCTTGATCAGGGCTTGAGAGTGGAAATTGTCTGGCGTCCCTCTGCTATGGAAAACTGCATACAAAAGTTAACAGGTCAGCATTTTATAGACCGCCGCCGACCCACTTGGAAATGCTAGAACCTTCGACAACAAACATCGTTGATGTCTAATAGCTAGCTATCACCTTGCAGCCTAGCAACTCAACACCAACCCCACTTTAGTATACATTAATTTAATAGTTACAATATTTACTAAATTAAAGCATCAGTGCAGCACTCGTTATAACGTTTAAAATATTATCGTAATTTTAAAAAGTTTTACCTTTGTAAAATTTGTAAAAAGAATCTTTAATTTTTAACATTCTATTTCGTAAAAACCTAACGCGATTAATACTAGTTTAATAAATCACTATTTTGATATTTGATAAAGTCAACTATAAGCTTTAAATTAAGCTCTTTTTTTCTTTATGTTAAAACCTTTATACTTAGGTTTATAAGAATGTAAAAAGGTTTTATCATCTACTATTTATCGATATAACGGCTGGGGGGTTTAACCAACTATTAAACCTTAGTCGCACGGGTTTATGTTGGCAAAAGTATCATAAGAATCAAAGCAATGGATACAGTAATCGTATTACGTTTCGTAATACCAAAAGTGCCTTGGGTAACGATATTATATTGCAAACTGAAATTATGTAAACTATGAAAATAATAAGCATATATATTTTGATAAGTTAATAAAATCTTTACTAAATATCGATATCGTTATAAATCCAATATTATTAGATTCGGTTGGTTTTATATGGATTTACTTGGGTCTTGACGCTAAAAGAGATCTAAATTATGTAATCTTTTTGTGTAGGTCCGACTGTTTTTATGGCCCGATTTTAGGTTAGGTCGTAATACGATCTTTTTTTCCTAAGATCTTTACCTTTAAAGATTTTCTTCATGGTAAATTATTATCCTTTATCATAGTAAGTTATGTTATTAATCGTAAACCTTGTAATCGTTCTAATTAAAAAGAAAGCCTAGATTTTTTAGTTACTTATATTATTAAATTTCGGCTTAAAATTATGCCGTATATATTTTATTTCCAAAATAGTATTAAATATTAAATAATTGAAAGAATTTGTCGTTATAACGAATATATTATGAACTATCGTTACTGTAATAATTTTAACGTCCTAATCGATTTTTTGCGTCGTATTAAAAAGGAAAGAAATTGTTTAAATTCCGAAAAAACTATTATTAAAAAGACATTTTACGTTTTTAGCAAGAATTAAAAGAGGATTTGGCACGTAAAAAACGTAATATTAATAAAACCATTAATTACCTTTTTCGTTTTCGTCGTTAAAGGAAATTTTTTACGTTAAAAAAATTAAAATTATTAATTACGGTCTTTAATTAATAAATAAATTAAATAAGCAGGAACGCGCGAGAACGGAGGTTCCTCCTTTTATATCGTTTATTAATTTTTTTAATTAATTTATTCCCAAAAATCTTAACTAACGGGCTTTCTTTGGTAATTCTGTCGCCGCTAGTAAAAACTCTTTAATAGGCGCTAGGCGCCAATAAAAATTTTGGCGGGTTCCCAGGTATTTTCGAAATTTGGGTACTTTTTCCACTTAATTAAATACAGGGTAAATCGGTTTTATTTTCGTATATCGAAACTTTTTTTACTTCATATACTTATTTGTTTTTTATTTCCATATCATGTAATACCGTATACATCTTAAAAATATCTGTTATTAATTTAAATAAAAAAACATAAACAATTATTTAGAATTTAACATTTAATCGAAATTCTAATTAATAATTCTTTTTTAAAATTTCTTAGCCATTTTATATAAACCGATATACTTAAAATCGAATTTTTTGTTAGGTCGTTTTATTTAAATATTTTTAATAACAAAAAAACCATTTTCCTTTTTTTAAAAGTTAATTCTTTTAATTTTTTTAATTATAATACTTATTTATTTAATTCTGTACGAATTCCAATTTTACTTTTATTTCTTAATATAATTATCGTGATTATTTTAACGTAAAAATTACTTTAATATTAACTGGATTATCGTTACGTATTTTTTTGCAAACTTTTGGAATAAAACCAAAATTTATATTTATTAATATTATATTATTATTTTTATAATAAGTAATATAATAAGTCCATTATACAATTAATACTTTCTTAACCCAGTTATTTTATATGTAATTAATATAATATCGTAAATAAAGTTTTAAAGTTTAATTCGTTAATTTTATTTATTTATTTATTTAAGGTTTAAATACGTAAAAATAATTTATAATTTAGGCCGATTTATATTATAACACTATGTCAAAACTTAAATATAAATTTTAATCGTTTATTTAAAATAATTTTTAATAATAATCCGTATGTATTAACAATATATTTAAAACAACATATGCAATTCTTTCGGCATATATATCCTTTTAATATAATAAAAAATAAAGAAACTTCGTAAATCGATCGACGATTACGAAACTATTATCGTAATATATTTTTATAACTAAATTTTTTAATATAAGAAATTTATTAATAAAATCAAATATAATTAAATATTATGGGTATTTTATAATTAGTAATAACTGTAATTTTCCGTATGGTTTATGTCGTCGAGCTTTTACTTTAGGGCAAGTATTATATTGCCGTATAATTTTTTATACCGTTAACTTTATATTAAAAAAGGAACATATACGTTAAAGCCGTTCTAAGGCTTTATGCATCTTTAGATATTTATATAGCTAATATTTATATATTTTTTATACTAAATTCTTTTAGTATTTTTCGGAAATTTATATCTTATTTAATTTTTAATTTTCCAGAAAGCTATTATTATATTATTAAAACTTTTAATATATATCAAAAGGTATTACCCGTATTATCGTAACCTATTATAAACGTAAATATCCTTTTATAATAATATCGAAAATTATATAATTAACTTTAACTAATTTCTTTTTAAGGGTTAATCGCTTACTCAAAGTATTTGTTTTGCCATTTTCTAATTTTTTCTTATAAATAATAACGAAATTAAAATTTATTAATTTTTCCACATAACGAAATTATCGTTTTGTAAATTTCTTAATCGTAATAAATCGGGTAAAATTTTAATAATCCGTATAAAATTTAACTTAATAAAAATTTTTCTTTAAGAAATACTTATATTTTCGAAATATTATAATAATAATTATAAATTTTTTATTTAAAATGCCGTAATTAAACTTAGTTCTTTTTAATTTGAACGAAAAAAATCTAATAAGGTATAATTTATTTTAATTATTTCGCTATCCAATTATAACGTTTAACGTATAATCTAAAATATCGATTTCTAGTTTAACGGGGTTATTTAAATTTTATATAATTAATATTAATTTGCTAGTAATTATATTTTTAGTATATTAAAATTCTTTTTTTTATTTTACGTATTTATTAAAAATTTTTATTTTTTTTGTAAAATTCGTTAAAAATATAATTATTTTGCTAAAATTTCGAATAAATTTCCTATAGTAATTGGCGAGTCTAAGAAATATCTATACTTTTCTAACTATTATTAACGTTTATTATTTTGTAATTACAGCAATTTTCTTAGGGTTTATCGTAATATGTTTTAGGATAATAATATATTCCAAATACTTTATTTTTTACTACTAAAATTAATTTTTTTCCACGTTAATAAATAACCTTACGTTTTATAAAGCTTAAAAAAGTTTATAAGCGTATTTTGTATATATTTTTTCCGTTTTTGAAAAAATGAGAATATCGTCGAGATACCAAATAACGAAAATATCAAAGTATTTTCGTAATACGTAATTAATTATTCGTTAAAAGGTAATTAGTACGTTCGTAAGTCCTATTGGTATTACTAAGTATTTAAATAATCCGTATTTCGTTTTAAAGCCTGTTTTTTATTCGTATTTTCTTTTTAATTTTAATAAGGTTATATCCATTTTTAAATGAGAAAATTATAAACCATTTGGTTCCGTAAAACCGGTCCTTTATGTCTGTAATTAAGGATAATAATATTCGATTTTTAATAATAATATCGTTTAATTATTAATAATTAATTATAAATCGTAATTTTCCATTTTTTAAATACGAAAAATATAAGATATTTTACTAGTAATTTCGAAAATCGAATCTATTTCTTTTGCAACCGATCTTTTAGGTGTTCTTTAAAAGTACGTCATTTGTTTCCGCTGAAATTGTACATAGGGTAAAATTTCGTTAAAAATTTCTTTAATAATTATTTTATAATTTTATTTATTATATTTTAATAATTTCATATTAAGTTTTTTGTTAAAACATTACTTATATTTGTGGTATTATAGTAATATGTTAATTAGATCTGTTAATTTCTAAGGTTGGTATTGTTTTAAATTGTTATTTAGTTACTTTAGTTTTGCTTTGATGGTAATAACGAGACGTCGTATTTTTTTAATACTTATTTTTTTTGTATTTTATTTTTTTGGGCAATAAGGTTTTTATCGTGTTTTTATGCTTGGATTTGTTGCTATTATCAATTAAGCGTTAAAATCTTAATTTTTTTTATTTATTAATAGGATATAAGGTAAATTTTATTTAGCCAATGCCGTTCTTAATTAAAATTCCGTATTAACGTATTTATGGCAATCTTAAAATTATATCGTAATTCTCAAATAAAACAATATCGAAATTAATTATTTAATATTATCCTTAAATTAAAATCTCGAGTTAATTAATTTTGCGTATAATTTTGTTGTTATCGTAAACGAATTCCTAACCTTTGGCATTTATCGTTATATAAGGTTTTAATTTGTATTTCCATAGCAGTTTAAGCTTATTAATTATATTTAATATAATATAATTTTCGCCTAAAGTTCCGTAATCCATTATTACGGTATACTAATACGTTTTAATTCGTATATTTAAAATAATAAAATTACTAACGTTTGTTATTATCGTATTTAAAACCTTTTTAAAAAGTCTTTTTTAGCTTTTCTCCATTTCGTTACTTTGCTGTTTTTTTATAAGTAATCTTTTTCTTTTAATTTCTATTGGAATTTATCGAACATTATTTATATTTTTTTCGTTTAATGCGTTAAGTTGCTATATTTATTATTGTTACCGGCCCACTGTTTTTTCGAATTATATTAATTATTTTTAATTTTATTATAGGTTTTTTCCGTGTTAAGTACATTATTTTCTGATATTTACGTTTATATTTTATTATACGTCGTCCTGATTATCGTTTTGAAGATTTCTTATATATTAGCGGATTTCTTCCCTAATAACTTTCTTTTCATAAGGATTTATAATAAATACTAATTAAAAATAAAAATTTATAATAGTTTTTTAATAATCTTTTCTTATTATATATTAAATTAATTTTTTTCCGTTTAACAATTATCTTATTTATAATAAGAAAAAGGGTTTTCCTATAAGCAATGTTTTTTAGGCCAGCTTTTTGTTTCGTCCAGTTATTAAATATCTTTTAGGGCTATAGATCGAAAATGTCAATATTATTATTTATTATTTTTATTATTTCCAGTACGGTTTGGAAAATCGAATCTTTATAATATATGCGGGTAATTTGTTTACGGATATATTATTTTTATTTTTCGTAACCAAGATATTCTCGTTATTGACAATATATGGCGTACATTTTGCCGTATGGATTAACAGCTCCGGGATAAATCTTTTCTATTTCATTCTGGTATTTACGTAATTATTTTTGTAAAACTTTTTATTATATTCGTAATATTTGTTAAGTTACTTTTTTGGCTTTTCGCATTTTTCGTCAAGTCTTTTGTTCCGATAATCTTTATTAAACCCTTTATTATGGGGGACCTGATATATATTTAAGTTGAATTATGTTAATGGGTTTATTTTTGTTTTTTTAATATTTTTTAAATTATTTTTCGGGTATAGGTTTTCAATCGTTTTAACGGAGTTTTTTAGGTACCTTATACTATATTACCTTATGTCTTATTTTGTTATAATTATAATATTTAATTTGATTCCAATCTTTTTTATAAATAACTTTTAATTTTATATATCTTGGTTTTATGCCGTAAAAAATATAATTATGTTAAGGAACGTTAATATGGGCCATATATCGGGGTTTACTATTATTTTTTTCTTAATGCTTTTAATACGTTATGTATATTATCGATCGTTAATCTTAATTATTATAACGATATAATCTAATAAGTTATTAGGCTAATTAAATTTAAAATATGTTTTTTTATATTTTTTTAGGCCGTTTAAAAATTTAATTATTGATACTTTTTGTTTTTAATTTAACTTAGCTGTTAACTGAATTAACGTACTGCCGTAATTAGATACCAATTCCCTTTAGCGTAATTACTGGATTTATATTTCGGCTTTTGTTTTTTTCGTTTATTATTCCGAAAATATTTTGTTAATATTTATTCGAATTATTCGTAATTATTATAAATTCGTATTACTTTTGGGTTTTGTTTGTCGATTAACAAAATAACATATTCCTTTATAATGGGTTCGAATTAAATGGCCGTATTTCCGATAAATCGTCCGATTACGAATTTTATTCTTATAATGGGCGTAATAAATCGAATAAGGAAATACTTGAAATATACTTGGTATTAAGTTAAGAATAATTATAACTTAATGGAAGTTCCGTCGAAAAGTTCTAATTTAAAAAGATTAAAAATTTTTCTTAATTTCTTGGTAAAATTTAGCTAAATAATCTGGTTTATTCGAAAGGGCTTTCCGGTTTCGGCGGCTTTTCGGTTTCGGCGGCTTTTTTTTGCTTTAAATTTCTTATAAGCTGCTTAAATGGAAATCGTAAAACCGTTATTGTTTTTCTTAAACTGAAAAATGCGTTTACTTATAGTATCCAAACGTCAAAGAACTTTTTTGCGTATAAAATAAGGTTTTTCCTTTTCCTTTTTGGATTTAATTTTAATACCCGGATAATTAAGGACTTAGTAAACAAGTTAGTCGGGTAATTTATTGGTAAATATAATATTAGCAATATTGCTTAGAATTTAACAGTATTACTAAATAAAAATTTCTAACATATAACGGCTAAAAGGTTTAATTAATTATTAAACCTTAATCGTACGGGTTTATATTAATAAAAATATCGTAAGAATTTAAATAATAAATATAATAATCGTATTACGTTTCGTAATACCAAAAGTATTTTAAGTAACGATATTATATTGCAAACTAAAGTTATTTAAATTATGGAAATAATAAACGTATATATTTTCATAGGCTAATTTAATCTTTATTAGATCTCGATATCGTCATAGATTTAATACCATTGGATTCGGTTGGTTCTGTATAAATTTATTTAGATTTTAACGCCAAGAGAGATCCAAATTACGTGACCCTTTTGTGTGGGTCCGACCGTCTCTGTGGCCCGATCTTGGGTTGGGTCGCAACAATCGAAGACCGAAATACATAATAAATATATAAATTTATAGTATTTTTCATACAACCTGTTACAACCTTGTCCACTATAACAGCTCCAGACGTATATACAGCTGTAAGCACTAGGGTGATTGCTATAATTGCGATCATTCCACCGATCTTTTGCCCTAGTAGCGCAGCGGTATAAGGCGCAGCCGTTATAACACTGCTCTGTTTAGATTTTATTTAAAAAAATATTAGTGTATATTTTTTTAAGGCAGTGTAAATATGAGAGCAAAATTTAAATCCTGTAAAAACAGAGTTAATTCATCAATTTTAAAATATGTTTACAAAGTTATAACAAATTTTTATAAGGTGAATTTAACCGGTAAAAATTTTATATTTTATATTAAATATGATTTCAATAAATCAATAATTAATTAATTCCAGGATTTAAAATAGCATAATTTTAGCGCTTAACCTATTTATATTCATTAAATTTTGTTCTCACGATTTTATTCAAAGGCTGTGAATACCCGCCACTAGAAACTATAGTGTAATTGGTGTTACCGCGTAAACCTCAAACGTGATCTTGCAGCCAAAATTGGCAGAAGTACCAGCGATAACGTGACGGCCCACTTAGTTTTTGAAAGGGAAGGGTATTAAGTGGGGGCTGCTAGACGCCGTTGAGCGTTGGAAAAATCGGTTTGACGAGGTCAAGCTAACTGGGGTGTGAGAACTCTCGGTGTGGGGAAAGAGCTGGAGCTTTACTAATTGAGGTTGTACGGCAGGCCTAGAACGTGGGTTATCTAGGGCAAAAAGCCGATAGGCCCATAATGTCGGTGTGCAGAAATGGATTGGGGAGATTACAGTAGCGGACATTTTTGCTAAAATGATTCTTTTTGAGTGGCACGGCTGAGCTATCTGGGGCAATGGAATACTCCGGGATGCGTTCAGTTGACAGGCTACTGTCAGTACTTCCATGTCCAACCTTAGACTATGCCTTTGAATGGAATACGGAGCGACCGAAACACCGGAGATTATTCAGGATGGCTCAGGGCGTTAGTGGAGCGTAATGACACCAGACTTTAATCCAGCTGCGGAATCTCAGGCATCAGGAAGAGCTCGTCTCGACCGAACCGGGAGGGGCTGAACAGACGATTTCGAGGGACTGTAATCAACTGCGACTCAGGAAGGGTGGTGCACAGCGTTCGTAGATACCCTGGCAATTCATACATACATATACTTTCCCTGAATGCATTGGATGTCGGAAGGTACGTATGGTAGGACAGTGGCCCATACTGGAAGTGCGACTTGAATAACTGGTTGAAATGCCCTCGTTTTAGCGTAGTGAGCTTGCGAACGGAGTTGACCAGGGTTATTATGTCGAAAATCCCACTTCCCTTAAAAACTGATTGCCAAATTTGAATCTTGGCACGTCCCAAATAGGAGAGTAAAGGTAAGTGTACTATGCGACCTGTAAATGCAAATTTGAAGCGATTAAAACGAGGACACATGGTGCCTACCTCGGCGCCGTGGTAGCCTCACGTTTAGCACGCATAGTTGACTTGCTCAGGAGCAGTTAAACAAGCGAATTGTAGGTAATCTCCAGTCCCTCATAACTAGATTATAAGGACACCTGATTTCTGTTATACGAGGCGTGGAGAAGTGGAGGGTAGTTAAAGATAGAGCCATTTAGTGAATTTGGTTCGAATCCGAACAGCGCTAATGGTTTTCGCTATTTTGGCGCAACTTGCTTGGCACGGGTAATATTAAGTGGTGACCCTATGTGTTATCATGCAGCAATTTGCACTGGTCGGAATGAGCTCGGGCTCGTCATGTCGCTTGCAACTACATTTTACCTCCCGTACAACACCGCTATGATTCCTAACTTGCGGCGTAGCCGAAGCCGAGATTCGGAAAACTTGTCCCGCCAGAACTATTGTTAGTATGTGCCCTCGTTTGAACATACTGAGGAACGCAGGGCGAGGAACGAGGGCTGTAGATGGTATCGACAATTTTGTAGAGGAAAGACCCGCTTTTCCCGTATAAGAAAGTAATTATCATGGCAGCATACGGCGGAGGTTTCTGTGTTCGTGTTACGAGAACAAGTGTTCTGGTCTTATAGAAACTCTCTTTAAAGCCTAGCGCAAGTTCGCAACGGCTAAACCTCGGCCAAGATTTTTAACCAACCATTTTATGTAATCTGGATCAGATTATATAAACCTTACAGATTCGAATTGCATCTTTTTTTAAAAAAAGAATATATAAAAAATTAGTTTTTTATATAAATAATTATATACTTAGTTATCGGTGATTTATTATTAATTCAAGCTTTGAATTAAAAAATCCCTTTTTTATAAAAAGTTAAACCTAACAAACTTTAAAATAAATAACCGTTTTAAATGTTTCTTTTTTAATATTACTTACAATTTTTAAATACTATATATACTATTAAATAAAGATGTAATATATTTATTATATTATAAAACTTTCTTAACAAATAGACGGTGAATAAAATATTGTTTAATTAAATACTAACTTGTATCATCGTAGTAAGAAAGATTTTATAAAATAAGGTTCAGAAAATAAATAATGTACCTAGTTTTCGTTATTAATCAACAAAATTTTAATAATTATAATCAACAATTTATTTTTTATTAAAAAATTTAATATATTAGTAGTGTGGTTTCAATAATCACCCGGTTTAACAAAAGTTTTGGTTTTTTAATAATAAGTTACTTATATAAAAAATAAGATTAAGGTTTGAAAATTCAAAATAAACGAAATTAAAAAGGAAATTAAAAAGCAATTTTTAGTCGATAAAAAGATTTAAACATTTGCAATAGAATATCAAGATTTAAATAAGAAAAATATTAAATTCGCTTAATACTAAGAACTTTTAACACTTTGATTATTATGTATTAATTAATTGTATTAAAATTGATAAATACAAAATCGTAAAACATTTTATTATTATACAGTTGTTATAATATCCCATTATTGTTCGGCCTTTTTTAAATTTAATTATATATGTATTATTTCTTTTAAAGTTCCTAATCGATCTTAAATAAAGCGATATAAAAGCAGTTATTGAATTTTATATTATAAGACGTATCCGATATTTTGAAAACTTAAAAGTTTTGAAAAGTTTTAGGCGATTTTTTATATTATTTTTACTTACAACGGTAACGTTTTCCGTATGCGTATTTCATTTTCCGTTTATCAGTTTTAGTTTTCGAACGCCCGGTTTATATTGTTAAATTGAAAAAATATAAAAAACTGATATCAACTTATATTATACTGGCAGCTGTACGAATATAACGTAAAAGAAAATTTTAATCATAATAAAATGTCTTATGTATTCATCGTTAAATTTGTTACAAAGTCGTTCTGATTTTATATAACGTGTATTGATATATAAATCTTTTTTAGAACGTATCGGCGTTAAAACGATATGGATTTGCTTTTTTCGTATATTAATTTTATTCTTTCGTTATTAATATTAAGACTTTTTTAAAAAGTTTGTTTTAATTTATTAACGTAATTTATCGCCTTAATATATTTTTTGTATAAACGCAATAACGATAATAAGATGTCGTTACGCTTTGATATTTATAATCGAAAATAATATTTAAATAAAAGGGCAAAACGTAAGTAAGTTCGGATATAAAATTACTACTATTAAACTTAATTAAATGGAATTTATTTATTTAAGTCACGTTAATATTAATTTCATAAGCATTGTTTTATTTTTATATTAATAATTTTAATTTACTTATCGGTGTAAAAATAGTCGGCAGTCGAAATATAAAACGTAACCTTTAAATAACGGTTAAATTCTGTCCAACATATTAAAATACGTTACGTATTGCTGTTTAAAATAATTATAGATGAAATATTATATGCGTATTATACGTTAAAAAAAAGACATGTCTGTAAAAGTATATTAAATATATAAAAAACGGTAAAATAATAACATAGTTCTGTAAATTTAGTACTTTATATAAAAATATATTTATATACAGATTTAACGGCTTCGGAAAGAAATTAATTTATAGCGATATAGTTTTATAAACAAAACTAGATAGATAAAAGAGAAAAAAAGAGTTATTAAGCAAACTTTATATACTTTAATGTTGTGATGAAAATAATAATGGTATGGAAATATATGTTATGACCTAACGATTTTGGCTTCCCTAAACGGTCGGAGAGCTTGGGCACTCAAACCCGACTATACTAAGAAGATCACGTAATTGGCTCAAAGGGCTTAAGGGCTTCGCGCCTTTAAGACGGATAAGCCAGTAAGTGGATTAAAAGGCTTAAGGGGCTTAAAGGTTTAAGCGGGTTAAATAGTTTAAGCCAAAAATAAAATATATATGCTTATTAATTCCATAATTTAAATAACTTTAACTTATAATATAATATTGTTACTTAAGGTACTTTTGGTATTACGAAATATAATACGTTATTATATTTATTATTTAAATTCTTACGATACTTTTGTTAATATAAACTTATCGATTTAAGGTTTAATAATTAGTTAAACTGCATAATTCGTTATATGTTATAAGCTTTTATTTAATAATATCGTTAAACTTTGAATAATATTTAATATTGTTAAAATATCGATTAACGTTTAAGAAACCTTTATTTAATAATTTTAGGTTCGAATTCGGGAACTGGAAAAAAAAATCCGACAAATTAAGGTTACGCTATTTGCCCAAATCTTTTTCGCCCGTATAAAGCCCAAAAAGCCAGAACCTTACGATAAAAAAGATAATCTTTAAATCTTCTTAATTTAGGTACGAATTTAATGTCGTTTCCTAAACCTTAATAATTTAGTAAATATGGTTTTAATAATAAAAATATATTTAAAAAGAAATACGGCTAATTAATTTGAACTCATTATAAAAACATTTTGAAAATAAAAAAACCGGATAAAAAACATTTTATTAACGAAAATTTTTTTCTACCAATTTCGAAAACAAAATACGCGATAATTTCGGTAATCCGGATAAAAAACGATTTACGGCCCAGTAATTTTTATAATTTAAATATAAAAACCCGTATACAAATATGCCGTAACTTTTAAGAATTTTGCGGCTAAGGCCGGATAGGAAAACGATAAAATTAACGCTTTTATTAATATGTTTAATAAAGGGTTAAAAGATAATATAAAAAATAAGATTATTTGAATTAAACGATTAATTGCCCTAAAGCGGTATATCGTAAAAATAATTAAGATTAATAATTAATAATTTAAAAAATTAAAAAAAATAATACGCTTTACGTTCGGAATATAACAAGTTTAACTAGAGGAAAAAACGAAACGTACCTTTTATTTTTTATGGAACGGCGTTAGGATTTATAGAACTTGGCGTTAACTACCGATAAAATTAAAGCCAAATTAAGTGCTTTAATTATGGTAAAATAGGATATAAAGTTTATAAGTACAAAAAGTACAAGAAACCATAATAAGATAATTAGATTTTTATACCAGAAAAATAATCCAGGAATAATTAAAGAAATAATAACAAAATTATTAATATAATTTAAGCCAAATATATATTAAGTTTATAACAAAAAATCTAATAGGGATTATTATAATAAAAAATTTAACGAAAAATACGAAAAGCTAAAAAGCTAATTTAATAAAAATTGTAAATATAACAAAAAATATTATATATTATAATTACGCAAATATTAAAATTAAATAAAAAAGATTTATCCCGGAATCCCGAATTAATACGATAAAATATATGCTATATATTGCCGATAACGGAAATATCCCGATTACGAAAAATAAAAATAATATATCCATAAACGAATTACCCGTATATATTATAAGGGATTTAATTTTTCAAATCGTACCGGAAGTAATAAAAACGATAAATAATAGTATCGATATTTTTGAATTATAACTCCAGAAAATATTTAGCAGCTGGCCAAAACAAAAAGCTGGCCCGAAAAAAAGTAATATCCGCAGAAAAACCCTTTTTGTTATTATAAATAATGTAATTATTAAATAAAAAAAAGTTAATCCAACGTACGGTAAAGAAATATTATTAAAAAGATATTACGGATTTTTATTTTTAATTAATATTTATTACGGATCCTTAAAAAAATATTACAAAAAACTATATTAATTTATAAAATATTTTCAAAATAATAATTATAATGATATATAATGGGATATAATTATAAACATAAAAAGATAATATATTTAATAAGAAAAGAAATTGCAAAAAAACTAAAAATAATTAATACGGCTTAAAGAAATAGTACGCCGACAATAACAATAAATATAATTGCTTAATGCGTTAAACGAGAACATATAAACAAAGTTCGATAGATTTAAATAGGAATTAAAAGAAAAAGGTTGTTTAAAAAAAATTGCAAAATAACGAAAACCAAAGAAATTAAGGGGAATTTCTAAAAAAACTTTTAAATACGACGATAAAAAACGTTAACGACCTTATTATTTTGAAAATACGAATCGGAACGTATTGATATATCGCAATAATAAATTATAAAGCTTTAAACGGGAATTATATTGTACCAAATATGGTTAATAAATTTAAATTATTATGGAAATATAAGTTAAAACCTTATATAACGATAAATACCAAAAGTTAGGAATTTACTTACGAAAACGGAAATATTATACGCAAAATTAAATACTTTAAGATTTTCATTAAATGATAATATTAAATAATTAATTTCGATATCGTTTTATTCGAGAATTACGATATAATCTTAAGATTACTATAAATATGTTAATACGAAATATTAATTAATAGCAGAACTAGCCAAATAAAATTTACTTTATTTCTTATTGATAAATAAAAGAAAAAAAATTAAAATCTTAATATTTAATCGATAATAACAACGAATGTAAATAAAAAAATACGATAAATACTTTATTACCTAAAAGAATAAAATAAAAAAAAATAAGTATTAAAAGAATACGACGTATTATTATAATTATTAAAACGAAATTAAAATAATTAAATAATAATTTAAAATATTATAGATAATAGCCTTAGGAATTAAAAAATCTAATTAATATATTATTTTAATATTATAAATATAAATAACCTTTTAAAAAAATTTAATACAAAATTACCAAAATATAACAAATAAGATTACGAAATAATCCTTAAAAAGGATTTTCGACAAAGTTTTACCTTATTTATAACCTTAACGGAAACAAATTACGTATTTTCAAAAAATACTTGAAAATCGGCGATAAAAAATAGATTCGACATTCGAAATTATTAATAGGATATCTAATATTATTATTTTTAATTACAGAAATAAAAACTAACTTTACGGAATTAAATAATTTATTATATTGAATTTTAAAAATAAATATAACCTTGTTAAAATTAAAAAAAGATACGAATAAAAAATAACTTTTAAAACAAAATACGAATTATTTAAATATTAATTATATTAATAAAATTTATGAACATATTAATAATTATCCAGCAAATAATTAATTACGTATTACAAAAATATTTCGATATTTTCGTTATATATTATTTCGACAATATTTTCATTTTTTCGAAAACAAAAAAAATAATCGTAAAATACGTTTATAAAGTTCTTTAAGCTTTATAAAACATAAGGTTACTTATTAATACAGAAAAGAATTAATTCCATATATAGGAAATGGAATATTTAAAACATATTATTACCCCAGAATATATTAAAATAAATCCCAAAAAATCGTTATAATTACAGAATAATAAATATTAACGATAATTAAAAATATATAAATATTTCTTAAATTCGCCAATTACTATAAAAAATTTATTTAAAATTTTAATAAAATAATTATACCCCTAATAAATCTTACGAAAAAATAATTCAAATAAATGCCAAATACGGAAAAAGTATTTTAAGATATTAAAAAAATAATGATTAACGAACTAATATTAATTGTTTACGATTTAAACCGTTTCGTTAAATTAAAACCTGATATTTCGAATTACGCGTTAAACGTAATAATCGGATAACGGAATAATTAAAGTAAATTATATCTTATTATATTTTTTTCGTTTAAATTAAAAAAAAACCGAATTTAATTACGGTATTCCATAAAAAAAATATATGGTTATTATTATGGCATTCCGAAAGTTTAGGCATTTGTTAAAAAGAAATTATATCAAATTTAGGTTTATATGGATTATAAAACTTTTATTTAATTTATTACGACCAGAAAATTTACAAAATAATAATTAAAATACGTAAGAAAATTGGCGAATTTCGATTTCGTTATTATTTACCAAAGAAAATTAAAAAATAAC
This sequence comes from Monosporascus cannonballus, assembly GCA_004154925.1. Lineage (NCBI taxonomy): Eukaryota > Fungi > Ascomycota > Sordariomycetes > Xylariales > Monosporascus > Monosporascus cannonballus. The sequence continues at coordinate 601,195 of QJNS01000007.1, forward strand.
AAAATAAATACTTTAAGCAAATAACCAAACTTTAAAAAAATTAATTAAAATTAGTTATATAATTTTTCATATTATTATAAAAAATATTTACGTTTACGACAAATTATAATAATTCGGGTAATACTTTTCGATATATATTAGAAAACTTAATAATATAATAATAATTTCTTAAAAAATTAAAAAAGAAATAAAATATAAATTTTAAAAAAATACTAAAAGGATTTAATACGAAAAATCTACAAATATTAATTATACGGATTTTTAAGGATTTATAAAACCCTATAAAATTTTTAACGTATTTATTTTTTTAAAATAAAATTAATAATATAAAAAATTAGACGGTTATACGATATTTACGCTAAAACAAAGATACGACGATACAAACCATACGGAAAATTATAATTATTACTAATTATAAAACAATTATAATATTTAATTATATTCGATTTTATTATTAAATTCTTTATATTAAAAAATTTAATTATAGGAATATATTATAATAATATTTTCGTAAACGTTAATCGATTCACGAAATTTCTTATTTTTTATTATATTATAAAGACATTAACGGCGAATAATTGGCATATATTTTTTTCAAATATATTTTTAATATATACGGATTATTAATAGAAATTATATTAAATACAAGATCGATATTCGTATTTAAGTTTTGGCAAAACCTTATAATATAAATCGATTTAAATCATAAATTATTTAACATATTTTAACTTTAAACGGATAAATAAATAAAATAAATAAATTAAATTTTAAAAATTTATTTACGATATTATATTAATTACGAATAAAATAATTAAGTTAAAAAATTACTAATTACATAATTAATTTATAATATTAACCATTACGAAAATATCAAAATAATATCTATAAACGCAAACTTTGGATTTATTTTAAAAATTTACAAAAAAATACGTAATAACAATCTAATTAATATTAAAATAATTTTTACGTTAAAGCAATTATAATAATTATACCAAAACATAAATATAAAATTAAAATTCGTATAAAATTAAATAAGTAAATATTATAATTAAAAAGAATTCAAAATATTAAGTTTTAAAAAAAGAAAAATACTTTTTTATTACCAAAAATATTTAAATAAAACGACCCAACAAAAAACTCGATTTGAAAAATGTCGGTTTATACAAAATTACGAAAGAAATTTTAGAAAATAAATACGAATTAGAACTTTTACCAAAAATTAAATTCCATTTAATTTTTTATATTTTCTTATTCGAAATAATAACAAATATAATTAAGGTATATACGGTATAAAACGATATAAAAATAAAAGATAAACAAATATACGAAATAAAGAAAATATTCGACATACGAAAGCAAAACGGATTTACGCAATACCGGATTAAATAAAAAAAGTACCCGAATTCCAAAAACATTTAAGAACCTGCCAAAAACCTTATTAACGCCTAATACCTATTAAAGAACTTTTATTAATAATAACGGATACGTCCTAATCAAAGGTCGACCAATTAATAACCGGGATGTTAAGCCAGTCGGCTATGGCCTACATTAACGTAATAACTATAACGGCGGCCTCCAGCTATTTTTATTCCTTTTCGAAACGTTCGAATTCCTTAATTACTTCCGTACCTTAAATACTATAACGAAATATTTTAATTCTACGACGGCGAAATAACTTCCGTTATTTCTGCAAGTAATCTAATTTATTTACAATATTACGAAAAACCTTACGGGCCTATTCCTTTTCGCGTTCCAAACGGTTTTCCTTATTAAAAAACTTTTTGTACTTAAATTCCGAAAAGCTAAATAAATCGCAAAAATTACCGTACTACGTATAACGGGCGTATTTCCCAGAATTATAATACGTTTTACAAAGTATGCCGATAAAACGGCAACAAAAACAAAAATTTTCTTAAAGTATAATAAAACCTAATAATGCAATACGTTTTATAAAGATAAAAACGTTAATACGTCTGCGGGAACGGGATTTTTTAATGCGACCCGATATGATAAATATGAAAAAAAAATTACTTACCAAAGTTAATAAATAAACGAAATAATCTTTAAAGATAAAAATCCTAAAAGGGAAAAGATCATATTATAACCTAACAATCTTAACTTTCCTAAACGGTCGGAGAACTTGAGTACCCAAGCCCGACCATACCAAAAAGATCACGTAATTAGCTTAAAGGGCTCAAGAGCTTGGCGCCTTTAAGCCGGATAAACCAACAGGTAGCTCAAAAAGATTAAAAGGCTTAAGGGCTTAAGCCGGTTAAGTAATTTAAGCCAGAAATAAAATATATATACTTATTAATTCCATAATTTAAAAAACTTTAGCTTGTAATATAATATTGTTACTTAAGGTACTCTTAGTATTACAAAACGTAATACGTTATTATATTTATTGTTCATATTCTTACATTACTCCTGCCAATATAAACCCGTCGACTTAAGGTTTAATAATTAATTAAACCACATAGCTCGTTATAATATAATTACAGTCCGAACAAAATATAATTAATAGAAATTCCGTTTTAATAAATTATGTAAATTCAAAGTGTTAAAATAATTGATAAATAATACGTTATAAGTACTATTAAATATTTATACTTTTAAGAACTTATTACTAAATGGAAATATTGTATTTTTAAAATAAATCTGTTTTGATATCGCCTTAAATTCTGTGTTCGTATATTTAATATATTATAAATATTTAATATATATTATTAATAACCCGAATTTATTAAAATCGACAAGATATTATTAATTAATACGTTTAATATAAAAGCGTCAGTAATAAATATACTTATCGATTTATTAATATTTATAATATACCTTTTAAAAACTTTTATTATTATTTATACAGAAATATGATTTGATATTAATGCCTCATTTTATCGTTAAAGGTATTATCAAGGTTCGCGGACGAAATATCGAGTTAACGTAATAATACTTTTAAAACCGTAATTCCTTTGTCTAATTTAAAACTCATTGAAAATCGGCAATTATTGTAGAATTTAAATTAACCTACTTAACGTTCATTTAAAGATTTATAATTAGAGAATATTATAAATTTTTATAATTGATAATACATCATGCGGATTCCCTAATTTTTGTAATTTCGGCTGTGATTCTTCGAATATTTTACTAATAATTAATAATTTGTTATCGTAAATCTTATAATTGAACACTGTTGGATTATGTTTTGCCGAAAAAAGGAATAAGTTATAATATATTTAACGTATTGTATTATCTAATATTCTTTGAGACATTTAATTAAAAACGTTAATTTTTAAAATCGGTTTACACTAGAAGTCGTCAGGTAAAAAAACCGGTGCTGTAAAAAAAGGAATTTTTAAGCCCTTAAAAAGACGTTTTATTTTGCTTTATTTATCAAAATAATTCAAGGTTTATTAATTAATTAAACACCTTTTGTCAGTCGTTAATAAAAATTAATAAAACTAAAAAAATGTTCTAATATCCGTAACGTTTTAAAAACTTTTGAATTTTAAATATTTTAATTTTATTATAATTATAGTAATTCTATTGATAAATATTAGTAAGCTAGAATAAAGTGTTTTCGTTGTATTAAATTTGTATTTAGGTATTCTAATAGTTTATATTTTTAAAATAATAGAATACGTTATATATTTAATTTCTATATTTTTATTTATTCCCTTTTTAAGTTGAAATATGGTTAATATAAGTTGCAACGTATTAATTTCAAAGATCGAAACATATGTAATTAATATAAAGTTAAAATAAATTTACAATATTAATGATGTTAAAATGTATAATTGGTAATTTTAATAATTTAAATCTGATTATAAAAGTTATTCGGTATTTTTTAATATCTATATATAAACTATTAAATGTTATAACGATAGTACATTCCGTAAATACTGATATCGAATAAGAATATTTGAAATTTCTTGAATTCATTTCAAAGAAACCGTAATAATGTAAACAAAATTAAATAAAATGATAAATTACCAGCCTAGTTACTAAGTTTTATTAAATCCATCATTTTTTAGCTTTTATTTACGTCGACTTTTGTTCGAGTTTCAAAGGATTTTGTTATCTAGAATAGCCGAGCAAACCATTGTTTGTAATTGTCTAGATTAATTTATATAAAAATCTAAATGTCGGAAGTTTCCAATTTGTTATTACTTTCCCTTTTTATTTTCAAGAATAATTAGTTTACAATTTCCATATTATTTGGCTTAAAATTTTATAAAAATCGATTACCGTCAATTTTTCTCATGTAAATCGTATTCGAAAATCAAAAGCCAAAATCGATTTTTTTATGATACTATTCTTAGATCGTTTAAAACATCGACGGTCTTCGTTGGTCAGATGGTTTTGTAAAATTTAATTATCATAAACGAAACAGTTTCATTAAAGATTCAATTAAAACGAATTATTGATATTGTATTTTTTAAATTCACAGCAAAATTTATTAATTAATAGGAATTTAAAAATCGTACAATAATTAAGCTGCAAAACTGGCGAAAGTTCGAAAAGCTTTTTATACGCACTTACGGTTTAGTTTACGATTTACGTTCAAGGTTTATCCTTAAGATTTGCCGTTTGAACGTTAACTTTTCGACTCTGCCAAACCGTAAAGCTAACGGGCATATGATTTATTACGGTCGAAACTTGTCGATAATTACGTATGTAAATCTCCTAAGCCAATATTAGTCGAAAATAACGTACTTACCCAGGCCAATTAATCTAGTATAAAGTAAAGCTTCATAAAATTAAGATATAATTTATCCTCACTGTATAAAGCATAAACTAACCATCGTCTTCGAAAATAGTAAATATATTATTTATGATAAAATTTATATTCTAGATGATTTCTTTTATATATTTGGCTTCATTTTTTACAAAATAGCTTAAGTTTAAATATAACTTATAAAGTTTCTCGATTTAAAATAATAAAATATCGATTGTTTATCCTAATATTATTAAACCTACAATAATTAACATAATAACGCATTTTATTTACCGGTTTTTTTTTAAAAAAATAAACAAAAACCTATTGTTTAAAAATATTAAAAAGAATAGGATATTGTTTTGATAATTATATATATGCTCGATCTCTTAAAAATATATAAAATGACATAATTTATGCACCGTTAAATAATATAATTTAATGTGAAATGAAATTAATTTTATAATTAAAAACTTTATACGGTAATAAAAAGTTAACGGTTTAAAAAATATATACCTCTTATTATATCTTAATTTTCAAAAAGCAATTCTTTTAAAATTGCGATTCTTATTACCGGTAATTTTCTATTTAAATACTTTTAGATGCCTCTTCCAGCTTTATAATATAATTAAAGCGTTTTGGTTATTTAATTATAAAAAGTTTATAACCTAAGCAAAATAATGTTCGGATTGACTTTTCAACTTTAAATACAGATATTACGTAAATTTGTAATATATATTACTAATATTATTTTGTTTCAAATAAGGGTTATAAAAATAATACATTTAATTAAAACTTAACATCGTATTACGCCTTTTTTTAACGATAAAACATGAAAAACTTAATAATTCGGAATAATAGAATTTTTATAAAAAGTAATATTAATATAACGTAAAATAATTACAAAAGCTCAAATAGCAAGCTATGGAAAAGAAGAAAATTAAAGATTTCGTTATGTTTTCGTTATTGAAACGTATTGTTTTGGCTATTTCAATGATCAATAAATTATCATTTTAAAAACTAAGTAATTCGTAAATAATATTGGCCTTATATCAAAATTATCGATAAAAAGTGAAATTTGTAGTATAAGACGTATACGAAATTGTACCGTATAGGTTTTCAGAATCAAATTAGTTATAATTTTACTTTCTGATTTGAATAATAAAACTCATAAATTAAATAATAAAACATATTATTATAAGGAACAATCTTATGATTAATAAACTTTATGGTAGAATATTCGTAATATATTATAAACTACGTTAATAACGAAATACCCATAATAGGTTAAATATAATCTAAAAAATATATCTTAACATTTATAAAACTTATATAAAAGTTTAATTTCTTATTATTTTATAGTTTAATAAACGTTTTAATTACGATTTATTATAAAAATTAAACAGGCTTTTATTATATTACGTTATAATTTCATCATAGTCTCGTAAATATTACGTCAATTGTTATAAGATACGAATATTTATTAAGGCATCTAAATGCATAATAAAATTTATTAAGCCATCTAAATGAATAATAATACTTTTCTCGGAATATATGTAAAAGTTTTACCTGCGTCGATATTACCTTTTTTTCGATTAAAGGCTTACGGAGGCTATGAATTTTAACCGTTATTATATTTAATTATATAAGCCTGGACTCGATAAGTATCGAAACATTAGATAACTATCACCGTATTATTTTATTTCTAGCTTAGCTTTTAATTATTTTTTTTAAAACGCTTAATTTGTTATATTATAAATTCTCTTAAAATAACTGAATTTACTTGGGTTATTTTTGGAGCCGAAACGTTATCCTTATATAATGAAAGTTTTCTTAAGTGTTTGGTTAATTTGTATTCTAATAACATAATAATATATAATATATAGCGTTAACAATTACTTATTTTGAGCGGCTAAACGAATAAGTTTGCCGATAAATTTATTCATTATTTTTAAACTTTATTTTAAAATTTAAAAGTTTTTATACCGTTAGGTTAACGCACTACACAAGCTCGCGACTTAAACAAGCCCGGGGCTCGTTTTTTGGCGCCTTAAAACAACAAATCCTAATAACGTAACTATAATACCTCAAATTGATTTTAACCAGTTATAATCTCTGTCGCTAATCGTAATTACAGTTTTTAAATAAATGCATATATTAATTAAAGGCCTGCCACGGACGCCGTATTATTATTTCTTTTTTCAACTCTTTTATTATAATTATTTTCAGTATCTATTAACTGCAATCTTTTACTACCACCATTTTTGCTGACTAAAACGATTTATTTAGCACGTATAGTAAATATTATTTTATTAGAAACTTTTATTTTAACCATTTAATTACGTAGAATCGAGTTATTTTAAAATACGTTTTCCGAAACGCCTTATAATACACCCCGACGCGTTTTTAATATATCCCGATAGGCCCCGTGACGCGTCTTACGATACGCCTTAGGACACGTTTTTCGACGTATTTTGCGAATACCTTCTACGTATTAAAGCCGGACAAAAAACGTTCGCGGATATAGGTTGGGAATTCGGTCGGTAATTGTTTTTTCTCGGTCGCCTATAATATTTTCGCAATAAAAATAATATTAATATAAATACGTTAAAAAGTAGTTAAGTCCGCACAGATTAAGAGAACTAAAAAATAATATAGCGTCCGTAATAAATTTTGATTTAATATGTATATTAGTTAAAAAGCTATAAATACATTAGGCGATACAGAGTATCGTCAATTTAAATCAATTGGATACGTTATGGTTAAATTATTTGGATTTATTGCTACGAGGTATCAAAAAACGAACCGCTAACTTATTTAAGTTGAAAGCCTGCATAATACGTTATTATATCAATAATAAGGTAAATTTAATTTCAAAATAAAAGAATATCGTTTAGGTTACGTTATTTTTATTGTTACGATTCGAGATGTATAAATTATATTATTATATTATCGATTTGATTATATTTATTTATATAAGTATTACGTTAAAAGCATTTTGCTATATATATAATCCGGTATAGAATCGATAAATAAATATTTTAATAAATAACAAATTTTAACTATACTAACAATTATTTATTAATATATTTTTTACCGGAATAATAAGTTCTTAATATTACCTTTAAAACTAAATAGTTTAGCGCTATAAAGAAAGTAAATTTCCATTCTTCTGAAACAGAGATACTATAGCTTCGTTAAAACTTATATAACAGTAAGTTACGAAATTATTTAAAATATAAATTTAACGAGCAATCATAATAAGGTTTAATAATTGTTATTTGTTACAATAACATTTTTGCTGTAGTTAAATGTCCTTGAAGCTGAAAATTTGCGAAAAAAGATTATTGCATTTATTATAACAATTATTTTTTCAACGGTTAAAGGTTTATAAAACTGGCTTTATTGGATTATGATTTTGTTAATAGAAATTAAATAATGATGAAATTAAGAGTATTTATATAATCAATATTTATTTTGTCGTAGTAATTATTTAATATTTATAAATTATATCTAAAATTACATTTGTTAATACTTTGAATATTACGGAATCTTTTTAAAAATTACAAACGCATTTTGAAATATTTTATAAAGGTGCTTATATTTTTCGAAAAAATAGTTTCATGGTAGAAAGTTGTAAGCAAACCATATTATCACGGAAATAAAATGAAATAATGCGAAAAAAAAAACTTTGACATTTTTAAATAGAAAAGGTATAGTTGCATTATTACTTTATTTATATAGTAACGCGCATGTATTGGTACTATTATTATTATTTTTTACAGTCGAAAAGTTTATAAGATTTATAACGAAAAAGCGACATAAATATGGCGAATTTAGCGCGTAAAAAACTAATAATTATAGCGCTATTCTCTCCATTATGATAAGCACTTTTTTTAAATATAAAGATTTATTATAGCGTTATGTGTTTTTTAAGTTTAAGAAAATATTTATATAGTAAACGCATAATGTTTGCATATATAAAACAAAACGGCGATTTAAAAGAGCGGCTTCGCTAGTGCCGTAATAACCGTCAAACACTTAACAGCATTTTTATAATATATTTTCAAATATATTAACGTATAAAATCTTTTACAAAAACTATAAATTTCGACCAAAAACGAAAAAAGTCTTTATTATAATACAACGCAAGTTTTCGCAACCTTGAACTTCATAAAGAAGCATATTATATAATACTAAAAAATAACCTTATTACAGTGTTTGAAACTGATTATAAAAAGCTTCAAACCTAAAAACAAACTCTTTATTTTAAAGGATAATTACAAATAATATAATTAATTAACTTTATATTAAAAGAAATTTTTAAAAATTTTATAAAGCTTTTTAAAGCTAAATTCTTTGCAAAACATTAATAACATTATTTTTTTTGAACTTAATCCTCAATATACTTTATATATTTTCTAACTCCATTAATAATGATAGCTTTTAAACAGAATTTCTAAATTAAAATACAACACAAATGCAATTATTCAACTTGAATTGGCCTAAAGAAAACATATTACTTTTGCTTTAAATAACAAACAATAAAAGTGGGGAAAGCTGATAACTATTACGAAAAGTTCGGAGAAGAGGTTAAAAAGATTTTCGAAATACTTAACAAAATATTTAAAACTAGAGTACAAGATCAAAGATACTAATAAAGAACTTAATATTTAATTACGCCAGTATTTTTATGTCATTAAGTTGAACAGTTCATTGTAAATTCCAACTATTTATAAATAATACTTATCAAAATTTCAAAATGTTTTAAAAAAAACCTTGTAACATTAACGTTTTCAAGGTTTTAACAAAGTTTATAACAATATCGGTTAATATAAATAGCTTATAATATACTTAAAAACCTTGAATTTAAAAAATTAAATGTAATAATGTATTACGAAATATAATAAACATTAATGTTTTTGATATCTACATTATATACTGATATTTCTTCCTAGAAATAATAATAATATATATTATTTTTATATGACGGCTAGGGGGTTTAACCAATTATTAAACCTTAGTCGAACGGGTTTACGTTAGCAGGAGTATTGTGGGAATCTAAGTAATAGATATAGTAATCGTGTTACGTCTCGTAATACTAAGGGTGCTTTGGGTAACGATGTTATATTGCAAGTTGAAATGATTTAAATTATGGAAATAATAAGCGTATTATATTTAATTTTTTAATTTTATAAACCCCTGGTTTTACGAATTTTACGATGGATTTTATTAAGTCCGGCTTTATAAGTTTTACGATTAATCCTGTCGAATTATTATGTAATTCGATTTACATAACTTAATTATATTTCTGTTACGACCGTTTTCCGAAACCGCAACTTATCGGGTTATAATACGATTTTTTTTAAAATTTTCGTCTCGAATTTCTTTTTTCTTTTATAAGTCTTTTTTTCGTTATTATGTCGGGCCGTATTAAAAAACCGATTAACCGAAAAACAAAAAAGCGAAATAACTTGTTTAAGTTAATTATTTTCTGAATTATAAATATGTCTGTATATTTTTATTACATCTGTTACGAGTTATTATCTTATTATATTTTTTATTAGATTTTTTCCAGTATGAAAAATACGTAACGCGGAATTTAGGTTTTTATAACGTTAACGGTTTTTTATTTTTTTAACTTGAAAAATTCGTTTTTAATTACTTTAAGGTTAACACGGAACTTAAAAAAGCCGAAAAGGAAGCGGAATAAGCGCAGGTTAAAATTTGCCGCTTTCGAAAACAAAAGAAATTATAGGCCAACCGTATAATACGTATATTATCTCGTAATTTTTAATCCGTAAAGGAATTGGATAAACTAGAACGTTAAAAAAACAGGACGAATTAAAAGTTACTTAGGCTATATCGGCAAAGGCCGTAACTCTTTTCGACTGATTTATTCTTAAATTTATCAGTTAGTTATCCATTAATTGGAGAAGTTTTAATTCCGTCAACCTCGGCGTTATTGATAAAACTTTTTTAATAAATGCTAGGCGTTAATAAGATTTTTGGCGGGTTTCCAAAATGTTTTCGGAATTTAAGCGGTTTTTTTATTTAATTAGATATTAGGTAAATCTAATTTATTTCCGTATATCGAAATTCTTATTCATTTTATATGCTTATTTGTTCTTTATTTCTATATTATTTTATGCCGTATGCATTTTGATTACTTTTGCTGTCAATTCGAATAAATAAATGTAAAGAATTAGATAGAATATATCTTTTAATGGCAGTTTTAATTAATAATTATTTTTTGACATTTTTCTTTAGCAATTTTAAATAGACTGATATATTTGAAATCGAGTTTTTTATTAGGTTATTTTGTTTAAATATTTTTAATAACGAAAAAACTATTTTTTTTAAAAGTTGGTTTTTTAACCTTTTTTGGCTATAATATTTACTTATTTAATTTCGAATAAATTCTAGTTTTGCTTTTATTTCTTAATATAATTACCGTAATTATTTCGACATAAAAATTGTTTTAATATTAATTAAACCGTTATCGCGTATTTTTTTGTAAATCCTTAGAATAAAACCAAAGTTTACTTTTACTAGTATTATTTTAATACTTTCATCATAGCTGGTATTAGAAGTTAATTATGCGATCGGTAATTTCTTTATTTAGTTATTTTATTCGTAATTAATATAATATCGGAAATACAATTTTAAAATTTAATGTATTTATTTTATTTATTTATTCGTTTATAATTTAAAAGTATTAGATTACTTAAAATTGAGGCCGATTTATATTATAAAGCTTTGCTAAAATTTAAATATAAATATTAATTCCTTATTTAAAATTCTCTTTATTAGGAATACGTAAATCTTAAAAATATGGTTAAAAAATATATATTCTTTATTTGGCATTTATATTTTTATAATATAGTAACAAATAAAACAATTTCAAAAATCGATTAAGGATTACGAAAATGTTATCGTAATATACTTTTATAATTAAATTCCTTTATATAGGATATTTAATAATAAAATCGATTATAATTAAATACTATAGTTATTTTACTATTAATAATAGCTGTAATTTTCCGTCCAATTTATATTGTTAAACTTTTGCTTTGGCGCAAACATTATATTGCCGTATGATATTTTGTACTATTAATTGTATTTTAAAAAGGAAATATATGCGTTAAAGCCGTTTCAGGGTTTTGTAAATCCCTAAATATCCGTATAACTAATATTTATATATTTTTCGTATTAAATCCTTTTAGTATTTTTCCGGAATTTATATCATATCCGTTTTCTGGTTTTCTAGAAAATCATTATTATACTGCTGGATTTTCTGATAAATATCTTAAGGTATTGCCCGAATTATTACAATTTATTACGGACGTAATTATCCTTTTATAATAATATCAAAAAATATAATTACTTTTAATTAATATCTTTTCGCAATTTGGTTATTTACATAGCATTTTTTTTGCCGTTTTTTAGTCCTTTTTTATAAATAATACCGGAATCGAAATTCGCTAATTCTTTTACGTATTGAAATTATCGTTTTGTAAATTCCTTGTTTATAATAAATCGGGTAAAATTTGGATAATCCGTATAAACCTTAATTCAATATAACTTTCCGTTTAAGAAATATCTAAATTTTTGAAATATCATAATAATAACCATAAACTTCTTATCTGGAACAACGTAATTAAACTTGGTTTTTTTAATTTATGTAAAAAGAATATAATAAGATATAATTAGCTTTCATTAGTTCATTATCCGATTATTACGCTTAATATATAATCCGAAATATTGGTCTTTAGCTTAACGAAGTACTTCAAATTATACAGAATTAATATTAATTTATTAATAATCGTATCCTTGATATTTTAAAATGCTTTTTCCGTATTTACCATTTATTTAAATTTTTTCTTTTGTAAAATTTGTTAAGGATATAATTATTTTACTAAAGTTTCGAATAAAACTTCTGTAATAATTAGCAAATTCGAAAAATGCTTATATTTCCTGAATTATTATTAACGTTTATTATTTTGAAATTGCAGTACTTTTCTTAAAATCTATTTAAATATATTTTAAAATAATAATATATTTTAGGTATTTAACTTTTTATGTTTAAAATTCATATTTCTTTGCGTTAATAAATAACCTTATGTTTTATAAAACTTAAAAAACCTTATAAACGTATTTTGCATATGCTTTTTTCGTTTTTAAAAAAATAAAAATATCTTCGAGGTAGCAAATAATAGAAATATCGCAATATTTTCGTAATATATAATTTATTATTCGCTGGAAAATTGTTAATACGTTTGTAAATCCTATGAAAATAATTAAGTACTTAAATAATTCGTATTTTATTTTGAAAGCTATTTTTATTTATATTATTTTTTTCAATTTTAATAAAGTTATATTTATGTTAAAATTAAATATTATAAATTATTTTATTCCGTAAAATCGGTTTTTTATTTCAGTAGTTAATGCTAATAATACTCGGTTTTTAACGGTAATATTGTTTAATTATTAATAATCAATTATAAGTCGTAAATTTCAGTTTTTTCTGGTCCGAAAAACATAAGGTCCTTTGTTAATAATTTCAAAAATTAAATCCATTTTTTTGTAACCGATTGTTGAGGTATTTTTTGAAAATACATAATTTGTTTCCGCTAAAATTATAAATAAGGTAAAACTTTATCGAAACCTTTTCCTTAAAAATTAATTTTTAGTTTTATTTATTTTGTTTTAATAATTTCGTATAGACTTTCGTAAAAAATGTATTTGTATTTATAGCCTTAGGTAATATATTAATTAAAGCTTTTAATTTTTGGGAATATTATTTTACGTCCTTATTTAATTGCTTTAATTTCGCTTTAATAATAATAACAATATATCGTATTTTGGTTTTGATATTTGGTTTTTTCTTATATTTTATCCTTTTAGGTAATAAACGTTTTATCGTATCCTTATATCCATATTTATCGTTATTATCGATCGAATATTAAGATTTTAATTATTTTTATCTGTTAATAATGTATAAGGTAAACCTTATTTAATTAATTCCGTTATTAATTAAAATTTCGTGTTATCGTATTGATAGTAATCTTAAAATTATATCGTAATTTGCGAATAAAACAATATCAAAATTATTTATTTGGTATTATTTTTCAATAAAGATTTCGAAATAATTAATTTTTCGTATAATATTTCAGTTATCATAAACAAATTCCTACTTTTCGGCAGATGTCATTAAATAAGGTTTTAATTCGTACTTTTATAATAATTTAAGTTTCTTAATTATATGTAATATAATATAATTTCTATTTAAAACTTCGTAATTTACTGTTACGATATATTAATACGTTCTGATTTGTATATTTAAAATAATAAAATTAGTAACGTGTTTTATTATTACGTTTATAACATTTTTTAAAAGCTTTTTTTAAATTTCTTTAAACTTTATTACTTTGCGGCTTTTTTGTTAATAACTCTTTTCTTTTACTTCCCGTTCGAATTTGTCGAACTTTATTTGTATTTTTTCGTTTAACGCGTTAAGTTATTATATTTGTCGTTATTACCGACGTATTATTCCTTGGAATTTTATTAAGTATTTTTAATTTTATTAGAATCTTTATTTATTACATAAATTATTTTTTATATTTATAATTATATTTTATTATACGTTATTTTAATTATTATTTTAAAAATCTTTTATAAATTAACCTATTCTTTTAATAATTTGTTTCGTAAGGATTTATAATAAATACTAATTAAAAATAAAAATCTGCAGTAATTTGATAATAATATTTTATTATATATTAGGTTAACTTTTTTCCCATTTAGTAATTATATTATTAATAATAATAAAAAGGGTTTTTTTTGCTTATATCGCTTTGTATCCGGTTAATCTTTTGTTTCGGTTAATTATTAAATATTTTCCAGAACTACGAATCGAAAAAATCAATATTATTATTTATCGTTTTTATTATTTCCGGTGCCGTTTGGAAACTTAAATCTTTTATAATATATGCGGTTAAGTTATTTGTAAATATATGATTTTTATTTTTCGTAATCAGGATATTTTCGTCGTCGACAGTATATAACGAATATTTTGCCGTATCGATTAAAGGTTCCGCAATAAAAACTTTCTATATAATTTTGATATTTGCGTAATTATTTTTATAATGGTTTTTGTTATTTTCGCAATATTTGCTAAGTTAATTTTTTAATTTTTCCTACTTTTCGTTAAAACTTTTGTCGTAATGGTCCTTATTGGACTTTTCGCTATAAAGGATCTAGCTTATATTTAAACTGAATTATATTAATAGATTTATTTTCGTTTTTTTTTTGATTTTCTTTCAATAGTTTTTCGGGTATCGGTTTTTAATTATTTGGGCGGGGCTCTTTAGGCGAAGAATATTCGTAAATTCTTTATTCTTTTTTTCTGCAATTATAGTATTTAATCTGGTTTTAATCTTTTTTATACGTAATTCCTAGCTCCATAGGTTCTGGTTTTATACCGTAAAAAGTGTTATTACGTCAAAAAACGCTGGTATTAGCCATATATTAAAGTGTGTTATTATTTTTCCTTTTAATACCTTTAATACGTTATTCGTATTATGTTACGACCCGACAAGCTCCGGTCTCAAGAAACGGTCAGGCAGGAGCATACGGACCACCTCCCGGGTTACGTAAAGGTGATCACTGCCAAGCAAGTAATCATTAGTAATTAAAAGTAATCCCAAATAATCATAATTACCATTAACGGCGTAATTACGAACAATTAAGCCAAAAAGGAAAAGGATATATACGTTTATTAATTTTATAATCTGGATAACTATAATTTGTAATAATATTTTTTTACCTAAGGTATTTTTAATATTACGAAACGTAATACGTTATTATATTTATTATTTAAAATTTTACGATATTTCCATTAATAGAAATCTGTCGACTTAAAGTTTAATAATTGGTTAAATTACTTAGCCGTTATATGTTATAAGTTTTTATTTAATAATACCGTTAAATTTTAAACAATATTTAATACTGTAAAAAATATCGACCAGTATATAAAAAACCCTTATTCAGTAACTTTAGGCTCGAATTTGGGAGCTGGAAAAAGAAGTTCGACAATTTAGGGCTACGCCTACCTAACCCTTTTTCGTCCGTATAAAACCAAAAAAACCAGAACCTTATAATAAAAAAGGTAATTCTCAAATCTTTTTAATTTAAGTACAAATTTATTTTCATTTTTTAAACCTTAATAACTTAATAAATATGGTTTTAACAATAAAAATATATTTAATAAGGAATACGATTAATTAATTTAAGCTTATTATGAAATATTTTTTGGAAATAAAAAAAGTAAATAAAAAAAATTTTACCAATAAGATTTTTTTACTTTATATTAATTTCGAAAATAAAATACGTGATAATTTCGGTAATCCGGATAAAAAACGATTAACGGCTTAATAACTTTTATAATATCGATAAAAAGAACTTATATTTAAATACGTCGTAACTTTTAAAAGTTTAGCGGTTAAGGCCGGATAAGGAAATAACAAAACCGACGCTTTTATCGATATATTTTATAAAAAGTTGAAAAATAATATAAATAATAAAATTATTCGGATTAAACGATTAATTACCTTGAACCGATATATCGTAAAGGTTATTAAGGTTAATAATCGACAGTTTGAAAAACGACAGGAAAAAAAAAAATAATATGCCTTACGTTCGGGATATAAGTTTAATTAAGGGAAAAAACGAAATACACCCCTTATTTTTTATGAGACGGCGCCAGGACCTATGGAATTCGGCGTTACATATAGATAAAATTAGAGCCAGATTAAGTATTTTAATTCTGGCAAAATGGGATATAAAGTTTATAAATACAAAAAGCCTAAAAAACCATAACAGAATAATTAGACCCCTATACCGGAAGAACAATTTAAAAACAATTCAGAAAATAATAACAAAGTTATTAACATAATCCAAACCAAATATGTATCAGGTCTTAAGCAAAAACCATTACGATAAGAAATCTGACGAAAAATGCGAAAAGCTAAAAAGCTAACTTAATAAATAACGTAAATATAACAAAAGGTATTATAAAGATAATTACGCGAATATTAAGACTGGATAAAAAAAATTTGTTTAAGAACCCCCGATCGATACGGCAAAGTGCATGCTATACATTGTCGACGACGAGAATATCCCGATTACGAAAAATGAAAATAACATATTTACGTATAAATTATCCGTATATATTATAAGGGATTCGATTTTCCAAACCGTACCGGATATAACAAAAACGACAAATAATGGTATCGACAATTTCGAACTATAACCCTAAAAGATATTTAATAATTAACCGAAATAAAAAGTTGGCCCGAAAAAAAGTAATACCCGTAAAAAAACCTTTTTTATTATTATAGATAATACAATTACTAAATAAAAAAAAAGTTAATCCAGCGTACGGTAAAAAGACATTATTAAAAAATTATTACGGACCTTTATTTTTAATTAATATTTATTATAAATGCTTCCGAAAAAAAGTTATTAAAAAAATACGTTAATTTACAAAAGATTTCTGAAACGATAATTAAAATAACGCATAATAAGATATAATTAAAAACATAAAAAAATAATTTATTCGATAAAGAAAAAAATTATAAAAATAATTAAAAATAATTAATACGGTTCTAAGGAATAATACGCCGGCGATAACGATAAATATAAGAACTTAACGCGTTAAACGAAAAAATATAAATAAGGTTCGATAAACTTAAATAAAAATTAAAAGAAAAAGATTATTTATAAAAAAGCCGCAAGATAACGAAATCCAAAGAAATTAAAAGGAATTCCTAAGAAAAGCTTTAAACGCGATAATAAATAATGTTAATAATTTTATTACCTTGAAAATATAAATCGGAACGTATTAATATATCGTGATAATGGATTACGGAATTCTGGGCAGAAATTATATTATGCTAAATATAATTAATAAGTTTAAATTATTATACAGGTATAAGTTAAAACCTTATATAATAACGAATACCGAAAATTAAGAATTCGTTTACGATAATGGAAACATTATAGGCAAAATTAATTATGTCGAAATTTTTGTTAAAAAATAATACCAAATAATTAATTTCGATATCGTTTTATTCGGGAATTATGATATAATCTAAAAATTACCATAAATACGTTAATACGGAATTTTAATTAAAGGCGGAACTAATTAAATAAAATTTGTTTTATTTTTTATTAACAAATAGAAAAAGAAAAAATTAAAATGATAATATTTGATCGATAATGGCGACGAATATAAATATAAAAATATAATAAATACTTTATAACTTAAATAAATAAAATATAAAAAAAGACGGATATTAAAGAAGAATACGACGTATTGTTATTATTATTAAAATAAAATTAAAATAATTAAATAATAATTTAAAATAATAAAAATAATAATATAAAGAATTAACAATTTAATTAATATATTATTATAATATTATAAATACAAATAGCTTTTTAAGAAAAAATTCACTACGAAATTATTAGAACATAACGAATAAAATTATGATATAATTTTTCAAAAAAGATTTTTAACAAAGTTTTACCTTATTTATAACCTTAATAAAAACGAATTACGTATTTTTAAAAAAATACTTAAAAAATCGGTTATAAAAAATAAATTTATTTTTCGAAATTATTAACAATATATTTAATATTTTTTATACTTAAAATATAAAAAATTACGACTTATGGTTAATTATCGATAATTAAACGATATTATTATTAAGGATTAAATATTATTATTCTTAATTACGGAAATAAAAAACCGATTTTACGGAATTAAATAATTTATAATATTCGATTTTAAAAATAAACATAACCTTATTAAGATTAAAAAAGGATATAAATAAAAAATAATTTTTAAAACCAAATATAAATTATTTCAATATTTGGTTATATTAATGGCATTTACGAACGTATTAGCAATTTTCCAATAAATAATTAATTACGTATTACGAAAATACCTCGATATTTTTGTTATTTGCTATCTCGACGATATTTTCATTTTTTTGGAAATAAAAAAAACATATATAAAATATATTCATAAAGTTATTTAAGTTTTATAAAACGCAAGGTTATTTATTAATGCAAAAAGAATTAATTCTATATATAAAAAATGGAATATTTAAAATATATTATTATCTTAAAATATATTAAGATAAACCTTAAAAAGATCGTTATAATTACAAAATAACAAACGTTAATAATAATTAAAGAAGTATAAATATTTTTTAAATTCGCTAATTATTATTGGAAATTTATTCGAAATTTTAGGAAAATAATTATATCGTTAAAAAATTTTATGAAAACTTTTTTTAAATAAACGCCCAATATGGAAAAAATATTTTAAAGTATTAAAAATATAATTATTAATAAGCTAGTATTAATTATATATAATTTAAATCGTTCCGTTAAATTAAAAACCGATATTTCGAATTACGCGTTAAACGTAATAATCGGATAACGAAATAATTAAGGCAAATTATACCCTTATTGTATTTTTTTCGTATAAATTAAAAAAACCCGAATTTAATTACGGCATTTTAAATAAAAAATTTATAGTTATTATTAAGGCATTTTATTAATTTAAATATTTCCTAAAAGGAATTTTATACCAAATTAAAATTTATACGGATTATTAAAATCTTACTTAATTTATTACAACTAGGAAGCTTATAAAATAATAATTTTATTATGCGGAAAAATTGGTGAACTTCGATTTCGTTATTATTTATAAAAAAAAATAATAAATGATAAAATAAAGGCTTTAAATACATAATTAAACTTTAAAAAAAATAATTAAAATTAACCATATAATTCTCGATATTATTATAGAAAAATATTTACGCCTGCGATAAATTGCGATAATTCGGATAATACCTTTTAATATATATTAGAGAATTTAATAACACAATAACAGTTTTTCAAAAAACTAAAAAACGGACAAAATATAAATCCTAAAAAAATATTAAAAATATTTAATATAAGAAATATACGAATATTAATTACATAAATATTTAGGGACTTATAAAATCTTAAAAAAACTTTAACGTATATATTTTTTTCTTAAAATGAAATTAACGGTACCAAAAATTATACAGCAATATAATATTTATGCCAAAATAAAAGCATAACGATATAAATTATACGGAAAATTAAAATTATTATTAATTACAAAATAACTTTCATATTTAATTATATTTAATTTTATTACTTAATTTTTTATATTAAAAAATCTTATTACCGGAATATATTATAATAATATTTTCGCAATTATCGATTAATTTATAACATTTCTTTATTTCTTATTATATTATAAAAATATAAATACCAAATAATTAATATATTTTTTTAAATATATTTTTAATTTATACGGATTATTAATAGAAATTATATTAAATAAAAAATCGATATTTACCTTAAATTTTTAATATGGCCATATGGTATAAATTAATTAAAATCATAAATTATTTAATATATTTAAATCTTAATTAAATAAATAAACAAAACGCATAAATTAAATTTTAAAAATTTACTTACAATATTATATTAATTATAAATAAAATAATTATGTTAAACAGTTATTAATTGCGTAATTAGCCTAGAATATTAGTTATTACGAAAATATTAAAATAATATTAACGAATATAAATTTTGGGTTTATTCCAGAAATTTATAAATAAATACGTAATAATGGTTGAATTAATATTAAAGTAATTTTTACGTTAAAATAATTAAAATAATTATATTAAGAAATAAAAATAAAATTAAATTTCGTACGAAATTAAATATATAAATATTATAATTAAAAAAGGTTAAAAGCATTAATTTTTAAAAAAGGAAAAATAGTTTTCTTTGCCATAAAAATATTTAAATATAACAATTTAGTAAAAAGTTCGATTTTAAATATATCGGCCCATATAAAATCGCTAAAAAAATCTTAAAAATAATTACTAATCAAAACTTTTACCAAAAATCAAATTTTATCTAATTCTTTATGTTTTCTTATTCGAATTAATAACAAATATAATTAAAAGATATACGGCATAAAATAATATAAAAATAAAAGACGAATAAGTATATAAAATGGAAAAAATACTTAATATGTAAAAACAAAACAGATTTACCTAATACTTAATTAAATGAAAAAAATATCTAAATTCCGAAAATATCTAGGAATCCGTTAAAAATTTTATCGGCGTCCAG
Organism: Monosporascus cannonballus; assembly: GCA_004154925.1. Classification (NCBI taxonomy): domain Eukaryota; kingdom Fungi; phylum Ascomycota; class Sordariomycetes; order Xylariales; genus Monosporascus; species Monosporascus cannonballus. Next base: position 622,166 of record QJNS01000007.1, read on the forward strand.
CGCCTATTAAAAAACTTTTACCAATTACGACGGGCGCGTCCTAATTAATAATTGACCAGTTAATAACCGGGATATCGGGCCGGTTAATTATGGTTTACGTTCACGTAATAACCGTAATAACGGCCTTTAACTGGTTTTATTTCCGATATTTTTATTTCTTTAATTTATTTAATAATTAAAGTTTATATTATACCATAATAACGCTTTTCGAACGAATTAACGCCTTTTATTTATGTAAACGAGTAAAACGAAAAAAAGCTTTATTTTTTTAATATTTACGTTAAGCTTTAAAATAAAGCCTTTAAATTTTAATAATCGTTTTTCGGCAAATGCTTTTTCGCGTTCTGAACGTTAATACTTACGATAAATATTTTATAAGGAAAAATTAGGTATACCGGTACCATTACAGGATTGACCTTAATTAACATATTCCTTATACCTTAAAACGTTTTCCATTATTTTACATTTTGTGTTTTTCGAAAATTAATAAAAGCAAAATATAATTTCGTAACCAAATGCGTTAAAGGTTTTTACGAGGTTAATATAATAAACGGTAAAAAAACAGGGAATACGACGAAATTTAAAAATACGGAACGATATAATTAAAGTCAAAAAAAAAATTTATTAAACGAATAAAAAAAAGAAAAAAAATCTTAAAGATAAGATTTGGAAAAAAGAAAAATCGTATTACGACCCGATAAGCTCCGGTCTTAAAAAACGGTAAGGCAGAAACATACGGACCACCTCCCGGATTACGTAAAGATAATTACTATCAAGCCAGTGATTATCAGTAATTAAAAGTAATCCCAAGTAATTATAATTACTACCAACGGCGTAATTACGAATAATTAAGCCAAAAAAGAAAAGAATATATACGTTTATTAACTCCATAATTTGGATAACTTTAGCTTATAATAACATTTCGTTATCTAAAGTACTTTTAGCATTCCGAAACGTAATACCTTACTGTATTTATTGCTTAGATTCCTACGATACTCCTGTTAACATAAACCCGTCGACTTAAGGTTTAATAGTTGGTTAAACCGCCTAGCCGTCAAATATTATCGATCGTTAATTTTAACTGCCATAATAATATAATCCGATAAATATTTAGGCCGATTAAATTTAAAACGTTTTTTCTGTAATTTCTTTTCAAGCCGTCGAGAAACTTAACTTTTAATATTTTTTGTTCCCAGTTTAACTTAATTATTAATTGAACGACAGTATTGCCGTAACAAAATACCGATTTCTTTTGATATAATTATTAGATTTGTATTTCGGTTTTTGTTTTTTCGTTTATTATTACGAAAGTTTTCGTTAATGTTTATAAGAATTGTTCGTAATTATTATAAATTTATATTATTTTTGGTTTCCGTTTATCGACTAATAAAGTAACGTATTTTTTTTATTACGGGTTCGAACCAAGTGGCCGTATTTCTGGTAAGTCGTTTAATTGCGAACTTAATTCGTATAATAAGTATAATTAATTAAATAAGAAAATATCCGAAGTATGCTTATTATTAAGTTAAAAATAATTATAGTTTAGTCGAGGTTCTGTCGAAAAATTTTAATTTGCGAGGTTTAAGGACTTTTCCCGGTTTTTTGGTAACATTTAACTATATAACCTGTCTTATTTAAGAAGGTTTTTTAATTTCGAAAGATTCTGTTTTCCTTCAGTTTTTTATAAGCTGTTTAAAGGGAAATTATAAGGTCGTTATTGTTTTTTTCGGACTAAATAATACGTTCGCTTATAATATTTAAACGTCGAAAAACTTTTACGAATAATATAAGGTTTGTTTTCCTTTTTGGATTTCATTATAATATCCGGGTAATTAAAAATTTAAAAAATAAGTTATGGAGATTATTTGCTAATAAATATAATTTCGGCGATATCGCTTAAATTCTAATAATATTATTAAATAAATGTTTATAACGTATAACGGTTAAAAAATTTAATTAATTATTAAATCTTAATTGTACGGCTTTATAACAATCAAAATATTATAAAATTTTAAGTAATAAATATAATAATCGTATTATGTATCATAATACTAAAAGTATTTTAAATAATATTATTATATTGCAAATTAAAAAATTTTAATTATGGAAATAATAAACGTATTATTTTTAATTTTTTGATTTTATAAAGTTTTGGTTTTATTGGTTTTACGATTGATCTTATCGAGCCCGGCTTTATGGGCTTTACGCTCGATCCTGTTAAGCTATTACGTAATTCGACCCACATAATTTAGTTATATTCCAATTGCGACTGTTTTCTAAGGCCGCAACCTCTCGAGTTATAACATTTTAAAGCAAATTATTAGCAAATTATGTATTTTAATAGCGCCAATATAAAGTATAAAAGGTCTAAATGTTAAATATAGAGAAGACTTTTACATAATAAATAGATATCGATATTTGAAAGATAATTTAAAAATAATACAAAAGTAATTAAAATCGAATTGTTAACAAAATCAAAATTTGCAAATATCTATAACATTTACGAAAAGCAGGATAAAAATAAAAAGGGCCAAGGTTTTAATACGAATAATGGAGGCGTACTAGCAAATTAATAAACGGCCTTTAATAACTATGATATAATAATAAAAAGAGTGCGAAAAAGAAAAAGAACTAGAAAAATATGAAATATTTTTTATATATAACAAAAAGTAATTTAAAACAAGAAATGTAAATTTTAAAACAATATTTAAAAAGATGTTTTGAAATACAATTATTTTATGTCAATCAATTCAGCCTTACAATAGAACTTACGTTGAATATTTTCTTTAATATAAATACTTTAGTTAAAAGAAAAATAAACAAGGTATAATGAACGCCATATTCAAATAGAAAGTTGAGTTTGAATTGTTATAAATACATATGTTAAACTATACAAAGAGAAAATAACAACGTGATTTACAAAGGAAAATCTGGTAAAAAAAGACCGACAAATTAAAAAGAGTATATAAGTAGCAAAAAAGAAAATTATATTCCTATAAAAAGTGGTTTTCTTATTATGAATAAGATAAGAATGTATCGGAAACGAAATTAATTTAAAGATAAATAAAATAATACTGTTGCCGAACTGTGAACGGGTCGATTTTTAGTGGTCTTATTTTATTAAAAGCAATAAAAAATACGCGATTATTGAAGAAATTAAAATATTTACAAAACAGAGCAAAACAAAATAACGTTCATATCATAAAAAAAGGGATCACGACGAAATAAACATGATGACAACAGCTTAGGATTTAAATGCAGCGATTGAAAATAGATAAAGTAAAAGAAACGTATTATAATAACGAATTCAAAAGCTATTCGACCAATTTAAAAAAACAGATATAAAAAATGAAAATTACCACTAGAAAAGCCTTCAAATATGGATATATAAACAAACCTGGAAGAAATATTTTCAAAAAGATTGAAATAGAATGATAAAATTTATAAATCTTTATTATTGAGAATATAAGAATTAAAATTTACTACTATACTCCAATAATAAAGTACGAAACTTGAAGCGGAAAATATATAGTACTGAATATAGTTAATAAATTTAACATATTAGAAAACTATGAAAACTACTGTTATCTTGCCAAAAAGCTGCGAAAGACAGGTATTCGCTTTTAAAAACCAATAGGTTATACGCAAAATTAATGATTTCGCTTTTTACGTTAAAAATGATGTTAAATAAATAGTTTTAACCTTACAATAACAAGAAATTATGTTGTAATGTTGGAAAACTTATAATTATGCTAATATAACTTTTTAAAAAACTACAAATTAACAAAATCAAAGTTTTAATATTTTATTAATAAATAATAATAAAAAAAGCAAATACTAAATAATAATGTATAACAATAATTTAAAAATGTGGCGAGACTTAATCACCATGTTATTCCAACGCTATGAAATGGAATAATTATTTAAACGAATATAAGACGAAATTATTAAAATATAATAAATAAAATTACGCAGTGCTTTGTGAAAAATCTTCATTTTATTTTACCTTCTCTATAACCTATATAAATATATTATATCTGCTTGTAACATTCTTGAAAAAATAGTTATAGAAAAATATATTCGGTTTTCGAAATCGTTGATATAATACTATATATTTACGGGCTTAAAAAATCAGTAATTACGTCTTATATTTAATTATACATAATTAACTAACGTTGCACTCAAGTTCTAGTACGGTTATTTTGAATTGTTTAATAAATAACATCGATTTTATAAAACAGAATAATAATAAGTTATAATTGAATTCCTAGGCTTCAAAAAACCAGTTACTTTTTTAATTTCTTTCAAAGTAATAATTTCGCAACTCATAATTACGCTGTTACTATTTCTTTTCAATTTCGGCAATAATACCTTTATAAATATTATTTTTTTTCCGCGTAAATCTTTTCAAAATAGGAATATCGTAATATTAATAAATTATATAGTATTCATATTTTTATAAACGAAATTAAGTTTTTCAAAAAACATTTTTTTAAATTAATAATGGTTATAATTCTAATTGAATCTATATTTTAATTAACATACTATATTATAAATAAAAAAGCTTTTATTAGAAGCTTATTATTACAGACACCCGGCATTATACAGTTTAAATTTTATAATATGTTACTTTTCGTAATAATAATTTAAAAATCGTAAAATATTTAAAACTAAAAATTTTAACTTTTCTATAATTTGATAACTGATATTTTTAACTACAAAATTGGCAAAGATTCGCCAAGCTTTGTATATGAATTTATAATTCACCCTTTAAATTTATCTGTACATTTTAACTTTGAGGTTAATGCTTAGGAATAATTGCGCAAACGTAAACTTTTCGACCTCGCTGAAACAGCTTATAGATATAAGGTTTATTAAGCTTGAAATTTATCGGCAATTATTCGGCTTCAAAATAAGGTGTTATAAAAGCAGAATATAATTTATTCTAATTCCGTAAAGTATTAATTACTACTTTTATTCGTATATATTAAATATAATATATATCGGCCAATTTATCTTGTATAACAATTTTAAGTATATGGGATACAAGTTCGAAAATTTGTCTTAAAGTTTAACAAACTTTACATAAAATGTAATACTTTGTAATATGCGAATTTAAATATAAATATAATGATATCGATGTACAGAAAAAAAAGAAAAAATGTTTTAAATTAAAGTATAAATTATCTCAATATATAATTAAGCTAAGGAAATTCGCTTATATATTAAAAGCCTTTTCATAAATAACAAGTAACTTTATAAGACAGTCTTTTCATGTGTTTGTTAGATAATATAACAATTTTATTTCTATTCTTTCGAAAGTAAACAAAGAATATATAAAATATATCTATAATATTTTGTAAATTTATAAATTCATAAAGTATTAATTAATATAAAAAGAAATTAATTTTTCATTAATAATAACATATTTAATAATTATACTGGACACACAAATAGGCTGGATATTTTGCTGTAATAATTCTATTATGGAACTGTTATTCATTATTTATTAAATATAATATAAAACGGCTTACACAAAAATCGATAATAAACCTAGCCGTTTAGGCTAAGATAAATAACCTGAAAATTATTTACAAAAACTTGGTTTTATTTATAATATCTTATATAACACCATAAACATACGATATAATAGTATACGCGCCCGAGACGATTATGATGACCTGACAGGCTGCGGCTTCAAAGAACCGTCGTAACAGGGATATAACTAAGTTATGGGGGTCCAATTACGTAATAGCTTAACAAGATCGATCGTAAAGCATATAAAGCCGGGCTCGACAAGATCGATCGTAAAACCCGTAAAACCAGGATTTTATAAAAGGAAAAAAAATTAAATATAATACGTTTATTATTTTTATAAGTTAGATAATGTTAATTTGTAATATAATATTAGTATTTAAAATATTTTTGGTATTAGGAAACGTAATACGATTATTATATTTATTATTTAGATTTTTGTAATATTTTAATTAATATAAATTTGTACGATTATAATTTAATAATTAATTAAGTCCTTTAGCTATTATACGTTATAAATCTTTATTTAATAATACCGTTAAATTTTTAGCAATATTGCCGATATTATATTTATTAATAAATAACCCATATAACCTATTTACTAGGTTCTTAATTACCCGGACATGAGAATAAAATCCGAAAAAAAACCTTATTTTATTTATAAAGAAGTTTTTCGACGTTTGGATATTATAAACGAACGTATCCTTTAATTCGAAAAAAATAATAACGATTTTATGATTTCCTTTTAAGCAGCTTATAAAAAGCTTAAGGAAAAAAACGTTTGTAAAATTGAAAGTTTTTTCGAATAAGCTAGATTATATAGTTAAATTTTACCAAGGAACCGGAAAAGGTCCTTAAGCTTTTTAAGTTAAAATTCTTTAACGGAACTTTAATAAAGTTATAATTATTTTTAACTTAATACTGAATACATTTTGGGTATTTTCCTATTCGATTAGTTATATTTATCGTACAAATTAAATTTGTAATTAAATAACTTATCGGAATTGCGGTTATTTAATTCGAGCTGGCCGTAAAAAGGTACGTTACTTTATTAATTAACAAACGAAACTCAGAAATAATACGTATTTATAATAATTACGAATAATTTAAATAAATATTGACGACAACGTTTGGAATAATAAATCAGAAAATAAAAGCCGAAATGCAGATTTAATAGTTATGTTAAAAGGGATCGGTATCGAATTACGGTAATATTTTTATTTAGTTAACAGCTAAATTAAATTAGGAAATAAAGATATTAAAAACTAAGTTTTTCGACAGCCTAAAAAAGTATAGAAAAGGTTTTTCAAATTTAATCGGCTTAAATATTTATTGGATTATATCGTTATCACAGTTAAGATTGATAATCGATAATACGTATAGCGTATTACAGGTGTTAAAGAGAGAAATAATAACAAATCTCGATATATAGTTAATAATAGCGTTTTTGACGTAATAATACTTTTTACGACATAAAACTAGGACTTATAGATTTAGAAGATATATATAAAAAGGTTTGGAGCCAGATTAAATATTATAATTGCGGAAAGAAAAAAATATAAAGTTTACAAATATTTTTCGTTTAAGAAATCCTGTGAAAATAATTAGAACCTTATACCGGAAAGAAAATTTTAAAGAAATCGAAAGAATAAAAGTAAATCCATTAATATAATTTAGCCTCAGTATAAGTTTGGCCCCTTATAGCAAAAGGTTTAATAAGGATTATTACGATAAGAAATTCGACGAAAAATGTGAAAAATTAAAAAGCTAATTTAATAAATATCGTAAACATAATAAGAAATATTATAAGGATAATTACGCGAATATTAAGATTAAATAAAAAAAGTTTATCCCGAAACCCTTAATCGATAAGGCAAAATATATATTATATATTGTTAACGACGAAAATATCCTGATTACGAAAAATAATATATTTATAAACGAATTATTTGTATATATTATAAAGGATTTGATTTTTTAAACCGTACCGGAAATAATAAAAACGATAAATTATAATATCGATATTTTCGATTTATAATTTTAAAAATATTTAATAATTAGGACAAATAAAATGTTGGCCGAAAAAAATTAATATTTATATGAAAACCTTTTTTCTTATTATTAATAATAGAATTATTAGGCAGAAAAAGTTTTAATTTAATATATAATAAAAAATATTATTAAAAGGTTATTACGAATCTCCATTATTAATTGATATATATTATAGAATTTTAGAAAAATAATTATTATAAAAAATCACATTAATTTCTAAAAGATTTTTGAAACGATAATTAAAACGACATATAATAAGATATAATTACAAACATAAAAAATAATATATTTCATAAGGAAAAAAACTGAAGAAAATCCGGAATAATTAATATAATTCGAAGGAATAATACACTAATCATAATAATACATATAATAACTTAATACGATAAATAAAGAAATATAAATAAGGTTAGATAAATTCGAATGGAAATTAAATGAAAAAGGTTACTTATAAAAGAACCACAAAATAACGAAACTTAAAAAAATCAAAAATATTTTTTTAAAAAAGTTTTAAACGTAATAATAAAGATTATTAATAACTTTATTATTTTAAATATATAAATTGGAAAATATTGGTATACTGTAATAATAAATTACGAACTTTAAGCGGGAATTGTATTATACCAGATATAATTAACAAATTTAAATTATTATAAAAGTGTAAATTAAAATTTTATATAACCATAAATACCAAAGGGTAAAAGTTTGCTTATAATATCGGAAATATTATACGCAAAATTCATTATTTCGAAATATTTATTTAAGGATAATACCAAATAATTAATTTCGATATCTTTTTATTCGAAAATTACGATATAATTTTCGGATTATTATAAATATATTAATATGGAATTTTAATTAATAGCAAAATTAATTAAAAAGATTTATTTTATATTTTATTAATAAAAAAATGAAAATCCTAATATTTAATTAACAACAATAAGAAACATAAGCATAAAAATATAATAAAAACCTTATTACCTAAAGCGATAAAACATAAGAAAAAAAATAAATATTAAAAAAATACGATATATTACTATTATTATTAAAGTAGAATTAAAGTAATTAAATAACAGCCTAAAATAATAGACTTAAAATTAAGAAATTTAATTAATATAGTATTATTATATTATAGATAGGAATAAAATCTTTAAAAAAATAAATACTAAATTATTAAACCATGGCAAATAAAATTATAAATTAATTTTTAAGCAAATATTTTCTACAACGTTTTACCTTATTTATAATCTTAAGAAAATGAATTATGTATTTTTAAAAAATATCAGGAAAATTGGTTATAAAAATGATAAATTCCTTTTTCGAAATTACTGGTTAAATGCTTTATGTTTTTGGTATTAAAAAAACGGAAAATTACGACTTATAATTAATTATAAATAATTAAACGATATTATAATTAAAAATAAAATATTATTACCTTTAATTACGGAAATAAAAAACAGATTTTACGGAATTAAATAATTTATAATATTCGATTTTAAAAATAAATATAACCTTATTAAAATTAAAAAAGGATACAAATAAAAAATAACTTTTTGGACGAAATACAGACTATTTAAATATTTGGTTACATTAATAAGATTTATAAATGTATTAATAATTTTTCAGCGAATAATAAATTATATATTACGAAAATATCTTAATGTCTTTATTATTTGTTACCTCGACGATATTTTCATTTTTTTAAAGAAGGAAAAAATATATATAAGATATGTTTATAAGTTTTTTGAAGCTTTATAAAAAAAGGTATTTATTAATGCAAAAAACGTTAATTGCATATAAAAAAGTGGAATATTTGGGACATATTATTACCTTAAAACATATTAAAATAAACCTTAAAAAATTGCTATAATAACAGAATAATATATATTAATAATAATTAAAAAGGTATAGGTATTTTTAGGATTCGCCAATTATTATAAGAAATTTATTTAAAATATTAATAAAATATTTATATCCTTAACGAATTTTACGAAACGAAAAAAATTTAAATAAATACCAAATACGGAAAAATTATTTTACGATATTAAGGATATAATTATTAATAAACCAGGATTAATTATATATAATTTAAACCGCCTTATTAAATTAAAAACCGATATTTCGGATTTAGTATTAAATATACTAATTAAATAACGAAATAATTAAGGTAAATCATGTTATATTATATTGTTTTTATATAAATTTAAAAGAACCGAATTTAATTACGGTATTTTAAATAAGGAATTCATTGTTATTATTATAATATTTCGAAAATTTATATATATTTTTAAAAGGAATTTTATATTAACTTAAAATTTATGTAAATTATTAAAATTTTATCCGATTTATTATAACTAAAGAATTTCGATATATGGAAAAGTTAGCAAATTTCGATTTCGTTATTATTTATAAAAAGAAATTAGAAAATAATAAAGTAAATACCTTAAATAAACGACCAGATTTCGAAAAGAAATTAGTTAAAATTTATTACATAATTTTCGATATTATTACAAAAAAATATTTACGCTCGTAATATATTGTAATAATTTGAGCAGTACCATTAAATATATATTAAAAAATCTAGTAATATAATAATCATTTTTTAGAAAACCAAAAAACGGACAAAATATAAATTCCGGAAGAGTACCAAAGGGATTTAATACGAAAAATACATAACCATTATTTATGCGGATATTTAAGGATTTACAAAACAGTAAAAAGGTTTTAACGTATATATTCCTTTCATAAAATAAATTTAACGGTATAAAAAATCATACGGCAATACGATATTTACGCCAAAGTAAACGTTCGACGACATAGATTATATGGAAAATTACAGCTATTATTAATCACAAAATAATTATAATCTTTAAGTATATTTGATTTTATTATTAAACTTTTTATATGAAAAAATTCAATTATAAGAATATATTACGATAATATTTTCGCATTCGTTAGTCGATTTACGAAATCTTCTTATTTTTTACCATATTACAATAACACAAACGCCGAAAAAACAACATATATTTTCTTTAAATATAATTTTCGCATATACGGATTATTAATACAAATTATTTCAAATAGAAGGTTGATATTTGGATTTACATATTGGCCAAACCTCATAATATAAATCGGTTTAAATTATAAATTATTTAGCATATTTAAACCATAAATAAATAAATAAATAAAACAAATAACTTAAGGCTTAAAAGGTTATTTCCGATATTATATTAATTATTAATAAACTAAACAAAAATTGAAAGAATACAAATTACAAAATTAATGTATAATATTAATTATTACGAAAATATTAAAATAATACTAGAAAATGCAAATTTTGGTTTTATTCCAGAAATTTAGAAAAAAGTACGTAACGACGGTCCAATTAATATTAAAGCAATCTTTATATCAAAATAAATACAGCAATTATATTAAGAAATAAAGAAAGACCTAGAATTCGTACAAAATTAAATAAGCTAATATTATAACTAAAGAAAATTAAAAAAATCAATTTTCGAAAAAGCGGAAATAATTTTTCTTATTACCAAACATATTCAATTAAAACGACCTAATACAAAACTTAATTTCAAATATATCGTTCCATATAAAATTATTAAGAAAATCTCAGAAAGTAATTACCAATTAAAACTGCTATTAACAATCAAACTTTATTTAATTGTTTAAATTTCTTTGTTTAAATTAATAGCAAGAACAATTAAAGTATATACGGCACAAAACGATATGGAAATAAAAAACAAATAAGTATACGAAATGACGAAAATCCTCTATATACAGAAACAAAATAAACCTATCTAATATCTAATTAAATAAACAAAATACCCAAATTCGAAAAACACCTAGGAACCCGTCAAAAATCTTATTAGCGCGTAATATTTATTAAAACACTTTTATTAATAATGCCAAAATTAGCAAGATTATCAATTCCTTAATTAATGGATAACTAATTAATAAATTTAAAAGTGAATTAATTAAAAAGGGCTACGGCCTTTGCCGATATGGCTTAGGTAGCCTTTAATTCGGCCTGCTTTTTTTAACGTTCCAACTTATTTAATTGTTTCAAAAATCGAAAACTATAAAATAATATACGTATTATACGATCGGCCTATAATATTTTTTATTTTCGAAGGCGGCGGACCTTAGCCTACGTTTATTCCGCTTTTTCTTCGGCTTTCTTAAATTCCGTTTTAACTTTAAAATTATTAAAAATGAACTTTTCAAATTGAAAAGTGAAAAACCATTAACGTAATAAAAACCTTAATTCCGTATTACGTATTTTTCGTAACGAGAAAAATCTGACGAAAAAATACGATAAAATAATAACTTACGACAAATATAATAAAAACATATAAGCATATTTATAATTCGAAAAATAATTAACTTAAGCAAATTATTTCGTTTTTTTATTTTTCAGTTAATGGGTTTTTAAAATAACTTAACATAATAACGAAAAAAGAATTGACAAAAGAAAAAAAATCTTCGAAACGAAAATTAGGAAAAAGAAAAATCGTATTATAACCTGATAAATTACGGCATTAAAAAACAGTTATAATAGGAATATAATTAAGTTATATAAGTCGAATTACGTAATAACTCAACAAAATCGATCTTAAAGCTTATAAAGCCGGGCTCGACAAAATCGATCGTAAGGCACGTAAAACTAAGGGGTTATAAGAATAAAAAATTAAATATAATACGTTTATTATTCCCATAATTTAAATAATTTTAGCTTACAATATAATATCGTTACTTAAGGCACCCTTAATATTACGAAACGTAATACGATTACTGTATTTATTATTCAGAGTTTTACGATATTCCTGCTAACATACACCCGTACGACTAAGGTTTGATAGTTGGTTAAACCCCCTAGCCGTCATAACGATCTTATCGCTCTTTTACAAAAATTAATTCCGATCGTATAAAAATCGTTTATCGAAAAAGTCCTTAACCGAAATACGCAAACGTTTCCTGTCCGGCTTAATTTTATGACCTAACGGGCCAGGGTCTCCGGAAACTGTCTGCTACGATCCAACTTACCTCAGCTAGCTGAGACCTCCCTGGCTCGTTTGCCCAAATTCTTCAAAGTTACTCAAGTACCGCTCCATAACGCTAAATATTAACCCATCAAAACCCAAATCCCCATAACGAGCTAACGAAACCTAAATTATAATTACCTAAAAACGGTTTCGTTTAATATATTTGCTTTTTCCAAAAAACAAAAATCTGTAATAATTTAAAAACAATATATTTTTTATAATTATATACATATATATATACGATTACCTTAATTATGGTTTATTATTAATATTACGATAACTTTTATTAAAATTTAAAATTTATTTTTAAATTTCAACGCATATACGAATTACAACTAAAGCTTATTACGTTATTATACCTTTTTTTAAAATACGATAAATCCAAACTTTTTTAATTTTACCGGATTACGCCCTCAAAATAAAATATATATACGCGTACCCTAAATTTCTGGTATTAACATAACATAATTAATATAATGTTTGAAAGTTTTATTCGTAATTAAATTATTTATAATAATTTAGGCCGAATTATTAATTTAATTATTTCGAATAATTAATTAATTACCATTTTAAAAAAACCAAATACGTAAAAAGTTATTAATATGTAAAGATTGGCAAAGAGTTTTAATTTCGGCTAAGAAGGACTTCATTATATACAAATAATATAATATATTATATAGAAAACTTATAATTTTTATAAAAAGGCTTAAATTTCGTAGTTTACCGAAAGAAATATTACTCTAAGTTAAAGTAATTTATATTACCTTAAATAAGAATTAATATTTTATAAAAACGTTTGCCTTTAATTAATTTAAGTTTTTAAATCAGATAATTATATACCTTAGGAAAAAAATAATTATAGTTTATAACGAAACGAAAAAGGAAATAATTCCGTAATAATAACGATCTGGATATTTTTATATATTCTTTTTTTATAATTATAATTATTATAATTAAAATAATTTCCAATATTAACGGCAGTTATTTACTTTAGTTATTAAATAGTTTTTTAATATTTTCGAATTTATTACGAACTAATATTAATATAGTAAAAATATTAAATATTTGCGAAAGTTATTATACGTTAAAAAAAACTACAATTCGGTTAACGGAAAAAATTAAAATTACCGTATTAATATTTTATAATTATATGATATTAATTAAAATAAATTGCGTTGTATAATTAGATATAATAAAGCGATATTATATTTTAATATGATAATTTTATTCTTTAAAATTATGTTCGTAATATAACGTTTCGATATAATATTGTTATACGGATTATTATCACTGTTTTTATCCGTTTTTATAATTATATTCTTAAAAAACAATTAAAGTAGTTTATATTCCGGCTTAATTAATAATATAAAATAAAATGGTTTTATAAAACGTTATAATAATATCTAGTACCGCCTAATATTTTTTATTAATTCGTAATTAATATTATCCGGACTTTATTTCCTAATTTTAAAATACGTTTTATAAACGGAATAAATGAATATTTTCCGATTTTTTGAAAATAAAACGTATTCCGTATAATAAACGTTATTCGATTTTATTAATTATAATTAACGAAAATAAAGGCACTATCGACGGTACCTATAGCATTTATCGAAATCTTTTTAAAAGATATATAAATTTAAAAAAGAATTATTAATTTTCGAAACGTTTCCATCTTATTTATAGAAATTAGAAAATAATTATTTATATTTGGAAAATATAGGTTAATTCCGCCGAAATAACTCATTTATATAATAGCAACCTGTAATTCCTTTTTTATTTTTATTTTAGTATATATAAATAAAGTTCCTGCTTAAATTTGTACGTGTTTATTGGCTCGATAATATAGGCGGAATATATAAGATATAATTAATTTTGGAAACGGAATATTAATTTTTAAATAAAATAACGTAATTATATTAAAATTTACCGAAATTTCATCTTTTTAAATCCTTTATTTTTTATATATATAATACTTACATATTTGGGTTATTTTTATAGGAATTACATATCAGCTATGAATTATTTATAACAGAAATATTTAACGTATATAAAGATTTCCGGAATACCTTACTCAGAACCTTTTTTTTGAAAACCGAATTTACCGAATTTATAAAATATATATATTTTCGGTTAACCAGTGTCGAATTCGATTTTATTACGTATAACGTAATTTTTAAATATTTTAATTATGCCGGATAAATAAGGGAAATGTTACGGGGTTTTGATTAAAATACGTTAATAAATAAGGATTTTTCTGACGAAAAACTTTTATTATTATTTATTAATAATACGTTACCTAATAATATAAAGAATTTAACGGATAATTCGGAAGTGTTTTACTTTTTAATTTAGGAATATAATTTATTTATGTCATTTTTTATGTAACGCGATTTTAATCAAAACGTACCAAATAAAGCCTTTTTATCAGATAATTACGGAACCGGAAATATTTTTTATACGGCCCAAATTTTATAAAACGATAATACTTTTGATTTGATTAAAAATAATAATTAATTATTAATCGATACAATTTTTATTAATCAGAATTTTCGAAATTATTATTATTTCATTTAAAAAACCTAAATTTATATATATTTTTTACATATTATACGATATAATAACGTTAAATATATTAGGCGGTTAATACCGATATTATTATTTTTTATAAGGTCGGTTAATTTAATTACGGCAAAAAAAATATTTTATTTCGATTAGATATTACGTCCTACAATATTAGATTAAGTACTTATTAATTGGATTTTAATATTAAATTTGATTCCGATAAAAGTTAAGGAAAAAATATATATGTTATTTAATTAAAAAGGCGAATATTATAATTTATAGCTTATTAGCGAATTCCGCCAGTCCAAAAATAATACATATAACGAGAATTTTATTTTTTTCTAAAATTCGTTTTTAATTAAGTATTATATATTTGTATAACGCGAATCTTATACCCGTTATACTTTTTTGCGAAATAAGCATTACGTTATTTAAAATTTTCGTAACGAAATTTTCGAATACGTTGATTTTTTGTTTCGAAAATTTTGATTTATTAAAAGATATCCGTTTCGGATTAAAAAGGACGGCTAAAATTCCGAAAATATTCTGGCTACGGGCTGTAAAATTATAAAAATTAAGTTTATCGCTTTTAATAATACCGTATTTATTATTAACGATATAAATATATTTAATTTGTTAAATACGGCAAAAAACGAAAATTAGTTTGTAAATAAATTTAATATAATTATCCGAAAAACTTTTAATACTAAACTTATTACAAATAATTTAGTTCCAGATAACCGTAATATTTTAAATACGGAAAGAAATTATGATTTTATAGTATAAAATATGGATAATTTAATTAATAATTTTAATTAAGGCGGTCCGTTATCGTTATCGTCGTTATCGGATAAATAAAATATGGGTTTATCGGATAAAAACAAGCCGTTAATATAATTCTTTTCCTTTTTATTATTTTGTACCTTTTTATAAATAATATTATATTTATATTATAATTTAAATATTTACGTAATTTGAATTAATTCATTTCGGAATCCTTTTATATGTTTTTATAATTACTTAAGCGTTATATTAATATAACTTATTCGTTTTCGATAATAAAACCGTAAATAAAAAAATAATATTATATAATATAATACATAATATAATTTTTAACAAAATTAATATAAATAATTAAGTTTATAATTTAGGTAATTTTAATAAATTATATCCCGTTTAAACGTTTTGTTTTTCGTAAAGTAATATAAAAATTTTATATTATTTATAATTAAACATAACGCATAATGTTGAATTAATCAATATACCCCGTTTATAATTATTTTATTAATTAATATTTTTAAATATTTTTTAAAATTGTTTTTTTCCGTTTTGCCTTTTTTTATGCATTATTATAACTTATATATTAATAATTCCTTTTATATTTTTAGGTTTTAAAACTTTATTTGTTTTAAAGATAATATTTGCGTTTAAACTTTTTTGAAATTCTTTATTCGAATTATATAATAATATTAAATATATAAAAATTACGTATAAATATTTTTCGCCACGTTTTTATACGTAATTTGCAAATTTCTTTCTTATATAATTCCATAAATTATGATATTAATAAAATATATACATGATATATATTTCTTAATTAAATAACCCGATTTATAAAATTTAAATTTCTTTTCGTATTATTTATATAATATCCGGTTTATATAACGTTTTCGCTAAATTGTAAAATTCGTAATTAATTAAAGATCCGTAATTAATTTAATAATGTAATAATTTATAAAGCCTATATAATCCGTTATAATATGAATTTTATTTTACCGGTTATTATTACGGAAAATATTCCGAATTACATCATTAATATTTAATATTTATATAAATAACGTATTATTCAATAATAAAAAGTTTTATTTGTAATATAAGTTTTTCGTAATATTACCGGATTTATAAATCTTTAATAATTATAAGATTTTCTAAATTAATTTATATTTATATTAATACTTAAATATAAAGTATTTATTTCTTTCTAAGTTTGCACTACATTAAAATAACTTTACAATATATATTTAATATTTAAAATACACTACATATAATATAAGTTTTTATAAAAATATATTATATTTTGAAATAATCAAATATTACTTAATAAATACGAAAATACCCTAATTAGGATTGCGCCGTTAATTTCGCCTTATCGCAAATTGTTTTAATCTTAATTCTGGTTATTTTTTTATTAACTATTTTATCACCCTTTTTCAACGTTATTTTTCGGAAACAAACTATTTTCATTCTGGTATCTGTTTTAGTTATTCTTTGGTCCGAAATCTTATTATCCGTTTTTAAAATTATTTTTCGGAAACAAATTATTTCTTAATAACAAATTATTTTTTAAGTATATTATTAATAAATTTAATTTTTTTGGCCGGGAAAATAAGGTTTTTTAAGTTCATTTAAAATATATTATCGAAGGTTATAACTAAAATTATATTTATTAAATCGGCAAAGAATTTATTTACCCCTCATAATATCGTAAAATTTATAAAAGTATATATTATAATATGGAATTTAGATATTAAATAAGCAAAATAATTAATAATTATTATGTCGTAAATAACGTAATTTTATATATTAAATTATTGCAAATACTTCACGTTATAAAAATTTTTAATTAAATAAATAATATTAAGTATATATTAAATAATTATAATAATTTTTTTAATATATATTTATTTAGAGTAATTTTATAAATTATATTAAAACATTTATAACAAAAGATAAATTTCTTATAATTTATATATGGTTATTAGGTTTTTTCTTTATATATTATTATTTCATTTAAAAAAAATAACGTTAATGTTTTTATTTATATTTAATAATTTATATAAACTTCATAATATATATATATTTCGATTTTAATGAAATATATTATTTTAAAATATTTTTATAACTTATTAATTATCCGTAAATTTTATTTACCTATTATAAATCTTTATATATTTCTTATTAATAATAATAATATATTCGGTAATTATTTAATATACGAATTTTACCTTACTTATTATATTTTACATTTTTTCTTTATATGTTTAGTTTCAATAAAGCCGAATTTATATTAATAAATTTATAATATTCTTAAATGTTTTAATTATTATTATTTATTTATATATACCTAATATTATAATATTATTATAATAATATTATTACTATTTAATAAAATAAAATACGGTAATGGTATTCGGAAAAAATGTAATAACTTAATAAAAAATTAAAACGTATATAAAAATGGCAACGGCGCTAAACTATTTTTCGATACAAATTATTTTAATTACGGCGTTATTTTCCATATTTTGTTGTTTGTTTTATATATTATTTTTTTCAACCTTATCCCAAATTTTAAAGCATGTTTTCATTAAATCAAACGATTATTGGACAAAGATTTAATATTTTAAGGTTTTTGTATGGAAAATTTCATTACCATATACCAAAAATGGTAAATTACTTATTGATATATATATATTAACGCATATTTTATTTATAATAATTTCGACATAATATTTAAATAAATATTTCGGGACTTTAATTTTATATATATAACTTGTAAAAAGGTAATAAAAAATATATTTATATATTTAGAAATATTTGAAATATTATTTTTATTATATTTAAAAAGATTATTAAATAATATATAATATTATTCGTTTTTTTCATTATATTAAAATTTAATATTAAGATTATCGATACGGATAATACGGATTATTAAATAATAAGGTTTTAAAATTACAAAATAAACGTTTTTTATATTATAAATTTAACCGGCATATATTTTTTTAAAAAAATGTATCATTCGGGCCGTTGGCGGTTTTCGGGAATTTATAATTTATAATAATTCGTATAATATGGATAATATTAAAAATATAATTATCGTTTGGGTTTAATTAAAAGAAATATAAAACGGTATTATATTTTATAATATATATTATATGAACGTTATTTTTATAATATTAAACGAAAAAGAAATTCGTAATTATATATAATTGGTTACCGGTAAAAGAACTTTATATAAAAATTAGATTTTTAGGTATTACGGTCTATTCAATATTAATATTAAGGATTTCGGGGGTTATTCGGAATATCCGGTTATTATTATACCTATCTGGAGTTTTGATATAAAGGAATTCCTAGAACCAGCCGGGGAAAAAATAAAGGAATCCCTAAAACAAACCGGGGACCGTATTACGCCAATAAAAGGAAAACGCGGTAAAAAGAAAAAAGTTAAATCCGGCCGGTAACCTTTACTAAGGGAATTAAAAATTCCCAGTTCGAAAAAAAAGATTATTAAAATCTTTAATAAAATAATAACAAAATATATGAACGGTTTCGAAAAATATTAATTAAAATTATACGCCGACAGATATTAATTTTAATTATAAGAAGGTAAAATTATAAAACGTAATTAATAAGGACTTATTATAAATTACCGATTTTAAACGTTTTGAATTAATATTGAAAAAAATAATCGTTAAAAATTTTATCTTAATAATGAAAAAGTTATTTTGTTCATATTAATAAAACATTATTTATTTTATTTATTTATTGGTAAAATCGATTTTTTACTTTAATTATATAATCCGCATTAAAATATTTGAAGTATTAAAAATAATAAAAATATTTTAAAAATTAATATAACGAATTTAAAAAAATCGAAAAATCAGATCTAAAGAATTTTAATTTAATATCGTAAATTAAAAGTTATAAGTTGAAAGAATAATTTGTTTATAAACGTCATAAATTACAATTCGAATTACGTAATATAAAGTTCCGTTAATGTTCCTGATTAGAAAGATTTCTTATATATTTAATACGGTATTTAATTAATCCGGATTTAAATGAATTAAGATTCCGTATAAAGTTTAACGTATTAAAAATTAATAAAAATAACGAATTTAATATATAAATAATATATTAATAATTTTAATAAATATTATATAAAGATTTATAATTATTATGCTTTATAACCGTAACGTTACGCCGAAACCGAACGTATTCTTTATTATTAACCTTAATTAAAATTAATAAAATTTTGTTTTTTATTTTTTAATTTAATATTACGATTATCCTTTAATTTATTATCAGTATTATTATTTAACAAATATTATTTAATTTTAATACGTAATTTCTTAATTTTAATATAAATTATTATTTCGATTTTTTTCTAATATATTATTTATAATATTGGGCTACGGATTATTACGTTTTGAAAATACCGGTAATTCCGGTAACGATATAAAAATAAACGAATTATATAAATATAAATATGGTAACGAAAACCGGTTTAAAATATGAAAAATATTTAGAAATAATAAGTTTTATATTAATGTTATAAATAAAAGGAATAAAATAAATTCCTAATTAAAATTATTTAATACGTTATAAATTACGAATATAATTATGAATATTATTATAATTAAAATTACGATTCTAAATTACGAAAATATATAAATTATATATCGATTTAATATTGAAATTATTAGGATTACCGTTTAGCCTTTAATTATTAATTTAAATTAAATAATTATATACGGTATATTTTAATTAAAATAAGCTATAATTTAATATAATGTTATACTTTTTTCTAATATTTATTAAATTTATAACATAATAATAATTCGTAATTTATATAAATGTGTTTACAATATAATAGTATAATACTATTATTTCTGATTAAACGAATTTTGCTGTTTACAAAACATTATTTATATTTTTTATAAAATCGAAAATATAGTCCTTTCGTATTTTATATATTATATAAAAAATAAACGGTTTTTAAAAATATCTTAATATTACTATTTATTGAAATTAAAAACCGCCTTAATTAATTCGATAATACTTTAAATTAAATATGGATTTTTGATTGCCTTTAATTTATTTCGAAATTTATTAAATAAAAACGGTTTAAATTTAATAAAAATAAATATTTACTTTATTCTTTTATTGTTAAACAAAAATAATGACATAAAAAAAATAATTCGTTCGTCCGTCGTTTATATTAATTCTGTATTATTTTTTAAAAAACCTCCTTTATTAAATTAACTTTTAATTATTTTTACGCAAATATTTTCGGATTTAGAGATTTAAATACAGATAATAAATTAAGCATATATATATTATAATAAAGTTTAAATGGAATTAAATTATTATAACTTTTTTAATATAATAATTTTGTTTTTTTAAATATGTTAAAATTACCTTACGCATATATTTGCCGTTTAATAATGAATATTATTAAGGCATTATTTTTATCCTATATCGTAAATTAAAATTACTTTATTTCGGAAATTGACGGATAATATTTTGGCCGGCCGAAAATTAAAATTAAACTTTTATCATTAATTCATTTTAATCGAATTTATTTGCGATAAATTAAGTATCGTTTTTTTATTATTTAAGTCCGTTATGTCGCTTTTTATTACGACTTTTATGTTCTTATAGGTAATATAATTTTTGGTTTACCGAACCTAAATTATTTTCGTTATTTTAACTTTTTTAAAAATAAATAATTTAATTTTATATTTATCGAACGCCTAATAAAATATATATAATATAATTTATTTATAATTAATTATATTTAATCGTTTGTAATTACAAACCGGTTAACCAAATTATTACCATAAATTTTTAATCAAAAAGCTTTATGATATATTTTATTATTTTACTTAATTACTTTCCGGACTATTTATATTTAATTTAATAATAATAATAAATATAACGATATAAATAAAAGCATATGATTATTTTGAATTATTATATATATAAATTTCATCCTTATAAAATATTATGAAATTATAAAATTTAATTTTTTTTATAATTTTTAACGAATACTCCTAATTTGTTATAATTTTAATTAAGTAATTATAAATAGCTATAATTTTCGCCTTATTATTAACATAAATAATAATCTTATTAATAAAATGTATATTATTAAATTAAATTAAAAAAATATTATTTGATAACGCAAATATATTAATTATTAAAAATCTAAATATCTTCAATTTAAACGTTAATATTTCCGTATAAACAATATTAATATTAATTTTAAAACAATTAATATTAAAATGCCGGATTTTCGCCTTATAACTATATTTAATTAAGCCGTTAATATAACGAAAACCGCAATATTTTGCGATTTTTCTTTTTATAATATTACTGGCAATTACTATATATATAAATTATTATATATAAGCCAAAAAAATAAAACCTAAATTACGGATATTAAAATATTTGAGCCGGAATTCGTTTTATTGTAATAATAAATATATTTCGTCGATAATAACCAAATTATATTATCGTTCGAAAATAAAATTTACTATACCAATTTGAAATTAATCGTTTAATATTTATTAAACAATAAAAATAATATGGTTATACCGTCCCGTAATTATACGATTAAATATCTTTAAATTAAGTTTTTTTATATCCGTAAATATTAAAATAAAAGAAAATATAAAGTTATTAATATAAAAATTCGTTATTTTTCAATTAATTAAATTAATAATACGATTTAAATAATAATTAAATCGGTTATAAACGAAAATATTTAAATAATTAAGGATTTCCCAAAATTTATTTTCATTACGAAAAAAATATTAAGTTTTCCCGAAACCAAATTATATATCGTATTAATTTGTTATTTTTATAAAATACAGCTTTACTTATTAAATATTACGCTTACTATAAAATAAATAAATTAATGGCGCAAAATTTCTATAAGATTTTTAACCGTATACATAATATTAATATATAGGTTAATTAGGTTTATATTGGCAAGAAACCGCTAAAAATATCGGATAAAAATAAATATTGTGTTTTAGAAAAATAAGTACTTAAAAATTTAAGATATTTACCTCAAATTTTTAAATATATTACCCGTATTTAACTTATTAAAAAATATATTTCGGAATTTATTACGCGTAAATTTAAGCCATATATATTATTATTTTGGATTATAAGGTTATATTATTATTATGCTAGCCTAAAAAGGATAAAAAATTGTAGTATATACTAATCGGGATTTTAGGCCATTTTTTATTATAATAATTTTTATTACGTATTAATTAAAATTATTGTTATATTAAAAAATAAAGATTTTAATTTTATATTAATTATATCAATGAAAATATTGGAAATTGCGTAATTAATATATATTGTTAAAGTTAATATTAATAATTTTTGCAAATTTATATAAAAACGTACTAAATGGAACGAAAAAATCAGAATTTGCTATTATGTCTTATTTTGGAGGTTTTGTTATTTTTATGGGTCTTATTTTTAAAGGTATTTAGCTGATATATTGTTCTCCTGACAGATATTTATTGATTAAAAGCTATAGCTGTGGCTACGGCTGCTGCGCCGCAGGCGCAGCTATAGCCTCCAAAATGGGGTCCTGATCAAGGTGACGTAAGATCCAACCACAAGTGCGCGGTAGGGCAGGTCACGTAAGGGATCACCAACTTACTGGTGGTGAGCCAGTGAGCCGGATCACCAACGTACTAGTGGTAAGCCAGTGAGCTAGATTAAGATATATACGCTTATTGTTTCCATAATTTAGATAACTTTAACTTGTAACAATAATTCGTTACCCAAGGTACCTTTGGTATTACGAGACGTAATACGTTATTATATCCATTGCTCAGTTTCTTACGATACTCCTACAAACATAAACCCGTACGACTAAGGTTTAAGAGTTGGTTAAACCCCAAGCCGTCACATTTTAATACGTTGAACATATAGCGAATTTGCTATTTACGTAACGCGTTGTAATATACATCAGGATTAATTAGGAATTTAATTTATTAAACGGCAAAAAAAAGTTACAACGCGTTTATATCCACCGATAAAATACCAAAGGATTTTATGCAAGAATATAAAAATATTTCGAAAATGGTTTAAGCTTATCCAGGTTATAATCGCAAAATATAGTATCGTAAAAAAAGATATTTACATTTTCGATAAAAGAATATTTTTAATAAAATTTCTTATAGTAGCAGATATAGTTATTATTAACCTTAAAAAACGTAAAAAACATAAATAAGCCTAATTAAGAAATCCGTAACAATTTATAATAATATAAACCGTTAATTCTTAAAGCTGAGTTTTACTCTTGTTTATTATCCTTATTAGAAAAACCACCTTTTTCGCTAGTTCGCCGACAACCCATTTCCACCGGATTAAAAGTTTGCTGTAAGCGATAACGACTAAAGAACATATAAATTGGGTTTAAAATAAATTAAATATTTCCAAAAACATAGTGAAACGCTTACCAGAAGTTCGAAAGGTTTTTTTGTCCTCGACGGTTACAAAGGTTATTATTTGATCGAATTTAAAATTTATTGCCCGAATAACGGTATTATTACATTTTATATATTTGTCCATTTTTTATCCACTTTAACCCTTCGATATATCTGATTTTTCTCCATTAAAACTTACCTGTTTGCTATATATCGAAATTCTTATACGACGGCACGTTATTTATATCGCCAAAGAGAACTTTATTACCCGTTTTTTCACCACTTTTAAAACTGCTATAACGACCAACAATATAAAATCCGGATTCGCAAAAACACGATTGTTCTATTTGATCCTAATCGCGTCTTTTTCTAGCTAAAAATTATAATTGTACTTATAGCGACTGTTTCGCTGCTTATTTTTACCAACTCCGTTATTTTTTTATTTGCGAAAACGCTGAAGACCATTGTTGAAACAATTTAGTAAAAATGTTATTTATAAAAAACATGAAAGATTATTAAGGGAATTTATTAACAAAAATAATAAAATGGGTTAATGTTTTAACAAAAAATAACTTAATGCTTTTATACGAAATCGTTTTTTTTTTCGGAAGGAAAATAGTTGTTTTCGCAAAACGAATCATGTTCTTAATAAACGCCGGAAAATTAAAAATATAAGTTTTCAAAAAAAGGAATATTTACTATAAGGAAGATATAACTTTTTATAATAACGAAACAAAGTAATAATAAATAATCGCAATTAATGACGGTTAAAAATAATCGTAGCAAAAAGGTATAGACGAAAAAATAGAAATATAGTATTTACGATAAACATGGATATAATACGCGTATTTATAAAAAAGCTATAAATACGTTTAGCGATAAATAATCTGATTACTTTGAATTAACTTACTTTGTTATAGTTGTTTTATTTGCATTTGTTTTTGCGAAATGCCAAAAAAATGTCCAGCTTATTTATGTAGTACGCTATTAAATATTTAAAATATATTATTACCTTAAGATATATCAAATTAAACGTTGAAAGAATTCCTACATTATAAAATACTAAAGGCTATTTTTAATAAAAAGAGTTTAAATATTTCTTATATTTTAGCGAAGCCTTTATAGTTTGTATTAATTTTACAAAAAAGACAAATTTTAATAAAAGACGCATATTAAAAAGTAATAGATGTTTAAGAATGAAATTATTAACTAACGAATATTCAATTATAGGCAATTTAAAACGACATTTTAAATTTAAAACCGATATTTCTTATAATACATCAAATGTAATAATAGATTAAAAATAAATTATATTTAAGGGCCTTTTCTTACATAAATTAAAACACCTCAAACCGAAATGCATTATTTTGAATTAAGTAGTTACGTCGATTATCATCTTTTTTCGAAAATTTACAATTTTCCTTAAAAGAGTTTCTATGTAATTAAAGTTTATAAGCATTATTAAATATTTACTTATCTTATTACAACTCGATAAATATTATAACGATGATTATCAACAGTATAAAAAAGGTAATAAACTAGCAGTATAAATAAACGAGTTTTAATAAAAAATTAAAAATAATTATCTAATATTTACACTGTTATAAAAACATAATAACCTTTAAATCAAATAATCATTATGCGTAATATGCGATATATTATGTATAAAAAAAAAGAGGTATATTCTTCATGTAATAAATATCAAAAAATTAAATAAATTCCGAATTTTAAAAAGTGGTCGACGAATTTAAAGCTGCATATGTATATATATATATATTGATTATACAAATATTCGAGAGTAAATAAACTTTTAAAATAGTTTCATATTTTTTATTGTCAAAAAATATAAGTATTACTGGAAAAGACATAAGCATAACGAGTTTAGAAAAATATAATTATAACAAATCTTATTTTAAAATTTCTCTTATGCGAAAATTTAATACTAAAACATATAAAATAAAATAGTTATTATATTATTTAGCTGTATTGTAGTTAACATGTTTTTATTATAAACATATACGTCTAATTATACGGTACGACTGAAAAAATACTTTCAAAAAACCGTATCTATACACGGGTCGGATAAAAAACCGTATAAGAGTTATAGCAATACTGTAACAAATTGCGACTACGATAGTTTTAATTAATTCTAAAACGCCCCTAAGTAGCGCTGATTGTCGCCGGTATATAAAAAAGCCGAAGTTTCCAAATGGTCCGCATACTAGATAAGTGATTTATAACATGTCTTTTGAAATTAAATTCGAATTTATCACTGAAAATAAGGTGCTAAATATTTAAGCTCAGAAATAAACGAAACGAAATATATATAAGTTTATAATTATAAATTTATTAAGATAATCATATAGATATA
Source organism: Monosporascus cannonballus (assembly GCA_004154925.1). NCBI lineage: Eukaryota > Fungi > Ascomycota > Sordariomycetes > Xylariales > Monosporascus > Monosporascus cannonballus. The sequence goes on from QJNS01000007.1 coordinate 648,985, forward strand.
TTATTACAATATTTTTATAATTTTTGTCAAATATAAAACGTGTGATTGTTTTTGTATTATATTAACGAAATACGAATATGCAATCATTATAATATACTTTTTAATGTGAATTTAAGATGTATTAATTGGTATATAAATTTATTTTCTACAAGAATCTAAGTTTTCTTATCAAGCTCGTATAAACAATTAAATAATCAAATCATTGAAGTTGTTAAGAATTAAATATCCTAAATACAAATTAATTAAATTAATTAACCCTTTATATTAAACATTAAAGACTTGGTTAGAAATTTGAATCCATTATAAATAAAAAGACTAAATTAAAAATCTATTATTGTTTTCATTAATATAAAACGGCAATTATCAGAAAAATAATAAAATGAATTCAGTAAATGTAGGGTTTCATTTAATACCAAAAGACTATGAAAAGAATAGATCATTAATAAATTACTATTAAAATAATTGAAAATATTTACATTGAAAAATAAAAACAGGGCTTTTATTTACAGGAAGTTAGATTGATAAACATTATAATTATAATTAGTTAAAATTATTAACTTTGAGAAGTATATTTATACCGCATAAAAAAATTAAATTTAAATAGTTGATAAAAATATTTAATTTTAACAGTATTCGTGTAAATAACATCACTAAAAGAAATTTCTTAAATTAGTTACTAATTAGGCGTTTTACTATAAAGTAAATTGCATCTGGTTTTTCACAGTTTTTTTTACTGAAGTTAAAAACAAATATTATTAAAAGTAATACGAAAGACATTAACATAAAAACACAAAATAGATTGATGTACCAAATTAAAACATTTTAAAATTGGGGAAAAAATAAACGAAGTTAATAAATACCTTGTCAAAGTAAAAAATATCTAAATTACTAAAATATCGACAAGCTGGCAAGAATTCTTAGAAATATTCAACCTCTGTTAAAAAGCTTTTACTACTATTAAGGGACGTAAAACTTACGTTTTAATTAACATTTTATAAAAACGGCAGTAGCGATTTAACTAAGCTAGTATTATTAAGTTTCATCTTTTTAAAATCTTAAATTTCGATTATATTTTCCGTATTACAGTAATTACAGTTATTGAACATATTGAAAATTTTTAAAGTTCAATGAAGATATTTAATACTTTATTTTTCATATCGTTAAAATAAACAGGAAATGTAAAATAACTGGATAAAATATTCAAAAAAACAATTTATACCAATTTATTTCTTTTTTTAAAAGCAATAACAGGTCGTAATAAGGCAATAATTAACTATAATAATAAAAATACGCGTTTTATTATATATTCGATTATAACGAACATATTCTTCAGAGCGAAATACTGTGTTTATTATTTAATAAATAAGTTTTTTAAAAAGTCAAAAACCTACAGTTTAATTTCGAAACCTTTTGTTTTAATTAAGTTAATTAAAACATAACATTATTTGGTTTTACGAATACGGCGCTAATAATACTATGAACATACTGGAATAAGAATATTATAGCGCGGCGTTTAAAAACCTACAAAATCGATCGAGATAAAATATTAAATATTTTCGACTTAGAGAGAAAATTACAGAATAAAAAGTTGATCAAAAATAATCGGTTTAATAATATTCGACTATGAGCGACGAAAAGCGGAAGAAATATTAATCGCTAATTCATATCACTTATTATATTAATTCAACGGTCACTTTTTTATAATATAAATAGAACTAGATTACATTCACATTTTATTATATAAAATATTTTAGATAGTACAAAACGCAATTAAGTTTATTTTAGTAATTAGATTCTTACGATATATTTGCCAATATAAATTGGAATAATTAAGTTTTTATAATTGCTTAAACCTTTAGCTATTATAAAAGCATTTATCGAAAATAAAATTATTAAAAGCAAAGTTTTTAATAAAAGGAAGATCGTATTGAAAGTATACGAATGACGGTTTCCAAAAGTGGTAATAACTAAAATAATCAAAAAGTAAATAAATAAATGAAATTACGTAACAAATTAAATTCTTAGTAGCAATTAATCAATAAGCTAAATTATTATTTTATTAATAGTATGAAAATAAGACGGATTATTAATTTACTAGTTCTAAAGTAATAAACCGGATTGATATCTTATTAATAATAAATTAATAAATCGGTAAGAATTATATAAGCTTATTATATTTTATAATTTCCATAATATCAACTTATAATAACAATTTATTATGTAAATTACTTTTTGATATTACGAAACGTAATTGATTACCTTATCGCTGAAGTTTTTATTATAGTTCTGTCAACTTAAACCCATACGATTAAGGTTGAATAATTGGGTCAACCACCTAGCCGTCACACGAAGCGCAATATACATATTCAATATGCGGGGCAAATATGCCCAAAAGCACTCTTTTATTCAGGCATTAAAATCTAATATCACAAGCCTTCCGAGCAATTATTTGAATACTTACCATATAACTAAATTTGTACCATAGTTAATGCTCCCAGGCTCGGATAGTTGCAGGACTCCAAATCAACTTTAGTGGTATCAAGGACACTACCAGTGTTAGAACGGCGCTCAGGACATTGCTACCAATTACTTACGCAGCGTGCGAACTAATGACACAACTATTAGCATTTTGCCTGGGACGGATTGTATTATATTTCCAACTTCCACCGCTATTTGAGCGAAGAGCGAGGACGGGCTGCCCGTCCCTTGAAGGATTCACACATGTTCTGAATGTTAGGAAGTTTCCGCTCGGACTTCCTGCTTCTTCACGCTGCAAAGGTGTCGTAAGTAAAGGCACTGCTAATAGCACCGAAGAGGCTTACGCAGTAGACATTGCGCTGTGATCATTAGCGCCTGCTTGATTCCAGATCGTTATACCGAACTCATGAAATTAGAAGGGCATGAAGCTCCACTTGGCATGCCCCATCCAGAGTTGCAAAAAGAAGCGTTTGTGGAGGCGACGAAGGTCAGAAGTATCGTATAGTATTTCATATTGGTTGTTGAGAAGAGGTTCAAGTCGAGGGTAAGTTGACTAATTTGTGGATGTGACAGGATTTACGTAATATGGAAGGGAATAAGAGAGGGAAAATCTCGGCTATTTATCATTCGTTTCTTTCGAATCCAGTTCTTTACCTTTTTTATGTTTTAATAGTAGGCAGTTCTAGTTTGCACTGTTACACTTACCTGGTTGAACCCCGGTGCGTCTGGCTCCGGTATATCCGGCTCGTTATTTATTTAAACCTGAACCTCTCTAGAGGTAAAGTAAGGGAATGGGTACCCGTGGGTGACCCACGAGGACCCATAGGTCCTTATAAGTACTCATCTACTATCTATCCAAGTTAACGAGCACCCGCGGATATCTATTAGATTTGCTAAGAATTTATTAAGTACTTATTAGATTCTGCTAAGAACCCACGGGTACGCATTGGGTTCTTCGCGGCGATTATTTCAGAAATATTTCAAAATTATCACTTAAGTTTATCTTGTATTATTACGGTTATTTTTTTATAAAAATCATACGATTTAATTTATATTCTTTTTTTTAAAAAATTTTTACTTAGTTTAATATTAAGCTCTTAATTTTGCTATAAAATAATATTACATTAATATATTTTAAAAATATTTTTTGGGTTTTTTACCTTATTAAAGTCAGGGATCTTTTTGAAAATTATCAATATATTTGCAATATAACTATAGCTAAATAACTTTTAGTATTACCTTAATCCACTTCCTAAATAATTATAAAAATAATTAAATTTTTAAAATAAAACGTAGTATCAAATTATGGTTTTTTGCTCCCTTTTTATATATTTTTTATATTAATTTTGTTTTTTTAAAACTTAGAAATGAATTAATAATGGAATTATATTATAAAATAAGAAAACAATATCACTATATATCGCTTTAAAAGGACTTTTTAATTATATATATAAGTTTCCGATAAGAGCTAATTTGGTAAAAATATTAAAAAAAATTAAAATTTCTGTTTTATATATACCTTTAAACCGTAACCTCCTTATAACTGCAACAGCATAATTATCTTATATCACAATTTTAAATAAATTTTCTTCAAGTAACTTAATATAAGAAAAACACGCATACTTATATTTTTATCGATACGAATTATAGTTATTATGTTATAATTATAAAGCCGTTTTAAAATTAATTATTTTTATTTTTCGTAAATTATAGCGTAATAACCATAATCTGGACGAGATAAATCATTATTAAACGAATTTTTCCCATATTAGATATATTAGGAGAACTCGGCATACGATAATACGACCGGTTATTATATTATCCCAGGTTAAGAGAATATTACGATCGCTTATATAATAAATCTAAATTTAATTCTACCGGTATTAATTTTAATTCCAGAGATTTTTAAAATTTCTTATACATATATTAATTTATATTCGACGGATGTATTGAACATTAGTTTTATCTCATTTAAATTAATTACGTTATAATTATTAATCTTTTCCAAACTTAATTGTTTTTAATTTTGTTATAAATTATAACTATATACTAATAATTCGTATTGACAAAAATAAAGTTAAACGGTCTGTTTTATATTAAATTACGCTTTATCGATCTATAACAAAACAATAAAAGCGTTTTCACGTTATCGTAATTATAAAAACATTACGGTAAGTAGTTTTATAGAATTTTAGCTTAATCATATTAACCTTAATTTTTATTGAAAAAATTCGATAGAATTCGAATACGTGTATAAGCTTCTATTCGCCGTCAATTTAAAGTATGAAATTTATTTAATTTAAGTTGATTACCAAAATAAAAAAAAATCAATTAATTTTTACACAAATATATAGAAGGAAAATGTTTTTCTACAACTTAAATTTAAGCTTCGTTAATTCGTTCCGTAGATACCCTATTTGATTAGTTAATTATAAGCTTTTAGCGTAATACATAAAAGTATATCAAAAGTAGAAACGAGCTAGCAAAGGCCTGAGCTATCTATAGTAATTTATTTTTCAATTTTTTTTACTACAATGAGTTTTCATGAGTTCTTGGCAAAACCCCTGAGTTCTTTTTTTCTTTCCCCAAGGACCCCATAGGCCGCACAGGGGTCTTTGGCATTACCTGCGGGTACCGGTGGGCCGTGGAGAATTTTCGGTGGGTGGTACCTCCTTCACCCTACCTGGAGGTAGTTATATTTCGAATTCGGTGCCATGAAGAAGTCAGACATGCTGCCGGTATATCCGCCCGGCTCGGGGTATAACGTCTAGAATCGTTGCAGACGTTCTTTTGGAGATTGGAGACATTCGAACTGAGATTAATGGATAACTTACTAAATATCTCCATGCCCTTGAAGAAACCCTCAAAATGGCCACTTGAGGTGCAATCTAGTGGGCCAGATTCCATTGAGCCAGCTATGACTTTGGTCATTGTGTCAGGACGCAGGCGAACGCAGCGTGGCTGCCCCAGCCCACCGAACTCACACCGCTCGCGCGAGCTTTGGCTGGCGGATGATCCGACCTTTCCTGAACCGAGGGATTCCCCTAAATGCCGACACCACCTAATCAACTTTCAACGAAATGGGTCAAATCAACCCATTCAAGCACCAGAACTCAGCAATTTCGGGTGCTAATTTGATTAGTTGATTTGAGCTCCGCTTCCGTCGGGACTTTTGACCAATGGAATTATAGGATTTTGGCTCCGGTATGGAGCCGTCTCCTTTGTCCCGGCGCCTCGCGTCGTTCGCGCTGATATTCGTGTTCAACGGACCTCCTTCGGCCTCCACGCCGCGCTAACCCTCCACTTTCACATCCTCAGATTTTACCGAGGCGCGTTACCTTCCCGGCATTTCCCTTTGAGAGCTTCGATTTACTGACTGCGATCGTCTTTTTTTAAGTGCTTTGTGTATAAAGTGGCTAGCACTCCCGGCCGCTCGAGATGCTGGCTATCTGCACCGTGAAATAGAGACTTCTCAGCGCCTATATTTACCTATGGCGGCAATGAGCTTGAGGTATACCTTCGGCAACCCCCCATAGGATCCCTGACCCTGTCCGGTAGAGGTTGGACCACCGGGAGACCTACCCCCTTCTCGGCAGGCGGGCAATCGATGTCTTCGCCATCCCAGCCATGGCGGCTGACTGTGAGAGGGCCTTCAGTACTGCCAAGTTGAAGCTCACGTCGCGGATGCTCACCATGAAGCCCCATGCCATCAAAAGATTCCAGTTGACGAAGAATTGGCTGAGTAGGGTTCTCATGCCCTTTGGACCTGAGATGGGGGGTCTTCTACTGTCGTGAGGGTTGTGAATAGCCTCACTTTACCCTATTAGCAGTAATAGTTACGTGAGTCTCCTATACGTTTAACTGATCGATTTGCAAGTTAACCGACTCATCGACACTGGCAACAGAAATAGGCAAATCAACAAATTCGACCCCTCAATTTGGGTTAGTTGCTTGGAATCCAGCGCTGACTGAACGACGTAGTCGGCCACCGGTAGGTAGGAGAACGTCACTGAGACCGGAAAGAAGGTGAAGACGTCTTTCCAGCAAGCCAATAAAAGAAAAGAATGGCCTGGCGCTTGAGTGCCATTGAGATGGCAATGGGCGTGTGACAAGCTACCTAGGAGCCTCTGGGGCAGCTGCAGAAAAAGCAATTGCCCAACGTCAAGACATGCGTGATGGTATGCAGTGTCAGGCTGCGGCTAAAAGAATGGCGTCGGATGTTCAACGAGTCCTGATTGCCCCTCAGAAACTCGTTTCGTAGTATACTACTGCTACGAGTCCTCCAGCACATCGCCGGTACGCGCTGAGTGATGACGGCTTGAGCGTGGACAGCGAGGAGGAAGAAGATGATGGTGGTTGTTGTGGTAGTAAAACATTGCCGGGTGGAGAAGAGTTTTTCGCTTGCGAATTGGGTATGGAGGAGTACTAGGGTAGTGGGTGCCTTAACGGTTGCTCGCCGGTGGTTCGTAGGTAGCATTAGGCCCGGAAGCAGAGTTTTCTCTTGAGGTCAGTTTCGTTTCCTTTGAATGAGAAACCGTGCGAGCTTCATAACAGTGGAGTCCTAGGCCGACTAGCCCCTTTCGTGCCCGGCCTCGTGCCTCTGACGATTTCTTCCCCGGATTTTCGCTTCATACCCACCAATGATATTATCACCCCGGTCCGGTTTTTCAACCCAGCAATCTTCGTTCGTGCCATTTGCCAGCCCATTATAACATGAACGCGACTGTTCCGGTTCTGTTGGGATCATGGACGCCGCCGATGACCCTCCAGGGCGGTCTCCCCATGACTCCAAATTCCACTGTCTCGCAACGGTCACTCCATTAGACCCCACCGATTCGCCCTTAAAGGGTGTCAGTAAGGGGTGCGGCGATGCTGTACTAATGCCGAACGGAGCCCGGGTAGAAGCCGGTAGTTCCTTGAGAGACCTGTGTTACGTCGCCGCGAATAGCGTACGTCTCCGAAGCCCACTTTTTATATTTTGAACATCACCAAAGTAATATTTATAGCGTTAGAATTCAGCTAGTTTCAGTTAGTAAGGTAAAAGAGTGCTAAAATTTGAAATAATTATTTACTATATAAAATTTAAATGTGTATTCTATTTTTGTTATATAAATTCATATTAAATATATTTATGCTAGTATTATACAATATATGACAACCCAGTCGAGTTTGATTTTGAAAAACGGTCGAACCCACATAGAAAATCCACTTAAATTAAATCTGGCTTAATGATAAAAACCCAAACGAAGCTATTTCAATACAATAATATTAGATCTATAAATATATTAAAATTTAATACAAATCGAAAAAGATATAAGGTAAATATATATATTTATTATTTTTATAATCGTAAATAATTTAAGTTATTAATAAAAACTTGTTATTTAAAAAATATTTAGAATTTCGAAACGTAATTACGTTATTTATTTATGTGACGGCTATGGATTTAACCAATTATTAAACCTTAGTCGTACGGGTTTATATTGGCAGAAGTATCGTAAAAATCTGAGCAATAAATACAGTAATCGTATTACGTCTCGTAATACCAAAAGTGCCTTAGATAACGATATTATATTGCAAATTAAAGCTATCTCAACTATAGAAATAATAAGCGTATATATATTGGTTCCTGGTATTACTGCTTATTTCTGCTTAATTATGCTTAGCGAATTCTTGCTAAACAATTGCTCAGTGCTGATTAATCGTATTTAGCAGATCTTTGCTAAACACTTATTACGTCACCCGGAAGGTGGTCCGTATTATCCTCGTTAACCGTTTCCCGAGGTCAAAGCTTATTAGGTTATAATACGATTTTCTTTTTTTTAAATTTTATCTTCAAAATTTTATTTTTCCTAATAAATATCACCGGTTTTTCACGATATCGGATTATATTGCTAAAAGTCGTTATTACCTTTTTTTTATTATTCGTCGGCAAAACCTGTTTTTCATTTTTGACTATTTCGGTTTTAATGTTATGCCGTACTTTTTATATTTTTTTTAAAGGTTAAAAATGCGAAATAATAGAAAATGTTTCAAAATGTAAAATTTGCGTTAATGTAACGAACCTGTCATACATCCACCTGGAGGTATAAGCAGTATCCGAAATGGGGTCTTGATTTGCAGGTAACAATAGGGCGAGGAATGATTTAGTGGTCTGTTCGTTAAAGAGATTTAAAGACTTTTCCCTTAATTAGAGAACGGTGCAGTTGCCTTTGATTAAGAGCTTAGATTGATAGCTAGGGAACGAAAAAAATTAAGTAGGTAGCTATTTATATAAGAAACCTAAAGTTTTTATACTTCCTTTTATTCTGCTGATATGATATTGATTTTTTGGATTTGTTAAATCACCTAAATTACTGTAATCTGTATAATTTAATAAATTAGTTAAATCATTTTAAGTTATGTGACTTAGAGTGTGGAGCTTTCTTTTTTTTGCAGCCCTGGGGCTTCCAAAACGGGTCTATTCGGAGATCCGTAATACCATTCTCCTTTTTTCAGGATTTTTATCCTAAAGATAAAAAGGTAAGCACCTTCTTTCTCCAATTAAAAATCGTTTTTTTCTTATCGCCAACTTACCATGGCGGGTCGAGCAGAAAAATCGACGCGTTAATCCCGTGCGAATTAACGTCAGATTCGCGATAACCGGTCTGCTTATATTTTCAAGTTTGGGTTCGAGGTATTACCTTATTTTAGCTGTTTTTTATTTGGGAAATCTAAGTATTTTATAACGGAAAATATTCCAAGTTGTTATTATTATACCCGTTATTAACGTTATTATAACGGATTAATAATTGTTATGTCTTGGTTAGAAAATATTAGTTCTGAACGCGACCGCCTTTAAAAGGAACGTCGTGCCGCTAAAAACGAATTCGTAAAATTATAACGAAAATTTCAAAAGGAAATATCAAAAAGAATAAATAAGTTATAACGTTTACGTCGTTAAGAAAACATTTTAAAGGAGAAAAGGTTATAGTTGTTTTTCGAAGATTACGAGCTGGATTAATTAGAGGAACGGGAAAAAATAGAAAAAGAACGACGTCGTATGGAAATGGAATAAGCGCAGCTTGCTTTAAAAATAAACGCTATAATAAAGGCGTTTATTTCTTTTGATTGGAACGCCGAAGGTTTGGATTTAAGCGGGGGACCGTTATCGCCTACGACGTTAACCGCGCTGGAAACGGTCGGTTAGGATTCTGGCGGTAAAACGTTTTAATTAGGTTTATCGTATTCGTTAAATAATTAAATAGTTCCCATATATTTTTTTTAAGTAAGTAATTTTTTTATTTAATTAAGTACTGGATTTTATTTTTAATTATTTTTAAATCCAGTATTTGTTCGATTTCGTATTTGTCAAAGTTTTTTTCGATTTCCAGATATTTTTCTAACGGGGCGTTCTTAAATACTGGTTTAAGTAACGAAATATGGAAAACAAAATATGTTTTTATGTTTTTGGGTAACGATAATTAATAGTTAATTTTGGAAACGACTTTTTTAATTTTGAATAGGTTAAATTTCTTAAAGTCGAACTTATCGCTAAGTTTTTTCGTCTTAATCTGTAAGATGTTCGAAGTTACGTTTTATTTTTAGCATAACAAATAAACTTTATTTTTTTTATTAAAATTAATCCTTTAATTTTTTTTGATTATAATATTAAATTATTCGTTATTAAAAAAATCGTAATTCGTTCCGGAAACGGGCTTAAATTATTTTGATTTTTGTTATTAATATTTTTGTTTTTAAGGTAATTATAACAATTTTTAGTACCTTATTAAATAATTATTTAAATCGTTTTGTTTTTGCATTATGTCCGTATATAGCTATATAAAGAAATACGCTTATATTCTCGTTAATAAATGTATTGTAAGCGATTTACGTTAATAGTAAAAATTTTACTTAATTATTTTGTTAATAATTAATATAACTTCGGAAGTATTATTTTAAGGTTTGGTTTAATTTTTTGGTTTAACCGTCCGTTTAAGGGTAATAAGTTATAAAAAACTTAAGTTTAATATTAATTTATTTAAAGAAATTAGTATTAAACTTTGAAATAAATAACGTATTTTTGTCGGAAATAATTTTTTCGGATATTCCATATTTATTAAAGTAATATCTGATAAAAATGTAAGTTAATTATTTTGCCATTACGTTTTTTTAAAAAAATAAAAAGTACCCATATTTAGTAAATCTGTCGATAATTATTTATATTCTGTCGTATTCGATTTTAGTAATTAAGTCTTTAAATAAAGGAAAATTAATAATAAAGTCCTAAATTATAATATTCCATATTTTATTAGGAATATTAATAAGTTGCAATAGTCCGTAAGGCTTATAACGTACTGCTTTAGCCTTATTACAAATATTGCAGTTTTTGATAATTGTTTTAATTATATGGCGTAATTTAAGGAAATCGTATTTTTCTTATAGCCGTCGGGTAATTTTAAAAATCCCTTAATATCCATATAACGGGTCCTCGTGGAATTCTTTTACAAACCGTTTTTATTAATCCTTTAGAACATAAATTTTGCCATAGTACAATAGCTAGTTTTTTAATTATCCCTTTAGCTGCTAAACCTTTTTTTGTTCTTTTTCGTCGTAAAAATTCCGAAATTGCATTAAAAGTTTGGGGGATAACTTTTTTAAGATTTCGCATAATTATATTATGTTATTTTGGTTATATTGTAATATTTGCATATTCCTTTTGGGAATTTTAGAATTATAATCGCTTTTGCGATTAAAAATATCCGTCTAAATATTTTCTTTTCTTTTAATGTAATATATTTTAAAATTAAATCTTAACAGAAAAATTATCTAAATCTTATATTGTTTATTTAGTTTTTATATTTTCATAAATCGGGTAAAGTTCTTATAATTAAAGTAAATATCGAAAGGTTTTTTCGTTCCGTTAAAGAAAGGTTTTATTCTTTGAAAACGTTAACGATCGTCAACAACTCCTTGTCGTAAATTGGATATCTGAATTTTATATCTCGGAATACTTTTAAGTAATATGCCATTAAGTACTATTTGCCGTTATTTTTTAGTTATTTTAGGACGGTATTTAATGCGTAATTTAAAGTATCCGTTTTTAGGCGTTTCGTTTTGTCGGCGTTAGGTAATCTTATTATGGGTCCGTTAGTAATCGCATTTTTTAAGGTTTGGAATGTTTTTTTTGCTTTTTTTAAAAGTTCGAACTTTTTTCCTATATACTTTTTAATAATAAATTTCGTTAATAATTTAATTATATTTCCGTATCCTTTAATTAAGCCGTATACGTAATTTATAAATCCTAAGATTTACCGGATATTTGTAACGGTCGTTTTATTAAGGATAAACCAATTCTTAATTGCTTTTATTTTAAAGCGTTAAATTTAAATTCGGCCGGAAGTAAAAGTATATCTCAGAAAGTCTAGTTTCTATATGTGCCATATATTTTTGGCTAAATTAATTCGGATATTTGTTTCGTCCAACGTCTGGAGCACTTAGGCAATTTGTTTCTTGTATTTTTCGAAAGTTTCGGAATAAATAAGGATATCGTCGAGATAAACGAACACAAATTTATCCAAAAATTTTTTAAACATAATTATAACTAGGCGCTGGAAATTGGCGGGAGCATTAATAAGTCCTATAGGCATTACTTTATATTCGTAAAGTCCATATATTATTCTAAATGCCGTTTTCCATTTTTCTCCTTTGGCTATTTTGATACGGTAATAACCGTTTCAAAAGTTAAGTACAATAAACCATTTAATTTTGTTAATATTTTTTTTAACGTATTTATAAAAGTTAAAAAATATTTATTTTTAATTATAATATCGTTCAATTATTTATAGTCGATTACCTTTTTAAAAATTAAATTTCCATTTTCGTTAATTTTTTATTTTCTATTCTTAATTTTTGGTATTATGAAAACGGGGTATTTAATAGGAAAATTAAAAAGTTAAATATATCCTTTTTTTAAATCAAATTAAATGCTTTTCCATAAAGCTTTTAACTTATTAAGGTTTATGTAATAAATCTTGTAAAATTTAGGATAATATCCTTTTTTAATAAGTATCTTATGATCTTATTAGCCATAAGGTAACAATTCGTAGTTTTTTCTGTCCTTAAATAATTTTTTGAATCGTCGATCCTTAAATAATACTATGAAAGTTTGATTTGTAATCTGGATTTCCTTAATAACATAACAGATTTTTTAATCGTTTTTTTCGAATAATTCGTTTTCCTATAAAAATATTTGCCGTTTCCAGTTAATATGTAAATTACTGGACCTAAATTATGGTATTCCCAAAATAATATCGTACTTAAATATATCGGCAATATCTAGCGAAATCCGCTTTATATGTCCTTAAATCTGCACGAAAAGTTCTTTAATTTCCCGAAAAATTCGTCCGTTTTCGTACGTAAACAAACTTCCGTCCACCGTACGTAATTTATAGGACTTTAGCTTATATTTCCAGGAAATCTGATATTTTTCTGCCATTATAAAAAAAATGAAATTTTTTTCGGTTTTTAAGTCGATTATGGCCTTAAACGTTTTGCCTTTATATCGAAAGGAAATCTTTATTTAACTGCGTAATCCTTTTATTATTTTACATAAGGTTTTATATATTGGGGCTTTTCGATACTTTACTTTCGAAAACCTTTATCGTTTTTTAATTAACGCGGTTGGCTTATAAAAAAGCGTTTCCATTTTCGAACTTTTTTAGTTACGTATTTGGTATAATGGTTATCCATATATTTATACCATTTTTTTCTGCCTAATTGGCATTTAAGGGTAATTATTTTCTTTTGGCCTATTTTCTGGTTTTATATTTTTTAAGTTATAAGGTCGGAAAAGTATATCTCCGAAAAGGGTATTCCCATATTTAGGAGCTCGTATTAAATGCAAAATGTCGGGGCGTAATATAAGTATCCTTACGATATGGCCTTTCGATTCCATTTTGAATTAGGATATAAGTAATAAGATTTGGGGTATTTTGGCCATTGGGGGGTTTCTGTATATCCGCATTCGTCGTCTGGCTCAATAAATATTTTTTCGTCTTATCCAGGCCAAAAATCATTATCCTTTTTAGCTTTAAAATGGACGAAATAATCGTCGCGGTAATAAATAATAAAATATAACAGGTTATAAGGATTTACCGATAATATCTTCTGGTAAATAATACATTTTGGGAGTTCGTAAAGTTCCGGGGGTAATTATCCGTAATTATTAATATCTGGTCGAAATTAATTGTCCGTATCGTACATCTTATATCTTTATATATCGAAATAATAAAAGTATCCTAGCTTTATAATTATCTTGGAAATTGTTTATCCTAGGTAATATTTATAGATTTTAACTTTAAAATCCTGGCAAATAAGATAATCCTCGTATTTTGGGATATTATTCTAAATCTGAATAATTATGGCAATAATAAATTCTAATTGGGAAAAAATCGTATTAATTTCTTTTTCCTTTTTTTTTGCCTTATTATTAATTTCCTGCTTAATTATTTTAACTTTTTTCTGGGATTAAGAAATCCCTCCTTTCTTAAAGTTCCTTTTGGCGGAAAAACGATATTCGCTTTTAAAATATCCTTTTTTGCCATAATTAAAACACTTTACTTTAAACTTATTTTTTTAAGCTTTTTTAAAGCGGTATTCGCTTCCTTTTAAAGCTTGCCCTTATCTTTCTTATTTCGGCTATTAAAGCCTTTATCGTCGTTTCGCTTATTAATCCTTTTCTTTTCGAAATATCGATCGAAAATACATCGGTCGGCAATAATAACCTTATCGGTATACTCCGGGAAAAATCTAATTTTCGGTTCCTTGTACATCTCGTCCTTAACCGCGGGCTTTAGGCTATCATAATAAAGGTAAAATAACGTATCTTCCGATAAGTTGGAAATAACGGCAAAACGGTTAAACTCTGTTGTATATTCGGCGGCTAACTTGGTTTAATAAAAAAAATGTAATTACTTAACAATATTTTACTTCTTATCGGGGTTTCCGAATAAAGCTTATATTTGTTTTTCGAAATAATTATATTTGCTAAAAATATAAGTGGTTATATCCGAAAAATTATCCGTATAATTTTTTAAATAATCCTTTATAATAAGTTCGAATTACAAAAAAACTTTTCCGATAAGTAACTATAAAATAACTATTACTTTTTAATAATTTTCGGTTAAAAAACTCTTATAAAACTTAAGGTAAAATCTAGCCTAAACCAGGAATCCTTCTAGGTCCTTAAATTTATTATAAGGCTTAAAAGGATTTAGCTTATAACCCTTAACGTCTAATATTTTTTGGTAACTGGAAGGTAAAATAATGTTTTCGCGTATTTGGTTTATTCCGAATAATGGCAGAATCGAAATTTCTTCTGGAGTTTGTTTTGTTCCGAACGAAAATAATCGAAAACCATTTCCTTAATTTCGTCTTTTAAGGGAGCCAAATTAAGGAAAAGTTATTTTTTTTCCTTTAATAAATCGAATGTTCTCCTTTTTTAGGTTTTTAACTTCTTATGCCAAAAGATCTAATCTTTTTTCCATAATAAGTTTTTTTTTTCCTTTTAAGATCTCGGCTCCGTATTTCTCCTCCGCCCTTTTTTCAGCCACTTTCTCCTCCAACTCCTTTCCCTGGATTTCGATGGTATCTTTAGGGGCCGGGGTAGGTTGCTATTTGGGTTGCGAAAATGGTCCTCCCTAAGATCGAATAATAAAAGGTATTATATTATTAATTAGTTAAAGAACTTTTTCGATAAGGGGCAATTTGTTTAATCCGGTTATTAATCTTTTACTGGCTAGCGACGGAAATCGGGTATGCTATTTATGTTTTAAACGTTATCTTATAATATTATTTTTATTAAGTTTAGGAAAACTTATATCCAATTAGGCCTTAAATTATTCGTCGGCTATTAATTAAAAAATTATTAAAATATAACGAACCTATTATACATTTATCTGGAGGTATAAATAATATCCGAAATGGGGTTTTGATTTGCAGGTAATAATAAGGCAAAGAATAATTTAATGGTCTATTCGTCAAAAAGATTTAAAAACTTTTCCTTTAATTAGAAAACGGTACAATTACCTCTGACTAAAAGCTTAAATTAATAACTAAGGAACGAAAAAAACTAAGTAAGTAATTATCTACATAAAAAACCTAAAGCTTTTATATCTCCTTTTATTTTGCTAATATAATACTGATCTTTTGGATTTGTTAAATTACCCAGATCATTATAATCTATATAATCTAATAAATTAGTTAGATTATTTTAAGTTACGTAACTTAAAATGTGGAGCTTTCCCTCTTCTGCAGCCCTGGAGCCTCCAGAACGGGTCTACTCGGGGATCCGTAATAGTTAAACGTAAATATTTTTGCCATAGGATTAACATTGCTTTTTTCTTTTTGAAAAATATTTATACCGAGAATTAACACCTAAAATAAAAGGAGGTTTTTGTAAAGAAACGTTTTTTGAAATTATAAAAACGTTATTGATAAGAAATAAATAAGGTTATTATGCTTTAATTCGCTTTCTGAAACAAAAAGTGTTTTTTTTTGGCGTAAAAAGAACAAAAATAATATAACGGAAATTATACTCGTTTGAAAAGTTAAAAAAAAATAAAAACTTTAAAAATAGGTTATCGCCGAGGCTTTTATGGCCATATTAAGTTTTTCCGTTAGTTCCGTAAATTAATTTAATATCGGCACTACCGGTTGATTTATTAAAAATATTAATTAAGACGTAATTATTTCTAGCGGTTCCGTTATTATTAGTAAAAGCTTTTTAATAAGCATTAGGCGTTAATAGGGTTTTTGGCAAATTCCTAAATATTTTCGGAATCCGGACATCTTTTGTATTTAATTAAATACTAGGTTAATCCATTTTGTTTTCGTATATTAAATATTTTTTATATTTCGTATATTTATTCGTTTTTTACTTTTATGTCGTTTTATACCGTATGCACCTTAATTATATCTGCTGTTAATTCGAATAACGAAATATAAAAACATAAATAAGACTGAACCTTTAGTAAATATTCCAATTAATAATTATATTCTAAGTTTTTTTGGCGATTTTGTATAAAGCAATATCTTTGAAATTCAGTTCTTTGTTAAGTCGTTTTATTGAAATATTTTTGTGGCAAAAAAAATTATTTCCCTTTTTTCGAAAATTAATCCTTTTGACTTTTTTTATTTATAATATTTGTTTATTTCGTTATATACGAATTTTAATCCCGTTTTTATTTCTTAATTTAATTATTGTTACTATTTTAACGTAAGGATCATTTTAATATTAATCGGACCGTCGTTACGTACTTTTCTGTAAATATTTGGAATAAAACCAATATTTACGTTTATAGGTATTATGTTAATGCTTTTGTAATAATTAATGTTATAAGCTAATTATGCATTTAGTAATTTTTCAATTAATTATTTTGTTCGTAATTAATATAATATCGTAACTAGATTTTTAAGATTTAATTAGTTCGTTCCGTTTATTTATCCGTTTAACGTTTAAATATATTAAATAATTTGTAATTTAAGTTTATTTACGTTATAAGGCCTTATAAAAGATTTGATACAAATATCGATTTTTTATTTAATATAAGTTTTATTAATAATCTATATATATTAATAATGTATTTGAAAAAGATATATGTTATTTGTTCGGCATTTATATCCTCGTAATATGGTTAAAAATAAGAGAATTTTGTAACTGAAATTAGAATTACGAAAATACTGTCGTAATATATTTTTATAATTGAATCTTTTGATATAAAAAGTTTAATAATAAAGTTAAATATGACTAAATATTATGGTCGTTTTATAACTAACAATAATTATAATTTTCAATGGAGTTTATATCGTCGAACTTTCGGTTTAACGTAAATATCGTATTGCCGCATATTCTTTTGTACCGTTAATTTTATTTTAAGTAAAAAATATAGGCATTAAAATCGTTTTAAGGTTTTATAAATTCTTAGATGTCCATATAATTAATATTCGTATATATTTCGTATTAAATTCTTTTAATATTATTTTAAAATTTGTAATTTATTTATTTTTTAATATTTTAAAAAAATCATTATTATATTATTAAATTTTTCGATATATATGAAAGGGTACTGTCCGAATTATCGTAATTTAGTATGGGCGTAAATATCCTTATATAATAATATTAAAAAATATGTGGTTAATTTTGATTAATCTTTTTTCAAAGTTTGATCGTTTGCTTAAAGTATTTGTTTTGTTATTTTTTGAACCTTTTCTGTAAATAATAACGAAATCGAAATTCGTTAATTTTTCTGCATAACGAAATTATCGTTTTATAAATTTTTTAATCGTAGTAAATCGGGTAAATTTTTGATGATCCGTATAAACCTTAATTTGGTATAAGTTTTCTTTTAGGAAATATTTAAACTTTTGAAATGTTATAATATTGGATATAAATTCGTTATCCGAAATACCCTTATTAAGCTCGGTTTTTTTTTAATTTATACGAAAAAAATATACTAAGGTATAATTTGCCTTAATTATTTCGTTTTTCGATTATTACGTTTAACGCGTAATCCGAAATATCGGTTTTTAGTTTTACAAAACGGTTTAAATCGTACATAATTAATATTAACTGGTTAATAATCGCATCCTTAATAATTTGAAACGTTTTTTTCGTATCTGGCGTTTATTTAACTTTTTTTATAAGGTTCGTTATAAATATAGTTATTTTATTAAAGTTTCGAATAAACTTCCTATAATTGTTAGCGAATCCTAAAAATATTTGTATTTCCTTAATTATCGTTCGCGTTTGCCATTTTATGATTGCAGCGATTTTCTTAAAGTGTATCCTAATATATCTTAAAGTAATAATATGTCCCAAATATTCCATTTCTTATACGTAAAATTAATTCTTT
Organism: Monosporascus cannonballus; assembly: GCA_004154925.1. Taxonomy (NCBI): domain Eukaryota; kingdom Fungi; phylum Ascomycota; class Sordariomycetes; order Xylariales; genus Monosporascus; species Monosporascus cannonballus. Next base: position 667,356 of record QJNS01000007.1, read on the forward strand.
TTTGTCTTAATAAATAACTTTACCTTTTATAAAAGTTAAGAAATTTTATAAACGTATCCTATATATGCTTTTTCCGTTTTTAAAAAAATAAAAATGTTGCCGAAATAATAAACGACGAAAATATTAAGGTATTTTCGGAATATATAATTTATTATGTATTAAAAAATTATTAACGTATTCGTGAATCCTATTAATATAATCAAATATTTAAATAATCCGTATTTCGTTTTAAAAGTTATTTTTTATTCGTATTCTTTTTTAATTTTAATAAGGTTATATCCGTTTTTGAGATCGAATACGGTAAACCATTTAACTTCGTAAAATCGATCTTTTATTTTCGTAATTAAAAATAATGGTATTCGATTTTTAATAAGAAAATTATTCAATTGTCGATAATTAACCATAAATTATAATTTTTTATTTTTCTTAAATACGATAAATATTAGGTAATTTACTAATAATTTCGAAGGTCGAATTTATCCTTTTTGTAATCGATTTTTTAGGTATTTTCTGGAAATACGTAACTTATTTTTATTATGATTATAAATAGGATAAAATTTCGGCGAAGACTTTTCCTTAAGGATTAGTTCATAATTTTATTCGCTATATTCTAATAACTTTGTATCAAGTTTCTTTGTGAAAAGCTGCTTATATTTGTAGTATTATAGTAATATATTGGTTAAATCTTCTTATTTGTAACGCTGTTATTATTTTATATTATTATTTAATTACTTTAATTTAATTTTGATAATAATAATAATACGTTTTATTTTCTTATATTTAATCCTTTTTTGTTTTTTGTTTCTTTAACTGGTAAGAATTTGTCGTATCTTTATGTTTGTATTTATCGCTATTATCGATTGAGTATTAAGATTTTAATTTTCTTTTTTTTATTTATTAATGGAATATAAGGCCAATTTTACCTGGCCAGTCCCGTTATTAACTAAAATTTTGTACTAGCATATCTATGGTAATCTTAAGATTATATCGTAATTTTTAAATAAAACGATATCGAAATTAATTATTTGGTATCGTACTTAAATAAAAATCTCAAAATAATTAATTTTGCGTAAAATTTTTCTGTTATCGTAAATAAATTCCTAAATTTCGGTATTCGTCGTTATGTACGGTTTTAGCTTATATTTTTATGGTAATTTAAACTTATTAACCATATTTGGCGTAATATAATTTCCGCCTAAAATTCCGTAATTTATTGTTGCGATATCTTAATACGTTCCGATTCGTATATCCGAAGTAATAAGATTATTAACGGCTTTTATCGTTACATTTAAAGCCTTTTTTAGGAATTTTTTTTCAACTTTTCTTGGTTTCGTTATTTTATTGTTTTTTTATAGGTAACTTTTTTTTTCTAATTTCTGTTTAAGTCTATTAAGTTTTGTTTATATTTTTTCGTTTAACGCGTTAAATTACTATATTTGTCGTTATTGCCGGCGTACTGTTCCTTCGAATTACATTAATTGTTCTTAGCTTTTTTACAGTTTTTTTCCTTATCGAATAAATTATTTTCTTATATTTGTAATTATATCGTATTATATTTATTTTAATTATCGTTTTAGAGCTTTTTCATAAATTAACGTATTTTTTCCTTAATAACCTTTTTTTCGTAAAGGTTTATATTAAATGCCAATTAAAAATAAAAATCCGTAATAATCTTTTGGCAGTATTATTTTATTATATGCTAAATTAATTTTTTTTTACCTTTAATAATTATATTATTAAAAATAACAACTAAGGTTTTTTATAGGTATTATTTTTTTTTAGGCCAGCTTTTTGTTTCGACTAATTATTAAATATTTCTTAGGGCTATATATCGAAAATACTAATATTATTATTTATTATTTTTATTATTTCTTATATAGTTCAGAAAATCGAATCCTCTATAATACATACAAATAATTCGCCCGTAAATGTATTATTTCCATTGTTCGTAATCGGAATATTCTCGTCGTCGACAATATATAACGTATATTCTTGTGACGGCTAGGCTAATTAACCAACTATTAAACCTAAGTCGACAGGTTTATGTTAATAAAAATATCGTAGGATTCTAAGCAATAAATACAGTATTATATTACGTCTCGTAATACCAAAGGCGTTTTGGGTAACGAACAATTATTGTAAATTAATATTATTTAATTATAAAAAATAATTAAGGTTATATATTTTTCTTATTTTTACGTACTTAATGATTATTAACTGAACAGTATTAATTACTGTGTTTAGTAATATTTAACTGGATAATTACTTAATTATATTTAGTAATTTACGATTAAATATTAATTACATAACTTGACTTATTTAAGTTTTATTTCGGTTAAGGCTGACCGTTTCCGAGACCTAAACCTATTAAGTTGTAATATAATTTTCCCTTCCGTTAATTTTTGTTCCGAAAATTTCTTTTTTTGTAAGTATTACTTATTTTATAATATCCGGTCGTATTATTAAACCTTATCGTCAGGATTTATTTTCGACCGTTTATCGTCAAAACCTTTTTTTTATTTTTAAAAAGTTTAGTTTTAAAGTTATGTTATATACTTTATGCTTTTCTAAGGGGTAAAAATATGAAATAATAGAAAATGTTTTTAAATACAAGGCTTACGTAAAACGCGGTTCCCCTTATGACGGGAACGGCGTTCCGCTTTTTTTGTTAAAAAATATTCGCGCCGAAAATTAACGGTTCGAACGTAAAAAAACGTTCGCCGAAAAACATTTTCTTAAGCTTTAAAAACGTTATTAATAACAAATAAATAAAGCCATTATTCGTTTAATCCGTTTACGTAAGTAAAAGGCTTTTTTTCGTTCTAAAGGTATAAAAATAATTTAATAAGAATTTTAGTTTTTGGAAGAACTGGAAAAATAAAAGGGTTAAAAATAGGTTTCCGTAGAGGCCTTTGCCGCCGTTTTGTCCCTACCTTTTAAGTTTTTCGATTGGTTTACTTTTTCCGTATTTAAGGTTATTAATTAGGATACCGTTATCGCTGGCGCTCCCGATATTATTAGTAAAAATTCTTTAATAGGCGTTAAACGTTAATAAGATTTTTGGCGGGTTCCCAAATATTTTCGGAATTTAGGTATTTTTTCCATTTAATTAGATACTGGGTAAATTTATTTTGTTTCCGTATATGGAAAATTTTTTCCACCTTACATATTTTTTTATTTTTTACTTTTACGTTATTTTATGCCGTACGTATTTTGATTATATTTGCCATTAATTTAAATAAGGAAATATGAAAAATTGGATAAAGTTTAACCTTTAGTAAAAATTGTAATTAATAATTATTTTCTGAAATTCTGTTAACGATTTTATATAAATTAATATATTTGAAATTGAATTTTTTATTAGGTTTTTTTATTTGAATGTTTTTGGTAATAAGGTAAACTATATTTCTTTTCGAAAATCAATTTTTTTAATTTTTTTTGGTTATAATATTTACTTATTTGGTTCCGTACGAATTCTAATTTTATTTTTATTTTCTAATATAATTATCGTAATTATTTTAATATAAAAATTATTTTGACATTAATTGGACCGTTATTACGCGTTTCCTTATAAACTTTTGAAATAAAGCCAAAATTCGCATTAATTAATATTATTTTAATGTTTTCGTAATAACTAATATTATAAATTAATTAAGTAATAAGTAACTTTTTAACCCAATTATTTTGTTCGTAAGTAACGTCATATTATAAATATGTTTTTAATATTTAATTTAATCGTTTTATTTATCCGTCCGTTTATAGTTTAAATATATTAAATAATTTATGGTTTAGGCCGATTTATATTATAAGGCTTTATTAAAACTTAAATATAAATATCGAACCTTTATTTAAAATAATTTCCATTAATAATCCATATATGTTAAAAATATATTTAAAGAAAATATATATTATTTGTTTTACGTCCGTATCCTTATAATATGGTAAAAAGTAAGAAAATTTCGTAAACCGATCGACGATAACGAAAATATTATCGTAATATATTTTTGTCGCTAAATCCTTTAACATAACAAATTTAGTAATAAAATCGAATATAACTAAATACCATAATCGTTTTACGATTAATAATAATTATAATTTTCCATATGGTTTATATTATCGGGCCTTTATTTTAATGCAAATATCGTATTATTATATAACTTTTTATATTATTAATTTTATTTTAAGAAAGGAATATATGCGTTAAAGCTGTTTTAGGGTTTTATAGATCCTTGGATGTTTATATAATAAATATTTATATATATTTCGTACTAAATCCTTTTAATATTTTTTTAAAACTTATATCTTATTTATTTTTTAATTTTTTAGAAAATTATTATTATATTATTAAATTTTCTAATATATATCAAAAGGTATTACCCGAATTATCGTAATTTGTTATAAGCGTAAATATCCTTTTGTAATAATATCGAAAATTATGTAAGTAATTTTAATTAATTTTTTTTAAGGTTTGGTCGTTTATTTAAGGCGTCCGTTTTACCGTTTTCTAAACCCTTTTTATGGATAATAACGAAATCGAAGTTTGCTAACTTTTCTGCGTATTGTAATTATCGTCCTATAAGTTCTCAGGTCGTAATAAATTGGGTAAAATTTTGATAATCCGTATAAACCTTAACCTAATATAAATTTCCTTTTAAGAAATATCTGATTTTACGGAACGCCATAATAATAATTATAAACTTTTTATCTGGAATACTATAATTAAATTCGGTTCCTTTTAATTTATATAAAAGAAACGCAATAAGATGCAATTTGCCTTAATTATTTCGTTATCCAATCATTACGCCTAATACGTAATCCGAAAAATCAATTTTTATCTTTACGGGGTATACTAGGTCGTACATAATTAATATTAACTTATTAGTAATCACATCTTTAATTTTTTAAAACGTTTTTTCCGCCTTTAATATTTATATAAATTTTTTTTTAATAAAATTCATTAGGGGTATGGTTATTTTGTTAAAATTTCGGATAAATTTCTTATAGTAATTAACGAATCCAAAAATACCTGTACCTCCTTAATTATTATTAACGTTTGCCATTTTGTAACTGCAGCGATTTTCTTAAAATCCATCCTAATATATCCTGGGGTGATAATATGTTCCAGATATTTTATTTTTTACTTATGGAATTAACTTTTCTTTACGTTAATTAATAATTTAATATCTTATAAAACTTAAAGAATTTTATGAACGTATTTTGCATATATTTTTTTTATCTTTAAGAAAATAAGAATATTATTAAAGTAATATATAATAAAAACGTCGAGGTACTTCCGTAATACATAATTTATTATTCGTTAAAAAGTTATTAATACGTTCGTAAGTCCTATTAACGTAATTAAGTATTTAAATAATTTGTATTTTATTTTAAAGGTTATTTTTTATTCGTATTTTTTCTTAATTCTAATAAAGTTATATTTATCTTTAAGATCGAATATTATAAATTATTTGGCTCCATAAAATCGGTCTTTTATTTTTGTAATCAGGGGCAATAATATTTAATCTTTAATAATAACCTTATTAAATTATCGGTAATTAATTATAAATCGTAACTTTTTATTTTTCTTAAGTACAAAAAATATAAGGTATTTTACCGGTAACTTTAAACATCGAATCCATTTTTTATAACCAATTTTCCAGGTATTCCCGGAAAACGTATAATTCGTTTTTGCTAAGGTTATAAATAAGGTAAAACTTCGTTAAAAAACCCTTTTTAAAAATAATTTCGTAATTTTATTTATTATGTTCTAATAATTTCGTATCCAGTTTTTTTTTAAAAAACTACTTATATTTGTAATATTATAATAATATATTAATTAAATCTTTTAATTCTTAAAGTTATTATTCTAAATCGTTATTTAATTGCCGTAATTTTGCTTTAATAATAATAATAATACGTCGTATTTTTTTAATATTTATTCTTTTTTTTATGTTTTATTCCTTTAAGTAATAAAATATTTATCGTTTTTTTATGCTTATATTTATCGTTATTTTCGATTAAATATTAAGATTTTATTTTTTTAAATCTTATTTGTTAATAAGGTATAAAGTAAATTTTATCTGGCTAATCCTTCCGTCGATTAAGGCCTTATATTAATATATCTATAATTTTCCTAAAATCATATCGTAATTCCCAAATAAAACGATATCGAAATTAACCGTTTGGTATCGTTTTTTAATAAAGATTTCGAAGTGATTAATTTCGCATAAAATCTTTCCGTTATTATAGGCGAAATCCTGACCTTCGGCGTTCGTCGCTATATAAGGTTTTATTTTATATTTCCATAATAATTTAAATTTATTAATTACATTTAGTACAATATAATTTCCGCCTAAAGTTCCGTAATTTACTATTACGGTATACTAATACGTTCCGATTCGTATATCCAAAATAATAAAATTATTAACGGCTTTTATTATTACGTTTAAAACTTTTTTTAAGAATTTATTTTAATTTCTTTAAGTTTCGTTATCCTGCAACTTTTTTATAGGTAATTTTCGTTTTTTAATTCCTTTTCGAATTTGTTAAACCTTATTTATATTTTTTTATATAACGCGTTAAGTTATTATATCTGTTATTCTTATCGGCGTACTATGCCTTCGAATTATATTAATTATTCCTAATTTTATTAAATTCTTTTTCCTTATTAGGTAAATTATTCCTTAATATGGCGTATGGTTTCTTATTAAACCTTATTTCTTTCCCATTAAAGGTCTTATATAAATCGTTAAATTTCTTTTTTTAAAATTTATCGTTTATCGGGATTTATAATAAATATTAATTAAAAATAAAAATCTGTAATAACCTTTTAATAATACTTTTCTACAGTATGCTAAATTAACTCCTTTTTTATCTAATAATTATACTATTCATAATAACAAAAGGGATCTTTTTACGGGTACCATTTTCCTTTAAACCAACTTTTTATTACTGCCAGCTAAAAAAAAATTATTTTTAAAGGTTATAAATCGAAAATATTAATATTATTATTTATTGTTTTTGTTTTCTCCCGTTTTATTAGGAAAATAGAATTTTTTATAATATATATAAGTAATCTTATTATAAATATGTTATTTCCATTTTTCGTAAATAAAGTAATTTTATTTTTTGTAATAAATAACATATATCTTACTGTATTAATTAAAGGTTTTAAAACAAACTTTCTTTATTTAACCTTAATATTCCTTTAATTATTCTTTAAAAATATTCCGTTATTCCTTAATTATTTATTAAACCAAATTTCTGGCTTCTTGTATTCCTTATTAAATTTTTTATTACGGTAAACCTGGTATATATTTAAACCAAATCATATTAATAGATTTTTCGTTTTTTTAATTTTCCTTAGGTTATTTTTCGGATATAAGCTTCCAGTTATTCCGTTATGGTTTTTTGGGTAAAAGGTATTTATAAACCTTATGCCTTTTTTTTCCGCAATTATAATATTTGATTTGGCTTTAATTTTTCTTATAGGTAACTTTTAATTTTATAAGGCCTGGTTTAATGCCATAAAAAATGTTATTACGCCGAAAAATGCTGGTATTAACCGTATATCGGAATTTATTATTATTTTTTCCTTTAGTTCTTTTAATACGCCAGGCATATTGCCAGTTATTAATTTTAACTATTATAACGATATAATCCGACAAATAATTAGGCCGGTTAAATTTAAAAAGCTTTTTTTATATTTCTTTTTTCAGGTTATCGAAAAATTTAGCTATTAATATTTTTTATCCCCAATTTAACTTGGATATTAACTGAATTAATACGTTACCGTATTTAAATATTAATCTTTTTTATCATAATTATTAAATTTACATTTCGGCTTTTATTTTTTCGTTTATTATTCCGAAAACCTTTATTAATATTTATTCGAATTATTTATAATTATTATATATTTATATTATTTCCGGATTACGTTTTTCGACTAGCAAAGTAACGTATTTTCTTATAGCCGGCTTAAACCAAATAATTACGTTTCCGGTAAATCGTTTAATTACAAACTTAATTCGTACAATAAACGTAATAAATTAAATAGGAAAATATCTGAAATACGTTCGGTATTAGGTTAAAAATAATTATAATTTAATCGAAATTCCATTAAAAGATTCTGGCTTGGAAAATTTAAAATTCTTTTTTAATTCCTTAGTGGAATTTAACTAAATAACCTGATTCGACCGAAAGGGCTTTTTAGTTTCGGAAGTTTTTCTTTTTTCCTTAAGCTTTTTATAAACGGCTTAAAGGAACGTCGTAAGGTCGTTTTTGTTTTATTCCAACTAAAAAATACGTTCGTTTATAGCATCCAGATGTCGAAAAACGTTTTTTCGAAAAAGGCGAAATTATTTTTCCTTTTTTTCGGATTCCATTCCGGTATTAAGATTTTTAGGAATCTGGTAAATAAGCTATTCGGGTTATTTATTAATAAATATAATATCGGCAGTATTACTTAAAATTTAACGGTATTATTAAATAAAAACTTATAACGTATAACGGCTAAATTAATTAATTAATTATTAAACCTAAGTCGACGGGTTTATATTAACAGGAATATCGTAGGATTTTAAGCAATAAATATAATATTATATTATATTTCGTAATATTAAAGGCGTTTTAAATAACGAATTATTATTGCAAATTAATATTATCTAATTATAAAAAATAATTAAAATTATATACTTTTCTTATTTTTACGTATTTAATAATTATTAATTAAGTAATACTAATTACTGCGTTTAACGATACTTAATTAAGCAATTATTTAATTATGTTCAGTAATTTCCAACTAAGCATTAGTTACGTAACTCGACCCACTTAGGTCCTGTTTCGGTTAAGGCTGACCGTTTCCAAGACCTGAGCCTGTCAGGTCGTAACAATTCTGCCGTATAAATTGAAGGTTCCAGGACAAACTTTTCTTATTTAATTCTGGTATTTGCGTAATTATCCTTATAATGCTTTTTGTTATATTTGCGAGACTTCTTAAACTAGCTTCCTGGGTTTTCGCATTTTTCGTCGAATATTTTGTCGTAATGGCCCTTATTAAACCTTTCGCCATAAGAGGTCTAGTACGTATTTAAATCGAATTATATTAATAGATTTACTCCCGTATTTCTGATTTTTTTTGGATTGTTTTTCGGATTCAAATTTCTAGTTATCCTGATGGGGTTTTTTAGGTACTTTGTATTATGTTATCTTGTGCCCTATTTTGTTATAATTGTAATATTTGGTCTAATTTTAATGCATGTTATAAATAACTCCTAATTCCATAAATTCTGGTTCCATATCGTACAAATATTATTATGTCGAAAAACGCTAGTATTAACCGTATATCGGAGTTTGTTATTATGTTTTCCTCTGATACCTTTAATACGCTCTATGTATTATCGATCGTTAATTTTAATTATTATAATGAACTAATTTAACAAATAATTAGGCCGATCAAATTAAAAAAAAGATTTATAATTTTTTTCAGGCCGTCGAAAAACTTAGCCATTAATATTTTTGTCCTTAATTTAGCTTGGCAGTTAGCTAAACCAGCGTACTGCGGTAACTAGATACTGATCTTTTTTATCGTAATTATTAAATTTGTAATTCGGCTTTTAATTTTTCGTTTATTATTTCCCCAATTTTTATTAGTATTCATTCGCGTTATTTGTAATTACTATAAATTCGTATGATTTTCGGGTTTTGTTTTTCGATTAGACAAATAATATATTTTCTTATAATAGGTTTAAATGAAATAATTACGTTTTCGGTAAATCGTTTAACGGCAAATTTGATTCGTATAATAGGTATAATAAATCGAATAGGAAAATATCCGAAATATATTTTGTATTAAATTAAGAATAATTATAATTTAATCCACGTCTCGTCGTAAAGTTCTTGTTTAGAAAATTTAAGGATTTTTTCTAGTTCCTTAATAAAGTTTAGCTAAATAATCTACTTTATTCGAAAAGGTTTCCTGGTTTTAAGAGCTTTTTTTTCTTAAATTTGTTATAAGTAATTTAAAAAAACGTCGTAAGATCGTTAATTATTTTTCTTAAGCTGGATAATACGTTTATTTATGGCATCCAAACATCGCAAAACTTCTTTGCGAAAAAGGCGAGTCTTTTTCTTTTTTTCCCTCAGATTCCATTTTAATATCCGGGTAATTAAGAATCTGGGAAGTAAGTTGTTCGAGTTGCTTGCTGGTAAATATATCATTAATAATATTATTCAAAGTTTAATAGTATTATGAAATAAAAGTTTGTAACATATAACGGTTAAGGGTTTAACCAATTATTAAACCTCAGTTGTACGGGTTTATGTTAGCAGAAATATCGTAAAAATCTGAATAATAAATATAGTAACCGTTTTACGTTTCGTAATATTAAGAGTACTTTAGGTAACCATATTATATTATAAGCTGAAGTTATTTAAATTATGGATCTAATAATCGTATATATATTAGTTCTTATTATTATTGCTTATTTCTGCTTGATTGTACTTAGCGAATTCTTGTTAAATAGTTACTTAGTGCTGATTAATTATGTTTAGCAGATTTTTGCTAAGCATTTATCACGTGACCCGGGAAGTGGTCCGTATTATCCTTGCTAACCGTTTCCGGAGGCCAGAGCCTGTCAGGTCGTAACAATTAATTAACATTTTACGACAGTTTTGTAAATAGAAAAAAGTCCGGCTAATGTTAAATAATTAATTAAAGCCTTTTATTAGTACAGGCTATAAATTTTTATTTAATCCCGCAGTTCGACTGTAAGTAATATTTGTAATCTTATATTTACAAGTCAATGAGCCCAAATTTTTTTAATTTAACAATGTTTTTTAGATAATTTCAAAGTTAAAAAAGAAAAAGATATAACTAGGCCGGATACCCAAAAAAGTACTTAGACATTTGAATTATTTAATTAACTAAGTTACTCGATTAGCAGACAAAAGAAATTATATTTCTAAATAACTTGAAAAAGCTTCCAAACAACTAGAAATGTAAAAGACTAAAGCAATTATTCCGGAAAAACCAGTACGAAAGGTTTATGTTACGTTCTAAGAAAACTATATTAAACTCAGAAAACGCTAGATAAGCTAACCCTTTAAAATCCTTACTCGAGTCGGAAAAACCTCGGAAATATTAGTATATCTATTATTTTTAAAAAATACCTAAAGATTTTCAAAAGCTAAAAGGAATACATTTTCGAAAATTGCAAAATTTAACGGAAACAAAAAACATGTATATGATATAGATATTGAATATAAATAATTAGTTACGTAATTTTTGCTTTTTTGTAACGGCTAGGCGGTTAGGGTTAGGGTTAGGGTTAGGGTTAGGGTTAGGGTTAGGGTTAGGGTTAGGGTTAGGGTTAG